>JAWUZG010000090.1:25885000-27085000 GCA_036785705.1 Acanthornis magna | reverse complement strand
CAATATAAAGACCTGTGGGAAGTCTCTTATTTCAGATCCTAATTTCATTCCAAACTATCTGGAGATTGCTATTTGTGCATGTGTGTGTGTATATGTATTTATTCATGTATATATACACACTTTGTTCATAAAAATAGTTCTACATGTAAGAGTTATGCAGATATGACTACAGTATTTTAAATTCACTGTTTGCACAGGTTCAATTTCTTTGTCTAGATAAATGGTTCATGTGGCTTCACGTTCTTGTCCCTGTCTAATTCTTGAAAAATGCTGAATGGCCTGTAATCAATAAGAGTTCAAGTCATTTGAACCTCGTAGGAAATTATAAGAATCAGGCCTGGGCGTGTGAAATTGTAAATGTCATTTATGAATGCTAACCAGTAGACAGTGATTTTTGAAGACTTTCCTGGTGCTTGACGCATGAGAAGACTCAATCTTGAAAGGACACTACACTTCTTATTAGGGTTTTGAAATGCGTCTTTGGAAAACTAGAACTAAACCAAACTATTGGTGAATGTAGCTGTCAGAGAGAGCTGTAGTCCAAAGGCATGAAAGACAATTTATTCCCAATGGCAACACATCTGAATTCAAATTTCTTTTTCTCTGTGTCTCCTACCATGTACTGGAGACTTATTACTTGGATTCATTAACTTTACACAGTAAAGATAACTGTTTGCTTTCAGTGATACAAAACCAAATATAATACGATTTTAGCATGCACTTGCTGTGTTCAGAGGTTGATTAAGCAATTGTGAAGTATTTTAGTGGAAAAGCGTGCAACTATTTCTATAGCATGCTATAATAACATCAAGCATTTAACTGAACACTTTTTTTTGTTTTGTTTTGGTAGAAAAAAGGAAGAAAAAATAGGTAAAACTGTCTATTTCTTATAGTCGTGATAGTAAAAGTATTTGCCATAAGGCAACATAGTTATAAAATTTAACCTGTTTACTGAATATTTTTATTAGCCTTTAAGAGAACAGGTACATATTTCACTATTTGCTGTCTGTTTCTGTGCTCACTCAAGTCCTGGGAAATCAAAGCAATTATTCTGAAAACCATGTAGAAAGCAGTGTGAAGTCAGAATTGTATTAGTCCTGTGGTAGCTACAGTGCATACAGATTCTTTCTTGAACACCTCCAGTACCTACTGGTTTTCTAAAAATTTGTGTTTAACTAACATTTATTATTAATTGTACCATGTATTTGTTTCCATAAATATGTGACATTTTATCTTTTGTTTCATTCGAAATGCACAGAACAAAAACCATCAAATTACTAATTCAAGTTTGTAATGGAGTGAAACATTTGACCTTGCATTTGTACAGGGTCAAATAGTTCCACAGAACTACTGCTATCATTAAAGCAATTTTAAAGAAAATGTTATGGATATAAAAACACAGAACAGGTTTCTTCAATATGCACAATGAAGAAAAAATGTTACTCCTTAAAATAATATGTAAATGCAATTTCAAAATAAGAAGCTATAAACCAGCTGATTTTCTTCATTGCCTGGGATTCCTTTGGGGTATTATTTCAGTCTTGTAATCTCTTTAACTTTTTTATACTTGGAAAGACAATGGAATATGACAGGTTCTTTGACAGTTTGCTAACACAAATTAACCTCATTTATGGGAAAACTGGCTGTGCATGAACATCTACTTTTGCAGTGCTTCATAAGACAATCTCGAAATGGCTGACTCTCTGGGAGGTCTGCTTCCCAAATTTTAGTCATTCTGCTGAGTAATAGCACTTTAATATAACATGTATCTTATGATAGGCTTGCATACTGATGACCCTATAATATTTATAGAGGAAAACGAAGAAAGAAAACATGCTTGATACGCTCTTTCAAACTAATGAAAATTCTCAGGAGAGCACTGCTGCTTTGCATATGATTTCATTGGGTAACAAGTGGGGTATTCGACCATGGTTTATTCTTTAATTGATAAAGAACTGTTCAAACCAATCTTAAGAGATTTGTGGTGATTTATTCTAAGGGAAATGCACAGGATTGTATTTTTTTATTTCTAGCCTGACAAATGAATAAATGATTGTTCCCAGGAACAAGGAGAAGAATACAGGAGAATCTGATCTAAATGCAATCCCCTTACAAAATATCGGTAACCAAATTAACTATTAGGCTTTTCTTATTCTGCTAATTTTCATTCTTTGTGGCTGGGAACCGTTCTATAATTAGGTGAGGAGTACTGTATAAGTTGGGTGACAATGATGAAGAATATCTACCAAATAAAATCTAATACTAACAGACTTTAAAAATAAATTTATAAATGAAAGGGTCCAAGGGTCCTGTCTATCCACTTTCTAAAATCATGTGCATTTCTCCATTCAGTTTAAGATATACTGTTGGATAAATGCACAGCTGTATAGCAGAAGACAGTACAAAAGGTTATACAAACTCCTGTGTTTCCTCATGAATCATTTTTGGGGATTTTTTGTGTAGAACCGCTGGTGCTGAAATAAGGACCAGGAAAGTTCCATGGAGGGTGTGGGCAAATGCCATATTATAGTCTCTATAGTTTCTCTGCAATTAAAAATGCTGCAACTTTAAAGAGAAATGTTAGCTCTGTGGATATAAATAAATAAATAAATAAATAAATAAATAAATAGGCTGACTTCTTGAGTACTCAGCCTGGACTGAAAATTTTCACTTTAGGCTACTGTTTCTGAATGTCTGCTGTCAGTTTTATTTGTTCTGGATGACCTACATTTATGGTGGTAAAACCTTTAATGTATAGTCATATCATCATATTTTCTGTACATGCCATGTATGTTAGAAATAACCTATTTTAGGTGCATAGCAAAGCATTAAAGTATGTTTATGGATTATCTCTTGTACTCTTAAGGTAAAGTTAGATTCCCTGTTTACTGTAGGTCCAATTGTGTGAAGGTTACAGAGGTAGCCTTTGAAATCTCTAAATATAGCTTAAAAGAGTTTCTCTATATCTAAAATGTCATGACATTAACATCCAGTATCTTGGGATGCTCCAAAGTTAGAAACTGGGAAACCGATCCTTTCCAGTGGCATACAGCTCTAATTTCTAGCTTTACAACTATTCAAAGAAATGGACTTACCTTCTGACATTTTAGATATAAAAAAGGTTTTGTGAGTCCAGCTCATCGTGTATATTAGGAAGCCGTATTTTCTGAGGAATAATTACTGATTTTAAAAGAGTAAGAATGAATGACTTGGTGCTGCATTTAATTAAAAATAATAGTAACAAAAATCCCTACTGGTTCTTTACATATTCTATAGTTCTGATTTCTATAAGAGGGTGTCTAGGTCATAAAAACGATACTAATTACTCACAAATATATATAAATTATATTATAATCAACTTAATATTTATGAAAAATGGACCTACTTATGTACACGTGTGTGAAACTAGGGTTTGAAGGAGCAGACATAAATGCTTTTTATGAGTGGAGAAAGAGAGTTTATTTGTTGCTATTAAGAAAGAAGTTCAATTAAAGAGAATAATACAGATGTAGTGTGTGCTCAGTTTTTCTTTGACCCAGTGCTCATCAGTAGTGATTGCCTGTTCTGGGGTTTTTTTTGGTGGTGAGACTGAATCTGTAATTAATTGCAGATATGAATATGAAAAGAAATTTACTCTCTCAGTGTTCTTCAGTAAAACACTGAGCTGGATGACAAATCAGTGTCTGAAGTTGTGTGTCACAGTCAGACTACTTTTCTATTTAGGGCCTATTTCACATTGACTGAAAAATGGTAGAGTGGTTCAGCTCCATTTGCTGAATAACCTGCAGGTCCTTAGGGGAACAGGGGAAAAATCTGTTCTGTTTCAGAGAGTGTTGGATCTAGCCTGAATTCTTGGCATGCAAGTATCCTATTTCTCTTGCTTACAATACCTTATATTAAGCCTGGCTTTGACTAGTGTCATGGGAATATCAGACATCTCCCCAGAGTAAAATTTTGCAGTACAGCAGGAAAAAAAATGCAGTTATCTGTATGTTTGCACAGAAAATTATATATACATTTTTGAGCTGGGTCAATAATGCTACTTGATATTGTGCATACCAGTTTACAAAATAGAATTAAAATCTAAAAATTTCAGAATTGCCAAATGTGCCACCATTTTTCTGCCTGAACACCTTGGAAAGACCTTATTTTTAAAATGTGAATTTTCACAGTAATTGCAATCATCTCATGGACAGTATGAAAAAAATGGAGAAAACCAATTTCTTCAGTTTATGTTAATGCAGTCCAACATAACTTCAGAAACTTATCTACCAAAGTTCATTTTCATTTACACCAGTTTTACTATTTCCTACATAATGTCTTCCAGAAATACATAGTATATGTAAATCTATAAGTATGTTAAAAACTGCACATAAAAGATACAGAACTAGAAACATATATCAATTCCTTTAAGGTACAACAGTTTTAAGAACTTCTGCGTTATGGCTATAATTGATTATGTTACAACAGAGGCCTTAATATATTGTTTGCATGAAATCTAATTCACTAATGATCTATACAAATGATCATCACTAACAGTGATGAGTCAGGAAAGGCCAACATTTGCACTGCAGAAAAACTGGAATATTTAGAGCCTGAAAAATCAGGAAACATTTGAATTTAAGTGACTAGGATGCTTGCTAGATAGTGAAGGCATGCCTGGTTCAATATAACTCACATGTCAGTTGAATTGTTTTATTTTCTTTTTACATTTTCTCTTCCTCTATTTTCTTATTTCATATTGTCTTCTTTATAAATGTGAGCTTCTATATCAGTTATTCTTAGTCATCTAGCAGTTCCAGAAGACCCTTAGAGGGGTAAGAATGGATAAAATTGGATATATTTTTTTCGCCAGCTTTTTCTTCTTCCTGACAGACGTTGAACATGATCTGAAGTGAATTTTAACCCTAAAGAAGCTTTGTAGAGAAATTTTGAAATAACTTTCTTATAGTGAGCTCATTGTGAACAATTGTAAACTATATTTTCATATTATCTATCATGGCTTATAGACAAAGAATCCCTGTAATTCTCTCCAGCTAATTCAGTAGATATGACAGTGTTGTAGCAGTGGTGATGTGTTTTTGCATGTAATTGGGGCATGGAAGCATCCTTCACTGATATTTTCTGCTCCTGGGAAGCCTTGCATAGATTGATCAAACGGTCTCCTGCAGGGGTGCCATTGCTGCAGGCTGGTCACTTAGGGTGGCCAACCAAAAACAAAACTGAGGCAAATAAAATAAAAAAGAACAAATAAAGGTAGCTAGAGGCAGACAAAAAACTGTCAGTCCATTCTTTTGTTATAGCTGTGCTTCAAGCATCAGTGCTTGTAAGAAGCTCCAAAGTGGCCCTAGGATGAAGCTCTCTAATTGGAGGCAAGCAAAGCACAGATGTTAGCTTTTATTAAATATCAACAGAATTTAACAGTGCCAACAGCTCATTTCTGAAGGAAAAAGAAGGATGGGAAGGAAATTCCTTCTTTGAGCTAATTTCATGCTTACTGTCCTTCAGGCCTACCCATCAGACCTGTCATTATGCTCTGTGTCTGACAGAGTCAGGCTAAATATAAATACCTTGATAGCTTCATGCACTTGAGTCCTGTATAAATAACCTCCTGCTCATGAGATGCTGTGGGCTGTCCTGCCTGGCTCCCAGCTCTCGTTACTAATGGGTACAAGTCCCTCATAAGTCCTGTGTGGTGCCTGTCAGCCTTATGTATATGTCTTTACTTCCTTGGAGTGACTCAAAAGTCATTAGACACTAATGTTTAGGCAGCTGAATCCTTCCCAAAATCCTAAATGGGTTCCTTGAGTGGATGAAGGCATATATTAGTGATGCTGATAATTGTGCAGCAAAATGTTCCTTTCTCCTGTGTCCTCACACTGAAATGAAGAAAGTTTATAGCAATAGGCAAAAACATTGAGTCAGGCCTTTCTGCTCATTAACACTTTCTAGGTTTGTTTTTTTTCATGAAAAACAAGTTGCTCATTTAATGTAGAGAGGGACATTATTGGATTCTGGTAGTTTGCTATGACGTGGCTTCATCCAGCTGCAGAACGGACTTGTTAAGGCAGATATACTGATGCTCTTGGACTTCTCTATGTTCTACTCAGTGGGTACAAGTGAGGTTTAAGAATGTCTCTATTCTGACACCTCAGATCCCTTGCCCCTTCACTACATTCACTGGACCAAACTAGTCATTTAGAAATAACAGTCTTGTTTGTTTAGGTTATCCCTCTCTTCGGATTATTTGAATAGCACAGCATTGTTCAGAATTTTCCCTAAGATCATGTAAAAAGGAATTTTATATAAAGTTATTTTACTTTGTCGGATTCAGAACATTACAATATCGAATTGTAATGTATTGGTGACAATTTAGTTGGTTTTGTCAGTGCACCATCACAGTTATTTGTTTCTTCAGAATGATCACGTATAAACTGCCTTTATGGTGAAGGATCCCACCCCGAAATGTCTCAAGAATAACTACTCAAAGGTAATTGTAGAGTTGAAAGGTATTCAGCGCTAACAGCACAATCCCTTCCTCCTTTGCCTCCCCTCCAATCCCCGAAGTTGCTACAGGAAATGAGAGCAATAGAGATTGTCCCAGGAGAGTTGCTTTGCTTTGCAATGTTCATGCCAAAAGACAGCATTACTTTTGCCTGAAGTTCTCTTTTATGACATGTACAGATCAGCATAAAGTACCCTGCAAAATTAATTGAATTCTTCAATAATTGTTCTAAAGCCAAATACCATATAGAGCCTTAAGATATATATGCATTTTCAAATGTCTTTGTAGCCTGATTTGGGCCATTTACCTCATGAAATCTCAGCTAAAGGCTGAGTGCATTAATGAAACTGCGATTCAATGTACTTTTTTTTCTTTTCTGCTTTTCTTTTTTTGATGTGGATGCTTTTGTTTTCTGCTACAGTGAACATGTTTCTGAGGTTTACTTGATTTGTCCACCTGTTGGTGACAATATGAACAAGGATGGGGGAATAACAGCGAATAGATACGAAGAGAAAGAGAATTGTGTCAAAGAAGATTAGGAAGAAGTATACAGGCACAGCAAATTCAGCTTGATAGTTGTAGGAGATTTAATAGAGCAAGGAAATCAAAGTTTAGTCTTTCAAAGCTATCTAAACTGGGGACAATATTCCTCTGCCATGTACTGCACTGGTTCCTATTGCACAGGTTCTCTGATCCTCCCATACCAAGGGGGTCTGCCGTCAAGGATGTTATGCCAAAATTAAGGAATGAATTCACTTTCATAATTTAGTATAAAAAATGGCTATACCTTCAGAACACACTGAGAAATGAAACTGGCCAAAACCAGCTTGGACCAATGAAGATACATTGAGTCGAACATTGTGGCATTCAGAGGATTGCAAGGAGTTCAGCTCCTGCTGACACAAAAAGATCAAGAGGTGTTTTTTCAGAGATAAATTCTAAAGTGAGATGCTAAATAGCTGATTTGGGGGCAAAAAATTAAGGGTAATTTGTGGATAGAAATAGATTTAGTGTGGAACAGTCCTCGTTCCTGTTATATAAAACTCATCAAGGGCAGGAATTTGAATGTAAAGTACCAGAAATTATGGACTAAATTTACATTAGTAAGTAATTCAATCCAGTAGGGAAGGATCAGCAGATCAAAGCAGGTCATGTTGGCATTTATGTCTGCCATACATGAAATCTGGAGTTTTAGCTCTGCACTGGATTTAGCATGATTTCCTTGACTGAACATCTCTGCTCTGTGTATGGCTCAAAACAGTCAAAAGGACCAGTCAGTGTGTCACATTCTTTTGCTGGTTGTGACATGAGAATACATTTGATGCACACATAAAGTCACACTTTGTGTTTAGATTCCTGTTAAAGAAATCAACTTTGCAGTGACTGAAATTACTCTGAGCTGAATTATATTATTTTGCTCTAGAACAAGTGGCAATATAGAATAATTTTTTAATAAATTCATAAAAATTTATATATCTATTGTTCATATCAATAAAGTAGATTGTTCATATATCGCAAGGTGTGTGTAATTATAACTCCAACTTCAATGGGTTTATTCCTAATTGAACAAATAAAAAGACTGTCAGGCTCCATTTGAAGAAATTGATCACCAAGTTTGATTTACACGATATATTCAAATTTCCCTCATGTGCCTATTCTATCCCAAATAAAGCAAGTATTACATAAATGTAAACATTTATAGACTTATAGAATGGTTTGGGCTGGAAGGGACCTTAAAGATCATCTAGTTCCCACCCCCCTGCTTGGGGAGGGATGCCACCCTGATGCAGAAGCATTTTATAATTGTAAACATTAACTGGGGTTGTATTAAACCATTTATTTTTTAAAACATCCCTATCTTTATCTGTTTGTATGTATGCATATAGTGTTTTAACACAGTCTTTTTAATCAGTAATTAATTAAATTTTTCATTTGAGACGAAGACTGTGCTACGTGTTGCTAGTACTGTTAAGTCAGAGATGTAGCTGAAGAGTAAGTGGTAATATTATAGATTCATGCTTTTTATTTATTAATTCAGCAATTTTATTTTTCAATGCAGTATGTTTCTCACATATTTTGCATTCTAGAGCTTTTATTATGCCATTTTCCCCTTCATTTTAAAGCACCACTAATTCACCTCAGTGCAGCAATAATCAGTAACTGGGAAGGAGTTTGGAAGGAGAGGGAGGGAAAAAGAGAGCTATTGAAGTAAATGAAGCATTACCCATGACTGCTGCACATGCCAGTGTCTGTTTCTCTACTAGCGTCGTATCCCCTCTTCTGAGCATTTGAATGATAACTAATTTCCCAGAGCATTCCGTGCTCAAGGGCAATAGTTACCTTCACCACAGAAAGAATTAGCACTGGCTGTTATAATTTTGGAAATATATAGCAATTACTTGCAGCAGAATCTTGGATCTCAGAATCCCTTGATGAAAAATGACAAAGCTGAGCTCAGAGACGGTGGCCCAGAGCTGCTAGATTTGTTGTTCTACACAATTGGTTCACGAAATCCCCATGCAGATCATCTTCCCTTTTCTTTTTCTGTCTTTCTTCCTTCTTTCCACTAGTCTTTATGATATGATCCTCTTAGCATCTCAGCTGTATTACCCTTCTTGTTCTTTGCATTGCATTTCCTTATGATTGCATTTGGCTCATTTTTTTGACTCACTGTATCTTAAAAAAGAAAACACTTCAATGAACTATGTTTTACAGTTGCCTTGCATCAGCATGAACTCTTTTTTGCTTTTCTTGGATGTTGCTAGGATAATTACTTTTGTTTTATTTAATAAAATCATATTAATAGAATGTTCTGGGTTGGAAGGCACCAAAAGATCCTCTAGGTCCAACTTTCCTGCTGTACACAGGATCACTTTTCAATTGACCAGGTTGCTCAGAGTGCCATATTTGACCCTCAATATTTCAAAATTAAACTTTATTTTAAAGATGTTAAGGATATACGAAAGCCATGTACAGGTGTAACTAACCATGTATTTACACTGTTGGGAGTACTGTAATAGATGGACCTCTTTTTGATTACACCATTTGTGATAAACCAAATAAAAAAGATAAAGCTAAAGCTCACTTCTAAGTACACGAACTCTCTAATGACATTTATTTTCAAACTGAATTACAGAAAATCCAAAGTCTGAGCCTGATGTCTGTCTCTCTGGGTAAGTTTCATTTTCACATACTATTACAAAGATAGTTGTAACTGAAAAAAAAGGGTTTGAAAGAATGTCTGAGAAATGCTATAGATAAATAGCTACATTGTATTGAATGGATGTTTGCTTGGCACTAGTACTTTTATGTTTGAAGGGATCTTGGAGACAGTTGTGTTTAAAGCACTTATGAATAGAAATTATTTTATCATAAACACGCCAGTCTCATGCATACAAATTTCATTGAGCTAGGGATACACTGCAGAATGGTTTTCAACTGGACTTCACAGCACTGACCACAGCCCTCTGAGCCTAGTGGTTCAACCAGTTTTCAGTGCACACTATTTTCCACTTATGTTATCCATACTTCCTCATTTTGTCACGGGAGAGAGTCTTGAAAGCCTTACTAAAGTTGAAATAAGCAATGGTCACTTCTCTCCCTGCCCCTTGCACCCCCTTTTTCCCCAAAGTTGAGCTAGTCCTTTCGTTGTGAAGGTTACAAGGTTGATCAAGCATGACTTCCCCGCTGTAAATCCATGCTGACCAGTCCAATCACTTTCTTTCATTTAACACATTTGGAATAGGTTTCGAGGGCTATTTGCTCCATTACATTCTCCAAGACTTAGGTGCAGCTGACTGAATTGCAGTTCTCTGGACCCTACCTACCTTTCTTGAAGGCAGAGATGACCTTTGCTTTCTCCCAGCTATTAAGGAACCTCCCCCGATCATCACGACCCTTCAAAATTAATTGAGATTGGCATCACAATGACATCAGTTTCCTCAGAATTTGTAGGTGCATCCTACAAAAGAAAGACCTCAGTGCCTCGAAAAAAGGAAATATTGCATCCATTTTCAAAAGGCGTGAAAAGAAGCACACTAGGAATTACTGACCTGTCAGTGTAATCCCAATGTCTAGTAAAATAATGGAACAGAACCTCCTGGAAGTTATGTCAAAATATGTGGAAGACAAAGAGGTGATTAGAAACAGCCAGTACGGCTTCATCAAGGGCAAATTGTACCTGATAAATCTAGTGGTCTTCTATGATGAAGTAAATGCATTTGTAGACAAGGGAAGTCATTAATAGATGTTATCTGGGAATTCATTAATAGGTGTTATTTATCTGGACTTTTGTAAGACCTTTGATATGGTCTCCCACAATATTCTTGCTACTAAATTGGAGATAAGGGTTTGATGGATGAACTGTCATATGCATAAGGAATTGGCTGTATAGTCACATGGAAAGAGTTGCAGTCATAAGTTCAATGTCCAAGTGGAAAACAGAAATGAGTGGTGTGCCCCGAGAGTCTGTACTGGAACAAAACCAATTTAATGTCTTCATCAATGACATATATATTGGAGTCAAGTGCACCCTCAGCAAGTTTACAGATGGCAATAAGGTGAGTGGTGCAGTTGACACATAAGGAATGCCATCCAGAGAGACCTTGACAGTGGTGAGGACTGGGCCCAGGTGAGTCTCATGGAGCTCAACAAGGACAAGTGGAAGCTCCTGTATTTGGGTCAGGGCAATCCCCATTACCAGCATGACCTAGGGATGACTAGATTTAGAACAGTCCTGAGGAGTACTGGTAGATAAAAAATTGTTTATGAGCTGGCATTGTGCACTCGCAGCCCAGAGAACCAATCCTATCCTGGGCTGTGTCTATAGCAGCGTGGCTGGCAGGGCGAGGAAGGGGATTCTGCCTCTCTGTTCCTGCTCTTGTGAAACTCCACCTGGAGCGCTGCATCCAGCTCTGGAGTCCTAAGCAGATGAAAGGCATGTACTTTTTAGAGTCGGTCCAGATGGAAGAGGGTAGATTTAGATTGGACACAAGGAAGAAATTGTTTTATGAAGAGCTGCATCCGTCCTGAGGAGTTCCAACGAGGCTGGAATCTCTTTTGAGCTGGAATAGTTGATCCAGATTTTCTTGTTCACATCTGTACAAAATGCTGTCCCTTTGTGATCCACTCTAGATCTAGTATTTACGCTGGGGTCTCCACCTCCCTATTGAGATGATGTGTGACCTTCCCTAGTCAGGAATCATCTGGAACAAGAGCTCAACACCCTTTGATCAAGTTTCTGAAGAAACTGAAATCTGCTTTCTAAGGAGGGGTGTGAAATTACTAAAACTGACTTGAATAAGAAGTGACATACTTTATCATTGACTCAAGCACATCATCTTGGTGTAAGATCTCTTGTTGTCCACCTAAAACAGAATAATAGAAAAATGAAACAGTGAAAAAAGACAGTGCTGATCCACAGAAATTGTAATTGCTTTGAAAGGCTGATTTCATTGCTAATGAAAAGTAATCCCATGGTGCAGAAGAACTAATATTTACAAATTTTGCCACTTAGGTTTGAAATTTGAAAACTTCCTGTCCTTTGTATTATTAGTTGCCTTACATTATAATAATATTCAAGAAATAATTTTAAAAGATTAGGTTGATTTTGAATGCAGTTAAATAATGCTTATTTGCTGTTCTCTCTTTACACTTAAGCTCTTCCAGCTTTTTAATGTTTGTGGAGCAAATGAAGAATTTCTAAACAGTGCCAGAGGGACATTGTGCTAATTCTTTGAGAGAGAAAATCCTTACAATTTTAGTATGCCTTAAGCACCACTGGTTTATGATAAGGTCTTTCTAGAAGTGCAATAAAGATAATAGCTTAGTTAAAATACTATCAATATACTTGGTTAGGAAATGAAAACCCCAGTTCTTCATGCATCGTATTTAAATGAGTGAATCTTCTTATTCTTCCTGTCAAGAATTGCAATGTATACATGGGTACTCTGTTGTGATGGTTTTATCTTTGGTGTAATTGTATTTGAATATAGAAATATGGCTTGGATTAAGTGCCATCCCTCTCTGGAGCTGTTCTTTTCTGAGAGGAGGGTGAATATACCTTGGGGTGAACAAATACCATTGCATATATCTTTTTAAAATTCAAATGTAAATACAAATTCCTATGATACAAAACATGAAAAAACATGTTCTAATAATTATTTTCACTCTTTTTGAATGGAGTTAATAATACTCGAAGCTGAACTGATTGTTAAAAAAATTATCCAGCAAAATAATTTAAGATTCTTGTTGCAGATTTTGTGTTCCATTGCATGTTCTTTGCCTACTGGTTTCAGAAAAGGGTGGAAATGGCACATGGCACTAACACAGAGAAGGGACTACACAGTTTACTTTCCAGTGGCTGCTTTTGTCTGCAGTAGACCATTTGAAATGTATTCAGGTAGTAACTGAAAAGGGAATACAAGGATTTATTTGACTGTCCAGGAAAGAGGAGTTCAATTATCTTCTTGTGGATCTCTCATCACATGTATAAAATATGGGTGTGAATTAATTTGATCAAAACTGAACAACAACATGCCAGCAGCACTGTGACAAGAGCTTCAGATATAGCAGTGTGTTATGTATCATCATTTTTTCTTCCCACTAAAACCTAATGGGATGGTATAGCTTTGGATCTTTGCTGATAAAGCCTTGTACGCATCCTGTATGACAATGTGTATTTTGAGTGTGTTGTCCTTCTGGGCTATATAAACAAATATTTTGAAGGCAGACATGAGTGTCCTCATTTTAGAAGTTTCCTTTTTTCAACCAGAACATTTTTTCAGGAAGTAGGCTCCAGGGTTTCTGGTACAGGCTGTATAGTGAATTGGGATGTTTTTCTTACCTCTGATAATTTCAATATAGTAAATTGTAGCTATATTTGAATGCTTTAAAAAAATCCCACTCTTGATACATCTAAAATATTACTGTAGGTTGTAATACATTCTGCCACGCATCCCTACAATATTTAAGTCAAATAACCAGTTACAATATGAGTTGCCTGTAACCTGATGTTTTCCACAGATGATGGCTCACAGTAATCCATTTATAAGTCTATTGAGCCTTCAGCCAGATGTTATGTTGCTCACAGTTCCATTGGCTCCTCCAAATGCTGTTGTCATTTTCCTGACCTTTCTGGTGCTATATCTTTGACCTCCTATTGATTTAGTATATTATAATGATTCTACTTTTGTGAGGCAACAGTTTCTGCTGTTCTCTAGATATTTTCAGGTAGAGTGTTTTTCCACATGACAGTGTGGACAGTATTTTCCTGTGGTGAAGCAATTTTTTTCTCCTCTTACTCAAGGGCTTTTTGTGAGCCTGAATGACAAAATTAACATCTGAAGGGCTGATATTTTTTTCAACATCTCATTAATCTTGTGGGATAAATGCCTGGCAGATTCTGAAGGCAGAATATGTTAAAACAGAGACAGTTACAATATGACATTAACATAAAATATATTAAGAATTTATTTTAACATATATGCTACTGCCATACTGAAGGAAGCAAGTACTGTTAGAGAATCAGCACAGAGAAACGGATTGGATAAGTAGTGGAACTGCCCAATTTTGTGCATAAGATTTTAAGGAGCCCAATTCACTTTCCTAATTTTCCACTAAAAAGATAACTAGAGGCTTGGCTGGCTCTCTCACAGAATCACAGAATTTCTGAGGTGGGAAGGGACCTCTGGAGTTTAGCTAGTCCGTCCCTGCACTCAAACTGGGTCAGCTGCAGCAGTTTGCACAAGAAGTTTAAACTCACTAGCCATTCTTTGAGCATAACTAGATTTTCCTATCTGGAATTCAGTACTTCAAAAGATTAGACTCCTCTGTTAGCAATAATTTGTATTATGCCCACCTCTTCCTATTATAGTTAGATATGGCTAGTTTTAATATTTCTTCTGTGTTTGTCATCTAGGAAAACTCAATGAGCACAGAGTAGCAATCAATTAAAAGTAAATAGGTATCTCTGACAGTTTAAAAGAGTCCCAAAGAGGATGACAAGAGATTGGTACAAGACA
Source organism: Acanthornis magna (assembly GCA_036785705.1). NCBI lineage: Eukaryota > Metazoa > Chordata > Aves > Passeriformes > Acanthizidae > Acanthornis > Acanthornis magna. Next base: position 27,070,474 of record JAWUZG010000090.1, on the reverse strand, counting down.
ATAAATAATTTATAGCTGGAGAAAATTAATCAAGAACCCCCAATTCCCTCTGTCCCCACACGCAGGTGCTCAATTACAGTACCTCTAAGAAGAAGCAGGAGACCAATAACCAAACATCTGTGACATAAATGAATTTAACTATTAGGGAAGAAAGTCTTGAAGCATATAAACACATGAAAGTAACCAAACCAAATTACAATACAATGTACGTTTGCTTTGTATAATGCCTTTCATTATACTATTTCCCAGAACTCTTCACATAATTAAATAATATAAATGTTACAGAGTGTAAGTGAAATACAGCAGCAATAGGGAGATTTTTGAATGGAGTCAGAGAATACAATTATAAGGTATTTCAAAAAGTGAAAAAAAAATTAGAAAAAAAAGAGAAATTCAGACAAAGATGACCATGAGACTCAGTTTCAGAAACCTGGTCTACTGGGGACAGATGGTTTCCAATTGTCAAAGAACAACATCTTTGGTCATAAATTTGCCAAGCTGGTGAAGATGTCTTTAAACTAGAGTTACTGTAGGATGGGAACATCAATCCATCCCACTCATACCAGTTTGATGCCAGGGACAGCAAGAGATACCCAGAGCTTGGAGAAGGATCGCAGGTCAGCAGGAGAGCACATGAAAGGCAGCAAAAAGCAATTCCAGCTGCCCTAGCCAGTGAGTCATCTTCATCAGAACCCAATTTATAAGTGTCTAAGCAAGCACATGGAGCATGGGGAAAAAAGCAAAAGGAGTCAGGGGTGTGCATACACCTGCAGGGCATGGTGGGATGGCTCCTATGACTGGTGTGTTGGAATGGAAGGATACAGGCTCTTTAGAAAGGGAGGCAGGCGAGAAAAGGAAGAGGTGTTGTCCTCTGTATCAATGATCAGCTGGAGACCATGGAGGTCCACTTGGGGATGGATGAGGAGCTGACTGAGAGCTAATGGGTCAGGATTACAAGGAAGGCAGGGACAGGTGACATTATAGTGGGGATCTGCTAAAAACCACCCTATAAGGAAGACTGAATGGATGAGTCTCTTGATGGACAAATAGGAGCAGCCTCATGTTCACAATTACTGCTCCTCAGTGCAGACTTAAGCCACCCTGATGTCTGCTGAAGGGACAGCACTGCCAGGTATAAGAAATCCTTGAGGTTATTGGAATGCATTGATGACAACTTCCTTTTCCAAGTGACAAAGAATCCAATGAGGAGGTGTTATGCTGGACCTTGTTCTCACCAACAAGGAGGGGCTAGTGGGGATTGTGAAGCTCAAGGGCAGCCTGGGCTGCAATGACCATGAAGTGGTAGAATTTGAGATCCTTGAGGCAGTGAAAAGGGTGTGCAACAAGTTCACTCCCTGGACATCAGGAGAGCAGACTTTATCTACTTGATCTACCATGGGATAAAAACCCAGAGAAAAGATAGGCCCAGGAAAGTTGGTTAGTACTCACAGATCACCTCCTCCAAGCTCATGAGAGATGCATCCCAACAATAAGGAAATTGGGCAAAACTACCAGGAGGCCGGCATGAGTGAATAAGGCTGTGTTAGAGATGGCCACTAAGTTGATCCCAGAGCTGGAACACCTCTCCTACGTAAAAAAGGTTGAAAGAGCTGGGTTTCAGGGAGACCTTATAGCAGCCTTCCAGGTAACTAGAGGGATCTTACAGGAAATCTAAAGAGGGACTTTCTACAAAGATATGTAGGGATAGGATGAGAGGTAATCCCAGCTTTAAAGTGACAGATGGACAGGTTTACATGAGATATTAGGAAAAAATTCTTTACTGTGAGGGTGGTGAAACACTGGAACAGTAGTAGATGCCCCATCCCTGGAAGTTTTCAAGGCCAGGCGGGATGGGCCTCTGAACAACCTGCTCTGGAGGAAGGTGACCTGGGCCAGAGTGGGGGGTTGGAAAAAGATGAGCTTTAAGGTACCCTGCAAACCAAACCAAACCAAACCAATTTTATGATTCTATGAAGAGCTAGTACATTGACTTTGGCATTGGACCATTAAAATGAGTGGAAATCATTCCATTGTCCTCAATGGAAGCAGAATAACTCCAGAGGGTTACAAGGAGTCTGCCAGAGGCAGTGGAAGCGTTGATGGAGAAAAGCGAAGCCAAAGACAATGACAGTGATTGTTCAGTAGAGGGAACAGGAAGAGGAGTAAATATATGACATCCCTGAAGAATTTTGGAGATAGTTGCCTGTCTCATTACTGGTTTTCCTCATTTTGATGCCTGCACAATGCAGATGAAATAAGTGAATCAAATTAACAGACCTACCCCAGTTTAAAGCACAGAAGGGATTTAACAGTGCAGTTAAAAATGGTTCCTAAAATGACTGTTGATCCCTATACATGTAGGCATAGTCCCTTCTATTCCATTTTTACCTCTTATGTTTTATAAAGCAGTAGTGCATGAATCCACTTGGAACATTGCTTGTGAGTTTTGAGACTCCCAGGGCTAATTCAGTGGGTTGCTCATCTGATTGCTTCAACATTAAACACACAGTTTGGCTGCTGCTGCTGTTGTAGAAGACCATTTCTGTTTAACTCCTGACAAATGAGGTAGGTAATGGCTTATGTAACATAGTTGTATTTACTCACATATTTTGATTTTTTTTTCAATGGACTAAGGAATAAGCTAGTCATAACTATGTTTCGTTATGTATCTTGGCTTTAAATAGACATATGTATATGTAATTAAAGTCAAAGCTTATTTCCTAATTTCTATAGATGATGTCATTTATGATTTCATTCCAATAATATTTAGGCAGGTTCTTCAAAAATATTCCATAAGATTCAATGATCTATCATATTTCTTTGCATTGATATTTCTCTGTCCAAAATACTTTTTCCTGTTCTTCCCTTTTTTTACCTAGTAAGTACATGGAGGTGGAAAATTCCCTTGTCTGGTGAGATATAATTCTTTTTCATTTCTTTCTAAGGATTCCAAAATGAATCATCCCTCTTGCTTCTCATTATAGCTTATAAAACTATTATTTTCTTTTTACACAAAATGGATCCTTAGTTGTCATCAAAACCTAACTATTGTACTGATGTAGTCAAAAGATTTATTTTTATATCTTTCAGTTCCTGAATCTAAGAGAGTCATTTGAATGAAAAAGGGTTATAACCTGTAGCTGAAGGTACAACACCCAGTTCCTTATGTTTGACACTAATTATAGTCACATAAAAAACATACAGAATAGAGATAAACTACTATCAGAAAAGATTATTTCTGAGGAGTGCAAGTGACCACCCAGGATGAGATTCAGCAGACAGAGGTCTCCTACATTAATAGATTTCACGTTCACAGGCAGATTCTAGATGACTATTAACAGTGTTTCATTAAATGCACTTTCACTATGTTTCTGATTATTTTGTAAAGGTTTTTAAAAATATATTTTATTTATAATAGATGTTCCAGAATGTAACTTAACAGCCTCTGCATCTCCTTTACATTTTTAGAATAATTTATTTTTACCGGTTTTAGTAATGTCAGTAATGTTTCTTTTTCTGAATGATACATACCTCCTATCATTCAGAATACGGACCTACTTATACTGCATTTGTTTCATTTAAATTTTATATTATAAATTTTTTTAATCCTTCCTGTTGCTCTGTGTAAATTTGTTGCATGTTGGAGAGTATGTAATTTCACAATTTAGCCTTTTTCATCCAGTTAACAATAGATCAATTTTGCTGATTTCGCCTAAATATAAGAAAAATCTTATTTTAATTTTATTTGGGTTTTTCAAACAATGTTTCAATGCCATTTGTGTATGAAATTAATAACCTATTTTGACTTTTATGTAGTTAGGGATTTTAAATGGCTGTTTAGCTACAGAATTTATTTACATGTGAGAACATTTCAAAACTAGTCCTCAAAATTTAGTTTCAAGGGATACTAGTGACCAAAAAATATACTCAGAAAGTGTCAAAAAATTGTGTGTATTTTAATTGTGTGTCCAGGCACTTTTCCAAATGGCATAGTGCCATTTTTGAGTGATTTTGAAATGCAGGAGAAGGTGATGCCATGGTCCTGAATTTCTCAGTTTCAGGTCTGTCTTATACCTACATTCCAAAAGGTTCTTGGGGTGATGCCATATGGCATACGAAGCAGATAAGTTGGTTTGGGCTATTTTGTAGAGCCGGATACCAGATGCTGCATGTGGCTTTGATGCATATGGAACTGATCAACAGGTATTTTAGAATGCATTTTAAGTCATACGGAGTGCAATGGATTTAAACTGTATGGAGCACTTGCCAAGGAATAGGCATTCTCCTTCCTGGGAACCTGCCCTCTGCTGAGCAGTGCAAATGTGCGCTACAGCCAGTATTGTTACGTAAAGAAATCTTTGCTTAGTGTTCACTGTAGGTAAAAATATTTAAAATTCAATCATCATGTCCAGCCTTGAAATTCCTTATTGTTATCAGTTCTTATTTTTGTGCATAGCCAGAATTCCTCAGGCTTAGATCACCCATCCACACCTTCTTGGGACTGAGAACACAGGAACTGAAGAAAGTCAAGTTAAGCATGTAATAAAATGCTGCAGAATCTGGTTTCTTTTTAAAATCTGATGAATAATTTTTTCCTTCCCTCCTCACTTATCTGTCCTCTGGTAGGAAGGGCAACCACTTGCAGAAATGGAAGATCTTAGTCCTTCTGATTGTTTTAGCTCAAGGGAGATGGATCCCAGCATTGTCACTTGCCAGGAGTGTCACTTAAAATCTCAGTTTACGGAATGTGCAACAAAGGGTGAGTCAGGTGGACTCGCGTGGAGACAGATCCGTGTTCCTGTTGATACTGCACCACTATAACTCTGCAGAACTGTGGGAGATTTGCAGGATCAGGAAGAGCATTCAAAGGAAGAATAGCTACACACTAGAGTTGTTGAAGTCGTCCCCTACCACGGGATCACAATATATTATTTTCTGACAATTTTTGTGTATGTGTAGATGTGGTTTAACCCCAGCCAACAGCCAAGCCCCCTGCAGCCTCTTGCTCACTCCCCCACCAGTGGGATCAGGGAGGGAATTGGAAGAATAAAAAGAAGAAAACTCATGGTTTGAGAGGCAGTTTATTAGGGAAAGCAAGAGCCACACACACAAACAAAACAAAACAAAACAAGGAAAGAAGACACTGCTTCCATGGGCAGGCAGGTGTTCAGCCATCTCCAAGAGAGCAGGGACCCACCACACCTAACAGTGACTTGGGAAGACAAAGGCCATCACCCCAAATATCCTCTACTTCCTCCTTCTGTCCCCCTCAACTTTATATATTGAGCATGATGTCATACGGTCTGGAGTATCCCTCTGGTCATCTGGGACCAGCTGCCACTTCCCAACCTCCCTTACACCCCCAACTTCCTCACCAGCGTGGCAGTACGAAAAGCAGAAAAGGCCTTAGCTCTGTGTAAGCCCTGCTCAGCAACTCTATCCTGGTACAAAAGCTGCACAGTGGAACAGTCATTGGGTAAACAAGCAGTCATGAACGATGAAAAGAGAATTCCTTAGCATAGAAGTGTTTAACCCCAGTTTTTCTCACGACAAGCACTGCTCTTTCTTCCAAAGTGTAAATGTACCTTAAGCCATGTCCAGGATATTTCATTCTTCAAAAAAGCAATAATTGCAGTCTAGATCCAGGAATGAATTCAGAAATTAATGCAAAATGAAGAAGAGTGCCTAGGTTTTTGGGTCTCAAGTTCCAGACACAGCATTTAATTCCAGGCAAGTTTAGCGATCAGCACTTCCTCGGGTCTTATTTTTGGCTTCTTGTTCATCTTATGTGTGTATTGTCATTACCCTTCTGAGTTTATTTTCATGCCTTGTACATAGGTTATATGTGCTTACTTGGTTCTAAGATTAAAATTTCATTTTGGGAACCAGGCCTAAATTTACATGTTACAGTGTATCTAGGTTAGTTAGGGACTATTATTGCATCTGGTCCTCAATAGGGTGGCTTATGACACCAAAGAAGCAGTATAGAGAAGATTGTTCACACAATGTTTTGTGGAGCTAGACAATGCCCTCCTGTTTTGTGAGGGTGATTCATAATATCTAGCTTGGGTTTTTGAAGTTACTGAATTGCAGTTTGACTCATCTGCTTGATAGATTTTGTGCTTCTGATCTGATTAGGACACAGGTTCTATTCTGAGAGATATTCTGCCACCTCTTCAACATTTCTCATCAGCTAATAAACTTTATTTCTTGATTAAATTGTATGATTCAACAGTACATATCCATATTTATGATCTCCCTTTCAAATTTCTAGAATTAGTACCAGCTATAGTTTATTCTATTTACTTTGTATCTTTGAGTTGTCCCTTATTATCGACTTAGGCTTTACATTCTCATGAAACAGTACAAATTTTCTTTCTTTGGTGGATAATTTCTGTAATTTTTAAAAAATTTTTTTTAGTCTGCAATCAGATTGCCTATATTATGCCAAAGTTTCTTTTGTATTTGCTTTAAGTATCTGGACAAAGAGCTTACAAAAGTGATAGTGCTACCCCAGGCAGCCAAGGCCATGGAGTGGAACCGATCTGTTCTTTCTTTAGAGCGCACTAAACATAACACAATCAATCTTTATATCTCTCAATCTTTAAAGACATGTTTTGTCAGAAATATAACAAACTAAAAACACCAAAATGAAATCACACTAGATAAAAGGGTCTTGCTTTTCAGCCAGCACAACTTAAATTGAACAGTTTCTATACAGTTTGGATCCTACTTATTTACCTCTACTGTAAGGTCATTCATTATTTTTCTTGTAAGTCTCTTGGCTCTATCTTTATTTAAAATTACCAATTTTCTGTTTTTCTCTGCATGTTTGACTGTTGTATTGGACTTGCATGACCATATTTTGGGGGGAGCTACAGAGGTGTCTTCTGTGAGAAGCTGCCAGAAGCTTCTCCCATGTCCAATAGAGCCAATGCCAACTGGCTCTAGGGTGGACTCATCTAGGTAAAGCCAATCAGGAATGATGGTAATGCCACTGTGAAAACATATTTAAGAATGGAAAAATGTTATTGCGCAGTTGTTATTGTGGTCAGAGAAGAGTGGGGAGAGAACATGTGAGAGGAGCAATTCTGTAGACACCCAGGTCAGTGGAGAAGGAGGGTGAGGAGGTGCTCCAGGCACTGCAGCTGAGATTCCCCTGCAGGCCATGGTGAAGACCATGGTGAGTCAGGCTGTGCCCCTGGAGTTCATGGATGCCAACGGGACAGCTGAGATCCACCTGCAGCCCATGGATGAGACCCATGCTGGAGCAGATGGATGACTGAGAGGAGGTTCTTACCCTGTAGGAAGCCTGTGCTGGAACAGGCTCTTGGCAGGAGCCAGGGGACCCATGGAGAAAGAAGTCAATGCTGGAGCAGGTTTGCTGGCAGGAAGCCTGTGGGGGGACACAGGCTGGAGCACGCAGTGCCTGAAGAACCGCACCCTGTGGAAAAATCACCTGTGCTGGAGCAGTTTGTAGAGAACTATTGCTGGCGAGAGGGACCCCACTCTGGAGTGGGGGAAGGACTCTGCCTGAGAAGCAGCAGGAATAACCTGTGATGAACTGACTGTAACCCCCATTCCCTCCCTCCCTGAGCTGCTGGGGGTGAAGAGGTAGACCAGGAAAGGAGGGAGAGGTGAGGGGAAGATGGTTTTAAGATTTATTTTGTTTCTCATTATCCTGCTCTGTTTTTGTTTCTAACAAATTCAAATGGTATTCCCAAACTGAGTCTGTTTTGCCTGTGACACTATTTGGTGAGTGATCTCTCTCTGTCCTTGTCTCAACTAATTTTTTATATTTCCCTCCTGTTCAGCTGAGAGGGGAGTGATAGAGTATCTTTGGTGGGTGCCTGTCATCCAGCCAGGGTCAACCCTATACAACTGTCTATTTCATATCTTTCTTCCAGTGGAGCTTGCTCAGTTGATTTTGAGAAAAGACTGAGTTTTCAGGGGCAGGAGTCAATTTGGCACTACAAGGCATGAAGAAAAACTTCTTCCCTTAGCCCCAGATACTTGAATTTTTAATAAAAATCATAGTGCCTGCATAGTAATTAGTAGTAAAGTAGTAACGTAAATATTTATTTAGTTACAATGGTTTAAACACTTATTTACAAATCTAGTAAATGTTCATTTGCTTTAATTTTAATCTGTTGGAGAGGAAGAAATAGGAAAATCTTATAAATATGACTACCTGGCAAAAGATGCTGAAAATATAGAAATTACAAGCGAGATTGAAATGAAGGCAAGTTCTGAGATATCAAACCTCAGTTACTGAACAACTGGGAAAACAATGGTATGGCCACTGAAGGCTCACCACCCTCTCTGATAGAACAATACCCCTCGTTGATTGGACAATAGTCTCTGCTTGCTCCAGGTCCAAGGGTCAGAGCAGACCCTACCAACTTAGCATAGAGTACAAAAAGCAGTTTTAAAGGTTTAAAATATAACGCCATATGGTAATACAAGGATGCTCATGGGCTGTATGCAAATGCTATAGAATTTGTATCTTGTCCTAGATTGGTTAGTGAAAATTAGAATATTCAGCACAGAACATGATTTATTGTATTGCAAACTGCAGCCACGGTACCCTTACCCTTCTATGCACCCTTACCATTCTTTCTGTATTCTGTATTCACATCCCTTACCCCATTCCCTTTCCTGTATCCTGTATTTCTCTCTCTCTCCCTTACCTGCCTGGGGCTCCGTCTTGCAGCTCCTGGCAGGTCCTTACCCCCATGCTCTTTATCACAATAAACCTCATGCTCTTAGACCAGAATCCAGAGATCTCTGTCTCCATCCAAACTGCATCCTTACACCTCAGACGGCAATCCCAGATGAAACAGATTTCTACATTAATCATTTGTGGAAAAACCCTGAACTTAGAGTGTGAATTTGTCCTGTGGCACACACAATTTTTTTTTTTTAATAGAATATGATAATAAAGTTGTCTTACATTTGTGAAAGAGGATTGAAAAGATATGGTCTGTAAAGAAGGAATTTTACCAAATTAATTAAAGAAACCTAACAAACAAAAAAGGAATTTCTATAGACAGAAAGAATTCTGCTTTTGAAAATAATTTTTTCATCTGCACAAACCACATTATCTGTATGTAGAAACATTTCCTTTTGTTTGACCAAATAGTTGTAATCATATATTCATGTCTGTAGTAACAATAGCAAATGCATATTGTAGCTATATGTAAGATCAATATTCAGTAGTGCGATCCAGTATTTTCAAAATGAGTGGCTATTTTGGATATCACCTGCTTTCCAACTTAAGGAAATGAAAAATGAGTATTTAAAAGAGCTTGACTCCAGTTCCCTCAAAAATGGTACTTCTTTGAATTGCATCACCTGAAGAGACATGTCCCTTAGCAGAAACAGAAACTTTCAAAAGTCTTGGCCATGTTAACCAAACCATGGCATAAGGGACAAATTTAAAAATTGAATTTTTTAATCTGCATTTGTTGCAGAAGCAATATTCTGGGTTTTTTTTCCCTGTGCTTATGTTTGAAAATATATCTTATAGCCAAAGTGTAACATTAGGACAGTGTTCTGGATATAATCTGGCTGCAGAAACCCAGTCACGGCACAATGTTGATATTAAGCCAGTAGGCACAATCACCTGTATTGAAGAAAAATGACTCTGTTTCAGATTTGTAGTGGAAAAGACTGAGTAGTGCATTCTACTCGGTGATCTATGTGGGGGAAGCAGGATACCTGCTAACCTGAGCATTGTAGCCCACTTTCTGGTGTGTGCTCACTTATAGACTCCTCCACCATCAACAAAAAGGGCTGAAGAGCATTTATGGACTTCTCACCCTGTTACTTCTCTCAGTGTTCATTTCTTCTTATCACCAACTTCTGTGTGTCCTGGCCTCTCTATAATGCAGATAAATAAGTTATCCTTACCTATGGCAGATTGTAGCTGTTCAAGGAGATACATTTTCTATCATCAAGACAGCATCTCCCCGAGATGTAACATACACACAGTAATCTTGCTGCATAAAACTACAGCTGTCCTACAGAAACTATGGAGCAGGATTAATTTTTCCTCCCTTTAAATCAGATAGACCTCACCAGGGAAGTTATTATCTTTGAGAGACTGCTCTAAAATCAAGTTTTATGACCTCACCTTGCTGATTCGCTCCATCTCTGCCATCAATATGGTGCATCGGTGTGGTTTTGTCCAGTGTTTTTGACTTCTGATGGCATGATTGAAGCTCTCAAAATTTGTTTTGAGAACAGGAAAAGTAAAGGACAATTTTATTGAGTTTTGGGTTAAGGCTAGAGTCCAAAATGTTGGAGTTAAAACATATGGATAGGCAAGATGTCAAAATGTGCTCCTGAGCATCCTACATTTATGCAAATAAAAATATGAGGATCCTGACATGAATTACGAAGTAGGGATTTTAGAATCTGAATACACTTCCAGCTTCATAGATGGACTCTGAGGTATGATGGGACTAGCTCAAAACCCCAGAATATCTTGTATGAACTTTGTAAGGGGAACTACGCCCATATCTGGATTTTAGTTTAGCAGGTGGAGCACATCTGCATTTTGAAATCACATTACCATGAGCGTACAAGGTGTGTGTGAGAGTGGAATGTTTGATGAGGACTGCCCTCACCCTGAAACAAAATACATTTTATAAACTTGAGTGCTCAAAGAAAACTTGACAGGTGGTACCCTAATGGGAGTTTGAACCTGCACAAATTTGCCATCTCTAACTTTCACACTCTTTGCAAAAACAAACTGACAGACATGGCTGACTTTTCTTGACACAGCTTTAAAGCAGGGCATTGTTTCAGTGTGCATTAACATACACATGCAATGGCAAGACACACTTGATTTAAGTTTTTTTGGTTTTTTTCTTTTTTTGTTCCTGGGCTTTTGGGTTTTGTTTTAGTGATATTTTTTCTACTTTTATTTTGTCACTGATGGAGCAGAACCTGCTCCTGCTCATCATTCTTTTTTAATCTAGCCCAGCGATGAAACACACAACTGGGGCAAGCTTGGCAGTTGAAGGATCCAGATGCTAAACTCCAGGATTAATTTCTCTAGCAGAGGCAACTGGGAGTCAGATCCTCTATCTGGCTTTCCTAGCAGCTTGGTTTAACCCCCAGCAATCCAAAAGGCTCATTTTTGTGTTATACTGGGAGTTAAGTTGTCCTGGAAGGTAAAGGACTGCCAGATTGACTTTGTCAAATGAAGGATTTTGTATTTAAATATCAGTGCCTTGATTTTCCCAGTGATGGGAGCTCAGTCATTGAAGACGTCTGTATGTGCTAATGATGCTTTTGTTTGGCATCTTCCTCAGAATGTGACAAAAGAAGGAAGCTGACATTAGCAAGTGAGAACAATGGAGGGGAGGGGTAAAAATAAGCAGTGATACAGTGACATTAAAACAGGGAATGCAATTGTGATACATGAAGGGAGAAAATTCAAAGTATCTTAATTCATGTAGAAATGTAAAATCAGTTAAAATAACATCATATAAGCACCATTTAACCTGCTCTTTTTCTTTCATTGGTCACCTTTTTTTTTTGTTTGCTTTTTTAGTTAGTTAGTTTTGTTTTAAACTGACCTTCTTTTATACTTGATGTCAGGAAAATGAATTGCAACAGAACTGCAGAATGAAGAAATCTTTCATTCTTCCAGTAAATGTTTTCTCTTTGTTGCACAGGGTCTAGTACTTGATGAAAAGTAAGCCCTAAATATTAAACTTAATTCAACCTCTAAATCGTGTATACTGTGGTTGCAGGGGCTATTAGCCATCAGAAGACATGAAACAATATAAACACAATTTGGATTTCCAGTAATGAGTAATACATCGTATGTATTTTTCTAAATAATTCTATTTTTATCAAACAATGCATGTTGAAGGTGCACTACATACTAAGTGACAAACATGTCATTTCACAAAAGTATTACTCGGGAAAAATTAAAGAGAATTAAAGTGTAACTATCACAGAAAAATACCTAACAATACAGTGAATGCTCAGTTTCACATTTGAAAATAGATCTTTTATATGAGCATTTGTAAATTAATAACATATACTTTTGTAATATCGCGTAAATTACTGGTTAAAAAAGAAAAAGCCTCAAACACAGTATGCATCTCAAGACCAAATAGATTTATGTTTAAATAATTTTTCTTTTTCCTACTATTGGGTCTTTCAAACCCACTTTACAATAGGTACGGATGACTTTAAAAGAGGAAATTTGGTAAGCTCTATAGAACCGTGGGAAAAACTGGAAGTGAAAAATGGAAAATAAACTCCACAATCAACATTTTCAGCATAGTAACAGAAGGTGATCTTAAAGGCTACATTTATTTTAAAGATTTATTCAGGTTCTTCTAATAGAATTTTTGACCAAACGAACACCAGAAGTGCTCTGTGGGAGAGGAGTTAGAATGCAGCTCTGCTTAGCAGGGAAAAGGCTACCTTTTGGGATTTCTCCTTTGCCTTCCTGGATGAGCACACTCTACTCAGAGCATAGAAATAAATCCATTATCCTGAAGGCAATAAATGAGTTTATGCTCATTGTTTCCACATTTGTGCTGTATGCACACTTCAGCTAGCACACAGTCAAGGTCAGATGGATTTTATTTAACAGATGAAAATTAAGTGTATGCAGTGCAAGTAGTGTGTCTGCTTATGTGTTGATCTGAAAAGTAATCTGAGAATTTTTGGCTGCAATCAAGCTCTAATATGATGCCAAGATTCATGACCTATGGTTCATAGGTTGGAACACAGGTCTTAGAGTTGTTTGTGAGCAATAAATTACAAGCTCCTGATTAGAGAATTTTGGAGTATGGCTTTGGTCAAGGCCTTGTCAAGTGAAATAGACCCAAGAAATGATGGATCAGCAGAGGGATTAAATTCTGGTCTAAAGAAATACATTGAGGTGTCTCTGGGGATAATCAGACCTTTACTCCAATAAAGTAAAAGTCAGCAGTATTATATATGTGAAAAAAACATGTATAGTCTCTCTAACCTGTGTTCATGTCACCTTGTAAAATTAGAGTTTTCTTGCCTGGAGCAGGATACTTTACAGCAAGTAGGCTGCAAAGTGCTATTAAGTCACCTGACAGCATTTCTTATGGCACCCCTACCAGCACTGTTTATTGATTACGGGTGAGATTCATTGAAAACAAAGATAAAATTCCCACTGAGTTTCTTGGGCCATGATTACAGGATTTTACCCTACAAACAAAGTTTATTTGATTAGCAGTAGATGTGAGTCTTTGCAGATTGGGATGAGTAGAGGGGCAGGATGACCTCGCTTGTCCTGCTGGCAATGCCCTTCCTAATACAGCCCAGGCCACCATTGGCTGTTTGGGCCACAGAGCACTGCTGGCTCATGGACAGCTTGTTGTCCACCAGGACCTCCAGGTCCTTCTCCACAGAGCTGTTCCTGAGCAGATCAGCCCCCAGCCTCTACTGGTGGGTTATTCCTCCCCAGGTGCAGGTCCCTGCACTTGTCTTTGTTGAATTTTGGACAGTTATTCTCCATCCCTTTCTCCACCCTGTCTGGGTCCTTCTGAAGGGCTGCACAGAGCTCCAGGGTATCCAGAGCCACTCCTCCCAGCTTTGTCATCAGTGAACTTGCTGAGGAGGCATCTGCCCCTTCATCCAAGTCATTGATGGATAAGCTGAACAATTCTGGGTCCAGTATCAAACTTCGGGGTATACCACTTAGACACAGGCATTAAGCTAGACCCTGTGTCACCGATTACAACCCTCTGGGATCTGCTGTTCAGCCAGGTCTCAGTCCACTCACTGTCCACACCTTGAGTCCATCCTGAGTTTGCCCACTAGGATATTGTGAGAGACAGTACTGAAAGCCCTGCTGAGGTCAAGGCAGACAAGATCCACTGCTCTCCCCTCATCCATCCAGGTAGTTGTGTTATCATAGAAGGTTGTTTGGTTAGTCATGCGTGATTTGCCTTTAGTGAACCCTTGCTGACTACTCCTAAGCTCCTTCTTGTCGACCATGTGGGTAGAGGTGGCCTCCAGAATGAGGCGCTCCATCACTTTTCTGGGGATTGAGGTGAGGCTGACTGGTCAGTAGTTCCCTGGGTCATCCGTAGTACCCTTTTTGAAAGACTGGGATGATATTTGCTTTCTCCCAGTCCTCAGGCACCTGTGCTGATCACTATGACCTTTCAGAGATGATCATGAGAGCCTGGCTATGGTGTCTGCCAGTTCTCTCAGAATTTATGGATGCATCCCGTCGAGGCCCATAGACTTGAGGGTGTCAATATTGCCCAGGTGTTCTCTGACCCAGTCCATTGCTTAGTTTTGCATAAACTGTTGTTTCAGTAGTCCATAGCCAGTCTTAGGTGCAGGAAAGCACAGATAATTGGTTACAATGTTTTGGTAGGAAAGAGCACCATGGTTTTTAATTTTTATCCTTTCTTTCAAAACTATTGCAATTCACATTGATTTTCACTTTAGAGCATCCTGTCAATAGTGTCAGAGAACTTGCAGAGAAAATAACATCTCAGAAAGGATACTATACATAAGGAGTTCACTTCTGCCAAATAAAACAAGAAAAATCCTTGCCACTTTTAAAATACCAGTTTTGGAGCTTGTAACAGGAAGTGTGAAGTTACTGTAAATAGTTCATCATGTCAGAATAGTGCCTTATTCCAGGCATTTGGATCACTGAAATAACTATTTAGCAGCAAAGTTCATAAAAAAAGGACAGAGGTGGAGGTATCACACGAGAATTATTTAATTTAGTCAGATAATTTTTAATATAAGAATTTGATGGTGTGTTCATTTGTCATGTCATTAAGCCATATAATATCACTGTTCATTTTAGAGTTACAAATAGCATGTTGTCTCTAAACAATGTAGATATTATGCTTTTATTCATTTATATGGGTACTGCTGATATCCTTGTTTGTCAAATTACTACTGTGAGAGACTCTGTAGATCAATTTAATTTTCAGTAAAACCTTGCTACAAAAAAGAGCTAGCACATGATTAATCCATGGAAGCCTATAAAAGCTGTAGGAACACTTCTTGAGAGACATAAATTACTTCTTTAATCCAAATACATAAACAAAGTGTTTTGAGTAAAGGAACATGCAGAACAGCAGAAAACATACTAGTAATTTGTCATTGAAATACTGTAAAATTCTATACCAGACTGATATTTATCATATCATACTCCTGTCTGTTCCTAAAATATTTGAGGGTGTCAATATGGTTTTGAATTAGATGGTTGCAGATATGAGGTTGTGTCTTGCTGGTTGGAAAACAACGGTTCATCTGACAAAGCAGCTATCCTAGGCTGTGTCTACAGAAGAATTGGAAATTGTGCTGGCAAAACACAAGTAAGTAAGTAGGCCTGATTTTCCTGAAAAGAAACTTCACACATTTCTGTGTTAGTTCAATTGGTTCCTCTAAGGTTTTGTAATAATCTGTACAGAATACCAAATAATCTTTCCTTTTAAAAGTTTTACCAAAAATAAGTTATTTCTAGCCAATAAAATGATATATTCAGGTGTGCCCTTGGCATCTGGAAACTAGAGGCAACAGCCTAAGAGATGAAAAAATTTGGAAGCTTTATCACTTTCTTTTCAGCTTTATATTCAGAAATTGAAAAGGCTTTTGGGTATAAGTTTTAACAGAATGCTCCTTACTGAATTGCGCCTGAGAGGAATAGTCAGTGAAAAATATTATCTTATGAATTATTTCTGAGAAAATAGTTACACTAGAGCTCCCTATGCAAAAATGGTTTTATTTGGATTTTGGAAGACTGTGTCTCCCTTTTGGTCAGTCAAGTGCTGTTAAACCCTGTTTTGAATCCTGTAAGTTCTAAAAATGAATTTCTTCTCTAATTCTCTTGAAATATGGAACCAGATGTGGAATGTGAAAGTAGAAGTATATAAGATATGTATGACATGTTTTGTCTTAGGAAAGAAACATAAGGCCAACAGATATGACAGTAGTCAATGTGTTTTCTTTGCCTGTTGAGTCTTGACACCATCTCTCTGCACAACACACTTCTGTAAACTTTTTAATTGAATCTTGAGTTGAAAACTTTGCAGCAGAGGTTGTGTGTTCGTGGCTGGGGTTTTTATTTGCCAGAAATCTAATCTAAAGTGATGAGGCTAACCAAATGATTATTTATAAGTGTGTTGCTATGTTTCATATTCTATATAAATATTAATCTATGGGAAACAGTAAATAAGATTTACTCAGAAGAGAAACTGACATAAATCCCATACATATATATGTTTAAACATTGCCAAAATATTATTTTATTTTCTGTGCATATGTTTATGTCATTATATTATTTTTTTGGTGTCATTATTTTGGTATCTATAATGCCATTTTGGAAGAGTAAATATGTATTTGAAAAATCTGTATTGGTATTCTTATTTTTAACAAAATGTATATATTATTCTACCTTAGGTTTTTCATTTGATAAAAAATACATAATTTTGTTAAGTGTCACTTTAAATTAGTATATGTTCGGAGTATGTGCCAAAAAAATCCAAAGGTAAATCTTTCAACTGACAGAAGCAACTTTGTCCTAATAAAAGGGTTCACATATGAATCTGTTAAAAAAAGGTTTTGTTCTGTCTTCCCCTCACTGCTGCATTTTCCTATTGCTATCTCTGTTTCGCAACCACTTCACTTCCATGGCCCATAGTTATGCTATTGTTAAATGAATTAAGTTCTTTCTATTTTGTCCTTTCAAAATGATAGAATCCCAGTTGATAGCTTAAAGTATTGTTATTACTCCCAAATTACAAGACCTTCTACTCCATACAATTTTTTTTTTAGTATGATTTATGGTAACAAATTCTTTGTTGAGGTCTGCATTGGTCATTTCACCCTCATTTAATTTATCTACAATTCATTTAAAACCATATATATGAAGAACATCTAGGCAGTCTATTAACCTGGCCAACACAATTTTTATGAGCTCTTAGGGTTTTTTACCTTATTATCTGTTTACTTTTAACTCATTCTGTCCTTCAAATTACTTTTAAATGGTTAGATTACAGTGACTGTCCAAATAATAATTTTATTTTTACAATTGCAGTGGTATTATATGGACTAAACCCAGGAGCTACAGTCAGCTGAAAGACAGAATTACCCAAGAGATCATATAATCTTTCTGATTCTGCACCCTACTTATAATAATTTACATTTATAGACCCTGATTTCTATAAGGCAGCTTGCCTCTTCTAATATGCTTAATGCCATCAACTTTACTAAAAACTGAGGCAAAATATTAATTCAAGTTTTGGGGCCATATCTAGATTATATTTAATCTTTTTCCTTGATCTATTTTTAATTATGTGGATAAGAAACTTTTCAGTATTTGTTTAATATCCTTTGCAAGATCTAATTTATCTTGAGTTTTGCAGTTCTCACTTCTTCTCTAAACATATTGACCCGTAACACATAACTTTCACTACTGATTAAACCCTTTTTTCCTTTTGTTGCAGCTTTTCTCTATTTCTCACTTTTGAAGACATTATTTTCATCCATTTAGATTTGAGGCCCTTTTCGCCAAGTTTCCTCCACTTTGTAATGAAAATTGAAGAAAATTCCTGTGTTTATGGCTTAGGGATATTCTAAACCTGTGCTACATTCAATTCAACTCCCACAAGTTTTTTCTTCTGAATTTAAAACCTTAATTATAGAACTGCTTTTATTTTGTTCTCCTTCATTTCAGCTGAGTCCCTCACAACCGCTCGATCCAACATTACACCCCTAACAACTTGATAAACTGTTTTTAATAGTAGGGCCTCATATGAGGTTCTAGTCTCATAGAATTCTTATTAGGAAATACAATTCTTACAAATTCACATGAACTTATCCGAAATAGTCATTCAGTACTTTTATATATAATAATAACTTTTACCAGATGTGTTTCTACTCATAATGTAAGACTGATCTACTTCCTGTTTGTAGAAATTACCTGGGAAAAAAACAAATACCAATCAAGAAAACCCCAAAAGAAGCCCAAATGAACCCCCACAGGAAATAAACACTGTTATATTTTGGGAGAATACAGTAACTGAAGGAAATAAGACATGTAGTAGTGAAGAGAATGGATGGTACTGCCTCTACAGTACCTTAATTATCCAGGCAGACTGTCACAAAAAAATAATATGCATTTTATTATGGACCAATTCAATATCTAGAAGAAAATAACATAATTATGAAACCAAAGAAAATGTCCATGAAAGAAGAGACTGAACTACTTAGTATCTAGGACCAGATCTTTGCTTGAATCCTCTTTCTCAAAACTTACGGAAGTGAAGGGTCATTCTGAGTGTTGCTATAACCCAATGATAATTATTCCATAAAAGAGTGGAACAGCTTCAACATGAAAGAGAGACACAAAATATATGCAGGAGATCGATTTACAGGATGTAACTTTCATACATAATGAAAGCTCAAAAAATTGACCCGTTATTAAAAAGGTAGAGATATTTCCTTCTCCACTGGTTGAGTTTTCCACAGTAAGAAGGTGTTGGAAATGTAACAGGAAGATACAGAGTCAGGCTGCTGAATACCCTATTTAGATGTACAGTTTTTACTTTTTTATGAAAGCTGCTCTCAGATAGAAGTGAGAGGGGTCATCCAAAGGTAATCTTCTGGTTTTAAATATAAAATATAGAACTCATATAGCCCACCATCTTTCCATCTTATAAAGGGAGTCAACTTTTCAAGTGATGTTAAAATACCATTCTCAGCAATACAAAAGAGTACATCATTAGCAATAAGAATCCCTCACAGTAGTAGAAGTTCAATTAATAAATGTCACACGGACAATTAAAGTATTTCTTATTGTTTTTCAATTTGAAAATATAAGTCCCACAGAGTTTTGCTGGGGGAACTGGTATTCTAGAGGTCCCAGTTGGTTGGAAGTTAGAAAATCTATAAGAAGGGTCAGGAGGACGATCTAGGAAACAACAGGGCTGTCCACCTGTCCTCCCCTGTGATAGGGAAGGTCACAGAGTAGATTGACTTGAGTGCCATTATGCAATGTACAGGACAACCAGGGCATTTTGCCCAGCTGGCATGGATTGGTGAAAAGCACGTTCTGCTTGAGCAACCCCATGTCCTTCGACAACAGAGTCATCTGCCCAGTGAATGAGGGAAAGGCTGTGGTTGATTTCTATCTGGACTGTAGTAAAGCCTTCAACACTGTTTCCCACAGCATTGTCCTGGCAGCTGGCTGGATGGCCAGTCCCAAATAGTGGTGGTGAATGGAGTCACATCCAGATGACGGCCAGTAACAAGTGGGTTTCCCCAGCACTCAGTGCTGAGGCCAGTCCTGTTTAACAACTTTGTCAGTGATTTGGACAAGGGGATCAAGTGAATCCTCAGTCAATTTGCAGACAACACCAGGTTGGGTGGGTATATTGATCTGCTGGAGGGTAGGAAGGCTCTGCAAAGGGATCTAGACAGGCTGGATCAATGGACCAAGGCTAATGGTACAAAGTTCAACAAGGCCAAGTTGCACTTGGGTCACAACAATCCCCTGCAATGTTACAGGATGAGGGAAGAGTGTTTGGAAAGATGCCCAGCAAAGCCTGCCCCAGACCTGGGGTTGCTGCTCAACAGCTAGCTGAACACAAAGCAGTGTGCCCAGGTGGCCAAGAAGGCCAATGGTGTCCTGGCCTGTATCAGCAACAGTGTGGCCAGCAGGACCAGGGCAGTGATTGTGCCCCTGTACTGTGCACTGGTGAGTCACACCTCAAGTGCTGTCTTCAGTTTTGGGCCCCTCATTACAAGGACATTGAGGTGCTGGAACACGTCCAGAGATGGACAACAAAGCTGGTGAAGGGTCTGGAGCACAAGTCTGATGAGGAGTGGCTGAGGGAACTGGGGTTGCTTATCTTGGGGAAAAGCAGGCTCAGGGGAGACCTTATGGCTCTCTACAGCTCCCTGAAAGGAGGTTACAGCAAACTGGGGGTCAGTCTCCTCAAGAACAAGCGACAGGGCAAGAGGAAATGTCCTCAAGTTGCTCCAGGAGATGTTTAGGTGGGATATTAAGAAAAAAATTTTTCAGTGAAAGGGTGGTTGAGCATTGGAGCAGGCTGCCCAGGGAAGAGGTTGAATAATTATCCCTGGGGGTATTTAAAAGATGTGAGGATGTGACACTTAGGGACATGGTGTAGTGATGAGCTGGGCAGTGTTAGGTTTATGGTTGGACTTGATGATCTTAGAAATCTTTTTCAACCTAAACAATTCTATGATTCTATGATTCTACTTAATCAAATATGTAAATAGGAAGTCAAGAAAAAGAATCTCTTGCCAGGCTCCTATTATGTGATAGCAGATGCATGTGCGACTCTTGTCCCCATCTGCCTGTTTCATCTTAGATATGAAAACATCATATTATTTGTGACTATCATATTAATTACATCTGATTGTTTAGGACATGAGTTACTGAATACATCTCTCTCGGTGCAGGTGGCACAGTTTTCAATGCGATGAACTACAGCAATCATGAAAAACTAGAGAATGTATTTATAATTTACACAGAAAGAATGAAATTTAGTTTTTAGGGAAAATATGTAGATCTTTGAGTCATTAAGGAAATTACAGTCACTTTTGTTGTAGTAATTTCTCTTTTATAAAAATGTTGCTTAAGGAAGAAAAATTACTTGACTGTAATTGATTTCTACTGTATTTTACTCTTTATGCTACACCTGTCATCTTATCTGCATGTCTCTCGGATTTAAGACTACAGAAATGACTGTAGATGAAGGTAGTTTTTGTGATGTGCTACGGACTGTATTGAAATCTTTTGAACTCATTTAGGCTATGACATTCTATGGCAGATTAATTAAAATAATTCACAGTTACTTCAGCCTGGGACAGAGAAAGGGAAACAAGCCTCAGACGCGAAATGCACTCATCAGGTTCACTCACTGCTTGATTACTCTTGTATCCATCACATTTGCTCTGAAGTGACTCATCAATATTTTGGCCATGAAAAAAAATGGCAGATGAACACTCCCGTGGTAAAAAGGCAAGTCTCTTCCCACTGGAGACACAAATAATCTTTCTGTGTGCCTCCAGAAGTGATGCGAACAATGGAAAATACTTCCCTGCTTCAAATACTTTATCAAAAGCTCTCTGTGTTTCACCTCCATGACCTACCTGAGCCTCTGTTCAGTGGGGAAGCCAAGAGCTTGAATCTGACTCTCTGTCTTCGCCCCACACTCTCAGGGCACAAGCTTCAGCCCATCTACAAGGCTGATCATAAACTGCTTGAGGTGATGACAGAGTTTTATTTCTCTGGGTGTTTAAAATTCACCTCAGGAGGTAAAAATTCATTCAACTATCTTACTTTGCTTAATTGTGTCCTTCATAAAATGCTCAAATTAAAAGTGTTTTTCCCACTTACCAACAGTTAACAATCTTTTTAGCTTAGCCTGCCAACATTCTCAGGGCTTTTTGATTTGCTTTTGATTTTTTTTTTTTTAGGGAGGGGCATCCTTATGTGAGCAATGAAAAATTAAAAACTGAACTAGTGGAGCTGATTTTGACTGACTTGATATGAGGAATAAAAGGTTGCCTCTGTGCTTAATAGTGTCATATGACTCAAATGGGACTTGAATTTTGCTCATTTGCTCACTTTGTTCTCATTTTCTCATTTTCCAGCTGAAATCTTGGGCTGGGACATGTTGTTACTGTGTTTACTTTCAATGCCTCCTGCTGTTCTTCCTGGGATCTGAGATGACACATCTTCATCTTTGCATTCCTAGTTTGGTCTGCCATATAGTCAGAATTAAAATGTGTGCTATGTGCATTTCAGATCCTTGAATGTGATAACGGCCTTCAGGTTTAAAAAGAATACTGAAATGTCAGAACCAAAATGTGATGCCTTACATCTGAAGTCTGATTCATAGGCATATATGGGAAAGTTTTTTAGGGGAAAGAAAAAAATTAAAAAGTGAATGTTTTGCAAACACAAATAAGTTGTCTGAGCATGCCAAGCTTGTGAACCTGGGATATGTTTAATTGAATGCAGCAGAGAAAGATTCCACAGTGTGGCATCTATTTGCCCTGTCTGGTAGCTTGAGCAAATTCTGTGGAGGAGTAAGCCCAAGAGCTGAATTGAGTTCCAAGGCTACAATGAACCTCATAGCTCCTTGAAAAACTATTTTCTCTGCTTTACATTCTGATTCTATTTCTTTTAGTAAGTCTAATTCATATTTTACATATCCATAATACTGTTAAAATATGAATCATTCTAAGGAACTCTCTATGACACCCTGGCTTTGGAGTCTGAAAAAGGGGTGGGAGGGAAGAGACTGTAGAAAAAAAAAGTCATAAAAGAAGACTGTGCTAGCAAGTGTAGTACAATTCAGCTGTTCTCAGATATTTTCTAAAGATGTGAGCCCACATGTATGTTTTGAGAAAAAGAAGCTAATGGGGTTTTGTATCCTACCCCTGAGTACTCCAAAGTCCTTCAAAAGCATTACAGCCGTCTCTAATTTTTCAACGATATTTTAATTCTCCACTTTAAAATTAAGATGAAGGAGGAAAAAAAAGTTTTTTATTGTGACAACAGCTAAAGTCTGTAGTCAAAATCGTAGCTGTATTAAGTAATTCAATGCAAATATGGAACCAGGTGGTGATTTCATTTGACACACTGAACTCTAAGTAAATATAGCAGAGGTAGGGACATATTTGGTCCCAATAATTAGGTGTCCATGCGTTTTGACACTAATATGTTGTTATGTGATTCCAACATGTAAAAAACCCCCGTGTTCGGGATGATATGGAGTCTTCCCATTAGGAGGAGAGAAGTTCCTGATAGACTGCTATTTAGGTAGCAGGTATTTAATTTTTGCCACTCTGCTTATTTACAAAAAAATTCCTTTTTCAATGAGCACAGTCAGGCTACAACAACAAGCAATTGCTTTGCTCAGTTCCTTGCGAGTCTTTCCCTACTCTGTGCCATCTCCAAAAAATGCTTATCAAAGAACTGGTGAGGTACTTTTCCTTCTCCAGGTATATGTAAAAGAAATTTGGCACAATGAGGGCTTCTGCCTTCGGTCTCTGTTAGCTGTGGTGTTGTGTAAGAACTATTGCTCAGCCATTAAAAACCAGACTTAGGTGCTCCTTACTTCCCTGCCCAGTGACACAAAGAAGTTTGTTCAAGCTGCGTAATTAGCTAAGCTGTGTTACTAGGTGAATGTATTAGTGAAGGTATATGTTGCTTACCCTGGGTGTGGAAACATTTTTAAGTTTCAACTCTTAAATATTTTTATGCTTCAAAATGGCCTTTTTCTTCTTAATCACATTATGGATATTTTACGCACTGTGATATTTTCGTCCCAGAGTGTGACTGGATTGCTCTTTTAGGCCCTGATTCAGCAAAGCACTGAGGTATTTCCTGCTTTAAAAATCAGCAAAACACTAATATATTTCCTACTTTAAAAAAAGATTAAAGGTCTTAAAGTAATCCTTGGAAATTCTGCCCCAGTTTATTGGAAATTTTATTTAAAAATTCAAAGAGACACTGTTATTCTTCAGAATGTATCATATTTTAAACACTTATAATAGAGGAATATAAAACTTCTCACTCACTTTCTTTGTTTTCTATCGGAATGTTCAGAAGGCTGTGATTACTTATTTATTTTAATTGTATTGTTTATTTTTAAGTCAGTAGGACCTTTACATCACAAGATGTTCTCCGGTAAGTTCAATGCACAAAACCACATGGGTGATGTTGAAGAAATTATTAGTAATACTTCCTTGTCCCTGTTAATGACTTTATTTCTCTGAATAACAAAATTAAGATACTGGAAATACAAATCTCAAAAAGGAATTGAATTGTCTCATGCTTTTTCAGAAACTGTAGCTTTTGAGATATATGTTTTCCCAAGATCTTCGTCACAGGAAAAGTTCTGTTCTGTAAAACAGGTGTCCTATCAAATTAATGCCACCCATGATCACACTGCTCCCTATTGAAAAGTACGTAACAGTATTTCATAAAGCAAATTATTGCATCATAAGTTTTAACATTGGCACAATAAAGTGTTTGCCAGACCAGCTGTATGACTCCCTGCAGAAAATATTCCACTTCAGGGCAACATTCAATTGATGTGCATCTGGCACTGTAAGGGCAAAAAATGCATGTGGACAGAAGAAAGCTTTAAGGGATTGTCCTTTGCTGTTCCCAGCTTGCTCTTTCTATCAAAAGGCGACTGCAGTAACTGGTCAGATTTGAATAGCAAAACTCCACTTGGGTATTGGGTGCTTGACAGAAAAGCATCATGGTCAGGCACTGGAACAGCCTCACAAGTGTTACAGCAGCACATCGGGGATCAAGAGCTGTATAAGGAGGCTTCACACAGCCAAAGTAGCACACAGGACAGAGAAATACAGATACATAAAGTGGATCAGTGTTCTTTCAGCCAAAACTCTTATACTTCAATAGAATTAGCTCCCATTTAACACCACTTCTAATGAGAATCCTCCAGCTCTGTTTGACAAATGAATGTATAAAATGATTCTATGATTCTTTTATTTTGGACTATATGCTCCTGGCATAACAGCAAAGTGAACAGACCTGAGACTTCTGAAGACAAAATAAGCACTGAAACAATATTGTCATGATCCTTTCCTCTGTAAAGCCACAAATGAGACATTTGGGAACAGAAAACTGTTTTGAGGGAACATTAAATTGGCCAAGAACAAATTGCTACAGAAAATGACATCCTTTTCTGAGCATCCATTAGTTTCTGATAATCAGAAATTCTCGGATGCTTGAACATTCCATTAGTATGAAGCAGCAAGTTAATTGTAATAATTATCAGCAGTTTTAATTGTTTTGTTATAATGTATTTTGCAGTTTGTTTGACAGTGTGAAATCAATATGCACCTCTAGGAAAATTAGTATAATAAAATTAGGCTCCATTATGCCTCCCAACCTTGGAATTAAACTTTGCACATAAATATGTATTTCTGTTTGTGTACACAGAAGAATTTTACTGAATGAATAGAGATGCATAAATAAATTGGACTTTGTTGTTAAAGTGGAAGATGGAGTATCCTCTTAAGAATTGTTTCTGACTGTCAAGCCCTTAGTTTTCAGGCATGAAATCAGAAAACTCCTGCTATCTCTCTTCAACTTTACTGATTTTTCTTTTATATTATAAAGAAGTACTTTATAGAGACTTTGGTAGTGGTTTCTATAATACCTGTATTTATGTCACATTAATAAGAATGTGTTGATATACTTGAAAGTTAATTGAGATGACGATTCCCAGATGGGGATCCCAAAGCACGTAGAACCAATAAAGACTTAAATGTTTCAACATCTGAGTGAAGGTCCTGCTTGCAACTGTTATATGTGGTCTGACAAAATCTGAAAATAGTTATTTAAATTTACATAACAGTCTTCAATATGATGGGAACTGAACCCCAGACATCTAAATTCCTATCTTGCACTTTAACAGTTAAATAACATTGACTCTTTCCTTACACTCTTGAAGTCATTACCTATAATTCCTCAATGTCCATCTTTTTTTCCTATAGGCTTTATGCTATTCCTTAGTATTATAGTAGAGTGTCTGATGGTGGAGAAAGACTCAGTTTATTGTATTTTGAAGAAGATATTAAAAAGTTGGAGTGGAGCAGAAAGAAGCCACAGGAATGATTTAAGGAGCGTGGAGAGGTGTAATTCATTAGGATATTCTCAAAGTTTTATCTCTCAAAAGGAAGATCTACAGGCAGTTTGATTACAGTTTTAAAATATTGTTTCATGAGAACACCCTATTTAAGGGCTTTTAAATTTTAAAATTTCATTTAAAAACAAACAAACCAACAAACAAAAACCTGAAGTTGTAACAAGAACCAATAGCAAGATGCCGCAGTTAGGAAGAAAAAAAAACAAGAACAAAAATCCCTGGAAATAAACCTTCAGGTTTAGTAGGGATTTTAATGGGTGATATACTGGTGGAACAAACTACCAAAACAAATGAGAAATTCTACATTTCTGTATTTCTTCCAGATACCTTTCAAGAACATTTGTTTCAATCAAATGCAAGTTACTGAGTTTTGTAAAGGAATAAAAGAGATCAAGTGTAATGGTCTAACTTATAATGTTTTGTGTGACTGAAATATCAGACAAAAATAATGCAATGTTTCCTTCTGGTCTTATGCTGTGGTTATTACCTATACAATTTGTGTGCATCCTCCATGTTGAAGTCTCTTGACAAGAGATGTAAGTTCCTCTCACTGTCTTTCAAGGGTTAAAAACTTCATTATTGTTTGTTTTTGTTTTTTTTTTTTAATCTGCCTGTGGAAAAAGACAGAAGATGCTGGGAGTCCTGGAGAAACTTGAGAGGGTCAGAGGCTTAGCTGGATTCCAAAGGAAGATAGGAAGTCTCATTCGTTCCTCTATGAAGACAGAAGTTGGGGAAGAGAAGAAATTAGTGAGGGGGAAAGATGACAGATGGGATGGGAGTGGGAAGAAATGATACCAACC
The DNA here is from genome assembly GCA_036785705.1 of Acanthornis magna. Lineage (NCBI taxonomy): Eukaryota > Metazoa > Chordata > Aves > Passeriformes > Acanthizidae > Acanthornis > Acanthornis magna. The sequence continues at coordinate 27,043,971 of JAWUZG010000090.1, read as the reverse complement.
TGAAAAGATCTGTGATCACTACACTAGGCAATAGGTGAAAGTTTGGAGCTAATTTCCTTCAGTCTCATTTACATGCTAAAACCTGAAGTAAGGGTCAGTGCATAGTCTAGTAAGGAACAATATGAAAATTTTTCTGATAAACAGAACCAGCCCTCTATAAAGACCACCTTCAGAATTAATTTGTTATATAGTTACCTCATTCTGTTGGAAGAGGTTTTTTTTTCAGGGTTCTGGGTGAATTTGTTTTTTTCTTGTTGGGTTTTTGTGTGTGTGTACTGTGTTTTGTTGTTGTTTTGTTTATTTGTTTTTATTTTGTTGGTGGTGTCTTGTTTGTTTCCTTTTTCCCTCCTGGAGGCAAGTCTGTTTCTGTTTTTGTAGATATACAGGATTGCTCCTGAGCTGGAGGGAATGATCCTCTCTCTGCTCTCCGTGGAGCCGTGCAGCTGAGAATGTGTTCAGCACATCTTTGCAGAGTTACCACAATGGCTGCGTACTAACAACATCCTTGGCTAAATGCTTGTCTCACAGTTCAGTTTTCAGGGGCACAATTTCAAGAAATGAATGTGAATACTACCTCTCAATCTCTGCTTTTGTGATCTATAAATAAAAAGAACTTTAACCTTTTGTAAGCTCAATGATAAGTTATTTGTTGGAGCAGCAATGTGTCAGCCCCTAGCTGATTTGGAAATGACAACTAAGCAGCAAGCAGACTATGCTTCATGTAAAATCCAATTGTAGTGTCATCATTATAAGGGAGGCTTGAGAGCTCTGCTGTCTTTTCACTAACTGTCACTGCCTCTGCCAAGAGCTTCATCTGAATCCAGAACATATCACTTTGTTTCCTTATAGTGACTAATGATGATTCATGGTTTTTGCTTTCCACTGTCTTAGAGTCCAACAATACATGTTTTTATACCTGCTGCCTTAAATCCCTCTATTCACTGTTCAGGAAAGCTTCTAAAGCAAGCACACTCAGCCTTCCAAAGGGTATTCAATAGCTCCTGAGGATTCTTCCTTTTTTTAATACTGCCCCATGCTGTTTCAGCTATTCTGCCATCTTCGAGATTATAATTACTATTGTCATTGCTGGAGCTAGACATCTACTTGGGGAGTGCTCCAGAGAGAAGTGTGCTGCACCTCCTCCCTCCCCTGAGTCCAGAAGGACAGATCCTTCTCATCTCTGCTGGTCCCAAAGGCAGGAGGCTTCTGGCTGTTCTTTAACCCTGACCTCTTGCTTTGCAGTAGATAAAGCTGAAGTCAAATCACTGAGCTGACAGTTTATAAAATGTATTACCTTCTATTACCAAATTTTAAAAGCCTGAAGCAACTTTTTGAATTTTAGCACTGATGTTAGTTTTTGTTGTAACTTGCCTTTTCTTTTTTTCAGCTGTAGCTACTGATGGTTATTTCAAGTGACTTAACACATTTATTTTTATAAAGGCAACTGGTACTATCTGCTTTCTCTGTCTCTCCCAGAGAACCGAGTTAGTGCTTACTTTTAACTGCATTGGCTTTTGCTGAAATTATTTAAGACCCTCTCCCCTTTTCAATTTTTGAAACTACTGGGATGTCACATCTAATGTACTCTCTTTACATCTCTGAAAATAAGTTTTTTTATACGAAAGTTATGGCTTTGATTTTATTTCAAGGTGTTGCTGCTTTCCTCTGATAGGGAAAACCCACACTAAGATGCCACATTGTTTGGAGAAAATGGCAAAAATGCCTACAGAAGGATGCTCAGATGAAGGAGAGCTATGTAAATGAGTTTACAACATCAGCAGTTGTACTCAGAGACTGGCTATGCGTCATTCGTACATTCTTACCTCTGATGGGTAAGAAGGGAAAAAGGAGGATATGTTTCGGGACAAAACCAGTGTTTTTCACTGAATTATTTTTGCTGCACCGATTTGTAGGGATGAATTGATTATGTATTCCTTCAAAACCCTAGGTCTTTGCAGGAATATCCTGCGCTGGCACCATGTGATGGCAGAACTGCTGCAGACTTGAAAGGCTCTCCAATGCGTTTTATTCCATGGTTAACAAGAGCAGACAAGTTTCCTCCCCATTCCCAAGAAACAGGCTACTACTTCAAAACCTTGCTCTGCAACTACGCGGGAGTAGGGTGGAACTTCTTTGGTCTAGACCCGCTGAACTAGTGTAGCTCACCGAGGAGCAAGAATGAGCACCACAGGAGTTTAACAGTCTCACCAGGTTGCAGCATATCCATTTATTTTTAGACTTCCGTTGCACAGCTGGAGCTGACAACTCCAGGAGTAGTAGTTCTGTCCAAGAAAAGTAGTGAGAGTTGTGTTCACAACCCATGCACTGAAAGCCATTAATAATAAAAAATAGAGCACTGTATGAAAGATATTATTTAAAGGATTCTTTCAAGATGGCTTGTGTACTGTCAGACTGGATGCAGAGGAAAATGTGTGAGAAAGTTTCACTAACAAGGTATAAAGTGTTCAGAATATCATGTGGATAATATCCAAGCTGCCATTTCCAGGGGTGGCTTAAGCAAGAGAAAAACAAAATGCAGATGTGGCTTTCCAATTTCTTTTTGCTGTATTAAGAGTCCCTGTGGTATTTTTAAGTGCATTTTCTGCATATTTTTGCATTAAAAATATTAGGTTATCACATCCTTGTGTATGCTTAAAGATGAACAATTTAGGAGACTTCACAGGAGACTGAAATCTTTGTAAAAACTCTTAATAAATCATCTGGGAGGGAAAAAGAAATCTTTCTGTGTGAAAGAAAAAGATCTTTATACTTTCATAAAAGGGAGAGATAGTTCTCAGTCTACTTACCTAGGAGATCCTAAATAAAACTGAGACTGCTGTATCTCAAAGTTAAAAAAGATCACTCAAACCACTCTGTCTTAATTGGGAAAGCTACAGCTTTTTACTACATCTCCACAATCAGGCACAATATTCCTTTCCCTGATTTTATCTTTTTGGTAATTTTCCTTTTTTACCTTTCTCCCTTACTCCACTATCAAGCATTCTACCAATACACCACTGAACAGAATTTGAAAGCAGCCATAAATATTACTTACATGTGAATAAACAATAACAGAGATGTTCTCATTCAAAGCACAAGCTAATTCTCCTTATCATGACACTAAGCCTGCTCTGTAAAATCTGCTTCAGTAATGTCGTTAGAAAATTAAAAGGCTTTTCTACAGGTTGTGCCTGTTGGATGCAGTTCTCTCACGACAGTAGTTAAGATGTGACCAATGTGATAATGTATTTAAAAAATTGTCAGAATTGTAGTTTTCAAAGGACCTGTTGTAGAATAAAAGGAATATGTGAAATTAGAAAACTGAGGCTAATGAATTAATAATTTCTGACTAGTAACAGTTAAACATTTAGTTTGCTGAGGCATCCAAAACACTGAAATAGCATTCATTGCACATGTCAAATTGGTATTTTTCTTCCTATTCTCTGATAAGAAGCAGAAGATATAAGATGAAGAATTGAAGTTAGTTTTATTCATTTATTTATAGAGGAACATGTTGATACCAAAGACAGCTTAGAAATTAACTTAAAACTTTCCTAAATCATATTTTTCAATGTAATTTCAACTCAAATACCTAAAATCCCCTTTTCTTTCAAACCATATGCACATCTTTAAACACTTCAAACTTTACAAATTACTAAGTTTTATCATTATTTAATTACATTGTAAAAGCAGTGTATTTCTAAAGTGCCTTAAAGCTGTCTAATTTGTGGTTTGGTGTTTCTTCTCTTCTTGATTTGACACCAAGAAAGGAGGATTGTAGGTGGATAAAGGAAAGTGGAAGTATATGAAAGAAGATTTCATTGCGGTGAATTAATCTCAAGAATGGTATTTTTCAGATGCACTAATTATGAATGAATTTTTACTAAAAGGTTAAGAGTATGTTATTATTCCTGATGTTTCATGTTTGTAATGAGCTGCAGCTGTTTTCCCACTGTAGCTTATGCATTCTGTACTCACGTAAAAAGAAATAAGAGAATCGTAATGTATTTTAATGTACATTACATGTCTCTAATTGTTTTTCTTTTATAGAGATTTTTCTAGGTCATTGCTGTTACTGTGATGTTTTATCACCTCTCAATATTTAAAAAAAAAAATCTACTGCAGCATTTGCTCTCAGTACAGATTCTCCTCCCAGCTTACCAGGAAAGAATATACTAAATAGTAGTCATTATGTGTCTGTTTTACACAAATGCCGAATTCACCACCTTAAAACCAAAGTAAAAATAAAAAAAAAACCTGGATCTTGTCTCTGAAGCTCTCATGTGTAGGTTCTGTGATTTTTCTTGACTTTTCTAGAAATTAATTCCACAGGCAATATTGTCTTTCTGAGTAAGCACAGCAGTCACCCTTGAGGTAGATTGGCTACTACATCCACAGGAAGCAAGCAAGTAACAATAAGATTCTCAAGAAAACCAGTGAGATGATCAAAAGAAAACTACTTACATGGTGAGCTTAAACAAAGCCTACTAGCAAATTAAGTTTCAGCATCAGTATAAGGTAATGAAACCAACCCACTGGTAGCACAGCAGTGTTTTAATCAAGGTGTGCATAGAAGCAAGTATTTCAGCCCAACAACAGCCACCAAAGTTTTCAGACCCCTACAAGAGAAAAAGTAGATTAAGAGAGAAAGAGAGGGGAGGAAAGGAGACGTAGAGATATCCCTGCTGTTAGCAGGCTGTTGAATTCTTCCAGGTCAGCCATGAGATGTCTGATGCTTCATGCTGGTTTAAACATGCAAATGTTTGTGTTGGAAAATGAGTGGCTTCTTAGAGTTGAATCTTTCTATTTTCAGTGTAAACTTGGTGAAATTTTAGCTTGCTTGGACAAACCATGGTGTTTGCAAATATTCTGAAGCCAAAAAAGAGAGAACAGAGCTAGCCTGAATTTGTTTCAACAGAAGCAAGTTGGAGGACTTTGAGTAACAGGACCATTGAAGGACCAAGAGCAATAAGTAAATTGAGTCAGCAAGAGGTTTTAACGTTTTCTTTAGACTTGTGTCTTCCATGCACTAGCTAAAGTACAAACTGACCTGTATGGTTTTACTGCTGTAGGTATGATGATCTCCGAGAAAAAGGATGTTTAAGCGATATGAGAATTCACAGAAAGTCACCACTGGCTGGGGTGAAGAGAGATGGAACTATAGGAGAGGTAGAGCATCCAGGTCCCACTTTTGTGAAGAAGATTGGAGAGAGAGAGAGATATGTTGAAGAAGTGTGACAGAAAATCTGGAAAAAACCAAAGAAGAAGAAAAAAGAAAGCCTTAAAATTTTTTTAATTCAGTACAATAGAATCCAAAGGTAACAGCAACTTGGTGAAAATTCATCTTGCGGATATTACCTGGTCCCATAAAATGAAAGTAAATTCTTAGCTTAATCATTCCTCTCTACAAGATTCAAAAGTAATTTTTTATCCGACTGTAAGCATGACTGCTTTAAAGGGGCTGGATGGAAAACTGATTCTATGTTTTACAGAGAATATAGAATTAAGTCTATGAAAAGAGGAGGTTTTTTCTGTCTTTTAGTATGCTCGCTTAATCTTTGTTAGAGCTAGCAGTAGTAAAGACAAGGTGGTGCAGGTTTTTCAAGCAGATAAAGTACACTATCTCCAATAATTTAATTACCATTTCAAAGATATTATTTTGCATGTGTCTGAACTTCCAGAATAAGCATAAATATCATTTGTTGAAGCCAGTGATGTCTACTTTTCTCAATAGGGTACTTGACTGGAAAAGCTGTCTCTGAAAAGATGACACTACTTTTTCCCCTACAAAAAAATGCCTGAGTCAGATAAATTTCTCTATATTTCCATTTGGTAGATAATGTAGTTGTTGGCCAGAATTAATCAAAATTATAATTTCAGAGCATAAGTTCATTAACATACGTAGAAGTAAAGAACCCAGACTGTAGATAGAAACTGACCAATGTTTAAAAAATTTCCCATGATCTCTTCAGCTTTTGAGATTGTACCATTACTGCAGGTGTTTTGAGAGCAAACACATTGCTGAGATTTCTTTCCTTTTGTTCTTGGGAGGTCAGCTTATTGTCAGCCAGAGCTTCCATGTCAGCCACCTTGGGAACTAAGCAGCAGCTGCAGATACACTGAAAAAACACTTCTTTCCTGGTAAGAAAACTTCAGTTCTACTAGTATTCCCAGACTTAAATTTTCTTTCTGTCTCTGAAATGAGAGAGAATACTTGAGACCAACAGCAATTTTCAAAATGTAACTGCTGGAGAAAACCATCAACTACTGGCTCTTCAGAGCCAGCACATTTGAAATAAAAAAGGTATGTAGCTGTGTTTGTGGCAACAGTTCAGAAAGAATAGCCAGTAATAGTGAAATAAATAAATAAATGAGTAAAAAAAAAAATTTAAAAAGTGCTTGGCAGATGAGAAATACAGAGTTTTAAAGCTGTTATTAGAAGACCCCAGATATATCTGACAAAATAAGAGTTCATGTTAACAACCACTGTTGGAGACCAGAAATAGATGGATCACTGTCTCACCCAGCAGAACATTTCCTCTGTTCCTTTTTTAAATGCTGTTCTAAAAACTGAAATAAACTGTATTTCAATACAGGAAGTAGACCACAGAGAAATAGCCTGTTATAAGAGATTAACAAATTTCCTCAAGGTTTTTGAAGAATAAGCTTTTTCCTGCTCAAGGAGAGTCCATTTGGTAACAGGAATGCATTTAACCCCTTCCAAGTTGAATCTTGACTCTGCTCTGATAAGCTTGAAAAGCTGTATTTTATTATGATGTGTTGATGTCATCAGGACATTTTCCATAGAGAAGGAAAAATTTTGTCAAATAAATTAAATAAGAAATGTGTTTTCCCACAAGATGTAGGCTTTTGCCTGTACTTCTGCTTACTTCAGATAAAAACACATATAGGCTGTGTTTCCTATTTCAGTCTAAAGGTACTTTCACCACCACCATGGCTTCACAGGTCTGTGAACAGGCCTAGCAATCAAATTTCTTTTAGGTACTCTGCAGGCAATGTCAGAAGAAAAATACTGGGCACTGAGGGTCCTATAATTTCTTTGCATTTTGATTATGTTGAGACACTGGTAATTGAATCACGGGTGACATTGACTATTATGCATCATGATTTAGGATTCAGGGTATTTGTCAAATTACTATTTTTTGAAAGGGGAGCTTTGTAATGAAGTCACAATTAAAACCCAGCTTCTTTTGCAAGTCAGTGGGAATTACATAGCCAAATGTCTTCTGTGCCTTTGAAAATCTCTGCATAAGTTTATAAATTTGATCACAACAGTCCCTTCTGGCCCTCTAATCTATGAATCTCTTAAACTTCCTATCATGGGAATTAAACTAATTTTCAGCTCATAGATTGGTTATGCTGAGATCCACTTCATTTACTTACTGATGGGATTTATTTTTCCCTGTTTTACGCTGAAGGAAATATAAAACCCTCTTATAATTCATGGTAGCTGTTGCTGAATTTGTTTGTTTGCCAGGAGTTTATTTTGGGAGGTAGATGACCATTCCTGTGTATGTTGTTTAAAGCAAACAATAGGGTTTAAATTAAATAGTTAAAGTTTTGATTTCAACAGTAAAGAGAGCATGTAATCAGTGAAAAGAGAAAGTAAGCACACTGCAGGGCTGGAAGAGAAAGCTTACTTTGATTTTTCCTTCCGCAGTGATGCATGGATGAGAAGGCATTATGGATTCATATATGATTTCTATATCCCAGGAGGACTGCAAAGTGACTTTCTTCTTTCTCTGTAAGACTTACTCATGAAACAATGTGAGACAAAGAATGGGTGACTCAAAATTTTTACGTACATCTCTTCCTTTGTCCTTTAAAAGAACCTTGAAAAATACAGGTTTTTTCCTAAAACCTTAGGTTCCCCATGAAGAAATGAGTCTTCAATAGTCTTCTTAATGTAACATAGAAAACTGTTTTCCAACACTACAGGTTGGACTAAGAACACTAATCCCTCAAAACTCTGCACTGCCCATATGTTCAGCTCACCACCATTGTTGAAATATTACAAGACATGGTGATGAAAAAAGTCGGATTTATCTGAAATATAAGCAGTCACTTATTTGTTTTTAATTCTTCACTCTGCTTCCTTCCAGCTCCTCTTGGTTTGAATATTTGTACATGATGAGAATAATATATTCTGAGATAGTTGTAAATTCACTCATTTAGTGAGATTACCATCCTCTTGTTGATAATCACCTCTTGCTCCAAATGAATCTGCAAATGCAAGAATGTTTACAATTCACAAGAATGTATTTTTACTGCTGAAAGAAAAAGCTTTACTGTTTTTGGAAACCTGCTTCCCTATAAATATAGACATCAGTAAGTCTATTAGAAGGTATTTCACTGTTTTCAGAATTTCACTGTTGTAAGAATCTCAGTGTAAACACTTCTGAAAATTGTCAATTGTATACTTTTTTAATATATTGAGAGCGAACTGGATTGACATAAAGTAGACAATTTTCTTTAGCACAAACCATAATAATCACAGAAAAAAAACCTAGACTAGCCTTTATTCTGCTCTGCCTAGAAAGATCTGGCAACATTCTTAGTCCCAGCTTCTCCAAAAGGCATTATGGGCCCAATTCATTTGCCTAAACAGAGCCATTTAAGACCAGCTGAGACACCTCGGAGTTCCTTACCTGCCCTCCAGCAGATGCAGACTTTGAGTGTCATGTTTGCTGCCTATGTATGAACTCTGAGATATTCTGCTTGTTTCAGTGGAACCAAATACCTGTGTGTCAGCAGCTGAAAGAAGGATTCTGTTCCATGCTGTGTCTAAGACTGCTCAGCCTGTCTGTTAGCTGGGTGTTAATCTCCCATCATAGAAATTGATCTGTACAGTCAGTGGAGAACAAGTCATCTCACGCTAAAGTAGTAACCTATGACTCCATTCACTGTATTAAACTCTTAGACAAGGCAGGAAAATAGAGGAATATGATTTAGAGGCAGGTAGAAACAAACTAAAATATTTTTTTAGTAGTCGAAGTTAAAAAAAAATTATAAATTAATTCCCATGAAAATTCAAGTTGAGACCTTCTAGTATCTCCTCTTTCAGATCTTCAGTTTCCTGGGTTTTTTTTACCTGAGACATTGCTACTTAAAAAAAGGCTTAGTTGAATGACAGGTTCATAGAATCGTAGAATGGTTAAGTCATGTTAAAAAAGAAAATATGTATATAAAAACTGAATTGTTTTTTATCTTCTCCAACAGTTATATATAACTCCTAAGGTAAGAAATGCTTTGGGTAAAACTCAGTGGCCTAAATGCAGACATTTAGTGCTATTTCAGGTTTTCTGTATCTCATGCATTCATGTGGGGCTGACAGTTCTGACACAACGGGGTTCAGTGCCCTTCTTCTGGAGTGGCAGATGATCTGGTGCATTATGAAAGCATGCCAAAAGTGATATTGTTTAACTCCAGTTAGGCAACCAAATCACACCTTTTTAAGATGGAGATAATGTGTGAAGTCAGGGGCAAAAACTTCCACTGGTTTCCATGAAACAGGATTTATACCCTGTGGTTATGACAGCTGCAAAATATTAATCACAACATCTTGTCAGAGGTCCGCAAGAGTCTCATTGATATGGACCTTTTCCTCCTCCAAATATTAATGACACAAGATATTTGGCTGACTTTTACAGAAGTTGAAGAAAGACATACATGTCAGTCTTAAGAATATCTGCTACCTGTGAAAGACATAACTGAGATTTATTAAGATCCTTGTGTACTCCCAAGAGATGCACTATAAACTCTGCTTGCATGACTAAAGCAATCAAGTTTACCTGCAGAACAATATAGAGGTGTCTGCATTTGTTCAAGTTTGATTGGTTATCTTAGGAAGTTTTCTATTTCAATAATATTCATGGTGGTAAAACAGTTGCTAGTAAAATTACATTATTATTTAAGCAGAACTATCTTTTTGATCATTTAAACACTAATTAAAGTCACTACTTGAATTATTCATAAAACTTTCTTAAGAAATGACACACTTAAGAATGACTGCCTATGAACATAACTGTTTTTGTGAATTGTTCAACTTTTCTTGCCTGACAGTTTGGCAAAAGGAATTCATACTACCATGCCACAATTCATTTTGCTTTGATGTGATAGGAACTGAGCATGATCTTTGCCTATATGAAGTGGCACCTGATTCAGTCTGCCCTGGCACAGTCCAGTCTGCCCTGGCACAGTCTAGTTAAAAGTTAACATGTAAGACAATTTCAAGTGGATTGCTAGATACTAGTAAATATTTTGTAGTACAAGACTTTATCCTGATGAAAAAGATGGGAAATGTGGCACAATACAGACAATCTCAAAGTCGATTGTTTGCTTCCTTAAAATGTAAAGACAGAGGCATGGCATAGCTGGCTGCCAATAAACTAAGGATTTCTTTTAAGGCGTTACTCTGATAATAGAATGGCAATCAGTTCTGAGAATTAATTTCAACATAGGCATTAGGAAGTCCTAAAAACCTTCTAAAGTTCCTTAGAAAACATCACTGAGGCAAGTACCAAAGAAGTATACTGCAGTGGTTAGGATGGCATCAAATAAAAGAGAAGGGTGAAAAGAGGAAACACATGAACTTTCAGTACAGAATTGTGATGCTGAGAACAAAATTAATCAAGACACCAAAGGACGAGGAGAGAAGAAATTCTTTAATCTTTAATTGCCTATACACCAATGATAGGAGCTTGGGTAATAAACAAGCATAATTGGAATTGCTTATTTATGAGCATAAACAGAACCTCGTTGGTATAACAGAAACCTGAGGGGATGATTCACACGACTGGAATTTTAAAACCACCATTTAGGCATCTTTTAGGAAATATCATTTAGGCAAAATAGTAAGGGGAGGGGCACTTTTTCTTATAAAACCCCAAAAGACAGTTCTATCTTTTCTTGAGTTAGAAATAACTTTGGGAGAAAAAAAAAAAAGTATGGTAACCAGTGTTTATATCAATAAACCTGGGAGAAAATAGCATCTACAAATACATGCTCCTCAGTAGTTAAGAGAGTTATGTAGAGAGAGTAAATTTGCAAAAATTCGATCTTCAAATCACACTGTAAATTGGAGAACTGATTCCTTAATTACTTATAAAATTCAGGAAGAATTAAAAATATGAAATGGTCATCTGTAGTCTAGGGTACTTCGTTCTTCATGGTTTAAAGTAGAACCCTGGATCACCATTGTTAAAATAACTTTGTAATTTCTTATTATTATGTAAGTCAATTCTCAAATATCCTCTCAAAAAAGCCATGATGATAAATGGGAGGGGAGTCAGAGAAGCGTCACAGGACTGAACAAACACAGGTAAAAGCCACTGCAAAGTGAAAAACACATGATATTAAGGTTATTTACCTTACCAAATGGCAGATTAAGAATGAATCTATCATGGTTAATTAAAAAAATATATATTAGAAGATTGTTTATCAACACATAAGGAGAGTTTATATTACAATGTTTTTGGGTGCCTGAATTATATTGCATCCATAGAGTGTGTCAGGAGTTCCTGGAAGACCATAGCACAGATGCCTCTGCTGCCAGACAAGTAGTTGTGAATGTAGTTTTTGTTCAATGGAAGGAACATGGTGACCCCAGAAGTGGAGCAGCTTGGAAGCTACTGGCTTATCATTTCGTGCACTTTGTCTTGGTGCCATGACAACACTGGTCATTGCCTTCTCTTTGATTTGTAATTTTTTCCATTTTTGTCAGAAGTTTTTCTCTTAGAAAAGCAAATCACACAAAATGCTACTGACTATTGGCTGTACAATTAATATAATCTCTGGATAATTTTAACTATGGTACAAAGCAATGGGTGTCCTGCAATTTGATAAGGAAGATAATGAAGTCCTCAACCAACTGCTTGCATATTAGGTTATTGCAATTTCTATTAATCAGAATTATATATGTTATGTAGATTTCATACTTTTTGTGTACAACGTAATTTTTTTGTCACTTGTGGTAAATTTTAGAGTGATGAAAGGGTAATGAGACATAGCGCCAAACTATTTGAAAATCAAATTGCTGTACCTTGTGTAAAGAGCCTCAAAGATTGCTCAAAGATTTTCATGAATTTAAACAAATTGTGTCCTTAAACTGTAGTATTTAAATACCAGAGCCTCTGTTCAGGGTGAGTAAGCACATCTGGGCTGTACATCCATTAACACAAAAATTTTCTTCTAAGTTATATTATAGACGGGAAAAAATTTTCTGCAGTGTTTTCTTAAAAAAAGACAACTGTAGAGATATTTCTCATGATTTAAACATTTTTTTCTCCTTCTTCCATACTTATAAAAGGCTACTGGGTATATAAAATTGTAATGGTAGTGTAATAAAAGCGATTATAACTCCTGAGAACTGCTCATATACATTAGAAATAATATGAAATATAATAAAGAATAATTAGCGACTAGACATGAAGGTTCTGTCTGGTTGATCTGATAATCTAGTCGCAGACACAAAGAAATGTGACAGAGCTTGAATACATGAGGGAGGCAGAAAACTTTCTAAATCTAATAAAGTTTAATGCTAAATTATTTTTAATCTTGGTACACAGCACAAATATATAAAATCTTAATCATATAGTCTTTTCAGCAAAACATTCATTCTAGATCCTCAAGTATTCATGTGACTCTTAAATATGGCCAGTATAAAATTACTTTACTTACCCAAATCATTTCATTGTGTCTAACTGAGGTTCCTTTGCAGGTGTGATGTCAGACTACAGATTACAGGAAAGCTGGTGTATCAGGCAATGAGTACATTATTCTGGATTCCAAGTGACCTGTACCATAGACACAAAAGAAATTAGATCATTTAAATGAGGATTGTTCCCGTTACCCTTGTTATTCCGGAAATTCAGCACATAAAAAGCATTTTAGTTGCTTAAAATAAACTGCATGTCACTTTTAACTTGCTCTTTTTTTCATTTGTAAAAAAATAGACTGTTTTTATGTGTAAAGCGCTAAAAGGCATAGAATGGTACCTACAAAAGTTTGATCACTGCTCCTGGAAATAATACAAACATAATGCAGCCTTTGTCACATAAAATTAACATAGTCTGTCTAATCACAGCTGTATATCAAAAGGACAAAAAATATGGTGACTTGTTCTCCTTGGAATAGTGTCTCTAAGTATTTGTTGTGTGCTCTACATCTGTTACATGACAGGTTGTTAATGCTGTGTGTGTTCATTAAAGGTAAAGTGCCTCCTGTGTGTTATGGTCCTTAAATCTGTCTCTGAAATCCCTACCTGAGCACCCATGATACATTTTACCAGATTAGGTCTTCTGGGAGATCCAAAGAATGATTAATAGCTGTTCTGTTCTCAATCAATTTTTCTATTAATGGTAACTATTGTTCATTTATTTTAAGCACATAAAAATATTAATTGTAGAGTTATTTAACCAAAAGACAGTAGAACAACCAGTCCTGTTTAATTATAAGGAATTAAACATTATCAAATACAGCCTCATGGATTTCTGTCATCATCTTTAACAGGTCTTAGACATATTCATAATGTAAAAGTGTAGTCTTCATTTTATTTCCTATTGTGTTACTCTATCTGCCTGCAGATGGAATTGCATTATCATGGAAAATTAGCTGTGTGCAAAACATGAATAATCTAGCCTTCTCCTTCAACTTTTCCTGTTATGAAGAAATTTGAAGTAATTGATAGCCTACTCTTTAACTTGGTCAAGGAAGTGTTCAAAAACATTCTTCTTCTTCGAATCTTGATGATTTTCATAATTTATGCTTTTGCACTTGTCTGTGCTCATCAGCCCTTTCCTCAAATGCTGCTGTTTTTGTCACCAAGGTGTCCAGTACTACTGTCATGAAACTGCCCCCTTACTCTGGAATCACTGTTTCTTAGTTTGAAACTTCTGCTAAAACTGTGTGATGTCAAAATCAAAAAAGCTCATTGAGTCTAGAGCAATGGGCATCCTTGAAATAAAGATGATGTAGTTAGCTAGTAAACAAAATATTTTGCACAAAATTTCTCAAAAGATGCATAGAGAGCTGTGATATAATAGGATTTTAACAAAGCATAAGAATTAAATTTCATTAAATCTTACTTAACAAACTCAGATTGATAGAAATGATTTGTAGAAAGCTAAGGAAAAAGGAATTATAAGCAAGAGACAGTAAGGATGAGCAGTTCAAGGATTTCCATTCTTTTAGTCACAGTTACAAGTGCAGAAACAATGAGGGCTGTGATAAAACAGACGGGAAGTTTATAAGAAAGGAAGTTTCTAAGTCCCCCCTTTGTATGGGAACTTTAAAAGGGCTGAACAAGTTTGGCTGGAAAAGCAAACCCAAATGCTAAGAATAAAAATAGTACTGAAATTTTGTCATGGGTGTTGGTGGGGTTAAGATATGACACCAAGGAGAGGAAAACTTTTTTTATAGTCTTTTAAGGCATGTGGCTGTACTCAGAGCGATTCCCAGGCAGTGGAATTGGGGGCTACAGGGTAGTATTTGTGAGTAGCATGATTCGTAACAACTGCTGTATTGGCTGTCTTTTGCTTTGTCATTGGCAGAGAGCAGTGGGAATGCAATTGGGACAGAATATTCATGGTTCTACTTATACACAGGCTATACACAGCCCAAACCAAGTATTCAGGTTTTATCTGCTGGAGTGGAAAGAAAATGGAGTTGTCACCTTGCAAGAAATTAATTTCCAACACTAGGGTCTCTTTCATGGAGATTGCTGAGGTGTGGTTGTTACTGCTGCAGTGCTGTCAATATTCATTAATTGTCCCAGTCTCATGTAGAGCATGAAATAAACAAAAAGGGGAAAACATCTAAAAGCAGAATTACTTGGATTTTTTTCTTTTATTGAACATACCCAGTAAATTCTGCCTTGATGAAGTTAAAATTTCTCTTTAAATCCCTTTGATTAAGGAAAAAGTCACAAAATAATCATCACATCACAAGAAAAACTTGTTAAAAAGTTTTTTGTTCTCCCAAAATTCAAAGTTTGCATATGTATAACATTACTATAAAACTGCATCTTGATATATTAATATTATTTTATTTACTGTTTATCACTACTGTCTGGAGTCAAAACAATAGAAATACTTGATATTTCAAGTTATAAAAATTCAAATGTAGAAGTAAGCCAAGCCAACTGCTATAGACACCAACATTTGAGTGTAAGCTTTAGATCAGCTTGCATCTGAGTTATGGTGAAATAGTCCAGCCTTTGGGGTGCAAATATTAAGACTATCCATTGTCCTGGGTTGCTAATCTCCCCTGGTATAAGGTGTTCAATACGGAGAGATGGGTTCCTCTGGAGGGCAAGGTACAATCTAAAATTAGATTCAGTATTATTCCTCTTCTGAGGATGATAGAATGCTCTTCTGAATTGCCTGCAGAGATGCTTCTGTGTGTCCATCAGCTGTAGAAGGAGGTTTGGGAGATTAGATCCCCTGAGCTAAATTTCATTTTGTGAAGCACTGCTCTCCTCTGATTGGTTCAAATCATCTCAACAGGAATGGCAAGACTTCTGTCCATTTCTATGGACTTTGGATACATCAATTTCTCATCATGGGAAGAGGGCATTCATCTAGAAATTGGGATGTTTCTGTTTTTTCTACGAGAAAATTGTCTTAATATTTTAAAACTGAAAAACAGAATATGAAAAAAATAGTATTCCATAGTAGACAGTATTGCATTATGCACCTCTTTACCTATAACAGAGTAATGTTCAGATAAAAATAATTAGAAGTGAACAGAAATAAAGGAAATAAAATGTGATTTTTCCCTACGTGAAAGGTTCCAAATTCATGTATAAATTTTTAAATAGCTAAAACCCTGTGAGGTCACTGCTTATAAAAATATAATAATTTTGTTTAATTCTTTTTAGTTAATAGCTTGTAGAATAAGTTTGAAAAGGTATTTTCAGTTACTTTAGATTTGGACAACATATCATTGAGAACCTACACATGTACATTATTTCATTATAGTATTATCAGATATTGTGAGCTCTGCACATTGTTTCATTATAATATTATCAGACATTGTGGGCTCTGCTTTTCCTGTAGTCCTGAAGTTAATGTCAATTTTGTAGACTTGAGTTCAGTGATTCCAGCTATAGACAATAGGAAGAAAGAGTTAATTTCAAATTACTCACATTCCCTTCCAGAAAAGTAATTCTGGAAAATTTCTTTCAATGCAAAAACTGAATCCCTTTTTAAAAAGCATAGCAAAAGAAAAAAAATCTGTAAGGCAAAGTAAAATCTCTTTCTTTGCTAAAGTCAAATAATACTAGCCTGCGAATAACTGTTATTTCATACAATTTTTTTGTCAGGATGTTCAAAAAAGGAAAGTGGTATCATTATAAGCAAAACCTGTGATAAATAATTGAATCTTACTGAGTTATTCATTTTAATAACATTTGTTCTGACTGCCCATGAAAAGCATAATGACTTCCAATGAGCTAAGTCCTTTAAAACTTTCTTCAAGGCCTGGGGTATAATTCAAACAGAATAAGTCTAGAATATTCTTTGATACTTTAAACTTACATAGTTACTTTTATCGTAAGTCTGCTTGAAGTCAAAATTAGCTCCGAGATGGTTTAGACAACAGTAGTGGATAATGCCTGTACTTTTTCAAATTTGGTTATTAAACCCAAACAGTCCCTGCACATTTTAAAAATAATACCAGACTGGGGGCAGACAACATATATTTGATCATATTAGGAAATAGTGTAGCTATTAAAAAAAAAAAAAAGTGCAAAAATCTCAACTAGTACATGATAATGTTAAAATAAAACACTGTTTTCCTTTTATCTAAGGAAAATTATAATTTCACTTTTTTTGAAAGGTAGATATTCATGTAATCAGTACAATACAAATGCAGAACTCCTCACTTTCCCAGTTTTTATTCATTATAAGCAAACAAAATAATACAAATTTAAGTATCACCACACATTATCACCCATTGCATTAATTTTATTAAGACATACTTAAAAAAGAGTAAAAATTTAGAAACAGGTTTTTAATCTTGCCAGAAACCCTAAAGAAATAATGCTAGAATCCAACTATATAGCTCTATGCAAGCATAAACAGTCTCATTTATCTCTGCTATTAACAGGGTTATAATGCCAGATCACTTGCCAAAATGTATAATTATTGAACTAATATGAATATTTATCATTGAAAGAAGTGTATCTGAGGGAAGTCCTTTAGTGTTACATTGGTTTACAGTTATGTGTAGGATTAATTGTAGATAGTCACACTTGATGTGTCTTGAAGAAAGGATATTTCAAGAAGTAGTCACTTGAACATTTGATACACTGATGAAACAATACTGATAAAACAAGTTTGATGTTTCAGTAGCTGCTTTGCTGAGTGTGTTTCTACACTGGTAAACAAGGCGCATATCAACCTCATTTTCCCTGCTGTTGCATTCTGGTTTAATTAATTTTTTCTGTTAGTTCTCTTCAAGAAGATTATTATGTTTCTCTGTCAACTGTTATTTTTTTAAAATATAATTAGACCTAAACCTTTCTGAGATAATTTTATCAAATTTGATAACTTAAATGAGAGACATTGTCCTTTGCAAATTCATATGTTTTCATTAGATTAAAAGGCCTCCCATTAGAACTTTTCATTTAAATTTATATGAGCTTTCTGATGTGTAATTCCATGCTTCACAATATTCGATTTCGTCTGCAATATTATCTGAACACTGTTGCTTTTTTATTACATTTAGTGTTACATTTCCCTCCTTTGGTGCTCTTATGCTAGAGGAGATGATAATTAAAACTACACAACTTTGGAGGATTTTTTTTTTTTTTCACAGGAAAAGATATTTTTATGGGCACCAGAAAAATAATCTCTAATAGCTTCACAAAATGTTTTAATGCAGTTCTAATGAGATAAATTTCTGAACTGAATTGGATGCTTGTTAGCAAGATGCAATTTTTTTTCTTTAACCTATTCAAGTTAGAGTATAGAACAATACTACTAACCCTAATGGAAATAACAGTAGCAACTAGGGTTTTTTTAAATTTTTTTGTTTGTTTTGTTTTTGTCAAAGACAAGAAAAGATTTAGATTTGAATACAAATCACAATGTATTAGCAAATGAATTGCTGGCCGAAGTGCTGTTCTGTTGGGGCTGGTTATGGGAGAGACACATGCTAAGCATTTGCCACCCAGAGAAACCCACCCTTGGGCATGGAAATGTCAATCTTCCAACACTGTCTTTGTCTCTATTACATGGAGATTAAACACCTGCATTGTACTCCTAACTGGATATCCTTTAAAGTTTATCCTCGTGGTTGAAGAGTACTGCTTGTTCTTTAAATTTAAAGTGAGGGAGTTGGCCACGGCCTCCCTGCTGTGCTCTTGGGGCAGGCAAGTCCCTCTTCTGTGACAGATCGCTGATTTCTGCCAAGTGTTAAAGTACATTTCACTGATAACACTGAAATATGGCCTTGTGCTTTGAGGGCAAAATTGTCAATCAGATGTAACAAAATGGGAGCTCTTTAGATTATTTGAATTTATTTCTGAAAATAAATGTTTATGATAGTTAAGTACAGAGCCATATGTCTACAATTTCAATAGGTTCTTTCAAAAAATATGCTGCATCCTCCCCATTCCTGCAAATCCCCAAGCATTTTCTGCCTACAATGACACGAGATAATCTTAAGAAAAAATAGATAAGCAGGATTCAGCTGCTTGAGCAGGCTAGCTGCTTCAAGAATCTGAAAATAGAGAGGGGGGGCCCTAACCCCCGAGAGTTGAACATGGTCAGACATCATATTCCAGAACACAGGGAGGCAGTGATTTCCCAATGGAAATCCCTCTGATATCAGATTGTCAGCTACGAACTTTCTAGAATTAAGTACTTATGGCCAGCTCTTTCTCCTGGGAGGCAGACAAAGACTTCCCTGACATCTATGGATAGTCAATACAGCAGTCACTGGGACAAGGCTGTGCCTTATCTTGCAGTCCCAGTGGCATAGCTTAGAACAGAAACATAAATCCAGGCTTCCTACAACCCAGGTTAAAAAAAAAAAAAGCCCACCAGAAAGCAACAGCCTAAGGGAATGAATAATTTTATTATTCCATCTCCAAGCCCTTATATATTTTAAATAAATTATTGCATGCACAAAAAACACCATCCCCAAGCTATCAAACATTACAACCCACAAAAAAATCTGATTTCCCGGATCCCATATGAGAGTTTGACCACCAAGTGAAAAATCAATCATTTCTTTTTCTCTTTTCTGCCCAACTGATTCATTAGATTCAATGCACTATCAAACCATTCCCCACGGAATTGATGGGAAGTCTTCCTAAGTGTAGGAGACACCAAGGGCTCTGAGTGACTCAGCAAGATCTGTGTCTGGTCAAATACATATGACAATTTACAGATGCCTTACAGAGGTGTCCCTGTGGCTGTATCATAAATGTAGATACCATAGGGATATGAGGAATTTCCAACAAAGGAGAGTATTGGAGTGTGGAATCTGTAGCTCAGTAACTCTAGGCACTCTGATTAGACTTGTTAAGTCACCATCAGACACTCAAATTTCTGCATGAACTTATCTTGGAGGGTTGGGAGTTTCAAATATGTCTAGGTGGAATAGAAACAGAGGTTTAATTTGAAATCCCTTTTTGGAAACTTTATCTGATCAAATCAGCCAACTGCCTGGAAAGGGAAGGCAGCCCCAGTTGCTCCCAAAGTGTTTGCGTACTTTGCAAATGGGAAACACATTAATTTCATACTTGGGCTAGTGCTTTGCAGCAGTATGTTTACAAACAGACTTAAGGGACACATCTCCCTTCAGGATTCACTGAAGGCAGCCAGTATGCCCAGGGACACTGAGATGATTGTACTTGCCTGTTATCTTTTCCATATAGATAGTCACAGTGAAGGAAAAACATATGTCTTGTCAGGATAATCTGAGAGTATTTTTGGCACGTGCAGCACTCTGTAGAGATGTAAATGATGGTAAAAGTTGCAAGGTTTTACAGAGACAGAGACTGTGTCTAAAAACCAAAACCAGTATTAAAGTGGCAGGATGTAGTGAGGAGTGGTACCTGCTCAGTGGGACAATCTGAGGACCTGAAATAATGAAATAGTTCTGATAATGGCTGACACAGTCATTACAGTCTTATCCAGTAAAATCACTGCCAGTATTGGCTGTTCAGTTGCAAGTAAGGCTGAATTTTTCTGCATTTGTCATCTTCTCTCTGTTCCAAGAGAAATGTTTATAAAAAATACTGTTTCCTCTTCAAACCCATAGAATGAAAATTCTTGTCTCAAAGGTCTTTTATTTGTCTATCTCACTATTGTATTACTCCAGGATCCTCTTCAGAGCATTTCCTTCATCCCTTTCAGAAAATTTTATGTTGTGCTTGCAGAGTAGAATCAGTTGCCAGGAAGTGAACTCTTTTATTTTCACGATCATGAACAGCAACAGCACACAATTGGAGCTCTCCTGTGACTCTTCGGCCACTGCTGCAGGAATGGAGGCAAGGAGGAATGGGACGTGACACGAATTCCGTAGGCACTAACTAGGACCAGTGTCCTGTGTGCTGGCATGACAGTTTAGGCGAATGCCTGTGCCCCATAAAGTTGCAGTGCTTTCTTTTGTGTACATACCAGGTAGCTCTGGTCTGCCTGGAAGTGTATCTACAAAGTGATTTATTGCTCTGCCACTTTTTTCATTTTTGCCCACCTCTTCTTCTTAAGGAAAAGCCTGCTAATTACTATCTGCTATTATCAAAACTCATTTTCTATCTATATTTTACCTTATCAATTTACCTTTGTTGTACTCATTACTTCCAACTAACTGAATTGATTTACACTTATCTGTTACAATTGTCTTTGTGGAATTTTGTCACTGGTGAATTTGGTGGCATATTTCTTAATTTGCATGAAATTTTCCAAATTAAAAGCTATTTAAAAATCAATTGAGTTTTTCCTTTACATTAAAATTCCTTGCATTCCCTAGTTTCTCCGTTTTCCCATTTTTCTTTCTCATTCTTTTTCAGTGTTCCCCCAGGATTTCTGTATTTCTTTTTCTCATGTTTATTCTCTCTCTTTTTTTTTTTTTTCCCCTCCAGCATTTTGTCTTCAGCAATATTTTATGGTCTCCATGCCTCTTATCTCTTATCTCATATTCACATGACAGCTCATAAGGCATATCTGGTACTTCAGTGTTCAACCCCCCCAAAAAATTGTTGCTTTCTTGCATCTGTTTTGTGTTTTGGAACTCACAGAATTAACAGGTAAGAGCCGTCCACAAAATATCCATAAAATGCTAAAAAAAGCAAAGTAATTTTAACATTTGAAATTGTAGAAATTCAGATGGCTTTATCTGTAGAGTGTAATATTTTTGAAACATAGACCACTTAATACTTACTGAAATCCAGTATCCAGGACAACTGTTGCAGTATTTCAAGCTCTGGACAGTATTCCTTTAAATAAGAAGTAATAAATATTTTGACAAACATTGCAAAATTTGTGTCACACATGAGAAGTGATTTTCTATTATCATGTTCTCTGGAATTTCCAGGTACCAACATAGACTACAACAAAAAAGGGTGTGGAGATGGATAAACATTAATCTTATTGAGACTGAAGAGAAATGGAAACTTTTTGTGGGAGGACTGTTCTGAGTATTGTCTAAACTATATTGGCAGGAGTTCAAGAGAAGGTGGTTTACAATGACACATGCTCTTGGGCAAATGAATGAGGCAGTTTTGCTGAGATGACCAGATGACTGGAAAAACAGTACAGTAACAATTGAAGAACAGCATCCATAGAAGCCAGAAAATACTGAGAAAATGCAGTTTCAGAAGTCAATAAGGTTTCTGAAAAACACATGGAAGACTCTGGCATGACAAATTATTACCCTGCTTGTCAAATAACCAAAGGGTTACCAAAGGGATTGAGATAGATTTAGAAGTGGGACTCAAATAGAGTTAGGCATTTAAGCTCTGAAAATCTAATCTCTTGTCCCCACAAGCAAGCAAAATACACTAACAAGCTGCCTATTGATCTAAGCAATTCTGAAGAGTGGGTTTGTACATAAGGCCAAATCTCTTGCGCCTTACATACACCAAGAGACTTTAACTTGACTTTAACACGTCGTCTGTACCCAAACTGGTATCTACCTGCAGTGAAACACTTGCAGAGTTTGGTCTGGTCCAGTAGATGTACTGGGAATGACTTTTAGGCTGCACAGGTGACTCAGGAGCACAGGTATTAGCAAGATTCTAAATTTCTTGACACTTCTGAAAATTCTTGCAATGTAATGCATTTTCTGGTACTCAAGTGTATTGATTCAGTTAGTCCTTCTGAAGTGTTAAAGCCTGTTTTCCAGTTTGTCTTTGCCCTGATTGCAGCACACCCCTCTGTGGTCAAAGTAGAAAAGCAGTCTGTTAATGTTGTGAGAAGCACTCACACACACTCATTGTGTGTGCTCGTCTTTTGATCTCTTCCTTTAAAACCCCGCACGACTCATGAGAATGTTTATAGCTGAATAGCCCTGAAATGTTATGTCGCTGATGCAGATTGACCTCCATAAATAGCATGTCCTCTATTCCAAGATCCATTTTCTCCACTCTCTACTGCTCCTTTGAGATGATTTTTACTGTTGTTCCTAGCTCTGGGGATTTTTGTTGAGAGCCTGTTTGCAGAACACATACCACACATACCTTTCAAGGCTCTCTGACTCTTATTACCGATATTACTTTTAAAAATGATTTAGTGAAGGCTGCAGATGTGCTAAATGGTTTGGCAAAAAAGCATGGAATGCCTCTGGAGAGGGGCACCCACCTGCTGACTCATGAGTCAGTGCTTGTTTGGTTTTACAGTGCTGAATGTAAAATAAATAGCAGATGATGAGAAATTTTGTACACTACAATAAAGCACAGAGAATGCACAGTTCATGACAGAAAAGTAAATCATTGCTGCACATTTTGTTACAAAATGCTCACTCTACTGTTCTGTTTCTCAAAATGCTTCAAGAGAGAATGCAAAAACCTCCTTCTGGAAAGCATTTTAATTTCAGATCACTCTTGCAATCCCACAGCCTGTCTGTTCTCTCCCCCAGGAAGTAGCACCTTTTTTAAGTACTAAGTCACAAATGGCAAGTGCCTGACCTGAAGTATTTGGCTGCTATTAAGTTTCTTCAAAAACAAGAGAGAGGGAGAGAAAGATTAAATATCACTATCATAAGATGCTGTTTAGAAGGAAAGTGGCTAAACAAAATGCATTTAGCACAGACACAGTTCAGTGCCACAAACTGCTCTAATGTGATGAGGTAAAGAAGGAAAAATAAAGGAGTGTTGTTTCATCCTCCCCTGGATTGTGGTTGTGCCCAGTAGTGGGTTTCTTAATGTTTCCATCACATCCCCCTATTTTTAGAAGTTAATAGCTTGACTATAACAATTTGCTTCAGGCTGAAGCTTGGCATACAAGGTCTCAGTCAGGGAGCACATTTAGTGAAATAGAAGATTACCCATTTTAAAGCCATATTTTTTTTCTGTCATAAAATCTAAAAATATTCTCCTTTTCAGAAATTACATTTGGCATCTGATTTATCTATAATGTAATCTGATATATTTTCTCACTGCATTTAACCAATGAAAATCTCCATCAGAAAAAAAAGAGTTCCTTTTTTGCTTGTTTTTGTGTATCGATGTGAGCTTGGTGACCACTGTATTCACACTTTTCAGAGTTAAAAAATATCTGTAGTTATTTGAAATTCAAGGAGATATAGGAGGAATAGATTATATGACATTTGCCTTCTGTGCGTTTTTTTTGCTTTGGTACAAGCCAGGAGAAAAGATATAGGACTAGCTGAACTCTGAGTTTAATCTAATACTGCAGATGTTATTTTTTTATCTGTTTTGGAGACCTTGATTGCTTAGGTACTTCAGCGATACAAGCCTGAAAAGATACTTGCTAGAAAGACAAGGTGATTTATCTGAACAGGACGTGAAACTTACAGCATGATGCCTGTTAGTCTTCAGTAAATTTATTTTTTTGTATTTGGAATTATGCTACGTATAGCAGAATAGATGGATGAAAGGAAAGTTTTGGAGAAGAGGCAAACACTCAATCTTTTAGAGGAATTAAGATTATTGTAGAAGTGATGCAATGGTAATTTCAAAAGCAGCATACTCACATTTTAATGATCTAAAAAAGTGCTAATAACATTAGATATTTTGTGTTTGTTTAGAAGATTTTTCTACTTTTTGGATGTGCATTTGTTTTTGTATTGTGGCTAAGTGAAAATTAATTTCTCAAGTTATATTATTGTCTTATTTTATAATGCTTCTGGGACTTCAATGGAATGAACAGCTGTCATAAAGCTCCTTTATTCCCACTTCTCAGTTAATTTTACTCGCATAAAATTGAAATCCTTTAATTTTTTTTTTTTTTTTTTTTTTTTTTTTTTTTTTTTTTTTTTGTTAAAGCACAGGTGACACAGTGAAATATACGAAATTTCCATGGAAGTAGTGAAAATGAAAAAATATCCCGTCTCTCAGTCTTTCACTGGTGTCTCTGCAGCCCAGCGTTCTGGTCACTGACTTGCTCTGAAGTGGGACTACGACTTTGTTGATTCTGTCCATTTGACACAGCATCATGATAATCCATAGCATCTCCACCAGTTCTTGCTATAATTAGCTAAAAAGCATGGTATCAGGTAGTTGTTACACTCAGTACTTTAAAAATTACCTTTACATTTTTTCGATGAAATGGAATGCACTTTGTTGTCACAGGCTTCTCTAGCATCTCATTCCCTTATGAGCGAGATCTTACTCTCTCTTTTTTTCTTTTTTTCTTATTATTTTGCATTTTAGATGCGAATGACTCAGCACTAGGAAGAGCCTTTGCAGGAAGCTGAGTCACCTTCAGGGTACTTTTTTTTTTTGATAGGTACAACAACATATTACGGGGTACTTAGAAATTAACCAATTTGATCTTGATTTGCTGCTTAGTTGGGTGACTTGTTCCATCCTCTCTCTCTCCTGGCTGATCTTCTCCCACTCTTAGGCTCCTACCAAACAGGGAGAGCCTACTGCTCAGCTCTTCAAAGCAGATCCACCAGGTTACTGACATGTAAACCTGTCACAAGTGAAGTATGCCAGACAGGTGCTCTGGATGTTTCTGACAGCCCTCCGGAAAGTTGTAATTATTGGTCCTTTGTTCAATGTGGCCTGGGAAGTGTCTGTGTCTTTCTTACACATTAGCACCTCTCGAATAAGTACAATATTTTTTGGCAATCATTTCGAAAAACAACTATCTTCAGTTTCATCAGGCAACAGAAAATCTGTGTTTGAACAACAGATGTCTTCTGCGAAGTATTGAGAAAAGGAGGGAAAAAAGCCTCAGGCAGTCTTTGGAATGGGAATGTTTATAGAATGGCTTTTAACAGACTGACCAGTAAGTCTGATTGGGTTTTTGTTTTTCATCCTTCTGTTATCTACAGCATATCTAGTATAGAATCAGCCTTGATAGTAAGGCTGAAATTTATTTTTAATTCTGTATTCCCAAACTTTGTGAATGTCTGTTCTATGCAAACTAGATTTGCTGAAGAATGGTCGATGTTAGATATCCTTCCTTCCTTTCTTCCTGCCTTCCTTCCTGCCTTCCTGCCTTTCTGCCTGCCTTCCTGCCTTCCTGCCTTCCTGCCTTCCTTCCTGCCTTTCTGCCTTCCTGCCTTCCTGCCTTCCTGCCTTCCTTCCTGCCTGCCTGCCTTCCTTCCTGCCTGCCTGCCTTCCTGCCTTCCTTCCTTCCTGCCTTCCTGCCTTCCTTCCTGCCTGCCTTCCTTCCTGCCTGCCTGCCTGCCTTCCAGTCTTCCTCCCTGTCTTCCCTGCCTTCCCTTCTGATTCCCTAAACATCAACATTTATCCTTTGAACTTGTAAGTTATTACATATCATAACCAGTTTAAAGTAACCTTGACTTTAAATTCCATGGGTTTTGTTGGCAACGTCAGTATTTCGACAGCATTATTACAGTTTTCTTTGTGCAAGTATTGTCAGGCAGACACTTAGCACAGGTAAGTATATTGCAGTTCTACTTGGGGCTTAGTGCTGAATGTCACCTATTAGGCCTTTGCAAAATCCCCACAACTGCTCAGAAATTCCACTGTATGGAAAAATTGTCTATTGTTAAGCAGAGCTTTAATTAAAGCCATACTTTGTTTTCAATCCAATTTAAGAACAAATACAAAAAAAGGAAGATGTAAATTTTACAATGCCTGGCAATGTATCCAATTCTGAGCCGAACAAAGAAGCTTATATGCTGAAAATCTTGTAGGAATAAAGCAAGTAAGATAAATAAAAAGCTTCCAGTGCTTAATTCCAGTCGTCTCCACAACAACTGGAGCTGCTGATAAGACACCTACTCAGAGTAATGATGCATAATGTGAAGAAGCAATAACCCAGACTGCATAAGTATGAAGGAATGCCATTCTTTTAAAGAAAAGTGTGGCAAATGTGAAGCTCTGTAAATGTTCTGAGCCATTTTCAAAGATATTTTTGTGAAGGCGGCAAATTGCAAAGGTTTATTTTTTTTGCATTGGTGATAGAGAGAATAAGAAACGTAACTAATATGAGGGTATGAAGCATTTGTCCATGTACTATCATGTAAATATTTATGTTCTGTCAGTTCATTATTAGTGGAGGTTCTAATAGGAATATAAATATTATAAAGTGTGTTTACAACAGATAAATCATAGGGGTGCTGAAGTAATTTGCAACATTAAAGCTCATTTTGGATAATTACAGAGCCCCAGAAGATTGTATTTATGTATTACAAAGGAAGGGGATGTTCAGAGGAAAACTGTTCTGGGCTGGTGACATTCTGAGGAGGCTGATCCTGCCTGGAACTGACTTAGGAACATATGCAAATACTAATGAAGGACTTTGTGAGTAGAAGAAGGGTAAGAATCAGCACAGTTTCAATTGCAAGACTAACCTTATTCATTTAAATTTCATGCAGACGAATTACTGTAACTATTGAAGTAATGTAAGAAAAGATTAGTTAAGATTGTGCTGGCAATAAAGATACTAATGTTTTATTACATACTGAGTTCTATTTTGCATTTTATGTGGGGGTAAATTAGATCGCAATGTTGTTTATCCTTGTTTTATGAAGGCTATTTTCATATCCTTATTAAAGCTTATTATTGCTCTTACCTTCTCTCCCAATCCCCATACCCATTTTACCTAGGCAAACTAAATACAAAGTGTATCTTCTTCAGCATGCCTTAAACACAGTTAAGAACAAAAGAAAGTAACCAATTCTCTTCTCCATCCCAAAAAAGACTAAGCAACAGAGACTTTGGAAGGTCATATTATAATGAGATTAAAATGTAGCTCTCTGAGTTTAGCAGCAAATAAATGAAGTTCAGCTCTTTTCCATGAATGTTTTATTAATAAGATTAATTTAAAGTGAAACATATATTATTCCATTCTATGACAGGGTAGTCAATGTCTATCTGGTAGCTGATCGCTCAAGTAAAACTCTATGAAAAGGAACAAAATTATTTTCTGAACAACAATAAAAAAGCTTACTATTAGAGTGAAATCTATTTATTCCATGCTTTTTTCTTCATGATAAAAAAATATATCAAAGGCTTTGTTGCTTGTAATTTTTTTGTTTTGTTTTGGTTGGTTTTTTATTTTTTTTTTGGGGGGGGTTTGTTTTTTGTTTTGTTTTTTTTTTTGCTGGACTGGTTATTGGACCTTGATTACCATTAGAGGACAATGTTGCACCTAGAGAACTGGATATCATACCTTTTGGTCCTTTCCCCCGTCCCCCAAACTGAGGTCAGAATGGTGTGTGGTTTTTCTAATTTTATTTTTTCATAATAATAAATAAATAAATACATAAATAAAGCATACTAAATACAATAATGGGCAGCTAATTGGTTCTGTCAAGACAAAGGATCAGGGTAACAGCTCCCTGAAGTAGGAGTTACATAACTATGGATTTCTTCATGCTGAGCGCTCCTTTAGAGAGAGACCACACGTTCATAGCAGCTTCTGTCCTAGAGCCCAGTATGTTAGAATAAGACAAGACAGCTGTCTTCACAAAATTGAAACTCATTGTCCTGCCCAGTCCAGCTCTCACTACTCCTCCCTGCAAACCAGCCAGTCTCTCTCCATACAGCCAAGAATTTCACCTGCGAAGGCTCGCGTCTGTGTCTTACTCAGAGTGTTAAAGAGGGAAGTTGCAGTGTAAAACAAAACTGTGAGTTACTACTGGGAAGCTTGCAGTCCACCAGGCTGCCTACAGTGATCTTTCACTTGCTCTCTTCCCAAATACAGTCTCATTTTCTTCATGTGCTCCTTTTGACTTGCCAGTGCCAATGTCCATCCTTTCCCTCGTGACAGCGTGATGTGCTAAATACCCTGCTACAGGATAGGCCTGGAGAGAGAACTTCAAACAGTGAGATAATGAATAGGACTTGACTTCTTAACCAGATTCAAGAATATTGTAAGTACTTTCTATTTCTAGTACTCTATCTCCTGTGTGATTCAAAGAATTAATTTAGATAGCATTTAACCAGATGGAAGTTGAAATTTATTTCTGAGAATAGAGTAGGTTTAATAGATTTTTCCATTGTTATTTTTGTATAACCTTTTTATCAGTCTCTTTCATTTCAGCTGTCATCTCCTTTCCTGTGCTCTGTCTTCACCTTCAGGCTTTCAGTGGACTTTGCCATCATCTGTTTCAAAGTTTAACCCTTTAATCCTGACCATTGTTTAGCCAATGTGATATTTTTATACTGATCTTTTGCCTACTAATCCTTATATACAGATATTTTTGTAAGCTCAACTAATGATCATATAGCAAAATATAATCAAAGTGAATGCACTGAAAATCTGTTACAAAAAATGGAGAAAAAGAAGGAAATTCAACTTCTTCCCTTTTACTGCTTTCATTGTACTGTGAGGTGTTAGACACCTAATCTTCTCAAGTAGTAGTTCTATGCTTTTAAGAGGATTAAATTATTAATAGTTTAATTATTCATTATGTACTGGCTTTCCAAATGCTACAAAGGTTTTTTTCACTTGGTTTTTAAAAACATACTGTAATGTTTTAATTTTTTTAATCGTCATGACTCTGGTTTCACCTGTATTTTCATGAAAAGTTGCTTCAAGAAGGGCAAAGGAGATGTCTGTAGGAGAAGCAGATAGATCCCCTGCCAGTGTACTGATTCAAGCCACTGGGAGACTAGCACGAACTCGCTGTACTCCAGAGTCTATGGTTTGATTACTGTCACTAGCAGTCAGATCATTAATCACGACACTGGTAGTGACAGCAAATTTCTTGACCTCATCATGAAAGGCAGGGAGGACATCCACTGGAGCAATTCATCCTCCAGGCACAAGAAAACTGTAAGGGAGGATGTCTTTTATTATCTAGGGTGTTTTCTTTTATCCATTAATTTTGTCAATAATCTCGGGCAAAAATGTTATGGTTACAGGAAGGCAAGATCTTGCATTTCATCTCATCTTGGAGAAACATCTTTTGTTTCTGATGATATGAAATGCATGTTCATTTTCTCACCATTCTACATCCCTGAGGATGTAGTAGCTTGGCATTGGAAGCCCGAAATGTGAGTAAGTTTCTGCAGCTGTCTATAACAGTGCATGCGACTGTCTTTTGTTATATGGACGTTGGCTGCATGGAAAATTGCTATGGGTTGCCTTCTGAACGGCAAAGAGTATATTCCTTACAGAATAGTTATTCTCTGGTGGGTGAGGAATATTTACAATCTGTTGCTGCAAGAGGATTTAACCCTGAAAATCCAGGGAGACTTGTTCTAAAACTGATGATTACAAAGCAGAAAATGTCCAGGGTTTCTTTGCATTTTGTTGATGAAACAGACAGCATTGTGACCCACCTTACAGTCCATGAAACATGTGGCACTTTTTCTTGGACTTCAATGTCCATGCCATTCTGCTAGCAGCATCTGCTATTTGTTGTGCTTTTTCATTTCCTCATGGAAGCTTCCCTCATTTTCCCAATTATTTGAATACAACCAGGCTGCAAATAAATGATCCTGATCAACCTTGACAATTAAAGCCATTTTGATATTCATTTTACTATAAGACTATTTGCAAAAACTGTTAATTTTGTCAACAGAGGATCATAAAAGTGCGTTTTAAATATTTTTTTCAATATAAGCAAAGGGAAGTTGCAGGGAATTTCTGCTCTGAGACTGGGAAAATGATTAGGAATGATAATATCTTCAATGAAGCCTTCAAAGACATGATCAAATATAGTAAGGAAGAACTTGCAAATCATATGAAGAATTGCAAAGTATCTATGCAAATAAATACTCAGAAGGGAGGGTAATTAGCATGGGTGTGTCAATGAGGTCTCTTTATAGCTTCAATTTTTCTCTTCTTCACCTGCCACACAAAGTAGGCAATGCAATATCACTGGATGATTAACTAGAAACACACACTTTCTAAGACCATAGAGAACCCTTCATTGGGCTGTTTTCTGCAATTGTCTAATTTATATACTGCACTGAGAGCTAATGGGTACTTAAATGGTTTTAAAAGCAGTTTTCAAAATGAAATTTTATCAGAAATAACCGTAATAAAACCGTAGTCATGAAACCTCCCTTTGCGCACGGAAGTGCACCTCATTTGGATGGCGATATGTGACATGAAAAGTGGCTCTGATTCATACACACCGAACTGGGGAGCAGGCACTGGTCATGACTTCCATTCATAGCAGAGACCTTGAGAATATTTGCCAAAGGCAGTGTATGTAATAGTGTTCTTACTTTTATTTATACAACTGATGTTAAGTTATGACTAAAAGTACTTAATTAAATGCTCATTGAGGTGTACCAACTCAGTTATTTGGTACTTCAAACATTGTATTTCAAGTACAGCATTTCAAATGCCATCTCCAGGCAGGATAGCAAGCAGTACAATGAAAATGGGTATGAAGCTGTAAGACCTAAATTTCACTGTGTTTACTTAAAACATCAACCTTGCCCTTTCTTAGCTTACAATTCAAGCTTCTGTGTTTCTTGTCTTTCTTGGAAAAAGGGTCAAAAATTATAATTTTACTCCTTGTTTCATCTATGTAATTTATACTTATATCTCAAACTGTTCAAATTTCTCCTGGAAATAGTCACTTCGTGTTAGATTTGTTTGGACTCTTGCTTAAAGCCTAAATCCTATCCTTTTGTTACACAGCTGCTGAGACCCAGGTGTCTTAAATGCTGGGTTACCTTGTCCAGCAGGATTTTCATTTCTCCAGCTCTGTACAATTTCAGTTTGAATCATCATATTAGAGGAAATTTGAATTTTCTGCTTTAACTGGTCCTTGTTAGTCCTTGACCTGTAAGTGGATATTCAGTTAGTGCTTTATTTATCCCTTTCCTTTCTGATTCTTCTCTTTCACTTACTCTCTTTTTTTCTTTTTAAATAATATCTTTTTCACACAAGCAGTTCACAACATTAACATATGATCATGTAAAATTATTTGGCAAATGCCAGTACACATACAAGTAGGTCACAGTTAGATCTCAGCTAGTGCCAAGTGTTAGCACTGTGCAAACCTCCCACATAATTCACTAAAACACCTTAGTCTTAACCTCTGTCTCATCCACTTAAGTGATGTGGGCTTTACATTACAGAGAGTTTGTGAAGTGTACAGAAGTGACAAGCAATTATTTATTTTGCTCTTTCTCTTAATACACAAAGAAGCCAACATGCCAGACTTTGAAATCAAGCCCAAAAGAAAAATTTCAACAGCAACAATAATAATAATTTTAGAAAGAAACATGCACCCTATTTGTCAATCTGGAGGAACCATAGATGAATTCATAGTTTAGGGTCAGTACTTGACTACAGTCACCTATAGTTTGGCAGCTTTTTAAGTGGTTTGAATTGATACTTCAGGAAAATTAAAAAAAAAAAAAAAATCTGCCCACAAACCCTCATAAATTTTGTATACAAAAGTAAAAGCAATTTTAAAAAATCCAGTGAATATAAATCCCTGAGATTTTCACAAACTTAATATCTGTTCCAATAAAATTTACTGATGAATTAATTTCCTATACTAATACAAAATTAATGAAAATGTAAATGTTTGTCGTGCTGGAAACACTACATCAGCTTTCTTGTTTCTAATTTCCAGTATGTTTTCATGTGCATGTAGGGATATGAGGGATTATGGAGAAGACATAATACTGTTGAGTGTTAAAAAGAGAAGGAAAAAAGGGGACATTAAATGTAACTGGGGGAAAAAAATAGTAAATTGAATTGTGTCACTTACCTTCTAGGACAGAAATATCTTTTATGCATTCAACGATTCTGTGATAATAATATGGGGTTTGTGCTCCATGCTAAGTGGACTAACTGAATAATTGTGTTCCATAATATATTGCTTTGTTTTGTATGTAAAATCCTCCAATGCAACCTACTTTACACAGGTAACTTTCCTAGCAATTATCTTCCAGCAGTTTAGGAATAGGTAACTAGATTGACATTTTGTTTAATTATCCCAATTTCAATACAACCTTGTGGTATATTATCGTAATAAATTCTAGCAATAAATGAAGTAATGTTCTAGTGTTCCCACAAAGAAAAACCTTTCTTTTTGGGGGACAATTTACATAATAAACATTAAAAACCTACATCATTTGGGTCTATAAGAGTAATAATAATAATAATAATGGCAATATAAATTATATTATTATCATCTTCTTATTAAAAATTTTACTTGCTCATACCAGAAAAGGGTATGAATTAGCATAGCCTAAAGTGTTATTTGTATCCTTGTTCCCACTGAGCACTGTCTTAGAATACAAAGTTAAAACTCTGTCATTTTTCAAGTTAAGCCACGCCTAGCTGCCAGAAGAAGATCATTCTACTTTTTTCTATGCATCCTATTGGGCTTCTATCTGATCTAAAGTTTATCAATACAGCCTGTGTTTTGCAACATGGTCATATCAGCCTTTCCCAAATACCTTAAACACTTCAAGAGACTCATCAGCTGCTGTGTTTCATTTTACCATCTCAGTCCAGTATTTTGTTTGGTTTGGCATGTGTTTTGTTATAGGTAAAGTACTACAAGACAAAATCTAGAAGCAGCGTAATTTGTGAAAATTCTTAAGTTTTTTTTGGAAATGAATTTTGTAAAACTGAATTTTTTTCCTGAGGACTTTCTTCCTAAAAATTTTTCTTAGAAAGGGCTGTGTCTAAAATGATGAATTTTTCGCGGACATAACTTTTTTACTTTGACCTGAAGTAGCTTTGTTCTGGAAGAATGTACCCAGACTTTCTTTTAAACAGTGCTATAGAAAGGGTGATTTTTTTCTTTTTTTTATCCAACAGCCCCACAGGTATCCAAGACATTCTTCTAAATGC
Organism: Acanthornis magna; assembly: GCA_036785705.1. Classification (NCBI taxonomy): domain Eukaryota; kingdom Metazoa; phylum Chordata; class Aves; order Passeriformes; family Acanthizidae; genus Acanthornis; species Acanthornis magna. The sequence goes on along the minus strand of JAWUZG010000090.1, from coordinate 27,010,555 downwards.
AGCTGAATCAAATTCTGGCCCTTCCCTGGCAAGCAGAGTCTGAGGATATCTCTTTTGCCTGCTCTTATCACGGAATCCATAAGGGTGTTTTTTGGCAATGTTCTTCTGATGTCCTGCTTTTAAAGTTGTTCAACTTTACATCGAGTAATTAAGGGTTCACAGGGCTAGAACAAGGGGGAGTAACTGTATGGCACTACAGGTAGGATTAGTGTGCTTGGAAATGTGACATTCTAGTTTCTCCTCCAAATAATGGTTCATCATGTGGTTAGGTCTTTTGGAGATTTTTGATCTTCAGGTTCTGTAATAAATTACATACTTCCAAAGGATATTGCCTTTCTGCAATATCTATTGCTCCAGATTAAAAGAACAAAAAAGGGAGGATTTAAGGTATCAACATTAGATAGGTAAACATGTAAAATGACTGACTTTAGAGGGTTTCTAATGGATATGTTTACTTATATTTCAGAAAATACATAGATTTAGCAAAGAAATTACCTTGGCTGCATTTCAGTGCATAACTTTTCTTGGCAGTCATCAGTGTTGGTTGGATTGGGGTCATAACTTTTAGACTGAAAATCTTGATATCATGCATTTTTAGTAACCCAGAGAAGTCTTCAGTGTCTGCACACTTTCTTTAACTCACATTGATTTTAAAACTAAAATAGATATGACCCCTTCCCTCACACCCAGGCACACAAAATCTCATGGTCTATTTCCTTCTACTTGTCAAGTAGACAAGTAGAATTGTTTTGTATTCTTTTCAAGCAGATTCTCATCCTTCTAACCCTATCCCATCCCATCCCATCCCATCCCAACCCATCCCATCCCATCCCATCCATCCCATCCCGTCCAGTCCCGTCCCAAGTATTTTTCAGAGAAGCACAAAAGCATCTTTCACTTTTAGTCAATTTTCCAACTACATTCCATGTCCACTAAATAATATTTTCTATAGTCTCTAACTTGGATGTATGCATACTGGGAACCTTTTCAGCAAAGGTGAATATACCCAGGTGTTTAATGATATAGTCTAAATCATAAAATCCACCATGGGCAAATCCCCAAACTCTTTCATTTGCTTCACTCTTAATTCCAGTACAGGCTGTTGTAAATCCTACTTTCCCTAGTGCAGATGAGTGATGCTTTTAGGATCAAAAACTCTTCATGAGTAAATAAGCAAATATTTTTTTCTTTAATCTCTGTTTTGTCCTGCTAATTAGCAATCACATTTTAAAATTTAATACTTTAACAGAATGTCCTGTCACAAATACAAGAGGTAGAAAAATGTTTTTAAATAAATGCTTAAGTTTTGTTATAACTTGCATGAAAACTCTAGTAAAATAAAAAGTTTTCCTTATAGCATACTCTTTTTGCTAGAGTATACTTTCTTGTACCCTTTATTTTGAGGGATCAGCAAAATTAAAGTATTGCTAAAACAAATCAGCATACTTCTTCATCTCTGTTTCGATACCTTTTCAACTTTAAAGATGAGGCCTAGGGAGGTTGGTAGTGTCACTATGCTATCTACTTTGCAAAATCTGTATAGTGATGTATGACATGCAAGGAAGTAGGGAGCCAAAGATACAGAAAAAGATTGGGAAATTACTTTCTATATTGAACTGTGCTATGCAGTGAGCACTGATTTTCTGTTATATCCTGCAGCTATCTTGTCATAATAATTTTTTTTTGTAAGTCCTTTCCTTTTGTTTCTAGATTTTCCAAGACTTAGCAGCCTGCCTGAAAGAAATAAACGGAAAGTCTGAAAATTTTTTGGTACAGTATGAATACCGATTAATTTTCTGATGTATTTTTAGTCATGTTCCATTAAATATGTAAAATGATGAGTCGCTAGTATTGGTGAGAGTGGGAAGTGGAATATAATTAATAGATGAAAGAATGCCCCTTCAAAATGTAGCTGCTATAAGTACACTTCGCTGATCATGAAATTTCTAATTCCAGCCCTCATATCTATATTTTAGATTGACTATGCCCTGAGGCCTCAGAAGTGAGCTCCATTTACTGAAAAGTCATGGGAAGTTGTGTTTATTGTCTCAGCAGGTAGCTACACTTTAGACATAATACTGAAAAACAAGAGAAAACGGAGGGCAGTTTATGTTGTGTGCACACTGAAGCTTCCTGACTGATGTACATGGCAAAAAAAAAAAGGAAAAAAGGTAAAAGAAAAAATAATAGCACATGCATCAGGTTTTATCAAGCTTTAAATATTTCTGCTTTAAATGCTTCAACCCAAGCTCTTCAGTATTCGCAAATACATGAGAGCAGTGTAAGCAATTTCTTCTGTGGAAGGAAATGTGACAAATTTAACACACAGTAAACTGAGCTTTTGTGTAAGCTGTAAGCATTTCAACAATATCCTTCAGACTCCTATCAGTTCTCTAACCATACAAGTGGAAGGATTTGTGTGTTAAAATTGACTTCAGTAATGAAATATTTGTTTATTCAATTTCAGACAGGATACTTATCTCTCCGAGGCTCCAAAGCAAAACATTGTGCTAACATATTTCATATATGTAGGCAGCAGCGAGGCAGCCCCAGACAGTCTGCTCTCTTTTTGTCACAGAGTGTTCTTAATGCCTAATAACACTGTGATGGAGGGGCCGTGGTGGATCTGTGTAGCCAGTTTTATTGCCATATGGAGGTTCCCAAATTACATTGCACTCTGATGCGTCGAGATCGGCCAGAAGGGTCTGGCTGGCTCCCAGCATCGAGCAGTTGCTGTCAGGACTGGTGCAACTCATGGTGCAGTACGGTTGGTGATGCTGTATTTTCATTGAGGTACCTTTCCTGCCAGCTATTATTGTCTACAGTTAAAGAAGGGCTTCTCTAGCTTACCTTTATTATTAATTACTACATATCCCTAAAACTCATCATGCTTCTGCTAATAATACCTTCCCAGGGGTATAATATTACCTAATTAATCCATTAACTAATTAATCCAAATCCTTGAAAAAGTTCATTTGAGGTGTCCTATTAAGAGTGTCAGTCATATTAGTTACTCTAACCCTTTGACTCCCAGGCTTGTTGCTAGTATTTCTGGAAGAAAGAGCATATTTCGGTTTTTGAACATAAGCCCCACAGTATTGAGTGGGCTGAACCAGGAAAACCTGCTAAGCTTGGACCAGCACTCCAAATGATGTATGTGTTTGTTATGATTCTTAACCTCCTGACCTAAAATAAACAATGAGCCACATCACAGTTTTTCTGATAATTTCACAGACTTTATTGATTTTTTTGTGACATGACTAAATTGCTGTATCCTTATCTAAATAAACATAATCCAATCCTGAGGTGATCTAATAATTTTTATCAGCCAAGCCAAATAGTCACAGTATGTCAATAGGTTCATATTGCAGATTTTAGTGTGACATAAAGGCATCCAAGCAAGCTGTAATCAATTATTGCATATACTAGAAGCAGTTTTCTCATGAAGTTGAAACTTTCTTTATAAACTCACCTGATTTCTTGGAAAATTAATGAGTTGACATTAATTCTTAGATATGTAGATAGTTAAAGTATAGTGCTATCAGTGACGTTGATGTACCCTCTGTTATTGCACATTTCTGTGCTCGTGATAAACACGAAAACTATGGGAGTAGGGAATGTCTAAGTCAGTTAAAAGAAGCACTTGCATTTTGGAATTATTGAATTGTACACAGAAAACCATAATTGCATCTCTTCATATTCTATTACATCCTGTTATCCCACAGTGGATTAGCACTAATATAATTCACAAAATGTTTCCAGAACTGAAAAACCCTAGAAAAGTCAGACAGCTTATATTAGGTCTTGAATTCATGAGGAAATCTTGGTCTGCTATTATACCTAGCTCTCCATAAGATTTAGTTTCTTAAGACTAGAACTGCAAATCATTTTGTGAAACAGAAAGATGTAAAGATTTTATAGATGTTGAAACTTTTTTAATAGTGTTCATGAAATATCTTTATGTCTTAACTAGAGCTTTATGAATAACTGTTTTTTAGCTGAACTTGAAAATTCAAACAAAAGTATAAGACAATCGTCTCTGCTCTTTGTAGCATTAAAAATCTGAAAAAATACGTTACTCTGAAGAGGGAATTTCTGTTGGCTTAAGTTAATTTTATTTTTTCTTAGAATTGTCTTTTTATTAAAAAATATATATTTAGCAACATTTCTAGATTAATTATAAGAAAAAATTGGAAAAATGGGATGGAATTTAATGATTTTTCTTTTCAAAAAAGTTTTCTTATATTTTCAAGGGTAAAAGTATTAGTCAAATACTATTCAAATTCATTAAAGATGTCTAAGTTCTTCCTGAAATACAGCTCTGTTCAGACAAAACATTCCCACGATTGAATGTTGTTACAAAATACTTATGATTGCAACCAAATCTACTTATTTATTAAGTCCTATCCATGAAATTAAGCCCTTGGTTTCAGAAAGGTTTTCACTGGATGAAATGCACAACTTCTTTTCAGTAAAATCAATGAAAAGCCATGAAAACTGTTGGTTTGTCTGTAGTGTTTTTTTTCTCAACAGTGATCTGTTATGAACATTACTCTACAAATCCTCTGCTTTGTTTTTGTATTCTCTAGCTCCGTGCATCCCCTTGAGACTTATTTTGACACGAACATGTTTCCACCCTTAGGATCCCTTATAACCTTCACTTGGTCCTAATCTATTACATGTAAGTGTTAGAGATGATTGGTATTTTCCTAAAAGATATAAAGGAGGGCTCTTAGCCAGCCGTGACATGGTGTAGCTGTGGCCTTGAGCCAGACTGCTGGGAAAAGAGCTGAGTCCTGGCTTTGCTCGGGAAGGGTGTTTAAACCTCTGTCCTTCCCTGAGTTGTTGTGCCTGCCATGCACGTCACTGATGCTGGCTCTGACCTGATGTCTTGAACTCCTGTCCTCGCCCTGAATTTACCTCGTCACCATGGGCCTGCCTGGCTCCTAGATGTTGGCTAAACTGGCTTGCTGTCGTGGGACTTGCTCTGCTTGCCTCATTCAGGGTCCGTGTCCTTTGCCAGCTGTGTCCCTGCTCTACAGGGATCCTTGCTGCAGCTCTTGGCCCCCAGCCCTCCCTCCATGTCTCTCCTGACAGTGGGGCTCACTTTTTACAAGATCCTACTTTTGTATTGCTGCTCTGTTCCCTTAACATTACCATATGAAAAGATATAGACTTTGCAGAAATAAGTAGCAATAAAGAAAATTACCAAGAAATTTCTGTTAAGGAGTGGAGCAGCAAAGAGAGCTCTAGACAGCTGCTTTGGTGCATTTAAATGGCTAACCCTCCCGTGGTCAAGACGTCCTTTGCAGGAGTGAGGGATGGTTGCTATAAAGAGCCTATAGGTTGCAACCCTCACAGATACATGTTGCTAAGGGGAATTGAAATACTGGCAGAAAATTACTTGGCATAATGAAAACATCACTTGATTATCATTCATTCAGTAATATTATTTTCATTAAGTAAATGGAGATTTCAAGAGCTTTCATGCCTCAGTCTCTCAGAAAAGAACACTGAAAAGCTGACCCTCAGCATGAATGTGAGCTAATAAAAGCTTTCCCAAATTGCAGGTAGGCAGTGGTGCCTACCAAGGTGATGTTTGTCACTGTTTGAATCGACCTTTCTGTGAAGCTTGAAAACCAATTCAGATGTAATTGCAAAAGCTGCCTTTTGGTAATATCCTATTTTATTGACAAAAGGGGATGAGGTCAACTCATTTTCATAACAATCTGCTTGAAGAAATCCTTAAGCACTCTATCATTTACAGTTGTTTTGCAATACAGCCTATAAAAGTATTACTGGGCTTAGAACAGGCAATAAGAAGGGGGGAAATGGCAAGTTTTGTATTAGTTTTGCTGTTTTTTTTAATAACTGTTTTAAGAAGCAGCCTAAAAGCCTACCATTAATGAGCAAAAAAAGATAAGCAACATAATTTTTTTTCTACGTTCATTAATCTATTCTAGCTTTGAAATATTTCTTCCTTTAAAATCACATAGTTCTTCTTCAATCCTTTTGCAAATGTAACAAATGAAAAAAGAAAAAAAATATGCAATGCAAAGCAAGGAAGTGGTTTTCAAAATCAGACATTTTTGAAAGGTGCCTTTTTTTGTAGCAATAGCTACAAGCGTCAGCAGTGTCTAGTGACAACAGGTGATAAGTGGTTGTCAGGAGACCCAGTTCTGGTTTTGGTTCACTATTTACAATTATGGTTTCAGTGAATTTATTCTTTTATCTGATTTTGGATTATCCTAGTTCAAGTCATAGTTTTCAGGGATTAGTTACTGTTTGTAATTGGCGAATGAATCATTTTCTTGGACAGATTTCTTCTTATCAATTGTTCCTAAGAGTTCACTACAAATTATTTGTAATTTTCTCCCTCAGTTGCATGGATGATTACCTATGTCAGATAGCAATGTTTTTGGTCCTGGTTGGGATGAAACAAGCTTTCTGAACTAATGTGCCTGAAAACAAACCCCCACAGTTTTGATTCTTGTTATTGACGCTGGTTACAGCAGATTGTTCTTTGAGCACATGGAATGATAGATAAAGGCAATTTAAAAACATGGAATTCTTTAAGATATTTTAAATACTTTGGTGACTTCCATTACCCCAAAACAAGACATCCTTTTTATGAATCCCACATTTAGAAAATATCTGATGAAATTCATAAACAGATTTATCACTGGCTGTATAAAAAATCATTCTATTTTGTCATATTCAAATTCACAGCAAGAATATTTCTAACAAAAAAAGCTGAAGCTAGATGTGTGTTTTCTTCACCTGCTTTATTCTCTAGCTGGACTGAAACACCATACTCTTTTGGAAGCTACTGTGTCTTTTCTCCCTCTTACAAACTGTGAAAGACTTTTGTATAGCAGCCGAAGAAGGGCATGGATTGAATACTCTGCTCTTTACTTAGTGCCTTGCTGTCACCAGTTACTCTCTATTCTTAGCAACATAAATGTGTACAGCAGCCTTTGTCTCTTATCAAATGTGTCAGCACCGGGTCTCTTCTTTTAGGCTTTTAGAGAACATCTCACTGCTCCATTAATTATTCCAAGTTAAATAAAACCAAAAGGTCACCTATTCTGCCTGTACTTAATTGTGTTTAGGCAGTCAACAGAACTACCAGATGCATCCTTGGTCCTTAGGGTCTTCCAGGATATAGGCCCTCTTGAAATCTTGTGGTGGAATCACTTCAATCCATGACTTGTATCTTCCGCTACTGCTGCTCATTGTTTACTTTGGCCTCCTTTGCTTAGATAGGAACCTTTCCCTTTCCCTTTCCTCAGTTTTTGAAAGCACAGTACCTGTTTTCATATGCTTACTTGCACATTTGTGCCTGCACAAATCTTGTCTACAGTTTTGGGTTTTGAATTTTGAATAAAACCTTATCCTCTTCAGTGCTTGCAAGAAAAAGCCCAGCATCTACGAGGAAAATCAGCTGTCAAAGTGCAGTTATTTGCAAACATGATTTGCAAGTTTTCTTCTGCTCTATGTCCCTGGTCCAGTGTAACTCCTTCAATAAACGGGTCATGAGGACTCCAGGGACTATGCCGCAGAAAAGGAAACTGGCTCTTTTCCAAAGCTGAAAAGTGCTTTATTCCTGCTGAGGATCTAGACATCTATTTTTAATTACAAGTTTTGTGATTACTTCTTCAATAATGCTACTACCAAAAAGAGTTATTTCATTAACATAGTGTTAACCAGTTCAGCTATTTAAAAAAACCAAATATCCCCCAAAATGTTTGTTTTGATTAATTATAAAGGGCAAAACTCAAAAAAACTAAGTAAATACTAATAAAAGATGGCAGTCTTGAAAAGGGCAAAAGGAAGACGAATACATGTATGTACTATTGTATAGGGAGAAGCACTTTAAATAGAACTGTGTGCAGAGTCAGACACAACAGAATATCCATTCTTAAAAATTGTTTTTAGTAAATCTATATAATCTATTTATTTATCCTCAGATCATGCACGTTTAGATCTGAGTTCTGCCAGCTGAGTTAATAATTCTTGTCTGAAAGTAATTACGTTGGTCCATAAGTTTTCACCACTGTGTTGTTCCACATCATATCGAACTGCGTGACATCTCATCACATTAGCATAAAATGCATTGTGGTGGTGCACAGCATGGTGCAGTGGCAGACTAGAAATGATGCAGCATTCCTGGTGCTAGTGAACGAGGAAGTGTCACTAGTATTTAGAAACTTGTGCCTACTGCAGTTTGATTACTCGCTAGAGGATTTGGGTTTTTCTCTTTTCCTTTATATTTAAGGGGCTTGAACTGGATATTAACTTTTATGACTCAGATTTGGTGCTCTGGAGAAGCACTACTAGAACCCCAAAAGGCTTCAGCCTACCTTTTAGTTACAAAAATGTGTCAGTTCTGAATTTATTGACCATCTGTCAGACTTCACTCACTACAAGCTAGCTGTCATTGTTTGTTATTTTATGCACTTCAATAATGACTCACTGCAGGGAGCTACCATATCTCCATCACAGCAATTAATGAGGTCACTGTCTATCTGCAAACATCTCAGCCTATAATTATTTTTAGTTGCTATTAGCTAGTGTGCCAGATCAGATGAAAGCAATGTGTTTATATATAATATTTGGCACTATTAATAATATTTACCTGTTGTTGAAATATTTGGCTGATTGCTTCCTATTACTATTTTTCTTTAATTTTAAATGAGATGTCTCTTAAACTAGCCCCATTCAAAATCATATTGTGATAAGCAGTAAAACCAAATGCCACAATGGAGATCCAGTACTCTATCCTATTTCTCTGTCTCAAAATATCTACTATATTTCATATGCATATTTGGTATGAATATTTCTTTTGTGCTTACGGTATTTTTGTAGATGAAGATAAGTTTTAGATTCTTTCATCATTACTACTGCTACTATTGCAGTTTTAAGATAGTGGTCCTAGCCACAATTCAGAGCAGGAATACAACAAGCCAGCAGAGAGTGGTAGGTTTTCCTGTCTTGAAAAAAAAATTATTAAATTTCCCTAATATTATTTTTAGAACAGTAGTTCCCAGAAATTCCATGAATATTTTAACTCCATTGTGCAATGGATTTACTAGTGTACAGGACGACATAATTCCCATCCTGAGGAGTTTAAAATCAAAACAGGCAAACTTCATTGTGTGTGGGGCCATAAAAAAGGACAAAATGTTTCAGCAGAGTTGAAGAAGGATTTTCCTGTCATTCAAGTATCATAGTAAGAGAAACATCAGGGCCTATCTCCATCAAATTATTTCAGATTGTGCAAAATGATCCTTCTGAATCGATAGATGTATTTTGGGTCCTTTTCGTGGAAGGTAAGGCAAAAATGGTCCAGATTCAGAAGGGAGAAACAGCAGTATGTATTCCTAGACTTTTCCATACCTAGTGCACTTTTCCTGTCGTTACACAGCAAAGAGGAGACTTGTCCAACACACAGGAACTGTGAGGTTCAAATCTTTTCTATTCCAAAGTGATATAACACAACTCTACAAAAGCAGAATGACAAAAAGGATTTGTGATGTATATCAGACCACCTTTCTGTCAGTATAGATTTGTGTAAATTACAGGGGAAGTTTGAGTAAAACTACAAATAATTTTGCCTGCCTTAAATTTCTTGGTGGATTCACACAAGATTTGCCAATTCACACTTTTAATTGGTCCACTGAGCCTCTATTAAGCATTCAGAAAATAATTTCTGAGGATGAATGTGCTAACATTGTGACACAGTAAAGTACTACAATGGTATAGATGATGTACATAAAAGGAGGCAATGATAATCTTGTAGATGACATGAAGCAATGTTTTAATGTTTAGTATCAAACTAACAGTTTTTTTCATGAATATTATGATCACTCATTAGTCAGTGGGTAATGCTACCAAACAGAAGTAAATACATGCAAAATGTATGTTTTGCCACATTTTTTTTAGGTCTTGAAAATAAAATTCCTCTTCAGCTGTTTCCTTTTATGATGACCATTATCTTCTGCTCTAATTTATTCTTTTTACTAGAATATCTTGCTGCAACTGTTATTCATTCTTAAATTAAGTGGCTTTTGAGTTAAGATATGATAATCACATTCCTTTCTTTTATAAAGCCCAATCACAGGTCCACACTAAACCCCAGGTCATTTTACTGAGGTAATAATTTCTTTTCTCACCATCAGTTCTATCAATTTGGCCTTTCTTCAGTGAAAAACCTCCACTGCACTGAATAAACTGTTTTCCCAAGGAACCCAGTGAGGCCTGGAGTGAAATCCCTGGTAAGATACAGGATACAGCACGATTTCTGGGCAGAAATGAAAACAGGAGCAGAGGTGTTTGCCAATAGACAATTCGGAGATGAAGATGGTGAAAGTGGGCAAAGATACATGGTAGGAGCTTAGGGATAGCAAAAGGATTAGGGGTAGGAGAGCAGCAGAAACCTTTTTCAGGGCTTAATCAGAAGAAAAGGAGGAGGGAAAGCTAAGACAACAGCCTTATGAGCTGATTATTCGGTGCTGAAGAGCAAAGGATGGAGACCCCAAAAGACATGGCAAAGTTTTTCAAGTGAGAAGAAACTGAGGGGGTACTGGCAGCTGGCAAGCCTGATGAGAGGAGGAGATGGTTGTGGAAAGCATCTGAGGAAGTCTTGCTTAAAGATCTCCAGAGAAAGGTCCAAGAAGTTAGTTTAGTTAATCAAAGATTTACTACGTTGTCTGTGTAATGTTGTGTCTGGGACTTTTAAAAAGTGATTCTTCATCGGACAAAAAGTTTTTATGGTGATATTTTGAAGGGTATTTTTTTTGTACTGCTGGAGGAAATTCTCCGTATAAAGTGGCTCTAAGGTTGCAACAAGGAGTTTGTTGTCAGGCTTCACTATTTTTAGGCAAGTACAATACTTCTTGGTTGCTTCCACACATTGATGGGAAGAGTAGACAAGATTTTCCTTTCCTCCTTAGCCTTTGGGATGCAACTTTGGAAAATGGAAGGGAGAAATAAATTGCTTTTCCCTCAAAAAGGAAAAAAGGGAACAGGCAAAACCTGATGGAGGTAATATGTTCTCTCCCTCCTCTTTCTCTGAAATACTGCTTTGGGAGAGATGGATGAATAACTTTCAGAGGGAAAGTTAAAAAAGAAAGAAGTTGACATGGAAAAATTGAATGTACATATTTAATTGCTCATGTAGGAAGAGTTGACAATTTGAATGGATATTGGTGCTGCAGGATTGTAATTAATATGGAGAGGCTAGGAGAGAAATAATCTTGCGGCTCCTCTTGGTGGCTTGGGTGATGTTTCACAATATGATGCAATGAAGCACACCTTGTTCAGTGAATGTTGAACTCTCCTTAATGTATAAATTTGGGAGAGTGAGCAAGACTGGTTTCCAGATGATTTGAAGGTGGCCCAGGCTTGTTTTGAAAGCTGGTCAGGGAAAGGTGTATTTAAGAAAAACCTTAAGAAAAACCTATTAGCTGTGAGGGTGGCAGCACATTTCACTCCACCTTCTCATACTTAGAAAATCTCCAAACAGCTCTCATAGATTGTATATCCTTGCTTAGTTAAAATAACTTTAGAAGGTAGCATATGTAGTACTGAATCAGTCAAACTCAAAGGCAAATTCCTATCTCAAGTGCTACTCCTTTTCTTAATTCTTTTTATTTAACAGTCTATTCACTAGCTAAATGCCATTTATTTATATTCATAATACCACCAAATTAGCATTTTTGTCATAAAGAATAACGTTCTTGCTTCATCAAAAGCTTTACTGTGTAGAGCTATAGGAAAATTGTACAATCTTTTTCTCACATTAGCTATTTTTATTTTTCTTTCAGATTGATATTGTTTTCCACCACAGAGCTTTGTCTCCTGCAGACTGTCAAATTTGTCAGGATTCCTTATTTGTTGCAAACTTTTCAAGCATAAGGGTTATTTTTTTTACTAGCAGTTCTAAAAATATATTCCCAGAAGGTATGACTTGTATGATGATAACCTAGGCTGCGAGAAGAGACACAACTGAGTAACAGAATACTGAATAAATAAAACTGACTTTTCTTTCATCTGCACAATTCAGCTGGGAGTACTTCCTTTACATGAGTTGTTGGATTTGAGTGGATCCAGTTATTTATTATGACAGGTTGTAATTAGTCAGCATGCTGCTTACGTTTGCCTAAGATTCTGCTTGCTGGAATACTGAAAATATTTGAACAAAAGAAAGGCACCTTTTACTGACCTAACCACTTGTCTGTCTGGAGATATTAGTTGGTTCAATGTTTACTTGAACAACAGGTTTCAGGAAAAATGCTGTAAAATGCAGCTTTGCTCCAACTGCTGTCCCTTTCATTGCTTTGCTTATGTAATTTATTGAAATCTAATTTTATGTTATAAGATTATTTGGGGTAGGTTTAAAAAAAAACAAAAAAATGTAGCCTGCAATTCCTAGCACAAGGGGAGCCTGAAATGGAGACTTCTATCTCTACTATTACACAAATAATGACAACATTTAGCAGCTTTTTGTCTCTGAGGCATTAAGACTGCAAATTGAGCTACGTTAATGACTAATTAGTGTTTTCAGCATCTTCCCAGTGCATGAGTCAAGACAAAGGTAATTTTCTTGACTTTTAAAAAAATCTATCCCCACTAAATATGAATATTTTCTTAAATTTAATATCTTTATAGTCTTAATGGGAAAGTGTAAATTTTTATTTTAAAATTTGAGAACAGATCACATTTAACTTGAGAAATTTCCAGTTATGGGAAGTTGTGATTTCTTTCCTCTGTATTGTGGAAAATCTGTTGTTATGACAAATTATGTTAATGTAAAGTCTATAATGAAGCAAAGAGGGATAAACATTTGATATGACATTGTCCATAGAGGAAACAGGAGACGTTGCATTACCTATACCTAGTCGTTATAGGATCCATGCAGTTTTAAAGATGTCGTTTTTCAAGTGAATATTCTGAATTGCAGCAGGCTAGCTTTTGAAATTTGTAGCAAGTAGAAGAAAGTGAAAGAAAAGTTTGATTCAATTTGGTGAATAAAATATAAAAGCAGAAAGCTGTCTGGAGGATGTAATGAAGCCATCTGAATTGTTTGGATGAGATGGGTGTAGAACTTCCGGACTAAAAAAAAATCCCCCTTGTACCATGGGTATTTTTACATGCTTGAACTTTTTAAAAACCATTTCAGTCCACTGTCTTCTTGACCGTAATATGAAGGTTTTTCCCCCGGATTTTAATAATATTAATGAACTTAGAATAAACAAACTACAGAATGCTCTTAATAGTATTTTGCAATTATTAAAAAAAAAGGTTATTATGAAGTGAAAGAACCCTTTTTCTTCCCCACATTCACTGCAGGTTTCTACTTCTATCCTGCCTGCTCTGGAAATTTGTTCTCAAAGCTTTCTTGCTCATCTTAACAGCTGTGGATCACATACAGTCACCTAGAGCCTTTAAAGATCAAATTTAGATTAACTTTTTCTCAAAAAGAAGAAGAGGCACTTGGCAAAAGTATGGAGTTTATTTAAGCAGATGGATAGCTATTGTTGACAGATCAGAAAACTTGTGAAGGACAACAATATTTTTTATGAGTTTTCCAGGGGAAGGATATACTGCTTTTGCTTTCCTGTATTCCAGATAAACTTAAGTCATTCATGTACTGCAAACAAATGGATAGCAAGATATTTTTATATTTAAGCACTAATTTTTACTTAAATCTTGAACTCCTGACAGGAGAAAATTGAACTCTCTCCAGGCTGCAGATCTGCTGTCATTTTAAAAGTACAACATTTTTTTTCCCACTGATTTTCTACATGCCCTTTTAAATCATGTATAAAGTCTGCATTTTCTTATCTTCCTGAGGGCTTGCTATCAATGTTCCTTAAATAAATAGATGCAATAGTTTAAATTATTTTTTAAAAACATTCAGTGCTCCATCAGTGGTCAGTCTCTTCTTTTTCAGTGGACAGTGATTCAAAAAAATTTCATTATAAATATGAACCTCGGTTGTTTTTGGTTTTGTTTTTTTTTTTGAATTATACATTTTTTTCTTTTTCCTGAGTTCCACGGGTTCTTCTGTTCTTGCTCTGGGAAGACCATCAGTTATTAGTGTTTAAATTCATCATATAATTCTGATGTGTCTGTCCATAACATGGCTTCAAGAAGAATGTGAGATAATACGTCTGCTACAGCTCTCATCCTGTCTATCAGGACACTTTGTACAGATCCTGGTTACATCCAGTTTGAGCCGCCTAATGCTGAGCAGGATGATGAACCTGAATTTTCCACCAACTACAGTGTAGCCTCTACTAGGCTATAACAGCATATGTAGACACAACTTGATCTTTCTCTCTAAGTAACATTGGCAACATTTCATGAGCTGTCTGTTTCCCCAAATATTTGTGTGTTATGGGAATACAGATTGGGTTTGTTCTCTATTAGGAATGAAGCATTTGTAGTGGGACTGAAGGGCAGAAAGGGGCAGTTTTGAGATGAGCAGAAGCAAAACAAGGAGTTCAGAGCTTTTCATTCTAACTGAAGTACATTTAATTTAATGCTCTGCAGTAGCAGAATCGGGGGGGTTAGACTGAAGTCTTATCTTTATCAGAGTCTTGCTTATGTTCCGTCTTGTGATATTCTCTCTATTTTTTTTCTCTGCTTCCAAATCCATTGAGATAATAGTGATTTACTGCTGCTCTGACTCATAAAGATGCACTAAGAGTCTAATCCAGGAAGTCAGTAGGATTTTTGCCACAATGAATCAGTATAACCCACGTTGCATAAAATGAGCAGATATAAAGTGCATTTCAGGACGTGATATGGCCTTGTACTATCTCCTGTGATGGTGCATGGAAATCCTCTGAAGAAAGCAACTACAATCTTGTTTATACACTGTGGGGCAGAAACATTTCACCTGGAAACTGTAATTTCTCCCTCTATTTCTGTTGTTGATTCTCCAAACCTATTGGTCTCTGTGAGGTCAGGATAAGCCACATCATTGCCAGAGTTATTTTTTTGGAAGCCATACCAACTAAGCCTGTGAATCTGTCTGCCTTTGGACGTCTGTCTTTGAGAACTACCCAAATCCCCCACAGCTTGCAGATTTTTAGATTGCTCATTTCTCAGGTGTATCATCCTATATAAACTGCATCCCAAAAGACGTAGGGAAAGGAAGAAGGAAGAGGCAATTGAATACTATATAAGGAGAGATAATCAGTCAGAACTCACAAAATTTGGAGCAGATGTAGCCCAATTAAACTCAACAGTTTCACAGGTGTTCATATGAATGACTTTAACATAAACCACACTTCTCTTCAGTGCTCCTTAATTTTTTTTCCTAGAGCTCTTTAAATTTTATATACTTCACCAAACTAAACTAGAAAATGTATATGGAAAAGGCAACTGGAGCTTAGTCAGATAGAATTGACTTAAAACTCAACATGCTGTTTGATTTTGGAATCACGGTGAACCATATTTATTGAGGGAATGAGGTTTAAGTGATATCACATAATCATTTGGTTTTGAACTCCTGGCAAAAGCCATCCATGATTAAAATTGGTATACACAAGATCTGCAGGTTGCTAGAAAATGCTGGAATTCTAGCCCTGTTTGGCTTCAATGTGTATAATTCTTTCTCAGCAGCATGGACTGGAATTTGTCATTGTCTCACTACCTGAGCATTGTGCTATCAGCCAGAAACACAGCATATATGCCATTCATTCTTTTCAAGCTGGTGCTTTCCTGACTGCAGTTCTAAGAGTTTATTGAAGGGAATGGGCAGAGTGATAATGCACACATTTTTCATGCATATCTGTTGTTATGATATTAGCATTAATCCTTTGACTTCCTATCATATTGCAGAATGAAAATGTTTTCTTCTGCTCAGGTGCTGTAATGTCTGGAAGACAGAATCCATCTAGTTTTTGTATTTGGTATAATACTGGGATTATTTTTTTTTCCTGGAAGTTATGTAACACAGATTCTTCCATTGCATAACTCCTTAGATGACGTGTACTTTCTCAGTAAGTTAGACCTTACTAAAGTCCTTCGTTGCATTCAAGGTAAGCTGCACCTGCAAGTTCAAAGAACAGACTGGAAAGTACGCTTGACATTGCCATCTTGAACTACCTTTACAATGAAACTTTATGTTATTTGTCTTTATTTAACCTGCTCTTCAGTGCCATTTTTTTTCTAACGACAGTGCACAATTTACTTCTTAAGCAAATTAGCTCTACTTGTCTGAATTTGTCAAAATCTTCAGGAGAGTTTGGTGACTTGACTTTGGCCAGCAGCTAGACACCTGTCCAGTTGCCTTTTCACTCCCCTTCTTCAGTAAGGCAGGGGAGAAAATAGGAAAAAAGAGCTCACAGGTCTGGCGTGGGCTCCTCCATGGGTTGCAGATGGACATCTGCTTCTCCATGGTCTTCAACATGGGCTGCAGGGGAATTTCTGCTCTGGTGTCCAGAACACCTTCTCCTGCTTCTTCTTCACCAGCCAGGGTGTTTCAGGGCTGAAGCTCTTGCATATTCTCACTTCAAATAATCACAGGATCAATTAGCTTGGAAAAAACCTCTGAGATCACCAAGTCATTTGGTGACTATTACCCAACACCACCATGTCAACTAGACCATGGCACCACCTGCCATGTTCAGTCTTTTCTTAAACAGCTCCAAGGACTTCATCACCTCCCTGGGCAGCCCATTCCAATGTCTAGTCACCCTTGCTGTGAAGAAATTCCTCCTAATGTCCAACCTAAACCTCCCTCAGTGTAGCCTAAGACTGTGTCTATTTGTCCTGTTACGTGTTGTCTTACACCTTGCTACAACCTCCTTTCAGGTCCCTGAGCCTCTTTCTTTCCAGGCTAAAGAATCCCAGCTCCCTCAGCTGCTACTCATAGGACTTACTCCCTAACTTCTCTCTCTCACAGCTGCTGTGCAGCAGTTTTCACCACTTTATATTTAATCCAGGGCTGCAGCCCTTGGCTGTGGGACCCTGATGTGGGTCAGTTGGAGACAGCTGGAACCAGCTGTGTCCAGCATGGGACAGCCAGGACTGCTTCTCACAGAGGTCCCTCAAGCCCCTCCCCACCCCTCCCCAGTATTCACATCCTCCATGACATCCATGATTGTGTCCCTCATTAACATTTATATCCCTTTCAATGCACCCCTCTTCCAAGCTGAAATTTACCTCATTTTGGCCCAAGAATAAAGAGGATAATATTGATCATCCATGTTTCCTTTCACTGTAGGTTTCCCAGGACCCTGCCTTTGCAGTGGGAGCTGAGCAGAGTGCCTGGAGAAGGTGACTGAATGCAGGGTGAAGCAGCCATGTTCTCCAAATGACATTCAAGGCACCAAGTTTTCCCATTGAAAGAAGATGAAGTTTCTAGCTTTTGGCTTTGTTCTTGCATGTAGGCAGCCTTCAGTCCTGGGTGTTCTTAGGGCTGATGCTCTCACATATTCTCACTTCACAGAATCACGGAATCAATTAGCTTGGAAAAGATTGCTGAAATCATCGAGTTCAACCTATAAAGAGTTGGACTGAATACAGAGTTAAGAGTTCCACTCTGCTTTTCCAAGGTAAGCATATTCCTTGAAATCTCCATGTTAGTTTTCTCCATCTGTAGTAAAACAAACTGTAACTTAAATATTAAGATACTGCATAAAATATTTGATACTTGAACAAGGATTAAAATTTGAAGTCTATGCAGTAGTATTTATTTTTATATATATGTTATCACTCTCTGCTTTGAAGAGTTCATGACAGCTGACATGAATGTTTAACATGTTTGACATGTAACATTTAAATGTTTCAGAACCACAGGTGGTTTTTTGAAAAAGTTAAAAGCTATTTCTCAGCATGAAACAACTGTGAGATTCTTATACTTGAACTGCAAAGTAAAACAATTATTCAGTTAAGGAATTAAATTATTTAAGTAGCAAGTCGAATTTGTTACTCTTTCAAGTAATTTTTTAAAATTAATAAAACATTACTTAAGTAAATTTAGTGCTTATATCTCAAATACAATGTAATAAATTTCACATAAATGAATAAGTCATTATTTAATTTAAGTGTTAATGCTAGATCTTTTGAGAATGAGATCATTTTTGCCCTGAGAGTCTGTGGCTCCTTGTGCAGTAGACAGACATTGAGTATAGGATGAAACCGTCCTTATCAGTGGGCTTCCTGAACTAGACTGGGTGACAAGAGAGCAGGGGTTGGTACCGTTAATATCTGTAGGGCTCAGTGAAGAAGGAAGAGTTGATGGAACTGATGGGTCTCATCAGTTTGCTACACTGTACTTCCTGTTTTAAGTACAGCACTGTCCTTGCTGGAGTTACACATTTTGCAGAATTTTCTGTGGGCTGTGTTTAAAAGGAGTTCTGTTAGGACGGTGGTCACACTGCAGAGTAAAAACATGCTGCAGATCACATCAGGAAACCATTATGCTATTTGACAGGCCCCTGCAATCCATCCATGTCCCAGCTGAAATTTTGGCAGATCCCAGAAGCCTGACCTTGGGCCAGCCTGAGAGGATGTATCTGAGATTCCAGAACTGAAAAGGGACATGCTTCTGATATTAGCAGCCTCCCTACTGTGAGCTGCCTGATGCAAGCCTGGAGAGCTCTGCAAGCCAAAAGAGCATTGTGATACATCATGAACTCCAAGGCAGAATTTTGACTACGTGCTTTTTTAAAAATTCAGTTTCATGCAGCTTTTGATACATCGACTTCCACTTCCAAGTAGGTGATTTTCCAAATTGCTTTTCTACCCCATTGTCCCTCTGTGCTCCTCTCCCCTAAAGTACTGCTTTGTGCATGGTTACAAATACTTTGTGCTTTCCTCCTACTCTGTAGACCTAGATGTTCCCGCTGGAAGCCCCAGCTTGAGCTGTCAATCTTGGTTCTTCAGCTGTTTCAGAGCAGGCAAGAAGTCTAATCATTATAGGATTTTTTAAATTCAAAGGCTTCTGTGCATGGAGACTGAAGAGCAACTATCTTGGTTCTAAATGCTCTTAATCAAAATGCTGCAATTAATGTAAAAACCTTTCTTTATTCTTTCTTTTCTAGTGCCCAGTGTGTAGTCAGTTAATAGCTGAGTTCTACAAAGGGTGTTTAAATTGTATTTAATACAGTAGGTTTTTAAATTACATTAATAAATACTATTTAGTAGGATATGATGTGCTAATAATTTCTATGAAAAGCAATTGAGAATTTCCAAAAATTGGTAATTAAAATCAGCTTAAATTTATTCTGTCTGCTGACATACAAACTGCCTATCACAAACCATAGGCACTTCCACTCTGGTTTTGTGTTCCTGTCTACATTTAATTACATAAATGATTGCATTTTATTTCACCTTTCAAAACTCCAAATGTAACAAGGGTACGGCATATTATGCATGTCAAGTTATACAGGGTATTTTCATCTAATCCAACAATACTCGTTCATAATTACTTTTTAATCGTGTAAATTACTTATTAGCATTAGATGACAGTAACTTTATATCTTCCTGCTGAAAAATACATTATGGGAAGAAACTATTCAACTGAGTGAGAACTTAAGGAGCTCTTGACTCCTACTTCTCCTAGGGCTGGGAGTTTTGCAATTCTGGTGAAGGAGTAGTGTCAAAGCTCATCAGTTCCTTGGAGACAGAAAGCCAGAAGGAGATTAAATTATTAATCTGTGACTAGTACACTAGGTCTAACAAAAGCCTTCAGCTGTGCTTCTTGCTCATTTCCATCTATCTCTAAGTGAGCCAAGTCATGACTGATTCTCACCTTCAGGTGGTTAATTGGCAGAGTTTGGTGAGCTAGCCAGCAGTCTTTCCTTTATATGGATTTTTCATTAGGACTGGGCAGTCCACCAAATCTTCAATATTTACTAAAACTCTTTTATTTTAACTTGCACCACCCAAATAGTCAAATTTCCATTGGAAGCTTTAACTTCGGAGCTTCTTCGGAGACCTCAGGCTATGAATGATCTCTTGCTGCGGGGCAGTGCTGCTGTGCACTGTGCCCTACAGTATAGAAGCTGTAGAATTTGGGGAGCTACAGTTTGACACATCTCTCTGTGCTTTTATTTTCAAGCTCCTTTGATAGGGAACTTTTCTTGACTTTTATGGACTCCTAGGTGCATAAGGAGGCCTTCCTCCAGACCTCAGGAGAAGTTTTATTGTTATACTAGGAAATGGAATAATGATTTCATCTTACAACCAAAGATTTTACAGAAATACTGTATTTTTCCTTGCATGTGTATAATAGTTTGTGATCTGTGCAAGATGCTGATGTTTGTAATTAGCCTTTCAAATCAAGAAATCCTCTTTCCAATTTTTCAATTTCATCCAGCAGAAATGTTTGGACATTTTATTATTGATAGTCACAGGGCTGGAGCATCTTGTCTATGAAGACAGACTGAGATAATTGGGGTTGTTCAGCCTGGAGATGAGAAGGCTCCTAGGAAATATTGCAGCATCTTCCAGTACCTAAAGAGGTTACAAGAGGGCTGGGGAGGGACTTTTGACAAAGGCCCACAGTGCTAAAACAAGTGGGAATGGCTTTAAACTGAAAGAAAGTGGGTATAGATTAGAAATTAGGAAAAAATTCATTACTGTGACGGTGAGGATGCACTGGAACAGGTTGCCCAGAGAAGCTGTGGATGCCCCATCCCTCTGTTCAAGGCCAGGTTGGATGGGGCTTTAACAGCCTGCTCTAGTAGAGGGTGTCCTTGACCATTGAAACTAGATGGTCTTTAAAATTCCTTCCAAAACAAGCCATTCTATGATTCTGTGATTACCTGCAGTTGTCTTTGCCCAAGGAGGAATACAAAGTCAGAGGTCTTGATCCAGTGTACATTTCTTGAAATACTTGATTGAAAAAAATCAACAATTCGTGTGAAAAAATTCTGATTTTTGAAAGAATTCCAATCAGATGTCAAAGTGCTTCAATTCAATTAAATTAAGAATTATTTTTCAAAGATACAAAGAACTATTTTTCTAAAACAGACTTTATTTTGATTTAATTTTTTTTTCTGTCTATGTCATATATCTGTAAGAACCTTGAGAACATTATGAATTATGATGGGGGAAAGGACCCCCCCAAAAAAACCCCACTTCTCCTGAGTTGGGAACCTCTAGTGCCAGTGAGTGGTTTTGCATTGAATTTTCTGAAGCAGGAGAACTGAGAACAGTACCAAGAAAAGTGAACAGCTATGGGCTGGTAATAAGACAGTTCAGTATTGTTGGAAATTCCAGCAGAGCTGATAGACAAAAGGAGTCACTTTGAAGGACAATTGTTGAGCAAGAAATGATGTCAGCTTTTATTTTTCTATAATGCAGAGACTTCACTTTACCTAAAGAGAATAAAGGATAGAATTGAAATGAAAGTTTTTAAAAATAAATATATTTGACCCACTCACTCTCAAGATTTTTAAATATTTTGTCCTCATTTTGTCTATGACTTTATTTCATAATGTCAACATTTTGTACTGGATGGAAGTTCCATTTTTCAAAAAGAAAATTGTTATTTCTGACTGCTTTTCCCAGTCTGCTGTGTCTTAGATATGTGACTTGAATATCCTTTAAATCAGCACAGCGTATTGTGGCCAAAACCTTACTGTTTTATCATGATTGTATAGTAATCACTTAGACAAGTGGTTGTGGAAATATATACAGATAAAGATATACATATAACATTTTTCTACTCTTACTTCCTGAATTTGAAAAAAAGTATGAAATCTGAAGGCCTGACACTCTTCCCCTGAAATAAACTACTTAATTTTCAGGCAGATAAAGTTTTGGGAAGAAATCATACCTAGCAGAGACAAAATCATGGATTCTCTTATGCATTACTGGGAATCATTATAAATACTCATTATCCGATGGGGAAAAAAGAAACATTAAACAGTGGGGTGGGATAATGTTATTGGTAAAACTGAGTCTGGATGGAAAACAGCTAGAAGAAAATGGAAGAACATATGAAGAAAAATTCAACCTGATAGCATCATCTAGGACCAGAATAAAAGTCTGGCTGCATTTTTCTTGCCACCAGCTAATCAGTACAGCACAGGACATTATATTCAGTCTCATTCCTTTAATGTTGGCTCACGAGATGGAGTTGGTTAGTATCAAACATGTAAAGGGGTTTTTGAAATTCTTTCATGGTTTAGAGAGAGTACCTCTAAGTAAATCCAAAAGAAGCTTCTTTCCCTGGATAGTAATTGATGTTTAATCTGTGCTATCAGAAAGCCAGCGCCACGTGGAAAGCATTATTAACCTTTGTAAAACAAGCCAGAAGAGCTACTAAAACAGGAGGTATAATGATTACTTTTGCAGTGACTTTCCAAGTCAAGGTTAGCACAGTCTTGGGAGAAGTCACAGACCCCATGGTTTTGCTTTTGTTAAGTGAGTGCTTATTTTTGTACCTGTGGAAAGTTACCATGGACACACTTGTCATGACTTTTTGTCCACTTCTCCAGCTAATGTAAGGATTTTCTCTACTGTTCTTTGCCATGATGAGAAACTCTGAAAGCTCAGTGGTATGGGACACATTGAATCATCTGGGGTTTTTTGGTATCACTTAGTGAGATCCTTTCCAGAATGTGTGGAATCTCTTTCTGTCTTTGTTTTCTTTACCTTCTCTTCCTGAGTTTAGGAATGTTGTGCTTACTCAAAAGCTCTCATGCTCTGCTGCCAATTGGTTTGGGTCTGATGCCTGAAGCACAAAAGTTGCCCATTTCCAAGGCTTGGAAGATACTTGAGATTAGCACTTTTGGCAATGAATCTTTTTTAGGAATCACCAGTATTTCACTACCACTTCAAATTTCCAATTTATTTTTAGCACACCTATTTTGCAGCTACCACTTCCTTCTCTGGACAAACAAGGTATTACTTATTATGTAAAAAATTGTGGGCCATTTTTGACCCACAAAAAAACCCACTATGTTTTGACCCACAAAACCACAATTTTTGACTGAAATTTTGAAGAACATTTACTCTTTTCCAGATTGGCCATGGAACCAGAGGCATCACAGATTAGCCAGGGCTCCACCACTGATCCTGTCTCCAGGCAGCTTTACACATCATGTCAGCTTTAAAGCTATAGAAAATATTTCTGAGTAGTAATGTATTACAAAAAGATTTTGTCTTTTGCTTTGCTGAAGATCTGTACATATTGGGAAGTTTCAGAAGATTTTAGGAAGATTTTAGCAATGGGATTTTTTTCCTTCTTAGTGAATAATCATTTATGCTTGATGGAAACTCAAATTTCTTAGCTATTGTATCTTTTATCCTGGTTCTATGTTTAAATATCAAATGCAAAAACTATTTTCAAGAGCAAAATGCACATTCAAAACACGAGGTAGAACTACAAAAGAGCAAGAAAGAGTATGCTACACCTACTAGGGAGATCTATTTTACACACTTGTACTTCTCCACATGTGGCATGGAATATGGACATTTTCGGATCATCATCTAGTAATGTCAAGGTATTTTGTTAAGTATTCTGTGACAAAGTCATTGTACAACTTGTCTTTAACCCTATTACACGCATGTCATGCAAGTAAAATATGCACTCATAGCAGGTAAGATAATAGTCTGGCATAAAACTTTCTGGACTGTAGTTTGATTTGGAAGTCTTATTTTATATTTTGGCTTAAAAACATTCATCACTGCAATATGCCTTTAAAAATGCTCTAAAAACAGCAGTAATAAATTTAATGTTACATTTTATAAGACCTTTATTCTGGCAGAAATCGTGTGAAATGAAAATCAGCTCAAATATTTGGCTTAAACTGTTTTTGTTTCACCTGTAAGGCTGAAATCTTCTCATACATGCATGCATTTTTTCCTTTTGATTCCTGTTTTATAAAAATTAATTGAACCATTAACTACATAATTTCAATTAAGTATTGGTCATTGGTCCTACAGAAAGTGTTCACATTTTCCTTGTAAGAATGCTTTGATTTAATAAATTCCAGCAACACTGTAGTAGTTACCTAAAAATGAACTTTTTAGGTTTTAGGTTAAGACAAACACATTGACGTGGAACAATCAGGCAGATGTTATTGTGTAAATCACCTTTAAAATGCACATTCTTTGATTTGAAATGTAAGGTATTTCAAAAGTATTGTGATGTCGTAAAAATAATGCATCAGCTCATATCTGGAGGCTTAAGATTTGTTCTTCTTTACCCCACTGAGCTTTGTGTAATAAGTAACGGAAAATGCCTTTTCATTTGTGCAGTGGATAAAGTTAAAACTTCTTGATTAATACTCTTTTGCAGAAATCAGGTACTGCTAGGGATATGTCTTAGTGCTTGTAATTTCTTTTGCAATAAAGATACAGCTGATAAGGATTTTATTTAATAAGGATAATTGTAGTTAAAGGGTTTGGGTGTTTAATATTCCTTAGGTATCTCTACTGACAAATCTAAAAAATGTGAAAATCTCTGATACTTGACGATGACCTTCAATGATACTACAAGAATTTATTCAAGTCTTATTCAGGTAAATGGTGCAAGGAATATGGTTATTCATTGTTCTCCTATTGATATAACATATAATGATAAGGCCTGTAGGTGGTGTGTGCAGTGGGCAACTGTATGAATCCAAATTTTCTTTTTGACTCTGCTAATGATTAACACAGTTTTTAAATGGCACCCTTTAAAATCCATATAAATCTTGCTTCAAAGGATTCTGGTAGCATTTCAATATTCTTATTATATCCCAAGTAATTTTGGAATAATCAGTTATCTTACCAGTTAAAGTTAATGTAAAAGTAACAAACACTGCACATGCATCAGCTGCAGGATGCACTGACTGTGTCAACACGAGTTAAACATGACTGGGAACATTCCTGGGCACTGAGATACGCTGGTGAGAGATGGCACCTGTTGATTCCAGTCTTAGCTCGCAGAAGGGAGGATGAATGCAGTCTGCCTACTGGGAGTGGCCCTCAGAACACATTAAATCTCAATCCACATCCAGGATTTGTTTGGGAGTGTGATAGCAGGATCCCAGTTGAGAAATGTGCCAGGGTGTTATTAAAAAAAAAAAATTAAAAAATTGATAAACCATAATCTCCCAGTACCAAAAGATGTTCTACAACACTGTCTATAACTGTTCAAACTATGTAGCCTTTCTATGCCAATTACTCTTGGACAGATTGTTGGTGGCAGGGAGACTTCTATTAGTGAGAGAAGAATATGTGCAAGATTTTCTGAAAAGGAAAAGAAAACATGTGTGAGGTGGGAGTTGGTCTCTTCTCCCAGGTGACAAGACACAGGACAAGAGGAAATGGCCACAAGTTCCACCAGGGGAGATTCAGATTTTATTAGGAAAAATTTCTTCCCCAAAAGGGTTGTCAAGTAGTAGTACAGGCTACCCAGGGAAGTGGTGGAGCTCCTAACACTGGAGTTATTTATTTAAAAGACATGTAGGTTTAGGGGGCATGGCTTTGTGGTGGATTTGACAGTGTTAGGCTTAAGGTTGGACTTATGATGTTAGAGGTCTTTTCCAGCCTAAACAATCCTGGTATTCTATGATTCATGTACTTCAAGAACTCAGGAGGAGAGGGTAGAGTGACAAAGGAGAAGAAGTTCAGTCAGGGCTGGAATATCTGGAATATCTGGACTTACACAACAAGTATATAAATATTTGTATATGCTAACGCACTGTTCCTGAATACTGGAGGACAACAGTTTTGTTGATGCAAAAGGAGACCTTCAACTAAGTAGCTTCCTTGTCTTTCTGCATTCCAGTAGCTTCATTAGCTTCAGAATGTGGGATCTGAAAATGTCCTCTATTCTCTGTTGGTGATTGACCCTTTCACCACTGGAGACAAATTATTCACAAGTGCATGGAATATTTAAAAAATGTGAAGACATTTCCATGCTCACAGAAACCCTATGCCTTCAATTGAGTTTAGATACTACATAACAAGTCAGCTGTTTTATGTGTGCTGGCTTCCTCAGACAGCGCAGGATGAAGGAATCCTTGTGTGTGAACCATCAAATTTAATGGAAAACATGCAGTTTCTCTGAAAATTTTACTTTGCTGTTTTCTCAAATGGACACAAAAGATCCACTGGGCATGGTTGCCCAGCTACAGCAAGGTATTGAAAGACCATTGAAACCAATGGGAGATTTAAAGCCTAAAGAACTTGCTGAAGATTTGTGTGCTGCTATTTCCACTAATATTTTGTAGCAAGAGGAAGACACTCACAGCACTTTAAAGACTGGCACTTAGCAGCTATACATATTCATTATATTGTTTGTTCCTCTCTTTTCCACCCTCCTTATTGTCTTTCTCATGGGTATCTGAACTCTTTAGGTACTGTTTTGTATTCAAGAACTTTAATTCTGTTTTAATTCCACAGTGGTCATGTCCTCTACTAAGTATGTTTAGTTTTTTTCTCTCCAGGTGTCATTTCATTGGTGAGTAAAATTTGGCTAGTGGTAGCAATGAGATGCATTAGCTGATTCAGGCATATATTTCTATTTTTCTAACTATTTTTTTTTAAATAAATTTTTAGTAATGTTTAAGACAGAATAATCCATTGTAGGCTTATCAGAACTTTGATCCTGATCTCCTCCCTGATCACTTTGGCATTGATTTAATATTATTTTTGCCTTACCAGGCTGACTAGGATAAAACCTGTCATGTGCATTCATCTTTGTTAAAAGATGAATGAATAAGACAGGCTTTAAAAGCATTTTAAAGAGCAAGGTGCTGGAACTGAATTCTTAATCTGCATTCCTTCCTGCTGTCTTTTGAGATGTTCTGAAAATGTGCTTTTTAGAGGTCAGATCACTTTTCTTCAGGTTTGTAAAAAGGATGAAAGCCATAAATTAAATGCCCTATGGGATAAGTTCAAGAGCTAGTCCATTTCAGCTACAAACAACCTATTCCCTTGAAAATTATGACTCATCAAAACCAAGAATTATATGTCATTTCTAGAACTCCAGCTAGATTATCTCTTATCCATTTGTGGATTGGACTTTGCTATTTATAAAAAAAAAATTAAAACCCCAAAACCAACAACAAACCACAACAGAAAACTTAAACCCTGCCCCTCACAACGCTTCTTTGTTCCATTAGCTCAAGGTAGAGAAGTACAACCTGCTGAAACAGAAAATTCTTAAAGGAGGTCTTGACTGTTTTATTTACAGGGCTTTTGTGATACATCGTCATCTTTTATTCTACTCTAAATTAGGAGTCAACAGATAGTTGACATAGTGTGACATATTGTAATTTGGTGCCCGGTGTCATCTCTAAGTGAGGAAAAAAGAGGAAAGTAATGAATTCCTTTGAAGCACTGCAAAAAATACACAGTAACAGGGAAGAATCCTCAACATGGTCAAGCAAGTTTGTCCAGTGTGACAAAAAGAGTAGCGCTCATTGAAATATCAGGTCTGAAATATCAGTCTGCTTGGCTTTGTGGGGAAACTACCTCTTTGCCAGTATTCTTGTTCTCAGTCGAAGAGAAGAGATCCAAGGATATGTGCTTCACACTCTATCTTCTTTATAAGTGCCAGTCTACTTTTCTAAATGCATTAAAAATGATCCTGAGCTTTTGTTGTTAAAATTGAATTAACAGAAACAGATAAGTTAGATTTAAAATCACTTCTTTGTGGACATTCAGTAATGCTAGAGAAACAGTGAGATTATGCTAAATAACATTGCCTAAGTAGCCTGTCACTACCTTTTTCTTCTGCTACACAAGCTGTTTTTCCAGGAGACAGTCTTGTACAATATATATATAGAATGGGGATTTGAGTTACAGTGTAATGTAAGATTACATTTGGCACTTGGTTTAGGGCCCTTACTTCCAATTCTCCTCTGGTTTGCTGTAAAAAACTAATAAGTATGTGTCAGATCCTTTTCTCTTTTACAAAGGCTTGTGACAGGGATAAACCATATTCTCCTGTTATTCTTGTTAGCTGAAGGCTCAGCGATCAGGTGCTGTACTGTTTCATTCATTTATTCAGCATTGCATTGCCTTCAGTTTTGAGTTGATTGATTTGAAGTTACTTTAACATTTGTACTCCACAGAGAAGATGAGAACATTTCCATCCTTTGAAGACTTTCTCTTAGGATTTTGAGTATGGCAGGGCAGCCGTGGAAGAAAATCAGATCTGGAAGAAAAGTCAGTGACTGACTCATTAAATAGGGCTTTGGCAGAAAATAGAACCCAAAAACCAGAATCAGGAAACTTGTGGTCAGCTACTGCCTGGGACTTGTGATGTGTAAATTTTATATATACATGGTTTTATTTTGACACTGAGCAGACACTGAGGCCATGCCTTTGCATGTGCCTAACAGCACACAGTACCAATTGAATGGGATTTAGAAAATATAAAAAACTTTGGGTTCAATTAGCTTTAGTTATCTCTAGCACAGAGTCAGCTTCTGAATTAATCATGGTAGATTCTCTAGATGATCCTTAAAATAATGTAGGCATTCCTAGTGTGGGATTAATCTCATCCTAACCTAAACTGAACTAAAACAGAAGACATGAATCATGCCACAGAAGTGTTTCTTTCTTTTCATTAACTGTAGAGGTAATCTAAACAAATATGTCAGATGATGACATCAAAAGTTTGTTGAGATAAAATCCACGTCTTTGCATTTTTCCTTCTCACTCTCTGGCGAAATATACATTGGGTACCTTCTCAAAGCATGTATAACAGACTGAAAAGATTGGCCATTGCATAAATGTAACTAAGGCTGCCTGTTTCCTCAGAAGAAAAACCTTGTTGGTGTCTTTGTGTCACATTTCATAAAAACCTAATAGCCATGGTAGCCAACAGGGGACAGTCAGTTGGTTAAGATGATCACAGTGATGCCTGGATGGTCAGTGATGCCAACATGACTCCTCCTAATGTGCACCGGTGCAGCATCACTAAGCAAGGAAGAAATGGACAGAGAAGATAGAAAGATTGTCTCATACCAGTGAGACCTATTTGCAGTGCTTCTGTGGTATGAGGTCTCTCTTTCCCTCTGCTGACACCTCCTATATGATATACTCAGTGGTGAATGAACTTATAATTTTTGTGGCTGATGGATTTAATTTGAAAACCATAATTGATTACTTTAAAGAATTTTTGCAGTTCATCAGCTCCAGATATGCTGAAACAATTCTTTTGCACTACTGAAAACTGTAATTGTTCCATTCCTATTATTTCTATTAAGCTTAAAAAGGTGTTCCGAACTACTTATGGCATGCAGTGAATCACATTTTCTCTATGTTGTATTATGCAAAATTATTATTTCCTACAAGCAGTTAAAGCAGGTGACATTTTTAGAGTGAAAATGTGAATAATTAAGGTTTGAATGACATGATGTTAACTGCTTTAGGCTGTCCCACTTGCCATTAAGAAAGAACTGTTGAGCTAGTTTAACTTCATGGTTTGTGGTATCATCACACATCTCTTTGTTTGCTCTTCTGCTACTACGTGTCAGTGGAACGTTGCTCTGCTCTCTTTTCCCTGAGTAACTACATACTGAAAGTGGGATAGCATATAATAGTATTATGATGTGACTTACAGCCTCCTGTAGTGTTTTTCATTATCTTGTAATTTTTATAGGAGTTAACAATTTTGAAAGAGAAGTCCTTTATGGTATTATCCTTTCTATACACAGTTTTTAAATCAACAGATTTTCAGAGACAACAGAGGATTGTTGATCCACGCTTTTACCTGAGGAAAGCACATGCAAAATAAAGCAAGAAGCATCAGAGACATTTTAGGAAAAATAAAGGACAGCAACCACTTTCATCCATTGGTTTTGATTTGCTGGTTTTGGTGTTTTTAGCAGTTTGATTCTACAAGTAGCAGCAGTTTGCAGTGACATACACAGCAGTCTAAGGTACCTATCAGTAGGTCAGAACTGATGTCTATAAACTGGTGTCATTCTTTAGCAGATTGCATAGTGACATCTCCTGCTTTATTGCCTCTCTTTGAGTGTTCTGTTGCTGGTAAGGTTTTCTGCATTTTCAGCCCTAATTCTGACTTTGGCTAAACTCAGCTGTGGGGGCAAGTAGATGGATATCACAAACTATTACTCATTCTCAGCAGCAATATTAATCTAAATAAGACTGATCTCACTTAATTTTAGATATCTAAATTGCAGACATCTACCTTGGAGCCTATCACTACTTCTTGATAACACCAAGCTCTCTTGGGTGGTCAAGACAGGCTTGAGAGATGGACCTGTGCAAACCTCATAAAGTTCAAGAAGGCCAAGTGCAGAGTCCTGCACCTGGGGCAGGGAAATCCCAATTACACATATAGGCAAGGTGGAGAATGGATTTAGAGCAGCCCTGAGAAATACTTGGGGGGTGTTGGCTGAAGAGAAGCTTAACGTGAGATGGCAATGTGCACTTGCGGCTCTGATAGCCAACTCTATCCTGGGTTGCATGAAAAAGAAATGTGGCCAACAGGCCATGCTATGATTCTATGTTTCTGAAGATTTTTGGAAATTTAACTCCAACTTTTCTCTACCATAGAAGCATTCTGTATTCATTCTAATTGGAATGATAGAATATTTGTTTATTCTTTTTTGTCTGTTCTTTGGCTGTTACCCAAACTAAGTTTTTCCTGTGCCCATTGAGGAGAAAAATAAGTACATATCAGAATTAACAGTGATTAATAATGAATATAGTGTTTGCTGATAGGCAAAGCTGCATGAACAGAAAGCAGACGTATTGCTCTGGCTACAGCGGCTTTCTTATATGTTGTGGCATGAGCTACTGTTTCTGCTACTCCCCATCACTCTTTTGCACAGGTTGTTTTCTGAACCCCTCATGCCTTAGAATCTCCCTTTAACCAAAAGGGAATCTGAGTCCTTTGCGTTCACGCATCTGTCAAAATTCATTACCACTGAACCTACGAAACTGCAACCTCTCTGGGACATTATTTCAACAAAAAATTTAAGAAGTTTCATAACAGTTGGCAATGTCCAATCACAAATAAGATTCAATGTCATGCTGCATGTTTGCATAATATAGAAAGCTCTCAGGTAACACTCATTTGTGAGAAATGCGGTTTCTATGATCAGTTATTGGTGACCCTTTCTATGCACCAATCAAATTAGCCTTTCTTAGGACAAAAGAAGTACAGTTTTTTAACATTAAAAAGAAAAAGGAAGTAGTCTCAGAATAGAAAATCATGATGAGAGTCAGTAGTTTTTCCAGTGGGAATTATTCATGATTATGTCAATGTTTCTTAGACAAATTCTAGTTCTGAGAGAGAAGAATGAGACCCACAGAACTAGGATTCTAATTCTGATTCTAATTCTAGTTCTGTGTGAGAGAGAGAGAATGAGGCACACAAAACTAGGAACAGAAATTTTCCAGTCCATTTCTTAAAAATAAATGTGCTGTACTAGTCTGACAATAAAGTTTCAAGATTTGACCTAGGAGTGGTAGACAGCTCTTTCTAATGTCTAATTATAGCCAATGACATATCTGCCAGGACAAAACTCCAAAGGAGGTGGCGGAAGCATTAAACATCTAGTATTGAAACTGATGAACCCATTATTGCTCTGAAATACATTGTTTTCATTCTACTTAAGAGTTTAGTAGACACTTACAGTTTTTATAATTTTTATTTTTTGTCTTCACCCAGTTAAATGGCACAGTAAGGAGAACAGAACTTAATCCTTGTTGGAGTAATTTAGAAGCCTTCTTATAATTAGGGATATTTTTTTAGAGATTCCATACTCTCAGCATGAATGCTACAAATCCAAGCACTGGCTGCAGTTGTACCTTCTACATTAAATACATATAGGTTAAAATATACTCAGTCCAAGGCACAAGGATTAGAACCCATGACTCTCCTCCCAGCCTAGTGCACTAATAATAGGCTGAAGCCTGTTACTCCCTCTTTGTAGAACAGCTTCAATAATCAGAGCATAAAATTAATTTCCTCACCGCAAGCAATCTGTGAACTTGTGGAAAGGCAAAAGGTACCAGTGTATACTCTACCAAGCCAAAAAGGGTACATAACCAGTCTCACATTTTTTTAACTTGTTTTGTGTAGGAGAGAGGAGTTACCGTGACTGCCTCTTTCATCTGCGTTTTGTTTGTCTTTTGCTTCCATCCACCTACTCGGTTTTAAATAGCATGACCAAAGCAAGTATTCCAAAATGCAAGTTATGAGTAGACAGGGGCATTCTCCAGACCCTTTCGTGGTCACTGAAACTCCAGAAAATGGATTTCATTTGAATATATCCTTCTCATGTTGTTTAAAACCAGTGCATTTTCTAAGTCTGTGTTTACAGGTCATGGGTTTTCATAGATTCATAAAACAGTTTGAGTAGGAAGGGATCTTAAAGGCCATCTGTTCCAAATCTGCTCTCATGGGCAGAGACACCTTCCCCTAGACCAGGTTGCTCATAACTCCATCCAGCCTGTCCTTAAACTCTTCTGAGGATGGGCCATCCCTAACTGCTCTGGGCAACCTTCTCCATTGACTTGCCACCTTAATAGTAAAGAGTTTCTTCCTAACATTTAAATCTCTCCTCTCAGTTTAAAACTCTTTTACCTTGTTCTCTTCCTTCATGTTCTAGCAAAAAGGTGCCTGACCTCTCTTCTATAAAGTCTGTTTAAGTACCAAAAAGTCTCAATGAGATCTCCCCAGAGCCTTCTTCAGGCTGAACCACTCCCTCTCTCTCAGTGTGTCTTCAAAGGAGATGCCCTCTGACTGTCTTTGTGGCCCTCCTCTGAACCCATTTTCATAGGTCCACATCTTTCTTGTGCTGAGGACACCAGGTCTGGAAGCAGTACTCCAGGTGGAGTCTCATGAGGGTCTCCTGTCTCAGAGTGGAGGGGCAGAATCACTTAACAAAGCCACACTGGCTTTCCTGGATCATCTCATTGTCTTGCATGTATTGCCTTAATTTTACTTCCCTGAGGATCTGCTCCGTGGTCTTCTCAGGCACAGAGGTGAAGCTCATCAGTTTGCAGTTCCCTGGATCTTCCCGTCTCCCTTTTTAAAAAAAATAAAGATGTTTCAGTTTTTCAAGTTAATGGTTAAAGGTTCACCTGACCACCGTGACTTTTCAAATATGATAGAATTTGGCTTGGTAACTACATCAGCCAGCTCCCTCAGGACCCTGGGATGTGTGTCATCAGGCCCCATAGACCAGTGCCTGTTCAGTTTAATCAGGCTGTCTCAAATCTGCTCTTTGCTTACAACAGGTGTGAGTTTACTCATCCAGTACCCTCCTGGAGTTTCAGGAACTTGAGAGGTGCGGGAAGCCTGACTGCCAGTGAAGACTGAGGCAAAGAACTTGATGAGCACCTCATACTTCTCCATATTTGTTACCATTTCTCCCTTCTTGTTTATCAGAGGGCTACACTCTTTTTGGCCTTTCTTTTCTGACCTATGTATTTATAGAATACCTTCTTGTTACTGTTTTGGGTATTCCAGTATAAGGTGCCCAGTTTGTTACTTTAATTTCGTTAAAAGGCAACGTGTGGGGATATTCATTATCATGTTTCCTCCCACTATCTTTGTATTACTAAGAGCCATTTTTCTCCAATAAGAACAATGCTAGAGGTAGTAGACTGAGAGTACTGATGTTTGAGTATGATTCTATGTTTTTAACACTAAAAATATTGGTCCTCATTTTGATTATATTTATTTAATTTCACATTAATTTAATCTTTCATTGACTGAAGCGGTAAGGAGGCTGAGGTCCAGCATAATTTTGATCCTTTTTCGGTTAGCGAGTTGAATGTTGTGAGCTATAATCCCTCCTTCCTGCTATTTCTGTAGGCAAGGGAGAGCTTGTGCTTAGAAGGGAACCAGTGTAACAGTTCCGAGCTTTGTCTCAGTATGGAGTCACTGCTGAGATGGTGAAGATAATAAGATTACAGGATATGATCACTAGTGTGACAACAGCTCTTACAGACAAGATCAGCCTTTTTGCAGCCTAGCTCTCACCCATGCTGCCAGTGGGATAACTGTGATAATGCAGAACTCAGAAAAGGGATGGAGAACACAGATGGTGCATGGGGCAACTGGTTGGGTGTCCCTTGAATGTCTGTCCACAGCTAGACGTTAATACTGAATGTAGAAAGCATAAACACAAATAAAATGCATCTATGTAATGTACAGCCACATTTGTACTTGTAGACAGTTTCGGAATAAGAATACTTATTGCAGTATGGTCAGTCCTCAGCCTTAACACACAGCACTATAGTATGACTGCCTGCCTCTGTCACGATTTTTTCCAGGTTTATGGCAACCTCACTGCCCTCAGCCTGGTCCCCAGCCTTAAGGAAAGAAAATAACATGGTGGTGTTGATTAGGATCATTCAAGAAAGAGAGTGAAGAAAGGTGAATCAATCACAGACTTGAAGCACCAGGAAAACTGTGTTCTGTGCTGTGTCTTACCTCTCTGGATCTCTAGGCCTGCAATAGCACTTCACAGAGATGATATGTGATATAGCTTGATAATGCATTTAGTGTTTAGTATTGTGCACCGGAGGAGATAAAGGAAAAGTCATACAGATACAAGGGCAAGACAGGTGTCATAATTCTTAATGTGAACTTTGTCAAAGTGTCTAGATAAAACACTTTTTTTTGGTGTGTCTTAGTGATTTTTATTATTTTTTTTCACGTGCATTCTTGACTATGCTTTCAGTAGCGTTCAAACTGATTTTTGGTTTGCAAGTATTTTAGCACTGTATGAATTGTATTGTTTTTGTCCCTCTCTTCTTGCTCTTCCCTTGTGTCAGTTCTTATCTCACTTTTCCCTATCTGACTAAAAGTACCTACATCTGTCAATGGAGTCTGAAGGGACTCTCCAAGGGACTAAGCACTTGGAAAAATTTGTTTAACACACTTGAAGTATATTATTTTGGTCTGAAAGCAAAGGGATTCCTTCCTCTCAATTTCTTGATATTTCTTTTTCTCTTTATGGGCAGAACCAAACACTTCTGAATGCTGCATCAATTAAAAAAAAAAAAAAAAAACCAAAAAAACCAACCTAAACAGAGGTTACAGATACTCAGCTCCCCCTCAGCTCAAATAAAGCCTTTTCCTTTGTTCTGACCTGTTTCTCAGGAGAACTGAGCAGATGGATAGCTCCCAAAATAGAGACAAGTATAGAAAGCTCTTTTGCAAAGAAAATGATGGAAAGCACAGTCTAAGAACTTAAAATTTCTGATAGTGCTGAAAATGGACAAAGCCAGGCAGAGAAGAACGGACACAGTTCTTACAAGGTGAATAAGTCGTGTGTATATGTATCACAGAGGTGCATGGCATTTCACAACCTTGAAGAAGAGTTCTCACCAGTGGGGCTGGTTATAGCATAGAGACGAACAAGTGATTAGCTTCATTCATTATTTTGTTAGTTTAATTAGAAGTTTGTTTACTCATTGTTTTAACTTATATTCTAGGGCAGATTTAAGAAGACAAAACATGTATGTAAAGAACAATGACTGGCCTATAAGATGAGGTTTAGGTAGGACCAGAATGTATTGGTTGTGGGTCTTTGCTAATCCATTTTAGCCTTTCAGCTGAAGAACTTCACTAATGTTGCTTTAATCCTCCTCAGGCTTCCTTCCACCACAGTATCTGCTCTTTCTCAAGGTTATGTTTTCATCTCCAAGTTCCTCTGTGAACAGGGGAACTGCATAGAAAGTTTTCAAATCCCTGGGTCCTCATGTTCATGTCTGAGCATCCAATCAGGTTTGTAGTGTCCCTTAAGATATTAAAATTTTGTCTGTAGATATATATACATACATGCAAACACATTTTGTGGTCTTAAAAAAGGCTGGATAAATATAAATAAATTTTATATTACCTTGGATACCTTAATATTATCTTGGATATCGTGA
The DNA here is from genome assembly GCA_036785705.1 of Acanthornis magna. Classification (NCBI taxonomy): domain Eukaryota; kingdom Metazoa; phylum Chordata; class Aves; order Passeriformes; family Acanthizidae; genus Acanthornis; species Acanthornis magna. Next base: position 26,974,714 of record JAWUZG010000090.1, on the reverse strand, counting down.
TTAAAATTTTTTATGTTTTCTGAAGTGTCTAACAAAAACATTCTATAAATGCTATCCAGACATCCTTTTTCTTGAAAGAAATCTTAAGCATCTTTCTTGGATTTATGATATAGAGAAGAATGAGAAGAATTTTTTTTCTGTATTTCCTAACTGAACCTTTTGGGATCAAGGTTTTTACATGAGTGAAGAGGGAGGAATGAAGAGACAGGACAAGAGGCTAGTATCCATTTTGTCCTAAAAACTTATGAGTCTCTTGGCCTGTTTTAAACAGACTTTAGAGGAAAAAAAGACAGGTTTTTTTGCAAACAACTGAGTTGAGTAAAGTCTCTAATTAGGCTGTTCCTGAGGGAGACCATACGAGATTCAACTTCCCTTAAAACATGTTTAGTGCAAGGAGAGGTACACTGTAACTGTCATAGTCAATGGGAAAATAGTTAATCAAATACTGTGCATTAGTAAGCATCAAAAGTTCCACTTTTTGATCAAAATTTCTCTAGTGAAGTAGTCTGATAAAACTGAAAAAGATCGGATTTAGGCCCTATATCTATAGTAGAAGTTAAAATCTCAAAAGTAAATCAAGACACAAATTCATTAAAGGCCAGGGTTCCGTAGTTCTTCTGTTTAGGAAGCTACTTGTTTTCTCAAGGAAGCAGTTGGTGATGGATTAGATCACATCACATCACATTCTGGTCTATATTAGGAAAGCTGTAAGAAGTTCAATTCTCAGAACTTTGATAATGGGTCATAAACTTCCTGACAGTATTTTAAAAATATCCAACACTGATCTAACTCTCTGCTTACTGAAAAAAATATCAGTTTCATAAACTTGTTTATTCTTAGTGCTTATAACTTAGCAGTTCATGGTAGGACCATGGTTTGAATTTGGACGAGTAGTGAATTAGACAAATTTCCATCTGACACACAATTTTTAGCTTGCTTTGATAAACTAAGATTTATTTTCAGAAAAAAGGGACATAAGTCCCCTTGCTGTCAGGAATCCTTGCCCACTGTGACAGCAGGAAGCCCAAGAGGGGGCACATCCTGCAACTACAATATTAAAACCATTAGTCTCAAGGAATGATTCCTGACTCCTCTACCAAATGGCGCTGAGTGATGTATCCACTCTGCTTACACCTCACCTTTTCTTGAGCAGACTGATGTGCCCTTTCTTTGAAGCACTTGGTCCTTGGCTTCTTTGAACCTCAGATAAAAATTTCTTGTGTGTGTATGTGCACTGATGAGTAGGAGGCATAGTGGTGATGCTTCAGCTTGCAGAATGTGTTTTTTATGCCATGAAATTGATCAGCAAGTTATGCGTACCTTATCATATGGCAGAGGAGAGATGACATTATTTGAGGGTATAAACCTTCTAGCATAGTGACAGGTTACTCTTTGGTGGGGAACAATTCAAAGCTTGTTCCACTGTACTTTCAGGGAAGTGTTCCTGGAAGTCTCTCAGAACCCACCCCAATCCTGCTCCAAAGGGAACTGGATGATTTGGTAAGTGGTGACCAGATGAATTAACATTTGTGTAGTATGTGTAGAGGATGACATGAGAAAAGGGGGTCAGTATCTGCTCTTGGCAGTGCAGGAACACTTATTGCCTCTTAGTAAGTAAAGCAGGGACTGAATTACAAGGCACTGCTTATGCTACTTAAATTCTCAAGGCAAAACAGAGATCCTATCCAGATCCACAATGAAAACCACTATTGACATGTGCTGTTCCCTTTTCTTTGCCAGAACATTGACTGGGAAAGTCAGCATAGCCAGGAGGATGCTTAGAGTTAAAGAATAAAAAGATCTGAAGGCCACTGTTTGAAATAATGCACTGGCACAGTTTTCTTACTAAAATGGATACAACCAAAAATCCCATGTTTTTTACAGCTGCTTTTCGGCATTTCTAGTGAAAGAAAGTTTTTTTTGTTTGGTTTTTTAAGGAATAAATATTTAGGAAATATAATAATTTTAATCTAAATAAATAGGTGCATTCAAATAAATTACATGGGTATCTTTACCTCTTCTAATTGCTTTAAATTGTAGTTATTGAACATTTATTTTTGGTAACAATTTCCTTTCAAATGCCTTTCCATTTATTCATTACAAAGAGTAAGTAGACTCCCCATAGCAAGTAACTTTTGAGGGGTAAAAAGTATAAAGCTGTACTTCAAAGGCAGAGTAGGATGCAGAGAACAGATACAAGAGTATGGTTTAAAGTCCCTTTAAATTTAGCCTAATTAAAATAAAGGGAATGAGAAAAAGAATGGAGAGGAAGGTCTCTCACATTCAGTTAATCACAAAGATTCTGGATACACAGTTTTGGGACATACTATTATTTTCTATTAAAAGAATAGAAGCCACTTTTTTGGTGGCTATTTCCAGCAGGTTTTTGTATATCCAAGTACTTAAGGAGTTAATCTCTTTCAGCATATCAACTTGTTGCTTCCACATTTACTGTTTGAACAGGAAAATTCCCAGTCTCTGATGATACTCTGGGCTTAGTTATGCTTGATGCTCTCTGAACACAGAGCAGTGTCTTTAGTCTCACTGGTATAGGATATGGCAGGAATTAATGCTGCCTGGAATAAAAGCCATTAGTTTCATATGTCAAGACAGTTGTTCTAAAAAAAAAGAAAAAGTATGTCAGAAAGGGGATGTTACGGGACAATCCCAACTCTTATGTGGAATCATAGCCTCATTCAAAAACACATGACCAACAAGTTGCCTCTGGTTAAATATCCAGCTGAGTGGAATCTAATAAATCTTTAGATTTGGTTTATTATTTTTCTTCCTGAAGTTACTGATAGTACTTGAAAAAGAAAAAAAAAAAAAAGAGGAAGAAAAAAATGCCTGTATTTTTTAGCCTTGTTGGTAGCCTGCTGATTTTCCATACTCTGCTGTGCTCCCTGGGTTATCTTCTCTCTTACCTCAGCAGTTCTGACAGGTATATGTGGATCATAGGGTTGACTGCTTTCCATGAGGTTTGGTCCTGTTTAAGAAGCTGCTGTGCTATCTACAACATTTTGTTTTCTACTGCAGAAATAGAACTGTATTTTCCATTAAAAATCTTTGGCTTTAGAAGGATTCACCTAGAAAGCAACATCAAAAGAACTCTACTGGCTGGCCTTCAATTACCAAAGTATGGAAATTCACTGTTAGGGTAAAACCTGTGAAACCTCAGTTCATCAGTACTCTCTGTGGGTAGTCTTAAGGCAATGACAAAGCATAAGTAGGCAATAGGGCTTTGATTTTTAGCTGTGCTGTCTAGTTTGTTTCAGTCAGCAAAGTAATATTCTTTTCATTAAATATTTAATTTGAATTTTCCATGTTTAACTTCAAGTTTTTTTCAACTTGATAAAAAAATCTTGTCTGCTTGGGGCCATTATGGTTGCACTATCATTTTGTGCTAAGTCTGCCTATTCTCTCTTTTCCTCCTTTCTCTTTCTTTTTCTTTCTCTCTTTTTTCTTTTTCTTTGTACCTTCCTATGTCTTACTCTCTTTGTGTTTCTTTTTCTTTCTTTTTCTTTCCCTCCCTCCCTTCTTTCCTTTCTTTCTTACCTTCTTTGACTCAGCACTCCTTCTCTCTTTCTCATTCCCTTCCTTGTCCTTCATTCGCTGCCACACCTCTTAATAGGCCACTGTATGTCCAAACACAGTTTGAAATAAAGTATTAAAGAAGTGCATTTCTTAGGAAAGCATGTTCCCCTTTCTGTTCTTCTCTATTTTATTTTCTTACCTCCAATGAAATTACTTGACACCTGGCTTGGTCTTTATTGATAAAGACTATTTGAAGGGAAGAAAGGTAAGGAGAAAATACTCAAGAAAACACTTGATGTCAACTCTGTTGATGCCAAAAGTTCTTTGTTACACAAGAAAAATAGACAAGAATGGAGCCCAGCAGGATATTAGGACTAACCTAATTTATTTTTCAGAGCTTGACTTTCTTTCCTCATAACCTGCTAATTTGTTCTGTCTCCAACAACATTAGTAATTCACAGACGAACGCAGATACAAAGGTGATTTTTATTAGTCATTTGGTGAATCTGTGAATGACTGTGCCTGTCAAAGGCTCCCTTACATTCGGACTTGCAATAATTTCTTCTGCATTAAGTAGTTCATTTGTATAAGTGGAGGTCATTAAAGCTCCTATGAGCGCCCCATAGAGTAGATTTGGATGAGTTTCACTTGGATATGTTTCTATTCCCCACGTCAGATGTGTAATATTATTTCTGAAAAATGTTTACAGCCCTGAAGATAAGGGAAGAAGGATGGTATTGTCATACTTTCTCCAAGGTTTTACATAACTCTGATAAGGATTTACTTTGTACACTGTATTTCGTATTAATAAAAAATATCCCCCTATATTTATCTTCACACAATTTTCAGATAAAATTCAGTGCTATGCTTGTGTGAAGTTTCTTAAAATACTCAGCCTAAGGCTGAAAGAAGAAACAAAGATATTTGAGGTTATTGTTATTTTTTTGTACTTCAGGGCTGAAAAGATCTCCAGTATCATTTATGTTTTTTTGAAGTACCCAGCTTATCACAAATTCCTCAGTTTTTGAGGGATGAGATCTCAGATTCTGTAACTTGGAGATCCTTCCCAGATGCATATTGAGAATTCTGCATTGTAAAAAATATCCTAGATATCTGTCCTGGCATAAGGAGAGTTTGAAGTAACACCAGCTATGATACTCCCTTTTTTGGGTGTAAATGACAGTAAATTTAACTGACACATAGCTGGGAACTAAAAAAATTCTTTTTTTCATGTGTCTGAAAGCTTCCCAGATAATTATGTATGAGAGATCTAAACTAAATACATGTATCCAGATTACTTTAAACAGTATCTTCTATCTTTAATATTTAATCATACCAATGCCATTTTATTGTCCTGGGAAGCTCATGTATGAAAACATTGTTATTCATGTTCCTCATAGTTTTGCCTAAACACAATGTGAGTTCCAAAGAGCTCTCCTTCTCAATAAATGAGATACACAGAATAACAGATAACAAACACTAGCCCAGCCATCTCATACTCCTATAAAACTATGCTTTATGGGCTGCTGCAAATGACTTGCTAATTAAGGCTCTCTACACTTCACAGATAGACTCTAGCAAAATACTGAGCCTTCTAATCTCATAGTTTCGTTCACCTTCATCTACACCCACTGATTTCTCCTTCCTTTTTCTACGTTCTCTTCCTCAAAGAGGAGTGGGGATGAAATCCACTTTTATCTGTGCTATTGCCAAATTGGATGTCTTAGCAGTCTAAGAACAATTGACTTTCAGTATGTCTTAAGCTCATAAACATCTTTTAACAAGTCCTTCTTGGCTATTCTTCAGTCTTCTTGCTTGATAAGTGTGCCTTAATATCCCCTTTGGGGCTGAGTCAAACGATTTCAGAAATCTAGGTTTACTGGTGAAACCTGAAGATTTTTTTCAAATTATAGAAGAAACAGTTTGCTGTCCAGGAAAGTCATTCAAACAGTCCACTTTTAAATGCAAAATAACAGCTCATAAAATTGCTTTTAGGAACAACCCAGTTACACAAAAGCCCATGTTTCTTCATTTTACAACAAAAATTTCCTTTGGGTTTTGTTGATAGTAACATCTGAGCAGAACAGATTTGTTTAAATTACTTATTAATATTTAATTACTATTGTTTAAAAGAAATGGTACCTCAATTATATTAAATTATCACTCTCCCACAGAACTCCCAGGCTTTTTTAGGAATCAAGAAAGGCTGGGTACCTTTCACAAAAGTAAGGCTGGAGTCAAGCATTCTCTTTCAGGGGATTAAGGATATTACCTGCTATTCCTGTGCTTCTTGGTCCCAGTGTCAGAGAACGCTTCTGGCCTCATTTAGTTGGCTGACATAGGTATGACCCATGTGAACTAACCTGTGGTTTCCATGCATACAGAAGTGCCTTGTTAGGTAGAACTATATGTTTAGCTTCCTTCTGAGGTCTACTGTTGTAGATCTTTTTGCTAAAGAAGTTACCTAAACTTGCTAAGCTCCTGCAGCTGATCTGGTGGACAAACAGGCCTCGCTTACAAAGACATCACAGCAGTCCAGTTTCTCAAAACAAAGCTGGCACTGGAGCAGCTTCTTACTTCTGCCTAATATCTTCATAGCAGACAAATATCTGGGGCAGTCACCACCGAGCAAGAAACATGAGCTCTAGATCGCCTCAAGCTTGTATTTCCACTCCATTAAATATTTCCAATTGTGTGTGTGGGAAATGTCTAATTGAGTCTGCTGAGGATGAGCTATTGTGAAGGTAGAAATGCTTGCTAGAATCCAGAAAAAGTCATGAAGTCTATAGCTTGAAAGAGAGCATAACCTAAGTCTAATAAAGGTTATTAGAATGAGGTTTTTGTACCCCTCAAAAGGGGAGGACTTGTTCGTAAATGATTGTTCCTGGCAATTGTCCTGATCAGCATAACTGTGAGATCTTTCTCTTAGTATGCACTACAGGCCTAAGTACCCAATTCTAATATTTCATATGAAGATCCCGTGGAGATGAAGCTTTCAGGTTTCAGTGCATTGTGGTACTCACCTCACCTTGGCCAGTCAACTTAGGATCTCTGTGGAGTTAATGGAGAGAATTAGTTTTAAGGTACATTTATCTTAACTTGTCTGCGTTTGCTCAGAAGGTACACACCTCAGAAATGACAATTCTTTTTACTACTTCTATGGAAAATCTAGTTTAGATTTAACCATTTAAATTTTGTGCATTTTTAGTAATGCCAGTCCCTTTTCCTAAATATGGCTACAGATACCTAAAACTGTGACCTTAAAATGTAAAGAATAAAATCCATCTCCTGAATCTTCTGTGGCTCTTTGGAAGGTATAGGCTCTGAACATGCTGGATAAGCTGACAAATTAATTTTCTGTGACTAAGGGTATTCCTTCAGCCTTCAGGAATGGTTCAGATTCTTTATTTTCTCATAATCAAACAACTAAAAACTAGGAATTCCTGTTAGATTTTGTTGCTAAAGTTTAGAAGATCTGGGGTTGTTTCGTGATGTGAAAGTTGATTTCCTAAGACTGTGCAACACTGTACATTAACTCAGTAATAGCTTGTTGGCAAACACCTGTGATTCTATAATCTTCATCACATTCATTAATAGAGCTTCTGTTGCTTAAATGAACCCTTAAGTCACAAAAAGAAGCTTATTGTATTTTTTAACTAATAGATGAGAGAGAAAAAATTTCTAACCTCTCCATTCCTATTGCCATGCACTTTCATGGCCTTAAAAGCTGCAGATCATGACAACGTAATAGCCAACAGAGGATATTAATAGCATTAATTAAATGATTAACTGAAATTTCTTATGATTGGTTTTGGCTTCTACTTTTTGTGCTACATAAAATTGCCTGTAGAAGTATGGAAAAGGGACAGAAGCACATCAAGGTTCCCAAAGGTGTAAGCTTTTCCTCTCATTACCGCTTTGCCCCATTCTGTACAATTACACTTTATCCAAAGAGTTGGCATGTAAGCCTATCTGTTTTGATAGCCTTATTTCAAATTTGAGTTACTGGTGATTTTACTAGCCAATTCTCTCAAGCCCTACAGAGTGATAAGACTAATAGGAGAGAATGATGAATGAGCATAGAGGCAAGACTCTAGACTAATTATAATTTTTAAAAAAAGACTGTGAAAGGAAAGTAGTTCTTTGCCATCAGGGAAAGAAAGAAATATGAACATCTTTGGATCATGCAGTTCAGATGACTTAAGGCAATTCATAACCAACTACTAAAATAGAATATACTGTCAGCAAACAGAAGAAGTACAAGGTATGGTAACTAAAACAGGTTTGTCAATGTATCATCCACAATTTAGTAGAGTAATAAAATGAATGTGTTAAACTGTATAGTATTCAGAAATATGGATAAAGCAAAGTTGAGAGCATGCTACTACAGTAAAGTAATCCTGCAAAGAATGTAGGTCTCTCAAGTGAAGCTGTATTTACCACATTAACTCCCTGCCCTTTTGGTTTTTAAAGAAAGATATCCGAGAATGAGCTCATCTGGACTTGACGCCGAAAACCACAAAGGAAGGGCCTAACATGTCTTTGTGTTTTATCTTTATGGAATCACAGCATTTTCACTGCCTAGTGTTCCTCTGGTCCCATCATAATGTTCAATCATCAAATGTCCATGGATCAAGTCATCCCTTCTGAACCAGTTTGTTTTGGTGTAGATTTTCCATAGCTTTGCTCGATTGTACAGTGAGGGACTTCATAAGTGTGACTGTATCAGTGGTTTTTCAAGGGTTGTCCAGAAAACAAACTGATCCTGTTGACCAAAAAGAGACTGTATTACAATTCAGTTTTGATTAAAACCGTCGGTGCCAGGAAACACTGTGTAGTCACTTGTCTTCTAAACGCAATGAAACACAAATGAGATCTGTTTTTGAACCACGAACAAAGACATAAAATATGGGGAGGTGCAGGGTCAAATTACCCTTTGTAAGAGAAGAGGTATTACAATTAAAGAATCGCCTTATTTCTAGCACTAAAAGAAATATTTATCCACTGAAAGATGTTTCATAATACTCTTTATTGGGTAAAGAGTACTTAATTTCTCTTCCAAATCTGAGTTTGTAGCACTTCTGTGAGCTTGGAAAGATTTCCTTTTTTTTTTTTTCTTTCAGGCCAAAAATCACTCACCAGCAGAAGAGATTAGTTCCATGTCGGTTTTCAAAATACCTGGAACACGAAATGACTAGTCTTGCCTTGGTGAAAGATTTAAGGATACCTGATTTAAGGCTAACATTTACAGCTACAATACCTGAGGACAGAAAAGGGTTGTGTATATGTGGGATGGACATGTCCTAACAAAGCATCCTTCTTGAATACACTGTCACTGTAGGTTTTAAATATGAATAGTATGATGTAGATGTCAGCAATTTGGACTTAGTCTGTTTTTGATATTGGCCCTTTATGGTCTGTGTTCAGAGAAAAGAATAGTCCTTGGTAAGTTGCCATGGCAATAGGTAGAGTAGACAGGTCTCAGGCAGAGAAATAAAAGCGGAGCCAGGGTGTGATTCACCTGACTCATGATAATACTCTAGAGCCATCCTAGACATATAGGGTACTCCTCCTAATCTCCAGGTATTGCATCAGAAAGGCATGGGATTCTCATGTGTTCTGGCTCTTAGCTCCTCATTTAGACCTCAGGTACATTAGAGTAAATCAGATAATATGAAATAACCTATATTTAGGCAAATTAATCATTCTATCAGACTCCTTCACTTCTTTTATCTTACAGATTTAGATGTGCCTGTTTCTGTATAGCTCAGCATCTCTTTTCATTGTGAATGCCTTTGTGAAACTTAATATTTTCTCCAGCATCTCCCATTGCTTTTCAGTTGAAACACTTGCATTTCTGAGCAGGCCAAAGATTCTGAAATGTTTTGCACCCACCTTAATATTCTGTAGACATTATTACCAGACAATGTCTCAAAGCTCTGTTATCTTTGCAGAAATCAGTCCACCAAATTCATGCCATTAGGGCAAATCTAGAAAAAAACCCTAGTATTCCAAATAAATATGGCATAACTTAGCATAACTGCTTCTGTGCAGCTGATGAATTTTAAATGTATTTCATATATGCTTTCTTAGTTATCTTTGGAATTAATTGTGTAACATACATGCTCTAGTTTTCTCCTCTTTTCAATTGTTGCTACCACCCCTCCTATTGTAATCGCTGCCCGTGTAATTTGTAGGATGTTTCATTGGTTTAGCCCACTAATATATATCCCACACATTTCCATGTCTTTGATAGGAGGAAAGTAGAACATGAGTATTACTATACTGAAGAGACCATAGGGGAGAAGAAACCCCTACAACATTTTTATAACTGTGAATCCAAAAGCACAAGCAGTTATGGATTCTTGTCTTCTTTAATTGAACCTGTAATTTTATTGAGTTTTCCTTATGATTTACAGATGATATTCAGGCTCTGATGCTGTTACTTTACACAAGAGATCTCAGGGAGCCACTCTAACTATTTTGATAATATATGAATGACAGAATTCTATCACTGGCAGCTGTTCTACATAGGTCTTGTTATACATGGATGTGGCATTACATCCATGTCTAACAATTTGTCCTGACAGTCAAAAATCTTGTCAGATATTGATCTGACATCAGATTCATGTATAACAAGTTTTTTGATTGACAGCTGAGCAACTGTCCAGAACGAAATGAAAACCCCACTGTTTATAAAAGCTAACACTGCCAGTCAGTGATCTGGCTTTTCTGTAGCATTTACCTACATATACAGTGTCTTGTATCTTTAATTTTATATATAAAAACCCTCTTCAAATTGGTAATATTACAAAGATTGAATTTAGCTTCTTAATGAAATTTTTAAGATAAGAACTTTTGTATGTTAACAAATGCTATGGAAAACCATGCTTGGCAGCTTCAATTTCAATGCAGACATATGGGATATCAAAACAGCAGGGAGAAAGTGAAAAGGCTGAGGGGAATTAAGGTGATGTGTGTAAGGAAACCACATTAGACATGAGGTTTTAGAGCCTGGGTATTATCATTAAAAATCCCCAGCAGAAACCACCACTGGGATTTTTGAAGTTTATGGAAACTTGACCAGAATAAGTATCACATAATTTCTGCTTGCTTATCTCTTACAACATTTATGCTATTCTGAAGAAGCTTTCTGGATTCTAGCGATTAGTAAGAGGAAAAAGGAGAGGAGAGCAGTGTCAGCTTCACTAAGCTTTTGGCAGGCCTGTGCAAAGGACGTTGCAGCCATGAGACAGAGAGGGAATAAGAAAGAGCATAAGCTAGAGTGAAGAGATTAGGCATTCAGCACTGAAACTACCACAACACCCAAATCATTCAAGGTGTATCATCAGTAACAGAGAATTACTCAGGCAGTGAAAGAAACCAAAAATACGGCTCAGAATTTTATTGCAGAAATGCTATCAACAGCACAACTACATTTTTTGCATTTACCTTTAAAAATCAGTGTAGCTAATGCTGTGTGTTTTAAGTCACACTGAAGTCCCTGGTTATTATTTAGAAAAAAGGGCTAACAAACAGTTTTTCAGGTCAACAGTAGAGTGCAGGGGAAATGGCTGATGCAATCCATTCAATTATACTAATTATGATCAGCAGTTTAAGACAAATGGAAATCTTACTACTGAAGTCAATTGGCTGGGGATCAAGCTCTAAGGGATCTCACCTACTTCAAAGGTTGCCTTCCCTCCTCTACTCCAACTGCTTTGAATTAATCTGATGACCCAAGGCATCCACTACAAGGATACAAAGTACCCGTAAATGTTGCTTAACTGGCTGGTTAAGTCAGTTTTATGGCTCCTTTGTGTGACTCAACTAGTGCAAGGCATCCAGAACACATAAAGCCTAAAAGCTATAGAGAGACATTTTAAACACATATAAACACGTATGCACAATTTCTCCTGCGCTTATCTTTATTTTATTCAGTATCCCAAGCCACTTAAAAACCATTAATTGAACCTTACAATAGCTCTGCATTTATTTTACTTGGAAGGGCTTTATGTCTGCTTTATGCTTCAATGAGCAGCTGTATAAGGACAAGACAGCTTGGTTAATTCTGCATTTGCAGTTATATTTCTATTATGTGGGTTTCCAATTACTGTCACTACTATATATACTACTACTGTCACTAATAAACAGCGAAGTAGACAGAACAACTGCTAAAGAGAGATGTCCACAAACACAAGCAAGTAGAAATGGACGTGTATATGTATGTACACATTTCATTTTCGAAATAACAGACTCAGTGTTGGAATCTGAGGAAGTCCAAAGTGAGAAAATTATAGAACTGCAGAGCTTGGAGCAAAATCCAGTTTAAACTACTGAAGGCCACCTTTCAGCTTTACTAGTGAGGTTTGATGTTGTTATGAAACACTAAATCATTGGTGGTAGTATGCATTACATTTGTCTGCCTTAGCTACATGTGCCCCAGGATAGGGAAGAGGTAGGAAAAAACTCTTTGTCAGTGTGAGGATTTTTATGTGCTGTTTGTGTTTTATTCAGCGCAATCCATTATTAATTCCTATATTCCTAAAACCTCCAGCAATGTTGAAGCTAACACTTTCAACTGCAGCCTGAGCAGTGGTATCTATTAAGCGAGATCTTTGAAATTGTTACATTTGAAACCACTCTCAAATTAGAGAATCTGGTCAATCTCTTCAGCATGGTCATATATCTGTGAAAAGGCTTATTTTCAAAGAAATGCTTTTTTTCTTTCCCCACTAGGTTGAGGGTGGCTTCAGCCTGAGAGCTGATACTTCAGAAGTTTCCAACTACAGTCAGATGTGACTGAGGCTGAATTTCAGATCATAGTTTCAACCAAGAATGAAGCTTTCAGTGTGTGAGAATTTTACTTATTTAAAATTATTGATTTTAATTAGCTATCAATTGCTAATTTAAATCAAAATATGTTCTCGATACAGTGTATGGAAAAGTATACATTTTTACTTTGGACATTGAGTGTAACTAAACTAAAACATACCAAGCTATTTCAAAAATCAAAGTCAGTTGTTTTTTTTAAAAACAAAAAACTAACCCAAAATGTAAGACACATTAATATGAATGGATTTATACAGACCTGATGTATTACAAATAGAAGGAAATTTGTATTGTACAGCCCAAACAAGTGTGCTGGGATCTTTCTGCTGCTCCTTAAAGTACCCTGATCTATCAAGGACAGCAATTGCACTAACCTTTTTTTTTTTTTTTTTTTTTTTTTTTTTAAATTATACATATTGTGCTTTCCAAATCCTATAATACAAGTACAATATTTCTGGAGTATTCCAGAAGGTTGTCACACTCTTACTTTATTTAGAATTTTTTTAGTTCTTCTGTATTGTGGGTTTTTCTCTTTCATTTTCTTGGGTTATAACATCTGTCATTTCTGTTTTATGGATTTGTTTGTCTACAGAAAATGGAAAAAGTAATGATTGTGCTAAGAGACCTCTGTATCATTTTATATGACCATGAAGAATGGCCATTCATGACTTGCTTACAATGGAGACAGTGGGCCTGATGCTGATATCAGTTACATTAATATAAACCAAAAGAAGTTCCTCTGTATTTCACCAGTGTAAAATTAAAATAAGATTTGAGGAAAAACTTTTCAAAATCAGACAGGATGTAAAGGCTAAGTTTGTGAAAGGTCAAACATTGCTTTTAACAAATAATTTTAAATCAGTTCTAAATCTCTATTTTTTTCCCCTAAAAATGTTCTAGTTGGCCATAAGGGAAATAAGACACTCTAGGCCTTTCACTTTCTTTGGCACTACCAGATTTCTCATGCCTCACTATCTATCCAAGCTGTGTAGTTCTCTCACAACAGCTGCACATGCTGTCTCGAGTTATTAACTCCAGTAGGAAGCCTGAGGAGCTGCTGAGTAGCTTCCTCTCCTACAGGGTTTCTACACTGGTTTGTTGGTCTCCTGCATGGAAAGTGGATAGTTTAGAAGAAGCCATCCTCTTAATAAGGACTCTTGAGAAGCTTGGTTCAGATACCAAAAAATAACTATGCTTCTCATCCTGTTCCAGGCTGTGTTTGGGGAACAGAAAGAAAATAATGTTGAGGGCAAAAAAAAATGATTGTCAAAGCATCTTCTGTTTTGGCCACTCTGGCACAGAGTGGGTTTTCTGTGAAATTTCTCTCTCTATGGTGTATGTCAGTAAAATAGTGGCAGTATTACTTCTGTAAATAGGGTCAATAACTTCAGAGAATAGATAATTATTTTGGGGGTATTTAGATACTACATTGATGGGTGTTAACATGAACTGATGTGCATGTTCAGCATGTAAAATTTGCTAATTGAGCTGTACATCTGGCCAGCAAGTTGTGCAGTGTATTACCTTTTTCTCAGTAACTTGAAGCAGAGTATGATAAAAATATTGAAATAATGAATCGTCTTATGAGACAATGACAAATCTTTAAATTGATAAAGAAGCCATTGAAGTAACCTATAAGGTGCCTTAATTTCCTCACTACCTCTGCATAAGAAAATTTACATTCAGTCAGTTTTTTAAAGGTTCTGAGTTCTTTACTGTTGATGAAAAAGAAAAAAGTACTATAGATGTAATGGCTTCCTTGAATATTTTGCAAGCAGCTGGTCGATGCCAAATTGCTGAAATTTGCTGTGTCTATTGCCAGGGTGCTTTATTTTTAACTTTTTAGTCTAGATACAGGCCAAATGGGCACACAGTCATGTCCATAACCAGACAAGTTGCCAAAATCTTAGGTATTTTCCAAGATGAATTATATCCCGCATTCCAGTGGGATATGTAGTTAACACCTTTCTCCACAGTGTGTGAATCAGGTATTTTGCAAATAGCTATTTTCCTTAGTGAAGAACCTTTTTTTTTTGGTATTCTAAAATGCCCTTCTCTCTCCTTCACTTAGTATTGCTCATGCAAGGTGTTCAGTTAATGGAATTTATAGGCACAATTAAAAAAATAACTTTCCTTCTTAATCCTCCTTTGTCTTTTTATGTTAAATAGCTTCTGACATATGGATCTTTTTGGAGATGCAAACAAAGTGGCTGAATGAATGCTTCTGGCCATTATCTTCATGCAGATAAAAAAAAACCCCAACACCTTTTCCCAAAAATATCTGTGCTGGAATTAATGCTCTCAGTAATATAATTCTGAAAAGACAAGTAAAAGGGTCCTCAAGTAAAATATATGAAGGAAAATATTAGGCAGTGACATCTGTGTCTTAAAGTAAGATGTGATAGCTTTAAAAAAATTGGATAATAATCAAATCTGAAGAAACTTGACCTGCATATATAATGGATTTTCATTAATCCTTTGCTGTTAAACTGATGGCAAAATGTAATTGACAAAATTCTGGTCTCATGAAATTCAATGACTGGCCCACCATTGATTTCAGGGAGTTAAAATTTTCAGACTGCATGTGTATAGTTACTCTCTGTTCATATGAATTTAGAAATAGTTTGCTGTCTACTTAGTGTTAGAATATCTAAATTGGAAATTTCCGTTATTAAAAAAAGGGAAGTGAAAGTACATGTTCTATTTTGTTCTTCTCCATAGCAATGGAGAGAGGTCTGGCTTTATTGACTTTTTGATTCTATTTTATGGATTGGTAAGAAGAACAGAAATAGCCTCTACCTGTCTATTCAGCACTAAAAACACTTTAGTTACTGCCTTGGCTTGGGACATGTGAAGAGTTAGAGAGCCCATAGAAATGACTGGAACTCAAAGATGAAAGACTGCAAAAGTCAGCAACTACTACAGATGTTGGTGAATCTACTTTTAGCTCCTGTGAAGGGAAGATTTTTTTATCTACGCAATCATCGCAAATTAGTTTTATGTAGCAATCCCCACTGTTTGGTGGTTCCTTGTCTAATTCTTTCAATTAAAAAATGTATGTATAGAAGTGAAATTCTGCTATATAACTCAGGTGCTGTGTTATACACCCAGTGAAATCTGGGTAAGCATTTGCTAAAAACTGTAATGGCTGGAAGTGATGAGGAGTGTCTGATGCTAAGTAAATGCAATGACTTTTTTGATGGAACATATGTATCTAAGCTCCAGTTATATATTATACAATGTCCTGGGCAATTCATTTCAGGCTTTTAAATGTCTTATAACTCATTGCTGAGATATAAATGTTGCTGACATTAAGATGTCAATCAAGCTCTTTACAAAAGGGAATGATATTACTTTATAAAATTGTATCAATTATTATAACTTCCACTATTTAATGTAAGTCCTCTTTAAAAACTGTAGAGGAAGGTCAGCAATAAGATAGGCAGAAAGTTGTGTTAATCCTGTCAGATTTCTAAAGGAGTCACTCCTTTCGAAAATTTTGATGCTATACGATAAGGATTATTACAAATCAATTATTCCTTCATCAGGAAGGAAATAATGCCAGTAACATGATTGCTATGTCAATACTAGCCATGAATTAGGTTTGGAAGCATGGAGAAATGCAAATTACCACTACATGCTGAGTATTCATCCTGTAACTAATGAATATTCACTTGACTCTTGTAACCTAACCTAATTACCCATAAAGCCACAGATAGATTTCACTTGACCCTAAACTTTAAACTGTTAGCTTTTCCTTTGCCTGATAACAAAGTGATAATGCAATTATTTGTGTACCAAAGCAGAAAGAGGTTGACCCACAGTAACATGTCTGAGAGGTACAAAACATGGGAAAATAGCAAGAGCTATGGAAAAAATCTGTTGCATTTTTAAATTGTCTGCCTAAGAACTGTAGGAATCTTTCAGGAATGACATGAGAGTATCAGTTCTAAAGGAAAGGAGGGAAAAATAAAATATCCATAAGGGAAATAGAATAAAAGAATACCTTTACTTAGGCTTAAACCAAGATACTGCAGTTTTACTCTCATTCTCTGCATAAAACAAAATCCTCAAAGTGGTGGATATAATAATCCTGCATAATAAAGAAATCAAAGTTGATGAAAGGTGGTCTCTTAAATTGATTTTCTGTTTTAACAGTGAGGCAAAGGTCTGAGAAGTAAAATGGCCAAATATTGTGAGCTCTAGGTAAGAGATATACATGATAAATAGAGCCTGTATCATAGGAACCCTTAGGAAATCTGGAAATTGCATCTGTACTTTCTGTATTTTCATATCCCATCTGTATTTTCTAGGGAAGGATTTTTTCATCTCACTTGAAAAACTAGAATTTGTTTTGATATTAATGTAAATTCTCTATCTGGCCACATTCCCAATGATAGTAGACAGCAATAGAGTTGCTTCAGCCTAGTGTTTTTCAAGTTGGTCTTGCAGGTATTCAAATACACACCCGTTTTTTCACTTTGTGGACTGGATTGTAAGAAGTTTTGGGGTTTTTTTTAAGTTGCAACTTCATGTTCTTCTGTAGTAATGCCTGTGGAAATTTTTCCCATCCCCTGCTTCAGTCTTTCCCTGCTTGATCTTCTTGTAGGGTTATTTTTCTAAGCAGATAATTTCTATGAGCTGGCCTGAGTCCTAGATTGACTGGGAAGAAAGGTGTCTTACAGCACAGGGAACAAGTGAAAGAGTCTGCAAACTCCTTTACAAGGAGATTATGTGATGCCTCTCCTGCTCTGACACAAAAATTTCAGAGACATCCAGACTTACCTTTCTTTTACTTGTGTTTTAAACATTCTGAGAACTGAAAAAAGTGCACTCTGATACCATGGTAAAAATGAAAAGATCTGTCTTTTTATCCATATACCATAAATCTTCATCTTGTTTTTCTAAGTCTTCCTTGTTTCTATTTGAGCTAATGACAGTGACATGTAATGCAAAGAGTACAAGGCACCTGAAATACATTTGTGGATTTTCACCCCAGTGAAAAAACCTGCTATTTTGTGAGGGGTGCGTGTGTCAAAAATCCTTTCCTGGACATTTGTACTAGGAGGAATTAAAACAGTAAATCTGGGGCTTGAGAAAAAATAGGATGACACTGTCTGTCACGATTATTATTGCTGGAGCACGAGGCTATTCACTTGTTCCCTAGACGAAAGCTAAGGATTGCTGTCTTTCCCACTTTTCAGATTTGGAGATGGTGACAAGTTTATGAAGCAAGTGTTTATGCTTTCCCTTTTAAACCTGTGGCTCACCAAGACCATGGTTCCAGGCACTGTAGTGAAACTACAGTACGGATTGCATGCAGCATTGAAAAGTAAAAGCTAGTAAAACTTCTGGGTTTGTACTAGAAGCTTCACATGAATAGTAACAGGAAGAGATTTAAAAAAAAAACAAAAACCCCACCCTTGTGAAAGCAGAGACAGTGTTCATTCATATTTGGGAAAAATGTATCAGTTTTTACCTCATAGAAAGACTGGCTTGCCCAGGAAATCCTTGATTTCTCAACTACTCTGCACAAACCTTGCCTGTAGCCCAGGGTTAATTAGACCTGACAGGAGATGTGTTCATTACTAAATAAAGTATTCCCCTTTCTGCCCAATTTAAGACCTCTTCTACAGGTGAAAAAGAGGCCTAATTTTGACAAGTTTTTGCTGAAAGCACATATGAAAGGTCATGTTGAAAAAGATAAAAATGTGTGAGAGTTTGCTTGAACCAGTAAATTTAAAAAATACTGCATCTGTTCCTTTAAAAAAAACAAATATAGAAATGTAAGTGTAATGCTTTGAGGATCTCTAGTTGCTGATAGGAATATTTTAAGAAACAATGGTACTCAAAGCTATGGGTCACATTCAGTGTCCAGTGTCTTCAAGGAAAATTGCACTAATGTAAAAATAATTGTTACCATGTATGTAATTTTCCTTTAAAACTCAGTATCTGGGAAATTATTTTAAAAGCAGAAAAGTTTTCAGATTACCTACTGCTGATGTTAAAGAGACGCATACAGTATTCTTGTCAGTAATTTATGAAAAAGTACTTTTGTGTTTAGTAGATTAGGGGTTTCAAAAAAGACACTCTGACCTGCAGCTAAAACATCTGTGAATCCTTCTTCTTGTAGATGACAAGATGACTCCTGAAATTATTTCTTTTGTAGTGTCTTCACAAAGTGATACTATTCTCTCTGCAGACAAACAAGAAAAAGGGAAAGAAAAAAAGCAGAAAACCAAGAAATGTTTCAAGGCCAAAGAATTCACCTTTTTCCCAATGTAGCAAAATCCCCTCTGCTTAGTCTATATACACTTATGAGCTTAAAGACAGAATTTGTAGGGAAGGATGGTAGGAAACCTTCTTTTTTCTTATTCCAAAGAAATTAAGGCTCCAAATAGAGGAGAAAAGATACCTTTTTCACGATTGATGATGCCAACAGGCTGTTTGATATTCAACTTGGAGCACATAACCTATCAAAGATGACAGAGGAGACTCTGTCTCTACAGATTGTTTCGTACACCCTATGAATAAATCCCACTGGTTGCTTCCGGACTCTATTGTAAAGCAGAAGAAAGATAAAGATTCTGCTATTTCACCAGCCTCTCTTTAATCAGAATTCTATAGGGTTACCCTGATAAAACCCACAACATGATGAGTTATGAATTAAGATAGAAATTAGCTAATATAACCTGCTATCATGCTGCAGTAATTTCCTAGGATGTGTGACCTCAGTCTGGATGGGACATTATAAAAAAGAAAAATGGTGAGACTGGGAATAAAAATGATTTACACTGACTCTTTTCCATTCTTATGCAAGTCTGCTTAGAATTATTTCAGGACTGGGGAACATCCGGATAGGTCAACATACTGCATGGCCAATTTGTATGGGGAGGAAATACTGAAAGTAGCATGTATTGTGCCATTTTGTACCCTTTAGCACATTTGCAAAGCATTAGAGCTACTAATGCCTGCAATTTCCTTCTTTTTATGAAAATAAAAGTAACCTAAATATGTCAAATTAAAATAGCAGATAAATTGTGAAATTAGGAGATAATTTTATGTTTTGGCCAAGAACATTGTCCATGTGTAGTATAAAAGCTTTCTTCCCTTAGCTGATCTTTTGTGTTATTAAGTGGAATGCATAGGCCTACTCGGATGATCCATCACTGTTTTGTTCAAACACAAGTTTTCCCCAAAATATTATAAATACCATGTCACATATAAATCATATGTAGATAAAGGCTTTTTGCTGAAATTAAAAAAAAAAAAATTAAGAAAAATTTGCTGAAAATATTGTGATATGCTGATTTTTTTTCCTGCTTGAAAAAATCAAAATGAAAGATTTAATTTTGTGTTGTATTCGTACTATTTTGTTTTTGTCTAAGATCATAGTGACAGTACTTTGTTCCCAATAGGCTTTAAATTACTCTATGGCACGTACTCCCAACACAGACTAAAATTCTCAAAAAGCATTCTGGAGAGTTCTCCTACCACATCACCGAGTGCTTTAAGGAAACTTGCCTGTGATGTGCACTAATGGTAAGGTGAAAAGGAATAAAGGAAATCGACATACAAGGTGCCACTGTGTTTTAGGTAGATGAAATTTACTTTACTTTTGGGTTGAGTTGTCAATGAAATTCATCTACTAGGAATGTACAAAGCACAAGGTGCTTTGTGTTTCATTTCCCTGTCTTTCAATATATTTTGTCCTAAATCTCATGTTCTGCCAAAAGTCAGTTTTAAATGTTTTTCTTTGGTTTTCATCTGTTCTCATTATGAAGAATTCTTGCCATCTTATTAAATATTTGGCAGAAGTTACTGGATTAAATGACTGGTTGATTTTTTGGGGGTGTGTGGGGGCATAGCAACTGCTATTAGTAAAGCATAAATTCTGTCTCTTAAGTCCAAGTGAGGACACAGATTTAGCAATGAAGAACATCTGGGTAGGTTTGTTTTTATTTCTGTAAGCACAATAAATGTTTTAATATTAACCATATTATTTTATGTTTTTTAATACCTATAAGAAAGGTTAGATCTAAATGTGAGTTCTGTAGGTACAGAGATGGCATCCAGAGAAACCTTTGCAGGTTGACGAGTTGGGCCCATGAAAAGCCCATGAAATTCGACATGGCCAAATGCAAGGTCCTGCACCTGGGTTGGGGCAATACCCAGTACTTGTTATACTGAGCATCCCCTGGAATTCAGGATCTAACTCCTACTCATCTTTAATTTCTGAGTCCTTGTTAAATATCCCATAACATTAATTGTTACCTCAACTCAAATGGCTACCTTATTCTTTCCAGAGTTTCTTTTGAGGTAAAGAAGCAATTATATTCAGTTAATGCATGTAAACTTCTGTCTGAAGCACCCCTTCTTCTACCTGTAGTGGTTACCTTAAGAGTACTACTTTCTCCATTTTATCTATACTACCCAGTTTCATTATTTATTTACTTCTGCAACCTTTCGCATCTTTTACCAAAAACCTAAAGAAAAAAATTTATTCTCCTGATCTGCTTCTAACTGCTGTCATTTGGCCCAGCTGTGTGACTTTTGCAAGTGCACTGAAAATAGTTGATTTGACAATTCTAAAATCCCATACTCCATCTCCCTTCTTACAAAGTCTTCAATGGACATCCACTGCATTATCTAATTTTAAGAAGAGCTGACTAAACAGGAGTAGAGGCGGTTTCTGACTGGGTTGCCAAATCAGCCAGATATTCTCACATGATAAAACTAAGTGTTTACATGGCTCAGCCACTGTTGCCAGTGATTGTCTTCTGTTGAAGCCATCAGAGGGAATAATTTACAGTGTATTGAGCTGCAGAAAGAAAAAGAATGAGCTAGATCAAAAGTAAGGATTTGACAAATTTCCACTTTAACTTGTATTCTTGGGGACAAAGTGGGATTGAGAGTTTAGGGTTAGATATATGTCTTCCCATATAGGATTTAGAGTGAGCTGAGCAACTTAGAATTGAATTCAGGAAACTTCTGGGTTTCCTGAGGAGCTACCTTGATATAAGCATAGGAATCAGTGATGACAGGTGTATATCTAACAGCCTGACCATCTCTGAAGTCTGCTGGCTGACTGAAAGCTCATTGGAAGGTGCCTCCAGCCACTTATGGTCCCTGGCTCTGTACCCTGTCTTGAATCTAACTTGCTTACTTACAGCTCCTTTCCAAAGAATGAGACAAGATTCTTCCTGGTAGTAATAAAAAAGTGCTACAATTGCCTGATTAGGTGGGATTGTCTAACAGACATTTAATAAATTGGGAAATCCCTAGGTACAGAGAGGGTTTTTTTGAGCCAGAAGGAGACAGACTCCCAACTCACCTCCTTCCCTTAAGGTTTTTATGTAGAGTTAACAAGATTCCCTGTCATATTGAACCGGTTTCAAGGTGTATAGAGGCAGGAATAGAAATGTATGAGGAAAAGTCTCAACCTGATGGGTTCTTGTCTTCAGGTTAAAATGTTTGCCAGTTGTGTCATGTAAACAGAGAAACTACATTTGGGGTGGCCAAAACAAAAAAAAACCCCAAGTTATTACAAAGTCCTACAATCTTCAGTGAAAAAAAATACTGTTAGCCTAGTCATATCTGTTTCATCTAACCACTAGCCTGATGCTGAGAAAATTATGGGCAAATTGCATGCTACTGCACTACTTGGGAAAAGAGTGACTATTCTGGGGAGGTCTGCCTTACAGTTAATGGCTGTTTTGCTTTGGAGACACTGCTTGAGGAATGCCTGGCAGTGAAATTCAGCTGATTACACGCAGAAATGTGTGAGATGCAGTGAATCACCCAGGAGAAATAAGTGCTTCTAAGGGAAAATTCAAAGCACTCTCTTGAGTTAGTTGTCTAAAGCAGGTCTGTTTTACTGTATGCTAAACCACTGTTTCTCTCTTATCAACTATAAAAGGAAATAGGTACAGATACCTAAACTGTAGCATGCCTAAAGCAATGGGAAAATCCAGGTCATCATATTTATTCAAACAGCTACTCTTTATGATATCACTGCTCAGTCAAGATACCTACATTTCTCTGGATTACTGACTGTAATTACCATATACTATCCATGTTACATGACCAATCACTTGAAATTCAGGTCTGTTCATTGAGGGGATGGAATGTATATTTCAAATAAAAAAAAAAAAATATCAGTGGAAAATCATGTATGTTAAAATTCACAAAATTACTGGAATTTGCAAAGATATTTACTACATGCTGTTAACCATGTACTTAAGCAAGGGATAATTGCGCTGAAAGAAAAAGCAAAAATGATTATATACTTTTCCTATTCTGATATAACTTTTTGATGTTATAAGATATGCTCGTTGATATGAACCTTGAAACTCCTAAATAACAATGACATCAGTAGCAGATTGGTTCCTGAATTTGAGAAAATATGGTTCCTGATTTAGTACATACAGAGTGAGGCAATCTGAATTTGACACAACTATGGAGAATATTCGAAGGCAAATGTCAGCAATACTTAAATGGTTTTTGCTCCTGCGGCTTCTAAGCTGTTAGTTTTGGGTAATACCAAAAAACTCCATGGATGTTTTACAAGTGACAGCTTGGTTGTAGCCTCAGTTGGGTTTTATCAGCAGAGCTGACTGCAATGCAAGGACGCTACAGCTAATCTGAACCCAGGGACTGGAGTGCTTTGGGATGCAAGGCAATGGGTTACTCAGGCTCCACGTTATGCACCTGTTCAGGTATGGCCACAACTCCCATTTCTCCACTCACTTTTTTCTTGTGTCCTATGAAAATTAGAGCTTGAAGTTCTCAGGCTGGTGAAGGGTAGATTTGAGGTGGAGATTTGTAGGGTTTTCAAGCCATCAGAGTAGTGAGAAGAGCTCAGATGAACATCCTGGGAAATCTGAACTGCCAGGTCCCCAAGTACACACACAGACTGCACCTCAGCCGGAGGCTGATCATAAGTGTGGTTTGTGGACCATTTCACTCATAGGTCAAAAACTGTTCATCCTTAGTCTAGAGTGTAGATTTTTCCAGGCAGGTTTTCAAGGCCTCAGTTTTATAGGCTGACTTAGACCTTCACTACTTATTTGATGTTATGGTGGAAGGCAGTAGAAGAGAAACTTCTACAGCTTGGTCAAGCCTGTGTGATTGTAAATCTTGAGGCTTCAAACCCAGGGCCTACAGGCACTGCTTCATCTGAGGGTGCTGCTGCTTACACAGCAGACTCATAAACAAGGCTCAGTAGGGTCTCATGGCTTATTAAGACAAGTGGCACCCCCACAATATAGTCCCAATGAACATTGTACATCCATTCCTTCAACATTTCCATTGAATAATCCCAGTGTATCACTTCATAGATCAGATGTTGGAATATACAAAATATTTTATAAAATATATACTTATGTCCTTGTAATAAATTTAATTCATATTATCAGCACTACACTGTGTAAAACACTGTTGCTATAGAAATAAAAGCACATCTTTGAAACTCTCCATTACAATTACCTTTATACAATAATCTTTTCAGGGAAGTACAGTAATTACCAAACAGAAACTCGTGCTCATTATTATAATCCAATTACCTTTCAACAGCTGGAACAATGACTCTTTCTGTCACTGATTTCCAGATTTTAACTTTATTTTAAATTCAGTAAAAGCCGCAAGATCACAGATCCTTAATCACAGGTGCTTTTGGCTTTGAGACAGATGATAATCAAAAATAATAACAGAAGTTTTTTAAAGTCTTACAGGATATGTAACAGGGTTGGCTGGGTCATTGGTTAAATAGAGAGATATGCTTTCTGCTACTAAAGCGGCAAAATGTCTCTAACCTATATCAATGTTACAAAAAATTACCTGCAGCAGGCTAGCTTTGCCTAACAGGAAAAGATAACCCTTTTCCATTTTGAATACTCTTTTTAATGTTATATACTTACCCCAGGAGGAACTTATATAAGTGGCTGTATAAATGCACATACATTTAGATAAAACATCACAACAAAAAGTCACATCATTACTGTAGCAGAAAAATAATTCAGATATGTAACACTACAATAGCAGTATTTGGTTATAAACCATAAAGAAAACAAATATATGTATGCATATATAACAAATGCAACCCAATATATTACAATACAACCTACAGATATTTACTGTAATCATTTCTATACAATGTCACTTCAGAGTTATTAATCTCAAAACTTTTGAGAGTTAAAAATTTTAATGAATGTTACTTCTACTGAACTCTTCATAGAAAGCAGAAGACCCTTATTTATTTATTTATGTATTTCTCTTACCTTCTAATATTTCTCAATGCGTTTTGTGAAATTACTTATATTTTGGAATAGCTCCATTTTTTGACTTAAAAACACTTCCTCTTCTACCATTTTTTTACTTCAGCCATAACTAGAAAGTCATCAGCCATATAAACAATATGATAAACCTCTACTTTTACAAACAGCTTCAGCAATTCTGCTCTACTTTGCGTAGGAGAAAATGTTTGTTATCTCAAGACATGGAAATGGAATTAGTCAGTGTGTATCACACTGAATTATAGCCTAAAATCTGTGAACTGAAGATGCAACTCTTAAGAGGGATTTTCCCCTGGGAGGAATGTATCCCTGGGTGAATCAGAGATACATTTATAACAAATATAAATATTTAGGTGCAGAATCAAAACTTTTCTCAATATCTCAAACTGCCTGCCTATCAGTATGATGCTGTCACTGAATTTATTTCTTGAGTTTTCTTCTCCTTTTATATATTCATTGTTTTACTTAATGATATTTTTCTTCTGAAAATGCAAAATAAAGGGTTTATTTAAACAAAGCTAACATCTTTACTACTAAAGAAAAATCCTAAACATGGAAACTAGAAAGAAAAGGATTTTTTTTTTCAACATTACTCAAAAGTTTAATCAAGTATAAAAATTACATGCCTTGCAAATGAAAGTGGATTGTTTCCTTTACAGTGTGTGTTAATTGAACTGTATAGTAGACAAAAGGAAACATCACTAATTACAGAAGTGATTATAAAGTTGTATAGAATCATCTGGCAGATGACGACATAAGTTTAGGTCCAAGACTAATGTATTGACACTTTTGTTTTATTTTAAGGAAACCGTGCAAACAATCTCTTATTTTAATTTGGTACTTCGGGTGAAGTTCAGGACAGAATGGCTCTGCTTGAAGCCAAAGTGCTAATAAAATGCTCGAAGTAGAGGGTTTTCATAGGCTTGTGCAGGTCATCAGTAGAAAAGAAAAATTTTAGACCAAATGTTATTTATCTAGAGAGCCACAGTATTGAAACACTCCTAAATGATGTAATTGGTTGCTGTTATGGGAAACCTTCTTGGTACTACAAAGTCACTGGAGAGCTACAATTCACAAATAGCCTCAGTTGCACATGTTCATTTATTGTTAGTTATTGCTTATTAAACAAGAAATTACCAAAGAGTGCAATGGTTTGTCATTCAAAACACATTTCAGGAGATCCTTGCAGGACATAGTGCCTATATTCCATTCATTCTTTGCTTAGAAAATTGTGGTCCTGTGTTCTCCAGACATTTTAGCAGACTTTTATATGTAATTTCTTCTCTAGTCTGGATAGGTCTACTGTTTTTATTGCCAGTTACAATTTACGGTCACAGGACTGCAATATTTTACTACTTGAACCCAGTGGACCACATCATGTCCTGGTTACATTCTTCTGGCCCTAAAAATGCTGTTTCTGTAACTCAGTGGGGGATGTGATGTGAAAATCTGCAGAGTTACATGCAATTTGGGTCTATTTGTTATGACATAGTGTCGTCTTTATTGCAATGGTATCTTGGCTTCTTCATCAAGAAGTACAATTTTCTTCATTGTCTTCTCGTCCCTCATTCAAATTTTTCTCTGTTCCATCTTCCTTCTTCTTGTCTGCATGTGATTCAACAAGCTGAATATTCTACTTGGTTTGTTTTATACTGGGGCCTACTGTCAGATTAATTCAAAGATTCTGCAGAGCGTTACTCAGCTTTTGATTTTCTATTTTCATATAAGAAAAATCCTTATATTAAAAGAACCCATAAATCAGCAAACATTTGAGAAAGAAGGCAACCTGACACATTGGGAAAAGTTCATTCAAAAAACCATGTTTTTTAAGGCCCAAGTGTTTGGAAGAGTGTGCATAGCATAGAAACATTTGCTTTAAAATAATATTTCAGACTGTTCATTGTTAGCTTCTTAACATTTAACCACTGTCTTTTCGGGTCTTGAATTGGCCATGAATGATTCACTGGAAGCCATTGCTGACTTCCAGCTCTGGTTGTCTGTGAATAATCACTCTTGTGATCAGTATTATGCTACTTAGCATCTGGAAGGCATTTGGGGGCTTTGTATACATTGTGCTTCAAATACATACGGAAATGTATAAGCTGACATAATATATATGTGCTTAGTTATATTAAGAGGATTTTCATTATATTGTATATGGATTTGGGGCACTATTCTCAAATGACAAGCTATTCTAGCTCTCTCTTGTGTGCTCAGTTTCTGTCTGTGACCAGAGGATAATGTTTGCTCTGTCCTACACAGTTTGGTGGTCTGTCCTCGTAAATGATTATGTATGTAGAGAGCTTTACTAAGAGAGGGACTCACATAAAGTAACTCACATATAAGTGTTTGTAGGAATAATTTATAGGAGAGACTACGGCAGTGTAAAAGTGGTCTTTTCATTACGAAAACAAAACTGGAAGAAACTATAAACTGGCTTTGTGGATTCAACTGTCTAGAAATTCTTTCTGGGGAAGACAGCTTCTTAGCATTTGACATGTGCTATCTGCTCTACTGAGACAGCTAGTAAGTGTTATTTTTCTTCCGTGTGCTAGCTGACAAATCTAACTACTGCTGATTCTTTTTCTATTATGTGGTGTTAACTATATTTCTATACAGTTTTCACAGGTACCAAAAGTGATGTTGCATACCTTTTGCCATTTACACCATACTAGAAAACAAGTGTTCACTTGGAGGCAGAAGGAGATGTTGTGCTGTAACTTTGCCTTAAATTTTCCCCGTTTCTCAATTTTTTCTTTCTCTTTTTTTTTTTTAAATTAAAATTCAGATGAAAGTCTTTTCAACTAAAAATATAACCTTTTGAAGTCATTCATTATTCTGTAGCAAAGTAGGAAAGTGTGAATATGATAAAAGCTATCCAAAATGAAAGATAAAAAAGTATTCAGTTTGAAATTATAGAGCAGAATGTCTTTTTTGCATATAGAATGTAGTTTCCTCATACCCTGTATATTTGATATGTATAACCATGATGATGTATTTACTTTTCATATATGGTCTACTCTTGTAATGGCTTTCTCTTTTGTAGAAGTGAGTGAGCATCTAGGTTAAGCAGTGATATTTTGTAAATGCTGCTTCTTTCTCAAAATACTACTGTAAAAGAATAGGTTTGAAAAATGAATTTAAGATCATGGCAAATAACATTAAATTTATATCAAAGTATACCAATAATATCAGAGAGAAACAGATTTACTATGTGAGTTTATATAGCTTAAGAATGTTTATAAATATATGTGTGTAGCTGGTATAGGCCTTTATACTGTATCTGTTTTAACTTCTCATTTGGTAATGTCTCATTTGCTACATGATAGTCCTCACCATACCACATAAAATCTGACAGATCTCAAGCTTCAAGAAAGCATACGTACTTGAAGGAAAGTCTTTAAAATTTCTAAGTTTAAGTTTACTTAGGTACCTATTTAATTTTGAAGATACATTCTGGTGATGTCTTTTAAAGCCTACTTAAAGAACTGAGTTGTAGGAAAAGAAAGAAAATGCATGCACTGAAGACAGGGCCTTTTCAACCATCAAAGATATCCTTCACCAAATTATTACTTAAGAAAAGTGTTCTTCTTTTGAAAGAGAAATGGACGCAGTCCTCCGGGACTATCTAAAGGAATTTTTGCCTGTGTGTGTTGCCTGCTCTTTCTCAACTTATCTGGTGTCTGTCCAGCTACTTTGCAGATCAAAGTATGCCTCAACTGTCAGATGCTGATATGTGTGAGAACGATGCGCTCTATCTGTAGCCATGTTATCTCTTGGTGTGTGCCCTGTGTTCCACCTTTCTTCACAGACCTTAGCTCAACCAAAAAGTACAGGTGTCCAAAACAAGTGAAGATGTCTGGAACAATATCTTAAAGATTGTGAGTACAAGTTTCGTCTAGTTATCTGCATCTGTTCTAATTAACAAAACAGGGCCAGTGTGTGGGTCGAACATCACCTCACTGAGAGCTAGGCAGTAGAAACTGGATCCTTCAGAGTGTAAATTCTAACTGCTTAACTTTTTATACATTTAGATTATATTTACATCTAGTTTTAAATATCTTGCATCAGGTTTCTTAAAGATATATTCTCCTCTTTCTTATGTTTCTAGCTGAACTCAAAAACAGCAGCTCAGTATTTAACGTAGAATGTAGCATAATGCAAAATTTAAAATCTCTATGACCCAATTGCTAATTACAACTAAGTAGGAATGTGTGATTTAATCTTAGATATGCCCTGCATGCAGTCCTAGGATAATGCAGGAGTGGGGCCAGTGTTTCCTGTGAGAAATAAGGATGACTACTGTCAGAGAGCAGTAAGTCTATTTGTTCTGGTTTTGCCATATCCTGGGGCTCAGTTGTTTCAGCTGACTCCAGCTGTTTACCACAGCATGTGGAACATCATGTTCTGGCTTCAATAGATTCATACTTTGACCTCTGAGTGCATTTCTGCCTCAGGTGCTCTTTCTTGCAGTATTCTGGATTCTCTATCAGGTCTGCAAGTCTCAGAGGACTGTCTACAGACCATGACTTTGTCTGGTCTGTGTAGCTCTCTTTGCTAGACAAATTCTGATAACTGATTGAGAGGTAAATCCCAGTCTTACATTAATTTCTCCTTTAGCTCTTTTGTTCCAGATTCCAATCATGATCTGATATTATCAAGGATTCAGCTTATCCTTGGCTTGCTACATTAGCTCTTCACACATGAGCACTTCTATGTTTTCAGGTTTTTTGTGCTCTCTGCTTAGAAATGCATTGCTGATGTGTTTCATTTTTATGTAATGAGCAGCACTTCTCAAATCTGTGTATTAAATCTCTGCAGTTAGTCTACTCTGCCTGAGCCTCATCTACCTGAATTAACTGCAAAATACTACAAACATTAAGTGATTCAAGACCAGCTGTTACCAGCATTTTCCTCTGTCTCTTTTCTGAGGCTAACCATGGCTTGCAGAAATGAAATGATGCATTACCTTTTAAACGTTTCTGTTCTCATCTCCCTTTCCAGGAATGTCAGTTTTAACCCAGCTTTTAATTGCTCTATCAGAGACCAAGTGATCTTACAGAGATCTCTTATTTCTATACCACATGTAATTTGATCCTAGCACTAGTCCTATCATTGCAGGGTCCTAGTCCCCTAGAAATCCAAACCTGAAGCTCTGTGCAACTGCGGTGTTTCACAAACACAACCCCCCCTTTTTTTTTCTGAACATCCAAATTTATTTTGTATGAAAAATAGGTGGGGAGAGAGGTGGATGTGCTGGGATGTTTCAATGGCTCCCAGCCGAATGTGGTCTCAGGGCAGGGTTGGATGATGCCATTGGTCCTGGGCATCGCCAATACCTGAGGTCCTGCTGTGAGCCTCTGAAATATAACAACAGCTACTTTCTAGTGGTTCTGGTTTTGTCTTGACTTTGAACATTAGAAATACTCTATTAAAATGCAAGAATGATGTTTCTTTTATAATACCGTATCTGTGACAAACCTACAACTTCAACAACCCTCAGCTCCCTGCATTCTGTATAATTTCCTCTTATGAGATTTACTTTTCATAAGATTTTTTTCTCTGGGGATGCATTCCTGACTAACTAATTTGGGCAGGGTCATGCTGCGGCAACCCTTCAGCAATCCTTTTAACAGTTGGCAGTGATTTGCTTTATTCTTTTTTATCCCATGAGGTAAATACCTGTTCCATTTGAGTTCCTCCTTTCTTAGAATAATGACAGATTCATATATCTTTCATCTGTTAATTTTGTAATTCTGCTTTATATACCTCTTTTCTTTCTCTGGACATGAGTCCTGCCTAGTATGAAGCAAAATATTATTTGACCTGAGTTTTATTTTTCTCCATTCTCAAACCATCCCATGCTGTCAGTGAACTGCAGACAGAAGAGGTCATCCTTTCAAGCTTGAGTTTGTATTCTGTGTGTTATGAAGCTGTCTTCCACACAATGAAGTCCTTTTTCCCTCTTCTATTTCACGTTACCTAAGTAATTAAACTTATCCATTACTCTAACATTCAACAGTCTCAAGAGTTCTTCTGGTAATGACATGTACTTGTCAAATTCTGCTTTAAGTGGCAGATAGCCATTGCTGTTCCAGGATTAGATGATCTTGTGAAAGTTTTTCTTCTTCAATTAGTTTGGAATTTAAAAGTTTCAGAAGTTTCAGGTAATAGGTTTTTAGGTGGCAAAGATTATAACTATTCTGTTGGGATATGTGGGTTAGGGAATAGGGTAAAAGCTGATGAATTTCCTGCTCCAACTCCGTTCTAATGTCTGTAAGGTGCTAGCTTCTGCTGGCACAACCATGTTGTTCACTGGGAATTATATACAGAGGAAAACTGAAAACAGACTTCCCTTTCCATTAGGGATTTGTTTACAATGGCAAAAAAACATTACCCATAAAGAAAAACCTTTAGTGTCTCAGTTGCTTTTTCTTCTGAGAAGAGAAAAAGAAAAAGAGCATATTTTGTCAACATTTTGCATGCATCTGTCGTCACTGTCCCATTGTAGCAAAAGGTTGTAACCTTTTATTGTTAGTATGCAGGAATTCCTATTAATAAACAAGTCTTGAAGAATACTTACTGAATTGGGCTGTCAAGGTAGGAGAGGTAGGAAAATGCCTAATCTGTGAATAGATACTGGTATTGCTATCTGAAAAAAACCCACTTCACACATGGCGCTGTATCTAGAACAGTATTAAATGCTTCTTTCCTAATTTTGATGTCTCTAGAATGCATTTTTGTTAGACGGGTTAAAGGTGATCAAGGAGTGAATAACTGACAGAGATTTTATCAAGGGTGGGCCTGCACATTATTGCTGAGTCTAACACTTTATTGTGGAATGTTTTGAATCAATGTTTTGGACACAGATTCCTAAAATGATTTTGAACATTATTAGCGACATCAACATCATAAGTGAGAACACAAAGAATTTTTAAGAGACGACCAGTCATTTTATATCCCCAGCAACACCTACAAATGTTAAGTAATTATGATATGTTTCTTGTGGTGATTTTTGTTATGCTGAACTTGGTAATATTATTTTAGATTGAAACAATGCCATGTAGGTCTAAAGATCAGAACACCTACTTAATGTAGCTGTGTCACTGAAGTGATGATTATTTATTAATAAGATAAACAGTAGACTAAGAAAGATTTCTGTTCATTGGGTTAACAAAATCAACACAACCTGTGTTACTGTAGGACGATGCCATGAAAATAATTCCATCTAACATTTGATCACAGAACATGAGCAGCTATGTGTCATTCATATAGTGATAGTAACTTAAATGATGTTGAGTACCTAAATAAGATAATCAGCTGATCAAAAATGCATGATAGATGCATGAAAATGAATTGTTAAGTAATTGGAAACCAATATTTTCATCTAAGGCACTGCAGAAATGTTGTATTGTGTGAGGTTTGTCACTACCATAAAGAATTATGTTTACAATGCACCGTGATGTGGACCTAATATTAAATAAAGTCTATGGTTAAAAGTTGTTGAGTGTATTGGGATATTTTATCTTAGAGTAGGTAGTATTTAAAGCAGTCAACACACTTAATGGCTGAGTAGTCTACCTGAAACAGTAAAGAGAATGTTAGGGCTCCAGAAGCAAGAGCCGATAGACAGACCTTGGCTGAAATAGCCAGACACTTCCTATGAATATTAGGCTGGTAGGTTTGTATCTAACTTTGCAATCCACTAACTGCGAACGTGAGATCCACCTGTAAACCTATTTCCATGCTAGATACCCTAACTAGACTGTTTCTGTTGTGTATGTAAAGAAAGATTCAATTTATCTCATTCTAATGTAGAGGTTTAAATTAGCTGTGATGAACTGCCTCCTAAAAACATTATTTTTTACTAAGTCCCAAGAAAGAGTGTAAATAAGTAAGGTTCTTATGCAGGGAGAACCCATTCTGCCTCACTTTTGATTAATAAACAAAGACAAGATATTTGTCATAATTTTCCAGTAGCTGGAATTTATTTCAGAAATAGCCAAAGAGAGCAGTCATCCCTGTTCCTGTAAGCCAGTGCAGGATAGGCAGAGCTATGACTTCCTTCATTGAAGAAGTCAGTTGGCATGCCATGAAGAAAGGCAGAAGGAAGGAAGAAATGGTCCTGGGATTAAATCAATGAAAACACCCTCAATAAATATCTGTTTGGCTCCAAAATATGTCCTGTGTAAATGTCTTAGGTATCTTTAAGTAATATTCTCAGACATATTTTCCTTTTTGTAGTCTTCTGCTTTCCATTTCTTCTCACAAATTTTGCCTTTCTTCTCTCCTGTGACTTTTAACTTGTTAAGGATGAGAGGGGTCATCCCAAGGGTGTGTGTTCAGACAGAGTTTTGCACAACAGAGCCGCAAGCTTCAGGTGTAATGCAAATGTATATTAATAACTAACAGTACACAAATACCCCTTGTGAACACTGAGATCCAGG
This sequence comes from Acanthornis magna, assembly GCA_036785705.1. NCBI lineage: Eukaryota > Metazoa > Chordata > Aves > Passeriformes > Acanthizidae > Acanthornis > Acanthornis magna. Next base: position 26,941,608 of record JAWUZG010000090.1, on the reverse strand, counting down.
AAGCACAGGCTCAGCTGTGCGGCTGTGCATAAACTGCATAACTGAGAACTTAATTAATAAAACAAGGGACAAGTCATATTGTGTTTTGTAGATCCTCGTGCAATTTCCAAAACCTACATGGGAGAAGCTTCAATGTAGATCTGGAAAAGTTGTTTTGCAGTATTGAGGTGCATTGTGAAAAAAATTAGAGAGCTGTGCAATTGAATATTAGGTAACACAGCTGAAGAAAGAAAACATTTTGATGAGAACGTTAGCAAAATGGCCATTTGGGGTGTTCAGAATGTAGATCCTCGTACTATATGGACACATAGAATATTTTAGGTTGGAAGGGACCCTGGTAGATCCTCTAGTCCAACTTCCTCCTCAAAGTGGTGCTGGTTTTGTAATATCAGGTTGCTCAGGACTTGGAACTCTAGATGGACATTAAACAGCACCCTGTAGCAATTTGTTCATTCCTGTGTTTAAGCATTCTCAAAAGGAATTTTGTCTTCCTTGTATTTAGTGAGAACTTAGGATCATGGTCTCCTTTTTCTTCATGATGCATCTCTATGAAGGGTCTGCCATGGCCTGTTCTGTAGCTCACCATTATGTAGTTAAAGAGAGCAATTAGATCTTCCCTAAACCCTTTCTGTTTGGGTCTAGACAATTTCAGGTTTCTCAGCTTTCGCTTACATATCATGTGCTCCAGTTCTCTACCCATCCCAGTGCTGCATTGTTGTATTATCTTCATTTGGTCAATACCTCTTTTAACTCAAAGGGCTCAACAATAAATAAATCCAGATGTGGACTAAAAGTGAAAAATAGATGCCAGTAATTACTGCCCTTGGCTTCCTGACAATTTAACCCACTATTAGGTAACATTTCATCACTATAAGGATTTTTTTCACTGCATCTTTAATGCAAAACAATAGTCTGGATTTATTTAAATTATTACTAAACAGAAACAGTCATGATATTGAAAAATACAAGAGGAAGAATATGTATAACAAAAGTATAACCCGAGCTTTCAGAAATCAAAGTGTTCTCTGATAGTTAAAGTATAAATCTTAATGGGGTGAAGAGTAGGACATTCTTGCTGTTGCAGACCAAATCTTTTGTTCTTTCTTGCCTTCCAGGAGAGAAACAGATCCTGTTTTCTTACTGTAATGCTTCCTTCATAATTATAATTTCCTAGGGAATTCATGCTGATTCATGGAAAGGTCAAACTACAGAATTCCCTTTCTCTGCAAAGGTCTAAAATATTACAGGGCCACATGGTAGACTTTCCCCTGAAAGAAAAGTAGTATATAGAAAAGATTCATCCCTTCCAGCAAAAGAGGTTATAAATATCCCGTAATTCTTTCCAAAACAGTAAAAAACCTGGGGTCTGAAGCCATTATAAATAACGAATTAGACATTACTTTAGATATTTCTCTTTTTCCTAGTGTTGTATAGAGGGACACAGATCATGCCCTCCAAAGTAGCCATTCATTCTTCAAAGAATTTATATTTGATCTATGATTTTTTTTTTAAATTTTAATATATAACTTAAGTAGTTTGGTACTTTTGGTTGGCGCTATTTCTCACAAAAATATACAAAAGTGAGAATTGTCATGTGTGGCAAAATAGTATTTGAAAAAATACAATGAAGACCTGAATATCCAATGCGAACACCTTACTGTGGAGGATTTCTCAAGATATCTCTTGATGATATAAATAATCAGGTAGAAGAAGGATTCTTACTGAACACATCTCTTACTGATCACTGCCTCCTCCTCTGGGATCTTTTGTTTGTGTCCCCTACTTAGTTATATTTTCCCAGTTCATCTTGATGCAACGCTCTCTTCTTTTTCTGTAGGAAACTTATAAGACACAGATGCAAAAAAAGAACTCACAGAGCAGGAAAGATGTATCTGGCAAGGGTTCAAAGCCAACATAAAACAATAAAAAGAGGGTTGAGGAAGCATTGCTCCATAGACCTAGGCTAAGGTCAGAACTATTTTTCATCCTGTGTGGTTGGATTTAAAAGGACTTGCAAAAAAGACATAGTTGTAGTGAAACATGCTAATTTTCAGCAGAAATGGAAATTCTGTGATAAAAGTTTCTGATTTTTAGTTCAAAAGTATAGCTTGTTTTCTAATCCTGGTCATTGTGGTCCTTTTAAATAGGCCTTTGGGAGATAATTCCTTGGTTATTTTCAAAGAAGTTCAACATGATATTTTGGTCAAATATGGATTAGAGAAGAAAAAAGCTGAACTCCTTTAATATTATCCACATACACCACATTTAATTTTTTTATTTGTTACAAAGAAAGAAGTAAGTACACATTATGTGGGTGTTACAATAACATGTAAAATTACCATGAGATCAATGGATTTACTACATAAACAGTATGCATCACAGAGAACATCATTAGTCAATAGAATGTGATTACATTTCACATAACTAGGTAACAGTCACAGACAGGATTAGATGAGCTTTGAGATCAAGGAAAGACCCTTTTTATCCAACAAATGGCTCAGAGTTAAAGTGACAATTCAGTGTTGAGGAAAAGACAAAGGGCCAAATTCATCCCAGGTGTGACTCTGTGGAAATCATCATAATCCCTCCTGGAATTAATGCCATCTAAAATATCTTGTAAAGGGTAAAAAGATGATGAAAAAATATCAACAGTACATGTAATAGTAAAAAGACATTTTATAAATAAAATCTCTTTGTGTCCATCCCCTACATTTAGATATTATTTGTTTTCTTTTTGCTGCACACAGAGCTGATAACAGAAAAAAAAGTGTTGAAATTGAAAAAAATATATCCTTTGCCAAATGAGATCAGAGCAGAAAATTAGTGAAGTTACACAATAAACTTAGCCTAGTATGTTATATAAATTGGTCTATTAATGTAAATGCTACTTCATTAATTACTCCATTTTCATCATGACATCTCTATTTGTCTGGGCAGTGTGAGGCTGGATTTTTCATGATATTCAGTAGACTTCACCTGATATAATGACTTGTCTGAATAGAACATAGCAGAATATAAATTAAATTGTCTTTTAAATTCTGGGTTATCCATCTAAGACTAGTGTCAATTAGCAAATCCTGAACATACCTGCAGACTTGTGGGTAAAGAAGCAGAGTGCAGCCATATGTAATAGAAAACAGAAATATGTATGCTATATAAATGCTGCACAGTTGGGCAGATCACACTATAATTCTGGTCCCTCTGATTAGATAACAGAAAAGGGTTGTGGAAGTAAAATGTATATTTGGAAAACTAGCCTTTTTTACCCACTGTGATTAATAAAATCATAATGTCTGTTAGAGAATAGATACCAGCCCTATGATTATGACAAAAGTATAGCGGATATCTTCTTCAGAGTTTCAATGAATATTACTATTTTAGAACATTCTTGGAAATCTCACCTGTAAAAATTTTAGTAACAGCAATGAACAAACCTGAGCACTTCTCACGAGTAAGAGCATCAGAAAGAATATTCTTTTCCACTTAGAACATCATCCTTCTGAACTGGGTTCATTCTTCTAAATTGGATAACGAAAGTACTGTGATGGGTATTGTTACCATATTTCATACAGCATCAGTAAGTGAACCTATCTATTTAGGGGTATGTACCTTTCTCCAAGGCAACTAGCATTGTAGAATGCCATAATGAGAAGATTCCACATCTCTGTCTTTTAGTAGGAAAATGTTGGTCTTTGTATGCACAGGTGTTGAATTTTTTTTCTTTTTTTTTTTGAGTCTGTTTCCTTCCCTCAGATTTAGTCTTAAATCCTGATTACCTGATAATTCGTATTTTGCTCTTATGCCTCCAAACTCACACAAAATTAGCATCTGTGACCATAATTTCATCAGCCTTTATATGCCAAGGCTGTGAGATATAATTAAACCCTTGATAAAATTTTAAATTAAAAGAATGAAAAACAGAAATAAGTGAGAACATTGATACAAGTCAAACAATATTACTTGCTCTGCCAGATTCCTGTCTAACATGTTTTAACCAAAGATTTACAATTGAATCACTAGGAACTGTTGGCTACACACCATTTCTTTGTGAAATAGATAAAACCTTGGGGATTTAGAGACATTTTTGTAGGTACCTACCATTTGGCTGAATAATTACTAAGATCCTACAAATCACAGTGAATAAAGCATAGTACTTCTTTAAATCATGTTATGTCATTATTGTCCTTGATTTACTTTTTCTGTTCCTTTTAGTGGTAGATGTAGGCAATGCAAAATTGATGATGTAGTCTTTCTTTTACAGAACTAATAAATAATGTGAAATAGACGGTTATATGTTATATGTTCATGGTGTTTTGCTTCTTTGGGGTTTTTTTGGTATGGATTTTTTTTTTTTTTTAAGAAGAAAATTATTGTCCTGAAATCAGATTTCAATTCACATATCTTTGCTAATGAAGTGATATACAGCAGGTCAGTCCTTTCTATGATTTTCCTCAGGAATTTTGTAGAAGAAACAATTCAAGAGTAAACACAAGACAAAGCAGGTTGTTCCATGAGGATAGGAGTTCTCTGGGAAAATGATAAGTGCATGTTCTGGGATAGTATCTTGAATGTATCTCCTCTCTTACATACTTCCCTAAGCATTAAAGAGGCATTCAGCAAGCAGCAGACCTACCTCAGTGACACAATACAGGGCAAGATGAATTTTTGGCCTGACCTAAACTGGCTGATTCTATTTTCCTTACATTTTGGGATGCCATAAATTTTGAATATGGACACTCTAACAATTTTTGGCCACTATAACAATTTTCCTTTTTTTTTTTTTTTTTTTAATGGGTGGGTTCACAAAGTAGTAGATTGTAATACAACACAAAATGGTGGCTACCTTTCCAATATGGAAGGATAGCATATGGGTAAAGTGCCACAGAGCAGCTTCTTTGACCAGGAAAAAAGCTCTTTAATCTCTTATACATTATATATTTTTGGTCTTTTTTAGAGGTTTTTCAGCACTTTTAAGAATCTTACCACTGAAGCTTGCCCTGTGACTCACACCTTCTGTTGACAAGAGCTAGCTGTGTGTCAGCAGTATAGAAACTGTTATTGTCTTGGAAGGCCAGTGTGGCCAGGCTGTGCAAATGAATGGATTAACACAGCTTCTCCTTCACTCCTGAAGCAAGTACAAATTTTGGATATGTTTTTCTTCAGAAAAATTAAGAAAGAGCTCCAGTTATGCTTCATAAACTACCTATTACATGTCTTCATGTCATTTACAGTCTGTGATGTTTGCTGTAGCACTCACATCACATTCTGACATTGCTTTGGAAGGAGTGTAGCTGGCTTGAAGTATTTCTTGAGAAATGAAAGCCTCACAGCTGAAAAAGTCCCTTCTGTGTCAGGTCTAGGTGGAAAATATCATCCTTTTTGAGATCTCTGCAATCACTTAAGTTTGGTGAAGTCTTTGAAATATTTTAGGGGATACATATCTTAAATATTCTGAATTGTTTCCTGGACATGTCAGTTTCTTCACTGACTGATGAAGAGGGCAGGGTCAGTACACTCTATACCTACTGCACACAAAAATTTTGGTTTTCTAGCTGGAAATTAACAAGATTTGTACCTCAAGTCTAGAGGGAAAAGGCCTACTGCCCTCTAGTTAATTGGTTATTCTTATGTAATAACTTGTTAACGAACAAGCATTAAAAAAACAACTACAATATTGGTCAAGACCAGGTTGGGTGGGGCTCTGAACAACCTGATCTCATGGAAAGTGCCCCTGCCCATGGCAGCAGGTTTAGAGCTCGATGGTCTTTAAGGTGCCTTCTATCTGAAACCAGTCTATGATTCTATGATGGAAATAACAATCCTCCCTTGGTTTGCTTCGAAACAATTGTACAAGCATAGCTTTCTCCTTGTCTGGGTGAACTTCAATTCTGTTGAAGTTTTCATTTAAATCTATTTTATTTGAACTCTATGGTAAATACAAAATATGTACATTACTCCTAAATCAACTGTATTTTCTTGAAAAGTAGGACATCCTGGGGCAACTGCGACAAGCATAAAAGCATATTTCAAAGAGTAAAAAAAGAAGGAGCATCTATTTCTGATACACTCATGCCAAATCATTGTTTGGAATACTTTGGTGAAATATAGCTTTGATTATGTGTATATGTGTATCATCTGGTTACATGTGATTCATTTGTTATTTTCTAATGTGAAAAAAAATCTCACTCTGTTCCTATATCTAATTTTCTCAAATTTTATAAGGACTAGGCATCTTTAAATCTGGAATTCAATGGAGTCATACTTACAAACATTCCTTTTTCATAGAGGTCCCAATTCAGACAGAAGATGGCAGCTCTCCTTTTTCAGTCTTTTAAACTTGGGGATTTTTTCCAGAAAGAAATCAGACTTCCTGGCTGTGTTTCTTGTTTACAAAGTGCTGTATACCTTGACATTTAAGAATTTCTGTGTACTTTATGACTGACTATCATACATCACATCATAAAATTAAAGGCATTTATGTTCCACGGAATCCTGGGCGAGATCTAAATTGTTGTGCACTCTACTGGGTGTTGTACAGTACTTCAATATATGCATCTTCTAAGAATTACCTTTCTCATTCCCTCACTGCTTTGCTACCTGTACTTCTGGTAACAATTATGGACTTTCTTGACATTGAAGCAGGAATCCTGATTAAAATACAATTTAGCCATTTTACTGTTACATTTTTATGTTCTGTAACCAAAAGTACAGGGTGATCTAATATACTTTGAAGGTGAACTCTATATTCTATAGATTAGATATCTTTTGGGAGATACCTTCTAATATCCTGTTTAACAATGTTAAAAAAATAAATAACCAACAATGAAGAACTTAAAAAAAAGATAAGGAAATAAAAAATTACTTTGAAACCAGAAGTACTGAATGTATAAGACAGATGAAATCTTTGAAGATAAGCTGAAAGAAAATATGATTAACACTGATGAAGCAGAATAGTGCCAAGTATATGTCATTTCTGAGCCAAATACATTATAAAAGGTGGAAATTGAACTTTCAAGACTCATGTTAACATTTTACTCTTATGCTTTATCTAGGTATGTGAGAAAATAAAAAAAACCCCAAAAACTGCATATTGGTAAGTCTATTTTAAATATGGTGATGTGTTAACACTGATGAATGACATCTTCAGGTAAAGTGATTACAGGATTTCATAATGACTCATTTTTAAAGGCTGGCAAATACTAATGTGAGACACCTTTTGTGATTTCAAGCCTTAAAAGTTTGAAAATATATTTTTAACCTCTATTTTTTAAAAAAACTTGTATGGAGATCTGCACTCTCCATTTGTAGAGATATTTAATGCTCTAGCACAATGCAAATCCTTTTCATTATGCATTGCTAACCGAAAAATATTCTCCAAGGAGCCGTCCTTGATCTTACTTCAAAATGATAAATCTGTTTTCTTGTCATTGTTGCAAGTGTAACAAATTTCCCTTCAGTCCATATGGTATAACCTCTTCACAGAATCTCTACAGCTATTTCTGCTGAAGACTATTGTTCTTGCTTGAGATATAAGCTATCATAAAATAAAGATTTGGCTATTTTTGCTTATGTTCTGTCCAGCACATAATAAAACAAAGGCTCAGTGATCTTGTACTATAAATAGCAAAACCCAACAATGTAAATTGTGTAGATAAATGGTCAATAAAAAAGTAATATTATCAAATGGGCAAAATTCTCACTGACCTTTGAAAATTTATGCAAAAGTAGCTGATCAGATCAACTTAGATTATGCACATGTATAGTAATTAAAAGTCTGGCTATTTAAAGTGCTGTATAAATGTTTCCCTCTCTCATGAGTTCACAACTAATACAATTAAATAAGGTCTAATGTTCAAACTTCTTAAAGTGCTTTGAGATTTCTGAGTTTGCACATTTAAAATACTCACCCTGACCTCAATGGCATGTGTTTCTTGTTGATTGATGAAATATGAATACTCTGTTAAAATATCCATAAATTGTCCAACACATACCTGTAATCAGTTATTATAAACTAGGGATATAGCTGATAATAAAAGTAACAATATTTGTCACGTGCTTGACAAAGTGTAAATTACAGCATTAACTAAAGACCTAAGTCTTTCCCTACGAAAGAAAAAATCTAGTAGCTGACAATAGGGCTTTTGAAAAATTTCTAAGCTACTTTAGGTATTTGACCTAGGTCACAGAGCAGAACAGACAGAATACCAAAGAAGAAATATATCTCCTAATAATCTGGACTTTTTTACCTTTCTTTTCCTGAATAATCTAAATATGATGGTCATCTAAAAATATTGCAAGATCTATTTGTCTAATTGTTTCTTGGGAAAAAGATGAATTTTTGTCTGTTGGGGTGAGAAGTGAAAACCTTCTTTGAACAATTCCTTTTTTTTTCCTATTTGGTAAATTGAGGAAAACTGCTGTCTGCATTTGAGCATTGCTATTGGCCAGCAAGGTTACAGTATTCTGAACAGTAACATGTGTGTATTGTGACTAATAAGAGCATTATTATTGTCAAACACTCAAAAAATGTATATGGATGCTCTTTTAGTGCTAACTCTGAAGAAAAATATAATTAAAATATTGCAGCTTTATAAATATATATGTACATATGGCTCTGTCTCTTGCTCTTTTGTTTGTTTTCATTTTGGTTGTATTTAATGTGACTATGTGACACTATTTCCAAAATATTATAACTATGATGCTGATATATACATGATCTAAAAGTCAGAGATTTATTGGAGATATACAGTTTATTAATTTAAAGAATGAGAAATTTGCTTGTGTGAAGAGAAAGTTTTTTTTTTTAAAAAAAGAAAAAAATTATAGCCAATATCTGCCCTGTTCTCTTCCCTTATTCCCCCTGTGTCCTACTATGCCTAAAAAAGGTGAAAAGAAAATAATTTGCTGGAGACAGTCAAATATACCGACCGTTTTGCTGCCTGTGGAAAGTGTGTCCATCGCCAAATATCTTCAGCAGAGACTGCTTTGTCGCCTAAATTCTGTCACTGATATTTTTCTGGAGAGATTTCTTGATTTTTTTTTTCCTGTCTAAAATCTAAATCATCACTGGGGCAGAGACTGAATCTTAAATGCCTTATTGCCCAATATCTTGGCAACTATCTGACCAAGCATGTTGCAACTACCATATCTATCATCTTGACAACTGAAAATGTTTATGTTTTCCTATTTTTCTTGAGTTAGAAAATATTAAAGCATTTGAGCAATAAAATATTTAAAAATATCCCTACATTCCTCAAATATAAATGTCTTGAATTATTTAAATATTCCTTGTTGAATGCCTTGTCTTTTGGCCTATAGGATATTTAAAACAAGGTTATTTTCGGCTCACTGCTTAGAGATCTTGTTCCTCACTTAAAGTCACTCAGTCTTCTTTGAAATACAAAATGGGAGAGCCAGTCTTTATAAAAGTAGCTAAGATGCTCACATAAATTCTTGCCCCTTCTCTCCTGACTTTGTTTATCATAATTGAACCATGTCAAGAAGTCACGCTGAAAGCTTCTTTCAACCTTCCCAAATATTCCATATCTTGCTGGTTCTGACTGTGATCTTACAGGTGAGTGTCAGGTATTCAAATGCTCCTTTAAGTAAAGTGGAAACCAAGTCTTGGTCTCCTATCACTTGTGTCAGTCTGTAGTACCAAAACTAAGGAAAAAAAGACAGCTTAGTGAAAGTTTTTTTGCTCAATTTCTCATTTACAGAACATACTCCATTCTCTATTTGAAATGATGAATGAACTTGTGTAAAAATATTATCACATAATTATGAACAGCACCATAAAGTACAGTGTGAAGATAGATGAATGAAGATTCTAGCACTTCATAACTTCTGAATACCTCATTCTGCTGCTTGACCAGTGTGCTTCTTTGCTAGCTTTTTGATTTGAAACCTTGCAAATACAGGGATAGGTGGTGGTAATTGATTTCTGGACCACATCCTGCTTCTCCAGGTACAGTATAAGATACGCTGCATGTTAGGGAGTTATAGTATGTCAAGAATTCTCCACATTTTTGGTAAATCATATCACTGAACTGAAATCCAGAAAGCTTTCATTTGTAATAATGAATATCAGACTTTGATAGGGAAAATTCCCAAACATTACCTCCCATTGACCACTATCATGGTATTTTAAATCCTTAATAAACCAAATCTAATAAGGAACACTCATTTTTCTAGTTTCTTGTGGGAAAGGTTCTCTTGCCCTCTCTTTTTATTGATATAAAACAGTTGACCATTATGGTTTCCAAAAAGATTCTGGGGTATATGTTTATATGTTCAACTGAATTGTGAATTTTTAACCACAAAGACCATTCCCCCCACCTTTATTTAGGCAGTGTTATTAGGAATATGTCACAGTCCCTGAAAAATCAGACATTATTTGATGTAATAATTGCTTCAGTAACTGACATTACTAAGATGAACACTTAATAGCTCGTAACAAATCGAGTAAAAACCAATGATTTTGTTTATTGCGGGATGGAAAGCATCATCAGATTTTGAAAATCTCAGGTAAATCTTCAGGATCAAGAGTCTTGAAACTACTTTCTCATTGTAGTATATTTTTTCATTTTATTATTATTTTTTCCACATTTTATTTTATTTTATTTTCGATTTTTACTAACAAGCCTTTGATAAGAGGTAAAGGCAAAACTGCCATTTTAGCTTAATCAGTATGAACCCAGAAAGAATTTTAGAAATCAGATTGATAGTATGAATAGAAGACAAGAACAATCATAAAGACTTGAGATTTATGTTTACAGGCATGTGACTCTCTATCACTATAAAAAATGCAGATTATCTTTTTTATTTTATTTTATTCATAAAACAACAGTGATATAATAAATTATTATGTTTAACAAGTATTTAATTGACTTCTCTAAAAAGCTACAAGTCACATTTTGTTAAAAGTTCTTTCATATTCTTAAATGCAATTATCTAAAAACTATCAATCATTTTTATTAGTTATTACTTGAAACTGCATGCATATCCAATATAATTATTAACGCCAATCCATTTACTGGTTCATTTGAGTCTGGCTATGCACAATTATGTGTGACATTTTGAAAGGAAGCACCATTTTCATAATGATACAATCATTATATTTTTTTCTGAAGATCAACAAAAGATTTATTCATTTAATTCTATTGCTTATCTGTCTACTATATAACTTATAAGAAAAAGAGGATCCAGAGGGTAATAGAAAATATAGCTATTCCAATCTAAGTAATTGCCACTCATAAATTGTTTTTCCTTTTATACTTTTGCCACAGTAGAAAATTAGGACAAAATAAAACCTCCTAAGGAAAGATATGAAAGAGAGCTACTTTTCAGAGGTGACAAAGTTGATTTCCTGAGGCCTAGAGCGTGTATACTGGGTTTTGTAATGTATCTGTTGATCAAAGAAAAATGTTGGTTATTCTTTTTCAAAAAAATCATGTTACAGAACAGAAGTTCATTAAAAAAATAGTTCCACAAGTACTTGGAACTTGGAAGAGGATTTGATGACTCAACTGCTTATCCAGAACTTTGGGTAGAAGTTTTTTCCTTATTTAGCCTCAGATTTGATTTAGGTTTGAAAGGTCACTTAGGCCAGATTTAAAAACCCATTGTAATTAGGTTCTAAGTGGGCTGTAGAAATCCTCATATGACTTAGATCTATTAGGAGATATAGACATCAAAATAGTCCACATAAGAGTCCCAATTTATCTCTGTCTAGTGCTAGCGAGATGTATGTGTATCCTAAGGTGCTGTAGATGTTGCTAGATATATCTAACATGCTTTATAACTGAAAATTCTGAAAAACAGACATTATAGTCTCTGTCTTGCTCTGATAATTATTTATGACAAGAGGTAAAAAAGAGTCCAGCTTATTGTGTTCTCTATTTGTCACTTCGTCACTGGTCAATATACTGGACATCTTTACTTCTCTTTATTAATGTGACTGACCAGGACCGGCAAAGGAGCAAGATCCGAAGCAAAGATTAAGCTGACATGTGAGCATGAAGGGTGGATTTTTAGGAAGAAACTTAGGAGCTAGAACTTTTATTAATCCTACAATCTCCTCATGGTCAATAGGAGGAAAGATATGGTTAGCAAGATTTGGGGAATAAATAATTTCCCTATGAATTTCTGTGGTTTCTAGGTGCCATTTGTATTAAACTTCCTTTTTTTATAAAATACTTTTATGATTTTCCCCCAAAGCATTATGTGATATTGTATCAAATTTATTTGCTATTTATTTCAAATTGCTGTAATGTTGCATCTTTTCTGCTTTTCAAAATAATTGTTGTCTGTGTTCCACTACGTAATCAATGGAAAACAATAATTGAGAAAAAAGACAATTTTTGTAGGTTCTTTAGTTATTTTTTATTTCAGATTTACTAAGTTGGGGTTTTTTGTTTGTTTGTGTGTTTGCTTGGTTTTGTTTTGTTTTCTTTTTTAAATATCATCTTCTGTTAAGGATTTTAAAATATAGTGCAAATTTGCAATAAATGTATTACAAAGAGAAATGTCAGAATGCTGTGAGCTCCGTAATGTCAGCTCAGAGACTTGGACAGATTACTTCTATTTTGTATTGCTAACTGCAGGTACAATAATAACTCTATGAACAGTTACTATGCTTTAAAAATATATTTTATTACTTAATTATAAATCAGTAAATCATTGTGTGTGTATTTAGCTAGAATGCTGCAGAAATTAACCAAGACATTCTACTTTTCCACACCTGTAAAAAAGGATAAAGAAGTACTATTTCAGGTCTAAGCCAGAGAAGAAATTCCTATTTAAGGTGTAGGACAGTGAAGAAAATTTAAAGAGAGATCTTAAGGAATCTGGTTTTTACTTCTGAATTCAGTCCCTGTGAAACAGAAGTGCAGAGGGTTCAGTGCCTCTGTTTAACAGCAGCTAGAGATTTTTCCATGTCTCCTCCCTCAAGTCATGCATTAGCCTTTGGAATAAAGGTTTGTTCTGGCTCATTTTGAGGGCAAACAAGTGTTGTACCCTGCATGTCCATAAGGACTGCGCAGCTCCTGTTTTGCCTTGGGGTTCAGTGCTTGCCTTCCTCTTGTGTTTTAATGTTTCATTCTGAATTTAATGCTTCTATGCTGCACCAGATGGACAGCTCTGCAGATGGAAGTTCACTTTTTAAATAATAGAAGTAGCACAGGTAGAGAATGAGCAACAGCCAACGAGCTTCCCTCATGTAGCCTTCCCTACAGACTGGTACAGAGTGACGCTTTAGAAAGGTGGTAGTTCTATATTCATATTCCTTCCATCCTTGGCTTTTGTGGTAAACGTGCTCAAATGGTAAGAAATGAGCTTGTTCAGGGAATATCAGTCCTGCTGGGACTGGTTTGAGATCTGCAACTAGAGGAAAGAACTTAAAGTAACTCTAATATTTCCCTATCTATTCCTCTTGGAATTATTATTTTTTTCCTTTTTTCCCTTTTTTTCCCATACTGATGTTGCATTTGCATTTGATATCCAGTTGACATCTTACTAATAGTAATTACTTAAATCTATTATCATGTAACAAATTTCTGAACAGATAAATGCTCCACTCTGCATCATGTTGCAAATTTGGACACGGGAAGTATTATGTAGCAGTGTCACTGCAAGCTTATTAGAGGCTAATGAGTTTTTTATCAAAACTATTTTGAATTTTCTGGCCTTGCAATGAAACATTCAGTTTCCTGTTCCAAAACACATCAGTCATCCAATCCCCAATTTACCAAGATATTTACTAAACATCTTTCTTAATTTTAACTGAGCAGTTATTGCCTTGCAAGGAATCCTGACCAGGTTACCCTCTTACTTAATGAGGAAATAATTCTAAAGCTGTTAACAACTGAACAGGGCTCCCCTTGAGAGAAGACATGAATTCTTTCCTTAAGAAGAGACTGAGCAACCAGATGGACACCTTCAAGGCATACACAGCTTCAAGGGCGATGCTTCAAGCACCTCAGCTTGCCAGCAGCAATGGTCCTTGTTTACCATGAAAGGATTTTCTATGTTAGCTTGTTTAAATTTTTAATTTGGGAATAATCAAATAGCAGGATGAAAACATGCTAATTGAGGTGAATTGTGTTAAAGTCTTCAGAGCATATACACAAGAATATTTGACTGAAAATAAATCAGTGGAAAAAGTCAAAACAAATTCAGAGCTGTGGGTCTCCTTTTGCCTGTTTCTGTAACATTTGTTTCTGAAAAAAACCCCAAACAAAAACCCAACCGTGTTCCAGCAGTAGTTGTGTATACAAGATCTATATTTTTCGTGACTATTATTGTCTTAAACTGCTGGATTAACTCCAAAATATGTATTTTTAATGTTGGAATTTCCTAATAATAGAGAACACGATATCTGTGCCTAATGAACCCATTAGATTTCTAATCAGAATGCAAATAGGAGAAGATAACCCTCTTCGTAAAAAATTTTATTTTTTAATATTTGACTGTCAGCGCTATCTAAGAATTATTCAGCTTTGATATTGCTGCATCAGTCATGTAAAATTCTGTCTTATTTTAGAGTCAGTACCCAGGAAACTAATATTCACATTGCTTTAATATGTTGATATTTTAATTATAAGTCTCAGAACATTAACTACTTTTGTGTGTGTATGTGCCTTAGGACAGTGCCGCATAACCTGAACTTTAAGTCCTTATAGATAGTAACTCAATCCCTTCCCTGGGCAGCCTGTTCCAATGCTTGATAACCCTTTCAGGGAAGATATTTTTTTCTCATATCTGATCTAAAACCCCCTTGGTAGAACTTGAGGGCATTTCCTCTTGTCATATCACTTGTTGCTTCAGAGAAAGGACCACAAATGTCCTCCTTTTAGGTAGTTGTAGAGAGCAGTGAGGTCTCCCCTCAGCCTCTTTTTCTGCAGGCTAAACGACCTCAAGCCCCTCAGCCATTCCTCATAAAACACATGCTATAAATCCTTCAGCAGCTTCATAGCTTTTCTTTGGATGCAGCCAAAATTTTGACCACTGCTCTTCAGTGATTTCATGGTTTCCATGTAGGGAAGCACTGCAAGAAAAAGGTGTAAGAATACCATCAGAAAAAGCCAAGTAAGGTTTATATGGATCTAAGAAGTCCTTAGTGTAAAGCAGTTAAGGTAAGGAAATGTCCATAGGTAGTCCTAAACAAGGTGATGCAGTCAGTATCACATCTGCTTCTCAGGCTAAAGCAGGCGACCTCACGCGGCTGAGTTACGTTTACAGTAACCTTAGATGTGAGTTTTATAAACACCAGGCCTGAGCAGCTCTGCTAACTGCTGCTGCTCTTCCATTTCTGAAAGGAAATTATTTTTATGAAGTCCAGACTTTATCTTCACTGCTTGAAAGGTCTGAACAAGATCTAAATCCTGTTAGCATTTCAGAACAACCCTTCTTACTAATTCTAAGACTGGACTGTAAAATTTGATATGCTGGAAGACAGAGGCTTACAAAACTATACATTACAGTAGTTAGAATATTCTGGTAAAGTAAATATCTGTATTGTTTACGAACTGCTTGTATTTTTTTGCCTAGTGCATCTATGGTAGTTTTATGTCATCAAATTCAAAGCCCAAGGTGGGAAACCATTATTGACTAATTGCATCTCCATAGTGAAGGCCACAAAATTTCAGCCTTATAGTTTTTAATACAAACCCAGAGGAGCTCGTTTTCTCATTCTTCAAGCCTTTAAGCAAATTAAGATTCTTACAAAAGTAAAGAAGATCTGTGCAGAATATCTTCATTTTAATTATTTAGCCTCTTGTATTGTTCTTATATTGTTCAAAATGTTCATCAGCCTGGTATTTTTCTGAATTGGCAAGGAAATGCATATTTCCTTTGGAGGTAAGATTTTTTTGGACAAAAAAATATTTTATTTCTGTTTATCAGACTATGGACCACAGTGTTTAAATTTTATTTTATTAATTTGGCCTGGTTTAGATTTTCCTTCTGGAAAAGTCAGTTTGTTTCTTTAAAGAATTACTGTTTTGACTGACCTCTACTAATTTTTTTAATTGTGTAGTTCCTTTTCTTCTCCCCTGACCCTCACTGTCTCTTTGTAACTCTCTTGTGCTTTATGTTTCTTGTTCTACTTTCATTCATTGTCATGGCCTAGTGTGTCATATGTGTGCTGATAGCTCACTGGAAAATTTGTTCCCATCTTTGCAGTCCTGGGAGGCTGCTTGATGACTTGTGTAATTTTTTGTGCTATTCAAGCACACATGTCAACAAAATTTCTTGAACATAGGAAAGATAAAACTGAGTTGCTATTGATTGGTTCTTCAACACAGATATCTCAGGCATAATCCATGCTCATATCAGCAAGTGGCAGCTCTTTTAACTTCCTCAGATAATGACTATGAACTTGGTGATATTGAACTTCTGTTAGAAGTCTTGATTGTACAACATTACCTATGTTTTTACTGTCCCAACTGTTTAAAAATTGATGATTAAAATAGTGCTGTTTTTTTTCTGATTAGGTCTAAAGCAAGAAATTAGAAATTTCAAATTGTAATCTGATAAATTGCGTCCGTGTTCCTCTCCTGTTTGACATGAATGTTATCTAGGTGTACCTGTCTAGTCTACCCATCCAATTTAGAGAGAAGGATGTTATGAGGGATCCTGCCAAAGACTTTACAGAAGTCCAGACAAAAGACACCTGTAGCCCTTCTCTTGTCCACCGATGTAGTCACACCACTGTAGAAGGTCACTGGGTTGGTCATGCAGGGCTTGCCTTGGTGAAGCTGTGCTGGCTGTCTTGGAAATTCTTTACTGTAACGTTGGTGAAGCATTGGAATAGGTTGCTGAGAAAAACTGTGGATGTCCAGTGCCTGGAGGTGTTCAGCACCAGACTGGATGGTCTAGTGAAAGGTGTTCCTGCCCCTGGCAGGGGATTGCAACTAGATGACCTTTAGGGCCCCTCCAGCCCAAGCCATTCTATGACTCTATATTTTAATGATTTTATGAAAATCACTATCCAATTGTAAGGCAGATTTAACACTGTGCTTTATTTATCCTTCTAAATATTTACTGCATTTAGTTGTATTTGCACTGTGCTTAGGATTTTCTCATGAAGGACACTTTATAAAAGTAAGTTGCATTGTTTGGAAGATGCATGAAATATTTTCAGGAAGTACTATTTTACATCATGAAAGGATATTTGGGATGTCTGTGTATTTCTGAGTTCTGAGTAATTGTGCAGATATTGTACCAGGCTAACACACAGCACAGACTTTGGACAGAGTGTTTAGTAATTGCAGAAGAACAAAACTGCTTAGAAAACTGCATGGTTTGAAGATAAATATTAGAACAATTTACATTCTGAAATAATTTTAGGCAAGTCGCTTGTATTTTAAAATAACAATTCCTTATAAAATACCAAAAGATTTAGTCTGTTATTCTCAGCATAGACAAATTTACTTTATTGACTACATAACTTGCATGATTCTGACAAGGAAAGCTTAGAAAATCTCAGCTATTTTGATGGCGAGCAGCAATAAAATTCTGCTTATTAAAAAGTCAAAGAATTACAAATAGTAAAAGATCACTGAAAACCACAATAAAATGAAGACCAGCTTAGTTGTATGCTTTTTATAGAATTGAAATACTGAGATATATTTTTGGTTGATGTTTCAAGTCTTGGAACATATTATATATTACAGTCAATTGTTTTTATGTACATTTTAAATGTAATTGAAAGCAAATTAAACTGTTTTCTTTGGCATAATAGTACATATATCAAGACAATGTACAATCATGTTATTTTGAATTTAGTGAATTTATGTTTTTCTTTTTATATTTGGGTGCCCAGGGGGATGCAGTATTATCCAACATTGAGCCATAAGCAGCCATAGACAAAAATGTTGATCTAATCATGCTGTGTCTGTATAGACTTATCAGTGTATTAAATCGCAGCAGCTTTATTTGTTATATACATTTTTAAAAGACGTATTATGTAATAAAACATTATTTAATCTTTTCAATGTTTCTGAGTCTATCACGGTTAAGCTTTTTGACTTGTTTTGTCAGGAAGGGAAGTTTGCTACCTAGGGGCATGTTAGTAAAAATTCCTTAATTCCTTCCATCTACATGACTAAAAATCCTGGACCACAAGGCAAGGATAAGGAGAGAAAAACAGTATGTCTGAGGACCTGATGCCTATTCAATACACATTTTACAAGATTATTAACTCAGGGTAGCCTGATACATTAATATTTGAAGGTTCATTTGTACCTGGAGCCCACTGAAAGCCTCAGTTTATTTTCAGTGTAAAAGAAACTTGGTTTGTGTGTGCTGAGACTGCTCCATGCTGTGATACAAAGTGTGATTAGTGAGATCAATAGAAAGATTTGTTTAAAAATTACTCTTGATTCAAACTGAAACACCAATATAGGAACATGAATGTTTACTGCAGCATTGACCATATATTAATTTTAGGACTGAGCTTTCTAGAGAGTGGCAGGTTTAGAAGGCAGGAAAGACTTTTACAGATTTTGTTTTTAAAATTGGTAGAAAAAAGATATGCATCAAAAAGCTGAAAAGCTAAAAATCAGAGCCATGAGTGGAAGGTGAACTGAGGCCATTTCACTTCGTTGACACTGATTGCCGTGGCAAAGCAAACTACAGCCTATAGTTCTGGAGATGTCCCTTTCTTTAATTTTATATTTGGATTAAAATTGGGGCCTGCCTGGTGCTTACAGAACTTTTGTTGCATGTTTAGGATTAATGCTCTTCAGCCTCCACCCTCTCCATGATGGGATGGGGAGATTTGGAAATGCAACAATAATAAAACTTGTGGATTGAAGTAAAGACAGTTTATTAGGTAAAGCAAAGCTGCCCAAAGAAGCAAAGCAAAACAAGGAGTTAATTCACTGCTTCCCATGGCTGACAGGTGTCCAGCCATACCCTGGAAAGCAGAGCTCCTTCATCAAGCTGGGCGCCTAATGGTGACTTGGGAAGACAAACGTCATCACTCTGAACACCCTCTTTTTCTCTTTCTACCCCCAGATTGTATCGAAGTCATATGGTATTAAATATCTATTTTGACTGCTGGGATCAGCTGTCCCAGCTGCATCCCCTCCCAGCTCCTTGTGCACCTCCAGCCTCCTTGATGGTGGGGTGGAGTGAGGAGCAGAAAAGGCCTTGAGGCTGTGTAAGCACTGCTCAACAAAAGCTAAAACATTCCTGTGTTAACAACACTGTTTTAGTCACAAATCCAAAACACAGCAGGTTACAAGCTTCTATGAAGAATATTATCCTAGACAAAACCAATATGCTCAGAAATGTGAGTTTTGAGTGAAGTTGCATTCTCTCTCTCAGTAAAGTGTCTCTGCCAGAAATCAGTGATAATGGTCCCAGACATTTGTGAAGTACAGAGGTGACAGTCACCTTGCTAAGTCATTAGGCCATGTAGAAAATACAAAGCTGGGAAACCAGCCCTGCCCTCCCCTGGATGAAGACAGATAGAGATCCTAGATCCTGCTTCTGTCAGAGGGTGTGTATTTTAAGTTAGATTATCATAAGAAAAAGCAGAGCACTTCTCAAATAAGAGATCAGAAGCTCAGTTTCTACTGCTTCTGCTTAGCTAGGTTCAAGCCACTCTTTTCTATTGGGTTCCTGGTCCTTTGAGTCGTGCATTCTTCACTGCCAATGGTCTTGTTTCAAGCAGGCTGAAGAAGTCATTGAAATTGAAAAGCAGAAACTGTGTCTGAAAGATAAAAGAAAGCAGTCTATACTTTGGCAACATAAACTTAAGTACACAATAAGGCAGGCCAAAAAAGATTTTGTGAAGCAATTTGCTAGCAGAATAAGAATGAATAATATATTTCATTTTTTAATATATCAGAAGCAGAAATCCTGCCAACAAAATTTGTATAACCAATGTAAGATTGATGTGTAAGAGGAATAATGTCAGAAGATGATAAGGCGACTGTATAAAAGAGTAAAGAATTCTCTGCATTGGTATTAACAGCGATGGCCATTAAAGAAGTTTTTTTCTTTATGGGTGTCAAGTCTAAGGAACTGTCCCAAAAGTGTTTTATAACAAATTAATAGCTATGTATTGTCAGGACAAAATTACTTTTGCTTAGGAATTTTAAAGAAAATCAAATATGAGATTGCTGATCTTGTTTGTAATAGATAGCTTACTGCTTAAATTGGCTTTAGTATCAGATGAATGAATTAATGTAATGACTATTTTCTAAAGGACACCAAAAGCATCTGGGAAATTAAAGATTTTTTTTGTCTGACTGCTATTTCAGGCAACTGTGGAAGGAAATATGTTAAATAATATCATCCACAGACACAAAATATACTTACTTTAAAGGATTAGACTATGACTAAACATAGGACATTTGCATAAACAAGTCTATGATTCACAAATAGAGTAGCTGTATTTTATTCTTTTTAAATGTTAACAAACATGTATGTGTTATCTGC
Organism: Acanthornis magna; assembly: GCA_036785705.1. Taxonomy (NCBI): domain Eukaryota; kingdom Metazoa; phylum Chordata; class Aves; order Passeriformes; family Acanthizidae; genus Acanthornis; species Acanthornis magna. The sequence continues at coordinate 26,921,157 of JAWUZG010000090.1, read as the reverse complement.
TTGAAATGCCCTACAACTGTTTTCAAGAAGCTATCAACTAGATCCTTCACCACTGGCTCATAAAGAAACAAAATTATCAATGAGTACGATGCAATCTCATGACCAATAATGGTAAAAGGTTAGAAAATAAAAAGTAGGCTTAAATGGTTACTTGCTAAAATAGGAAAGGTAATTTATATATCCCACAGGTTTTGGTTTTTGAAGTTGCTTAAATGTTCTTATACAACTCAGAATAGGAGGTGAATAGAGAGATCCTAAAATTCGGTGCTGTTGTATAGCTCTTCATCTTGAACAACACTGAAACTGACAGAATCTGCATTAAGATTTCACAGTGGAGAGCACCAATAAGAAGGCAGACGAAATTCCAGATTCGGAAAAGCTAAATAATGCACGTGAAGGGAAAAGTCAGCTCTGGGTTTGCAAACAAGAGTAGGTACTAAATCAGGTATAAATGCCCAGAAATTAGGCTTTTTAAACAGACGATTTTATGTATCCAATTGTCAAATGCAGAACAAAAATAAAATTGGAAATCTCAAAAAGAGGGTAAACAGTGAAAAGGAAAATCAAATTATAACACTGATTAATTCAACGGTGCACCTCTCTTTTCAATGCTCCTACAGTCCTGATTTCTTCTTCCTAGAAAAGATGTTGAAAATGCCAGCAAAAGGTGGTATTAAGTGTTTGGAGTACAAAATGGTTGACTGAAGTTAGGAATGATACAGACACAACGAGTTCAGGAAAAACATAATTAAGTAAAAGGTTTTCATGCAACTTAAAATTAAACCATAGATTTCATTTTCCTGGGATGTTTGGGTTTCCAAAATATGAGTTAGAGAAAAAAAAACTGGGGAAAATTCTGCAGGAACAATTAGATCCACAAAGCAGATGCAACCTTTTGTTAAGGAACTTCCTAACTTCAGTCTACTGACATTTTTGACAATTTATGGGAGAGAAGTATCACCTTATTCTTGATCCATTTTGTTATAATTTTCCCATAGGCATCTCTCCTGGCCACAGTCAGAAGCAGGGTAGATTAGATGGGCCATTGTTATGACCTTGGGAACACTGTTCTTTTATTCTTATATGGCCCATTTTTATATATTACTATTACTTTTTCTCCTCCCTATGTCACTTCTTGAAATCTGTTGTGGTGATATAATTCTCTTTTTCTGTATTTTCTAATAGCTGGGCTATATTTGACAATAGTCATCATAAAAATGACTGAAGACACAAATTTATAGAAATTTTTGCACAGATAATCAAGGTGGAGAACTAAGGCAAATACCATAAATATACATAATATAAATAAAATTCAAAGATCTCTATCTTTAAGAGCCCTGAGGAATTGGATTCATTGTCTTTGAGACTACTTATGCATGTAAAACATGTAACCTGTGTGTGTTACTTATTACATCCTATATAGTTTTTTCCTCATATTGAATACTGAAAACAATCTCTTTGAACTAGTGAGTGTCTGAAGTTACCATCATATAATACTTGTATTTTGACTAAGGATTTATATCTTAACATACTCATCAGCATTTCAAAATCAAGAAGCACCTGCATTGCAGCTCAAGGAGTGCTGAATTATTTTCTATTTGTGGGAAGATACAGAAGAAAAAGAATCTAAAATGGCATGTACATAAATCCAAAATTCCACATTTGAAGTCCATAATTGTGCTTCTCAACCTTTGGCCTAGCACTGCAGATACCTTAGCTGTTCTAGGACAGGTCTTGCAGTCAGCATGTCTGATTTGGGAAGCCCCGTTTACAGACTTTTTCATACCTCAGCTCTATTTGTGGATCTGTCTTTGGAAACTTTTTTCTATTGGCTCTTGATTTAATTAATTTATTTTCCATTTAAAAAAATTTCCAACATATTATTTTTAATGTATATAAAACAGACTTTTTAATTTGTGATGAAAACCAGATTATTTTTTTAACTTTGTAAGTAGCAAAGATGTTATTTGATATAAGAAGTGATTGAAAGAAAAAATTATCTCTGGCTCCACACTTGGATGCTGTGAGCAAAATGAAGAGCTTCTCAAAGCTAGCACATGCTGGTAGATTTACAGCTCTGCTGTAATTGGTGAAACAGTTGACAAAACATGTTTATATAGAACTCATGAAAAGCGACATTTTTTTCTCTGTGTACTCAGTGTTCACAGCATTTCTTTTCCTCTTTCATTTTCACTATAGCGAGAGATAGAAATTGACAAGTTTTACAAACACGTTTTGATGAAGGAACAAAATTGTTTACTTTATTGATAGAAAGTAGAAGTTACTCAGTTTTAGTAAGATCTTTTCAAGACCTCTATGTGAATTTAAGTACTATTCAATGGACGAAATGAGTTATATAGGAATATACAGTCTCTGTCCCAGAAGTTTTTTGATCAATGCAATTATCACTGGAAACATGGAGTTACTGTTAATATATCTTTTCAAAATATTTCCTAAACTCTTCACTAGGGTCCATAAAAAGTTGTGTTTTCTTGGAAAACTCTTTATGAAAGGGAAAAAAAACCTATTAATTTTACATAGGTCTTGTTTGTCTCGTCTTGTTTTCTTTTTTGCTGTGTTTTGCATGGTAGAAAAATCTCATCAGAAATGTCTTATTCTTTTGACCCAGCTCCCTTTGAAAACTATTTTGTCATCCTTCAGCTCCTTAAAGGAAAAGATGAAAGCAAAAATATGGATGTGTTTCTAATGAGGATAATGAAAGTTGAAAGGCAAGTAGAAGCATTGGAGGAAAAGTGAAATGTGGATACTGATAGATGCTCAGCAGAGAAAGATGGAAATGATGAGTCCGTATTGTGACTTAATGACACATTACCAAAGAACAAAGATTCTGATGAACAATGCTGAAAGCAGACACTTGAGGTTTCAGTGAGAATCTGAAGTCCATGTGAAGGGATTAGATTGATTAGAAGCAATACTATATAAACTTCTTGTGACTTTCTTTGACATAGTGTTTAATCTACTACTGAGAGATGAATAAAAATATTTTGATACACAAAATACTTTTGACACCAGCCTCAAAATGTAATACTAAAGGACAACAGACATCAGCACAGAACTTTCCTAACAGTTTAAATTGGTCACATTTTTCTGGAACTGGCCAGAAGTATTTTTTTTTAAATGGAATTTTGTTTTTCTTAATATAGTATGGGTTACATATGTATTTTTTATTTCTGATTTTTTAAAATCTCATTTGGCTATTTTGCAGTGTATTTTCTCAAACAACAAGAGACATTTATCAGGTAAATGATGATACAATGCTATTTCTGAAGCTAATTCCTCAGCTTCTCACACTGAGTTTGATAAAGAAGCTGACAGTTTATTGGCTGGAGATGTTTTATATGATTGTTGCTTCCTGCATTGCTTTTGCTTTGTTTTGTTTTCCTCTCCTCTCTTCATGTGCTTAATCTTTAGAACTTCATCTGCTATTTATACTGATATTTTATTTTAATCTGACATAGATCTTTTGACGGATGATCATACTGAATATTAAATATTTGGACTATGTCATGGAATCGTTTGAGTATAACAAACTTTTTACTGTCCTGAGCATAATGTAAACTATTAATTGTGTACTGTCTTTCTTATTTTATCAAGCTGTGGACACTATAGATATAGCAAAATTATCTCTTGTTGTCTTACACTAGAAAATGTACAATGAGCTTAATGAAAGAAAACACATTTTATAACCATGGTAACTGTCAGTAACATCTGTAGATTCCTCTCTCTCTTATTTCTCTATGAAGATTGAAATACGTCATTAATTTTTGTGGATTTTTATTTTTCTGCAGAAGGAGAAAAGGGAAAATCAATGATGGGTATAATTTTAAATCACATATGGCTAAGTATTTAGGAATCACTGGCACAATGAGTATGGCAGGCAGTAAAAAATATTTAGATTCAAATGAATTTGTCAGAGATAGAATTAGCCTTTCCATAAAATTGGTTTGTCTCTGTGGTATTTCTGTAAACATTTAAATGAAACCTCTAATGATACTTTGTGAAAAATTTTGATGTATATAGTTATTTTCAAATGTTTTCTGAAGAGAGTCTGATACCTCTTTGTCAAACTGCATCCATCTGCCCAAAATCTTAGAGGATTTATAAAAGAAAAAAGTGTTTGTGAGATGATTCTGACAGATTATTCTGGAATTTGGCAACAGTGTTGCTTGAGAAAGGCAATATTTCTGCTTGATACTGTAAGATTGCTAAATGTATTTCAATGATAATTTAGAACAACCAGCCATTAACACAGGAATTCAGTAAACAAAATATTTGTGCTACTGTATTTAAGGGTTGTAATAGTCTCCTCAACTTAAATTCAAACACAGACAGAGTCTTTCAGATCAAAGGCCATGAATGTGCAAAAGACAAGCCTTTCAGATACCCTACATCTCTTTTGCAGGTTGCCTGGAGTTATAATCCTGTTGCAAATCTGTTGCTAGGGCATGTTCTCCTGACTTCCTGCCTGCAGTAGAGAACTCCAGGAGGAAGGCAGGCATAATGCCCACATTACTTTTTGCATTGTGTCATGGCCCAGAAGTCAGAGGAGTAGTTCCATCCTTCCTCTCCTTTTCTTGGAATCAGAGCTAATAGATGGATGGCTTATGTTAACTGATTACAGATTCTGTGTGCCTATTTGCCCTTTCTTCTAGATGATTGAAATCTGTGTGTACAGCAGCTCCCCTGTGATCTTTTGTGGGGAGTCATGAAGCCTTCTCTTATTCTTCTTGAAAATACTGCAGAAACATTTCTTGCTTCTCAAAGGAATTTTCAAAAACAACCCATGGAAAAACAAACCTACAGGGTATATAGAAGAAATCAGTTAAGGAGGGGGGAGAAGAAACGAAATTCTTTGGGTTTGGACTTAGAGAACATTACAGAAATTTTTAGATATGTAGAATATCCCACTGAAAAGCTGTTTCAAAGCCTTTTAAATAAATGCTTTCATTCTGAAAGAGGAGTCATGCCAGAGACCACATGTTTTTGCCTTTCTTCCTCTGTGTTTGACTATGCATCTAAATTGGCAGTTTTAGGTTGAAACTGGCTTCTGATTTAAAGAGGGTTTCAGTGCAATCTAAGTTGCATTCCATAATGTGAGAAGGTTGTTTATTCTTTGAAGTGAGTCAGATTTCCATAGATAGTGTGTTTTGTGAGAAGGTTCTTCAAAAGTTTGAGTGTGTCGAAGTGCAAATTAGCAGATTTATAAAACAATGGATTAAATGTTGCCATGTCTAGACATTCAAAAATATGATGCAAGCACAAAAGATTCAGGATTTTAAAATGAGTTAAAAATAATATTAAAGTTGGTCTTTCTTTGCTGTTTTGATTTTAAACTCTGAGAATCTATACAGCTGCAGTCTTTTTTTACAAACCCAAAGAGGGCAAACTTTTCAAGTAAGACACTTCAGATTCTTTTATAAACTACTATCTGACGAAAGGAGTTTAGGCTTAAAAAACCAACAACATATACTGTTATGAGAGTTAGGAAAAATTCATGAGTTGACAATCCTGAGACTTTACAGAAGACTACATATTAAAGCATTCTTCATGGGTTTTGTTGGATCAACAGAAGATGTCCTCATGCATTGTTACTGATTCTCTGTGTACAGCTCTTTACATGCAGCTCTTCATGATACATTTAGATGTCCCTGTCACAGATCATCTGTGTGCTGGTAACAAAATGCATTTCATATTTTAAATGCCTTTGTCTTCCTTTCCTTCCTGTTTTCTTCTACGTATTTGTTCCACATATCTTTAAAATATCTGAGCTTATTCTTTTCTATAAAACATTCCCTTTAAAATAAAAGACCCTTTTCAAATGTAGCAATGGTCTTATGTTGATTTTAATGTGTAGTGCCTCCTCATATTTTTTAAATCCATGTGCATTTTCTGATTTAAAGTGACATTTTGTCCATGTTGGTATGAAGGTTGTTATTAAAGAAAAAGAAAAAAAAAGAATATAGTCAAGGCTTTTTATGAATTCTCCATGTTACAGTTAAAAAATACTTCAGAGTATATAAAGAATACCTGCCTGTGAAAGTCAGAAAAAATCTCACTGTTATCAGGGGATCGAATAATTTAAAGAATAGAAAAACATTGTGCCAAAACCTATAATAACTGGATATAAGTTGCTTTCTTAAATATGTGGACAAATTAAAAAAAAAATTGATGAATGCAAACCCATCCAAGATTTGGCAATTTATAATCACAAATATAATTATCAAATAAATCTTTGTAAAGTAGTCTGTTATGTATCCACATTAGATTGTCTTTGAGAATAATTATTGTCAAAAAAAGAGAAAAATCTGGACAAAGTATTTTAAATTCATGACCATTTGAGCATGAGTCTTTTCTTTTTGGAAGCTATTATCATATTGCATTTCTACAGTTTATTTATATGTAGTATCCCAAATTACTCAAGGACATTCTTGGTATTTGTCAGAAAAAAAGTCAAAATCAAGCATTGTAGCTTGATTATAGCTTACATCGCTTAAAGCCAGAAGACTTCCCAACATCTAATTAAAGTAGAAAACATCTAATAGAAAACTAGCAAACACTTAATACAAGAAAGAAATGCACAACATCACAGAAAAGGCAGAAGAATAAAGTGCTTTTTACAGTAGATTTCATAAAGCTGACAATGTAACACAATTAGACACATCAGGGAGTCACAATGCATAATAGAACATTTTAGTAGTGACAGTAAAGTCCATACAAATTGTGTGGTGTATTGAAGCAGAGCTTCACTTGAATGAAAGTGAAACAGCTGACTGCTGGGATTAGGCATTTTAGAATTTGTCTTGTAGACCATGGTTTTCTTTTGGGAAAATTTTACTGAAAGTAGAAACTTTAACACTCACTCTTCATTATTTTAAAAAACAATAGGAGCCCCTAAAGAAAAGACCTGTGCATGATGACGCCCAAAAGAAAAGCATGTCTGAAATTTCTCAACATTATAACGGTATTTTTAGAAGGACTTGTTGAGCACATGTTTTAAGAAGAGTATTGTTGTGGTTTAACCCCAGCTGGCAACCACACAGGCACTTGTTCACTCCCCCACCAGCAGGATCAGGGAGAGAACTGGAAAGGTAAAAGCTAGGAAACTCGTGGGTTGAGGTACAGACAGTTTAACAGGCAAAGCAAAAGCTGCACACACAGGCAAAACAAAGCAAGACAAGGAATTCACTCACTGCTTCCCATGGGCAGGCAGGTGTTCAGACATCTCCAGGAGAGCAGGGTCTCACCACACGTAACGGTGACTTGGGAAGACAAACTCCATCACTCCAAACATTCCCCCCTTCTTCCTTCTTCCCTCACTTTACATACTGAGCATGATGCCATATGGTCTGGAATATCCCTTTGATCAGTTTGGATCACCTGTCCTGGCTGTGCCTCCTCCCATCCTCCTGTGCACCCTCAACTTCCTTGACAGTGTGGCAGTGGGAGAAGCAGAAAAGGCCTTGACTCTGTGTAAGCTCTGCTCAGCAACAGTGAAAACTTGTCTGTGTTATCAGCCCTGTGTTCAGTACAAATCCAAAACACAGCCCCATACCAGCCACCGTGAAGAAAATTAGCTCTACCCCAGTCAATTAGAAATTAACATGAATTCAACTGTTTGCTTAACTTCAATCATTTCCAAAATTTCAAGTGGTGCTGTTTGGGACAAGTGCTGCTTGGCAGAATTCTGGCCCTAAGACCCAGAGAATTAAAATTAAATTATTTAAAGCTTTCCTTTTCATTGGTACATCCTGTGATTAGAAAACAAGATTCTAAAATGATTTATCAGAAAGAAGCAAGGCCATGTGATTAATACTCATTTCCATTACCAGCTTTTTCTCTGAGAGAACATGAAACCTGCTGAATGTTGTGCTGGTGGCTCGGTTTAAACCAGGGAATTCACTTACTGCTTAAGTGACTATTTTTATCTATTTTTTCTATTATACACCCACTCACAGGCAAACAAATATTAAGAATGCAAAGTCAGCTTTAGTGGTTCATAGCTGAATGTTTTGTGGCCATTGTTATTAAAATCAGAAATTTCACCGTTTCTTTCATGAGCTGAAATGAACTACGTTGCAGATACTATGAAAGAAAACTACTTTAGAGCACATATATTAGACAGAGATAGTACAGATAAAGTATGATGCAAAATATGTCTATTTCAATCATCATGGGTACTGAGGGAAGATGCTCCTCAGTCATGGAAAAAGTGGGCATAAAGATATGTATAAGCTTTAACTATGTACTTCCGAGACATGGCCTGATCTGTAAGCCACAAACTTTCTGTTAATTTAAAAACTCAATTCAAGTATGAATTTTCTTGATCTGTCTCTTCCTTGGTGCCTGATTGCAATTAAATATTCTTCTCCCACCAGAATAGAGCTACGGTTACTGCAGTAATGTATTCAGGTTTTTATGTCACATTCATCTTGAGCTTTTCCAATAAGAAATGTGATGATGAATTCAAATGTGGTCTATCCTTCCCCTCATCTTCTCCCAGAGGAAAGAATCATATGTGTAGTGAAGTGGTTTTTGCTGATTTATTTATGTTTAATATGTGCACTGTGCTACTTGGTTTTATAGTAGAGAAGAAGTGTACTTTACCTTTCATCTGAAAGAGGTTACATGGTGATATTATCAATGCATTTCTAAGTCATCTTAGAATTCTTATTGTGAGTAAGCAATTATCTGTGGAAAAAATAAAATCTTGCAAGTTCGCTCCCACTTTCTTTTTTTTAACAGAGAAATGTATAGTGTTGAATTATATACAAGTTCTGAAAAATATATTTCTAGTTTAAAATAGCTGAATGCTTGAGTGATTAAGTCATGTCCATGGAAAAAGTGTTTTGAAAATCTTCTGAAATATATTAAGTACTCTACCACAGAAGACAGTTCTTCCAGGAACAAACTAGTGCAGTGCCAGAAAATCAGCTTTTATAGCATTGTCAAAGTATTTCCAGCTATAACACAGTTTTACAAGTAGATACTGGCATGAACATCAGAATACACCTGAACTTCAAGATTTTTTTATTATTATCTATTCTTTCTGTCTATGAGGAGAGGAAAATTTCACTAGATATGTAGCAGTTAACATTATTTTTAATAAGGCAAATCCTCCAGGATCCTGTCATAGGAACTGTTTCTGCTAATAAATGCAAGCTTTAAATTGTGCTGCTTTTGAACAGTCTTGTAAGATGAAACTATTGCAGAGGCCCTGGAACTAGTGAAAATGATGGGAAGTGGTACAGCTGAATTGGTGCAGTGGTGTTTCTGAGGTTTTTGTTAACTGGCAGGTCCCACAACATTACAGTTGCTGCACCATTCCCAGACACACACTGATAGGACTTTCTAGCACTTTATGGCACATCCCTGTCCATGTGACATTGGTTGACAGGTGGTTCAGACACTTCTGTGCTATAATTCCTTTTTGTAATATAAGAAGATGAAGGCATGAATTCTAAAAGCCTGTGTGAATCTCTCTTCCATTGAAATCAGTGTAGATAGTTCTATATGCTTTGAGCTTCTTATACTAAGCCACTTGATCAACACAAAGAGAAAAATTGTGGAAGCATGGGAAACTGAAACTGGAAAGACTATGCAAGGATAAGATTTTTAAGCCTTATTTATTCCGACCTGAAAAAATATTAATATCGATATTTTTTCTATGATTGTCAGACTGTTATATACATAATTACTTTCTAAGATACTCTCAAACTCCTAGACACAGGCATATCACACAGTCATTTTGAGAGCGGACTTTAACCATTTACATGATGCAGATTCTTCCTCAGTCCTTTTCTGAACTGCATCCTCAGGCACTTAACATATTCATTAGGGAATCTTCTCTACTTTCTTCTCCAAGGAAAAGATATTAGATTCTTTTACCTCAGTCTTAAATGACTTCTTTTGGCTCAATCATTGAAGGGTCGTTTCTGACCCTTTTAGACGAGAAATTTTAAGATGAGAAATAGCGCTGATGGGAGAAATATGCTTATTTGCAAACTACGGATGCTATTAACATAGTGACTTTGCTAAAAGCCTGATGCAAAATCCAAGATGCTAGAAAACCCTAGTGCAGTTATCATAAAAGCAAAAATCTTCAAAACCTACTTTTCTTTCATCTGCAGAGTGATGAGCTGCTCATCACAATGTGAATTCTAGCTGATGGTCTCTTAATTCTGGAACACTGTTCAAATTTATGGATTAGAGTTACTCTTTGTTGGGGCACAACTATTGGGAACTCAATCAAGCTGTTCTGCTGCAGCAACATGCTGAGGCTGTGATGTTTGAGTGAAATACAGGGTGGAAAAAAGAAGTTGTGCAAAATAAACATAAAGACTGCCAAACTATTACTTTATGAGCTGTTCTTCTGGGAAACAGGTTTAGTGGTGGTGATGCTTCTTTCAGGGAAATGAATGGGTGGAGGGTTAATGATAGGTCTTGGGTGCAGCTGGATGCTATTGCCAGTAACATCACACACCTCTGCATTATGCAGTGTTCTGACAGAACAGTGCTCTTTTCTTCTGTGTTTTGTAGGTTTTTTTGGTTTTTTTTTTTTTTTTTTCTTTTTTATTTTTGGCTGTTGGCAAAAACCATGAAAGCAGCCTCAGCATACACAGAAATGAGCAACACACCACAGGGAGTCCTCTACACAGTAAGTTAGCCAAATAATACTTTGTGAGTTTTTTTAAACCTCATCTTGCTTAGGAGCAAATGTCAGCTTTCTCACCAGCCTGAAACCAACACTAGGAGAACTTTTATATCTACTGTCATTGAGTTATTTCTTCTTATATAACAGAGGAAAATAAATCTAAGTGTCAAATAAACAACAGACTCTTTCACTACAACAGGTTTAATTAGAACAATCTATTTTGTGACAACTATTATTAGTTGACCTTCAACTAGTTCTCAACAGAAAATACAAAGATTTTTACCTGATATAACTGTGCTCTTGAGAAATGTTTAAGTCCTTTATGAATCAGTTATGCATGTTTATTTAAATTTTATAACCACGCTATTTCCTGTAATCATACCTATATATAAACTGATGTATGTACATTTATGTGCCTGATGTTATTTAGAACTCCTCCTTGTCTCAGTGGTAACTCTGCAACAGTCTGTCCACGGCAGCTTTTCTCCAAAGAATTCCTTTTGTAATCATGCAGAAGCTCTGTGGACCAGAGCTTCACATTTCCATAATGATATTCTTATATTCATTAAAAATACAATTAATTTGGCAAATTTTCTGATTATATTAAACACAAGTTGATCTATACATAGAAAAGCCTGTGTCTCAGTGCACCAAACTGGAAAAAACATTGTAATAAATAAAGAACAATCCTTAATCTACCAAAATTTTACTACTACTTGCTTATGATTTGAGATCCAATTCATATTAGACATCTAAGAAAAAGGCAGAGACTGAGTTACTACTGTACTTCTGAAAACTTATAGAAATTAACCTACCAACTTGGAAGATAGAGTTTCAGGCTTTTAAAGGATGTGTAGAAATTATATTTTTATGCATCTGGCCTTGTAATCATGATGTGCTTGTTATTTTAGATTGCTTTTGCAGGCTGAATTGTTTAGAAGATTAAAAACCAAAACAACAGAAGAACCCAAAACCTAAACTAGCACTTTCTTTTTAGGTGTATTTGCTCATCTTTGCATCTCTTCTGGATGGAATATTTGACAACTGGCAAATTTCAGGTATAGTGTTCCACAGAATCACAGAATCCTCAGAGTTGGAATGTACCCAACAAGGATCATCAAGTCTAACTCTTAAGGTCAATGGCCCGTACAGGGATCAAGCCCACAACCTTGGCATTGCAAGTACCATGGTCTAACCAACAGAGCCAGTCTCAAGGTTTATTCATAATGTGAAAGAGAAATGGTTTTGCCATCTTGAAAGATGTTTGGAATTGTAAAAGTCCACTTACACAAATGAAAAAGCCAAAATCTCTAATACATATACAGCAAATGACCTCCAAGGAGATAAAATATAACGTTTTTTTAAAAAATGATGCTCAAATACTGTTGTAGCAGCTGAAATCTGGTCTTGTACTTATGACAGCACCCATGTAATTTTGGGCAATTTAATCACATATGCCAAAGGATTGGAATCTTGTAACATTTCACTGTCATTGAGTTTTGAAGGATGAAGGACAATAATGCTTTGTACTCTGATTTTTGTCACCAGCTAGTGCATGGATTTGGCGTCTGCACATCAGTTTTTTGTCCTCAAAACACGGGTAATATCACCACATTCTCTACTAGGATAGTTGTAGTAAGTTCTTCCATATTAATGAAGCACTGGGATACCCTCGTCATGAACTTCTTAGACCAGACTGTGAGAGATTAATCAGAGCTCCTATTCAGAAATAAGCTTTGAATTAGATGAAGTAAAGCCTTGGGTCACATACTGAATAATGAGGGTAAAAGAAAATATTGATCATCATATTGATCACTAAGTGAGTATCATACATTCATGGCCTGTAGAGAGGCTGAGGTTCTGTGGAAAATATGTTGTGTAATGGTAAAATTGAGGATTATAACATAATGCACATGGGATAGGGATAAAATTAACATTACAATAGTAACCTCAAATCCAACATTTTTGAGTGATTGAACACTCAACCTAATAAGTTCTTTTAACATATATTTGTGGGTTTGTACAATATATGTATGGGGCATACTTAATTGTGAATATAAATTATGGACTTCAGAGAAGGAAAATTTAGGAAAGAGTCTTTTTAAATTGTATTTCTTATATGTCTACTCATAAATGGGCCCTTTCCAAGCGTAATATTGTTGAACTCAATGGAGCTAAAGTATTGTATTATTGAATCACAGGGTAATAAAACGGATTCTCTAAGGGTTTTTTTGACAACTGGTGGTCTGATGTGTCAATATTTTTAAAAAATCATGTCTTGTCACCAAATAAATCTTTCTAACCTTCAAACTATAGACTCGGTCAAAAAGAAAGAATAAGTGTGAATGACATGGAAATTCTGCAGCATACACATCGTATTTTTACTCCACCTATCTCCTGTGTCCACATAGATTGACATCACAAGAGTCCTTTGGGGGCAAAGGCTATTGCAATAAACAGGGTGAAGACAATTTTAATCACATCTACTCAAGATGCTCTTTGTGATTTCCATACCATTGATAAATATGCAGGACTTGATGCTTTTAATACTGCAGGAAAATTCATAGTTTCAGACAAGCAGATTCAGCCACTTAGCTACTAACCATTTTGTTGTATCAATATGGAGGGAGGAGGAAAGGAGAAAAAAAACCTGTGTTAATTTTTGGCAGCTGTTGCTGTTCTTTTACCAGTCCAGTAAAATCACAGTAACACAGAGGTGAGCAGAGGAAGTGAGAATGAAAGTTTTAGAAGTCTTTCTTACCTTTGATTATGCAAAACCTGGATGGATTTTATTTTTTTGTCTTGTTTCTACGAAAAAACAATAATAAAAAAAGAAAACTTAAATGTGTAGTTATATTTTTAAGACATGCTTTCCCCTTGTCTCCTTCTAGACATATTTATGTATGTCCCTCTATATATTCATTTCTGTAGAGAATTTTTTATACATTATGTTTTATATTTTTATGCTTGATGGATGTAAGTGTTTGAAGTTTCAATTGCATCTAATTACCTTGGCAGAGCATGTGGTTGCTATCATGGAATGCCACACTTCTCCCACAGATATAATTGTGTTCCAGTAGTGGGTGGATTGTTCTTGCCACGCATAGTATATAAAGTACTTTGGGATCATCTGTGGGTGACAGAAACTGTTGTTGTGTCATTGATTTTAATCTAAGGTGGTCAAAACTCTTTATGTAATTTTGTCGCATCCATTTGGCCAGTGTTACTTTCGTACATGGCACCAGCTCTTGGATGGCCCTCTGTGCTTTTCAAAGCATTCAGTGTTAAGGAAACTTCCCAGTCTTCCCACTCATGAGACTTCCTGGCAGTCACATCCCAAGGCCAGAGACTGTCACTGCTGGGACTGAAGCCCCTTTGCAGGGGGAGGCTCCAGTGACCGACAGGTCCCCCTTGGCTCCCCACACACCTCACTCACACAGTCACACCAGGTTCCCTCAACAGTTCAACCCCAGGTTTCCCATGGCAGAGTCTCAGATGTCTCTTTCCACAAAGCCATTTATTCACGGCACAGTAACACAGGAACAGCCCCAGCTGGTGCCCCCAAGAAGGACCCCAACCAAGGAACTTCTGGGCTTTTATACCGTCACATCCACCTGTGGCAAGTCTCCCTCTTCCACTCTGTGCTCATCCACCTCACTGTCAGTCTTCATCTTTGTTACACAAAAGATCAGGTGACTCCCAGCTCCTTCTGTGTGTCTCAGTGTCCATTCCCCTGACTGATATCACCCACATTCATGCATTTTGTTATCCCAAAGGCTGACAGTTCACAGCCTCTTGTCTCGGGCTCTCAACCAGAGCTCAATCTGCATCTCAATCTGCAGCTTGGGAGCAGACCTACCCAGACCAGGAGCATTCCTCAACATCAGTTGTATATTCCCATATATAAAATGCATTTTTCTATATAGAACAAGAATATTTAAAAGATTTTGTCAAAAAATTCACAAACAGATGTAATCCCCTTTCCAGATGATTACAGAAAGGATTTGAACACTGTACAGATTTCAGTAGATAATCATTATCCAAGTTCAAAATCATAAAGTAATGCAGATACTCAATAAGAAATTACCATATACAATCACATAGTGTATAAATATATTCTAAAGCACAAAATTTGACTAAGGATTTATTTTATTATTAGTAAGTTCTTTTAGGTCCCAATTAAGTTAAGAAAGTCCTTGGTTAATTAGCAAAATTTTAGGCATATACTTGAATTCCATTCAAGTCCCATTGACTTGAATGGAATTTAGGCATGTGCTCATAATCAAACATTTATGGACATGTTTCCTTAAATGAATGCCATTAGTGGTTTGTGGATCTCCAATACTAAGAATCAGATTCTACTCAATAAATTCATCATGAAGTCTCAATATAGGCAGAACATCAATAAAATATGGGTTACTCCTATGTTGCTCTTTAAGCCAGGAATATTCAAAAATCTGTTTGCTTTATGGAAGACTCAAACAGTCTTTTTCACTTATGTTGGTCTATTGTATTAAGTTAGAGTGGGTGTACCTTGCCAATATATATTGAAGTGGATGACAAAGCTCAAAGCAAATAGAGACTGAAATAGAGACTAAATAACTTGGGAGACCCTTCATTTTAGCTCTGCTACATGCTGATTACCAATGAACATAAAGTCTGGATATTAAAGATTATCAATAGTATCTTCATAAGGAATGGTACCGTTAGCCTCATTTTATTGACAATTAACAAATGTACTGATAGACCATGGATAACCTTGGACTTCGTCACCTGGTACGAAAAGAAAACTTCCTGCTGCAAATGTCTGTTCTGCTGTCCTTACCTATTCTGCTAAGTATTGAACTGACACCAAATTGCAAGTAGTGTCACTGACAAATACTGCATTTAGCAGGGCTGATTTAACAAAGTAGCAGAGCAGCAGGCTGGTTATGGCACTGACAGCAGCACTAAGAGGATTTCAAAGCATTGTTAGACTTTCTAAATCTTTCCCTTATCATCTTTCCAATTTCTAATTTGCTCACTCATTCAATGCAATCTCTTTTTAGAAGTCATTCTGTTTCCCTTTCTGGAAGTCAAGTAGTAAACAGGAGTTATTCTCTGCTGCACTTACCTTGGTTCCTTATTTTTTGGCACATATATATTAATGACTTATTCAAGCTATTCCAGCACTTAACTTTCTGTATCCTGGGCAGAGTGAAAAGCTGCAATAGGCTGTAGAAGTATGTAATTGGCCTTTATATGCTGTCAGTCCTCCTGCTAGATATGCCTATGCCAAATATGAAGATGGAAGTGGGAGAGAGGAAAACTAATCTGCAGAAAGCATCCCAAATTCAATTAGAAATGCCTGGTATGATAGAAATTAGCATTGAACCGAATAAATTCCAAGCTTTGGCAGACTGTAGGTATGAACGCCAGATGCAAAGTGATAATGTGTGCAAAGGTTGATTCATCATAGGAAGTAGCAGCCAAGATATTGGTGAGATAACCAAGAAACCAGAGAGATGGTTTAATGTACTGATATGTGCAAAGCACTTGGGAAGGTCGTTGCTGAAGAGATCAGCAAACACACCATCAGTGGAATACAGGAGGGTCTAGAGTGAAACAGCTGCTGGAGAAAGATTGGAAACAGGTGAAAAGGCAGCAACAGATGCATCCCTCATGGAAAATACTGTAAATCCCTTTCTGATTCATTGGGAATACAGAAGGGTGGGCAGAGAGGTCTACTTACATAATGCAGTATGCTGAATTGAAAAAAGTCGGCTAAAAACCTTTAACAAAACAGTGATAGGCTTTGCACAGCAGAAATCTGTAGAAATGACTATTGAGGAAACAGCTTATATGACTACACAACTGCACTGGCAGCAACACTTTTTTTGCAAAAGATCATTGAAGACCCAGTAAAACATATAAACGTGATTAAATTAGTTTCTTGAAAGTCAATGCATTATTCTAAGAGTCTTTGAATAATCCATGCAATATATACAAACTTCATAGCAGAATTCACTCTGAGAAGGGTGAAAAACACAATTTAGAGGTCAAAAATGAGTATTTGAGAAGATACGTTCTTTGAATTTTGTGCAATTAATTTTAGACAGGTGCAAAGCATTGAACTTAGAAAGCAGAAATAAGATATACATTTGAAATAGCTGACTCTATACTTGGATGAAAAAGATAAAAGGATTAACATAGACCTCAAAATGAATAGAAGCCAGTAGTGTGCTCCTGTTGTAAAACAGGAAAATGTCATTCTTGAATGAATTAAAATGACTGTTGGATGTAAGACATTGGAAGATTTTTCTTTGTTTTCCTAGCTCTGCCTTGTTTTAGTGGGTCCTTGGCCAGAACAGTCAAATAACATGGTTTAGAGAAGATTGTGGTAAGTTGCACAGAATAGTAAGACTAATAAAACATTTAGAAAAAGTGAACTATGAAGAAAAGGAAAGGTTGAAAAAATTACATTTACTCAGTCTATCAGATAGAACAATAAGAGACACAAATTTCTTCTATTAGGTAAAAACTCTTATAATGACAGGAGTGAATGACTATTTTCTGTGATCATAAGGTCTAATATAGAGAGAAAACAGCTGAATTTTCAACAAAGTCTTAATTTAGATTCCAGGGAAATTTTTGAAATTCAGTGAAGCAATATGAGAAGATGATTGCATAGACCAATGGTTTTTGTTATTTGTTTGTGGGTGTTTTGGCTTTTTTAAGAGCCTGTACATATTCTTTTAGTGTTTGTTGAAGTAATTTTTATCTTGCCTGTGTACAGGTAGGTCTAGGTGAAACCTTCAGCTCTGTGATTTCTAAGATTCTGTGCTTAAATGACTGAGAAATTCATGAAATACAGCAGAAATTTTCTACTCAACCTAAAAACAGCGAGGCTATTAATCAGGATGTTTTATGGAGAACTCCAGTGACTAATGAATTCTTGGTAAAGATGAATGAAAATAACCTGCCAATGTGAATGACATTCATTGATTATGAGAAAGTTACTGACTAGCTTCAGAGAAAGAAAAATGCTGTTCTGAAAGCGACCCAAGCATAACAAAACACTTTCTGCAGTTTCTAAGAAACAAGTGGGCTGGGCTGTGGCTGACACAGATGGGAAAGAAGAAAAAGAGAGCCCAGAGCAGTGCTTTTTGTCTGCAGTCTACTAGTGGTATATTTATAGAAAAGTATCAAAAGGGTCCAGCACAGTCTGAGGATAGAGTGTGTGAACTTGGATGAGTCAAAATATCACTCTTATCCCATGTCTGCAACAAAGATGGGGTGCAGCATCCCACATACAGGGTAATGAAAGTCCAGGTTCAAACAGACTGTGGAAAGGGAGTTTGGGAGGGAGTTTGGTTGGGGAGGAGGAAGGAAGAATGCTAGTGCTCTGCCAAAACACATTTAGTTCTGACTTAAAAAAACAAAACCCCTACAACATTGAATGCTTATTGCAAATTAAGTTGAAAGAATCTGTACTCCCTTAACTTAGGTTTTATCTTTGGCCAAATTCCTTTGAAAAGGTGAAGAGTGAAGAGCTATCAAGATGTCTTAATTACCAAATAGTATTTCTTTTCTCATTGGAAAAACTTATTATTTCAGGAAGACCACAAGAAAAAGGTTAGGCACTTATTATTTTTTGGTGCAAACACAATTTTCTTCCCAAACCCTAGGACACATGTTCTATCTTGGTCTATGGATGTTTCTACTTTATAAATGAATACATCTGCAGCTGCACTGAACAGGAGAAAAAGTAAGATCAAACCAGAAAAGCAGCATTTTTTAAATAGAAGCAGAAAAGAACAAAATATGGGGAAAACAGAAAGGCTGAACTGTTCAAAAAACACAAGAAGGAAGTCAACAAACTGCCCCCACCTGCTGCGTTACCCTGTATTAGCATTTCTACTTCTCTATTAGAGTACATTAGGAAAGACATTGTAACAGAACAGGGATTATTTACATGGAAAATGCAATAAAGTGTGGTCAAACAAACTGTACAGTGGGCTCATTGTAATCGCAGCAGTCAGGGACGAAGCCTAAGAAATGGGAAGAATATTACACTTGTGTCAATAAATGTAATTAAGACTGAGATGATAATTTCATTCAGAATCTGTATTTCCTGCTTGCTAATGTCTCTCTCAGAAATTTACCTTTCCAAATGATGCATCTCATATTAGTTCTCTTCTAGTTCATTCTGTAGTACAATTACATTAGAGACAAGCAGAAGAAAAAAAAAAAACCATACTACAAACAACATCAATTCCTAGCATTAAGAATGAATTAATTGAAAGAAAAATGTGTTATGAATGCTTTGCCCTGGTTATTCTAAACTCGAATTGAATTTTCACAAAATCTTTAAATTGCCTGTGTGGAAGGAAAATGTCTGCTTACTTGTTTGATTTTGTTATAGGTCTGTTTATACTTTGTTATTCTTTGCTAGCTCAAAAATTTGTGTATAAAACATTAACTTTGATGTATGGCATGCAATCTTTCTCTAAAATATGTGAGTGGCAGGAAAATCCTGTGGAAGCAGGGTGGAGAGGAACATGTGTTGCCCAGAAACAACTGTGGGTCCTGTTTTGAGATTGGCTGCTGCAACCAGGGACAGTGGAGTGCAGCCCCTTCCCACTGCTGATCCTGAGGTGCGCAGTGGCATCCTGTGCTCCCATCCTGGGAGCTGTTGCCAGCTGCATCTCATCCCAGCTTCAGTCCTGCTGCCTCACAGCCCTGCCTGCCATTGCCCTGTGGGTCCAGCCCCTGTGCCCATGGTCCTGTCCAGCCATCAAAAGGCTGTGTCTGCCCCTTGTTCCTTTTTCTGCGCCTGATCCTGTCCCCCACCGTGAAAATCCTGACTTGTTTCTGAGCAGAAGAGACTGCTCAGAGTGGCTGAGTGCCTCAGGTTTTACCATACGACAGCACAGGGTTTAATGGCAAAATCCCATCAAGACTAGGGCACCTGTGGCTAGGGCTATATTCAGGAATACACCCTCAACACACCTCAGCTTCCCATCAGGTAGGACTTGGGCACACACCCATCATCCCAGTCATCCTTGTTGGTGCAGATTGGGTCCTGCACATTTGGTTATGTGGAAGCTTCTGTGATGCCTGATGGCAGCTGTACCAGCTGTGGTCCCACAGCAGGCGTGGGACTAGGCAGAGACCTTCACACAGGAATATGTTCTGATGCAGGACACAACGTGTTTGCAAAAAGTTGAACTCGTGTGATCACAGTAATGGAATCACTGGGAGACCTGACACGTGGAAAAAACTTGACAAACGCCTCAAAGGATGCCTTGGGCAGCTCCTAAGATTTAAAGGGCAGTGCCTCCATTTCCCTTAATTCGACAGTAATTTCTCCATCAATGCCAAATATTGCAGCCACTGAGGAGGAGGTGTCAGAGAAGACAAATGGGCACCAAAAGTGTGCAGAACTGCGGTAAAATATACACAACCATCAGGAATTGTTGTGTAGGATCTAGCTGTCTTCAAAGGATGATTTGTATTGCAGTGGCCTGGAGAAAAACTGAGTATGATAAATGTAAATGCATAACTTAAACCTAGTTAATTTCTTAATTCATTACAATACTTCTTTCCTACAAACAGCTTGGAAAATTATTGATTAAACAAACAAACAAATCCTAGGTTGATTTTTGGCTGGCAACTACTCCGGCCCTAAATCAAATGTTGAATCTGAGGCAGCAGTGTGCTTATCAGCCTCAGGTCATGTCCTTAATGCTCAATGAAAGGGAAACCTGTTTCTCATTCAGTGATTGCTCAGCTATAATAAACTGCTAACATTTTTTAATTTGATACTTTACATACTCATTATACTCTGGTATCACATAGCAGTGCAGAAGGTTTGACTTTTTCCCCAGGAGCAATTTTCTCCTGAAGCCTGAACATTTCATTGCTGCTCTGTAATTTAAAGGGTTATGGAGACTTGGTGGAATAAATTACAATGTTTATGAAAATAACCAAAACCAAAGACAAACTTTAACAAAAAAGACCACCCAGCTTCAGCATATGTACTTTTCATTGGCTTCAAATCACATACAGAGACACTAGTTTTGGACAGAGAACTCTAAACTGTTACAGTCTTTATCTCCACAGGAGGGGAAAAGAAATTTACAGCATAACTATCTTAAAAGCTGATTTATTATGATACTTTTTCCCCTCCATATATACTGTTTTTTATATATCGTAAAAAAACCCAAACCAATCCAAAACAAAACAAAAAACCGCAACCCACACAACCATGTTGAATTTATTTATCCACTTAGAGAATACAGAGAAAACACTCCTCAAAGTGCCTACCTAACAGAACAACTAATCTAATATCAGAAAATAAAACAGGCTGTTAGTCATCAAAGCTTAAGCTTTCAGCTTTCCTTCAGACTGTATTTCTACATGAGTTAGAGGGGGTGGGAACAGGCATGAAAGCTGTGTTAAATTGTCCCATTGCAAAGGGAAAATAATAAAGAATTCAGGTTAATTATTAGAAAGAACTTTAATCAAACAAAGCAATAGGACACAAGAGGTTATACTTTATTGAGGCAGGAATGCACATTGTGAAGCACAGTACAATACACCAAAGCATTTTCAGTCACCTGAGGTACCTATTAATAGACCAGTTAGACATGGGCTGATATTTAAAACAATTCTTAGTCACAAAAGTGTTTAGGATTTGTTGACAATTTGTTCATATGCATTCATGGTGGCAAGCAGTTTTTATTAGGAATATAGTGGTGATATACTAGCAAAAATAATTTTGTTTCCCTGCTGTAATCTCCATCTTCAGCCTAAGCAGTGGTTCCTTAAGAACTTCTACATAAGGTGAAAATCCATTCTCCAATATTTTGTGAATCGTTTTTGCAAGCTGATGCTTCTTTGAATACTCTTTGTCTGTGTCTATATTGCTAAGATGTTCAAAATCTGAGCCTAAATTCTGTTTTCATTCAATTTACAAACACTTTGTTTAGTTTCTTCCATCAGAAGAGAGCTAACTGATTTTCTGGGCAGGAAAGCACAAGTAAGATGATTTTTTTTGTGGTAGGAAAAAAAGAATTCAAATTTGTGATCCCCTGAAACACAGCATGGAAACTAGCCCCCAACTTTTGCTATTAAAAACCAATCACTGAACTTGAGCACTGCTATCACAGGCAGTATGCTTGTAGCTTTTTAGATAGAAAGGTCGAGTGTTATTAGAAATTAGGTGAAAGAAAGTGTATCTCTAAAAAGGCAAACCACTAAAACTACAGAAGAGTAGGCTCTCCCATAAAAGTTCCATGTATTTCCTGAAAGTTAGGGATTGTTTCAAGATTAAACCTTATCTTACTTTATTCCACACATATGCTCCAGATATTCACGTTGTTCTTATAAACCTCCAATACTTCTTTGAATTTTTTAAGTTCTTTGCATCAAACAATAACAATATTTAGCACGCTCTACTGGGCCCTCTACTGATTTCTCCTCTGGAAATATCTTTTTCTCTCAGCTGGGAAAAGAGAAGATTTCTGACCTTCTGATATTTCAGTTGGTGCCTGAAGTTAGGTGATTTTGGTAATAAATTACCGTGTTTGATACGTGTGTATCTAAATTACCATTTAACTTAGGTGAGGCAGACCTTTGGAGCAAATTTTCCAACTGCAACCACTTTGGTTTGCAATGTGGAGTTATTTAAGGGTACATAAACTGAATTACTTTGGGATGAAATTAATCAAAATAATTCCAACTGCTATGTGGAAGCCAGAAAAAAGTGCAAAAGTGGATATAGTCTGAAGTAAATCTCCAACAAACTGCATATATTATGGACATCAGGTTTCACCAGCAGCTGTTACACTCAATAGATGTGCTCCTATTTCCTGAAAGAAATTGCTAATGCAAACATAACCATCTTTAATAAGTTTCGTAAGAAAAAGTTTTCATAGAAACTCTTTTCTGGTTTTGTTGCGCTCAGTCCCTCAATGTATGTCGTATTCTTTACACACTGGAAGCAACAAATCAGTAAGTAGGGGTGAAGGAAGTTAGGCACAAGTGAGTGCTATCTAAATTTGTGGGCAGCTCAAATTGGTGGTGGAAGAGAGGTGATGAAATTCAGTAACTGATTGAAAGAGGTAGCATCAGTAGGGAGAGATGTGGAAAGATTGAATCTCCCTTGAGAAGATGAAAGGACAGTTCAGTAATTGGGAACAGCAAGGACCCATTTGGAGGGCAGAGAGGAAAAGAGAAGTAGTTAAGATAGTATAGTTGTTTTTCAGATCTTCAGTTCAGCTCCAATGCACTGAAGTAGTGATCTGAAAATAAAAGAGAATGGGGTGGGAAAAGTGTTGTGTTGTTTTGTTTTATTGAAGCACACACAGGTTTTTTATCATAAATGCACATTAGTGATTGCTAATTTTATTATAGTTTATAAAACAATTATATCTGTCCCCTTTAATTTAAAAAAAAATATTTTGACAAAGAACCTGGACTTTTCCTACTCATTTCAGGTATACCCAGACCCATTGTGCATGCATGGCATAGTACTAGGATTATACACTGTAGTATTATTCAAATATGCAAAGTCCCATTGACATAATAGTCAGGGGAGAGTATGGCTTAATGTATCTGTAATCCACATATTAAAGCTCTCTAAGTATGATTTGACATGACAGTCCATAATGCCTCTAAGCTTTAACTTTCTATTGTGCCTGTGACATATACTCCACAAATTACAGTATACGACTGTCTTGTGAAACTCCATTTCTGATCCATACTTTCTGTTACATTTATTATTTATTTATTTATGCAAATGTCTCTATACACATATATATGTCTATAGCTTCTAAATATCCACCCCGACAAGATGGGAATTCAGAGATAATTCCTTCTTCCAGTCTTTCGTTCCCCCTGCTGTGCCTATGTGTTGAAGTTAAGTAACCTTGAAAGGCTTCAGAATGTGTCTGTGCCATCAGCAGGGGAGTAGAAATGGAGGTGTATATGGGAGCACTAATACTTAAACTTCAAGCTGCCAACTCCACTGATATGTCACAAACACTCAGGGAGCCACTGCATGCCATAGTCATCCTCCTGCATTCTCATCAAGCACTCACCAAATATGGTGAGTTCCTACTTCCTAGCCCACAGTTGCAGGAAGGATCCTGGAGGGTTTGATAGCTGAACCTTTTACAAAGATCATGGATATCAGTGCCATGGAATTAATGGAGCTGGTCCTGGTGGCAGCTGTGTTCTCCCTTATGAAGTTATTTTGCTTTTATGAAAGGGTGAGACGGCAGCTGCTGGGGAGGGGCAGCTGCATGTTACTTCTGAGGACTGAAGTGCAGCTGAAATGGGTGGCAGTGACCATAACACAACAGACCTGCTGCCAGTGGCATCTATGATGAACTTATGTGACTGCCCTGATAATTAGCTTTGAGGCAAAAATGCATAATTGAGATTGTCTGGTATCATCTGTGGGTGTTAGAACCTGTCTGCTTGCACAGTGGATCAAGCTACTCAATGGTGTGAGCTTTGTTGAACTAGGCATGTGATGATTTCTCACCTGTGATAGCAACAAAGTTGTGTCTGTCAGAGATATAAGGCATCTCCAAAACCAGCCCCAGTTAGGTAATGTTTGTCTCCCCAAGGAACTTCTCTTTGAGATTTCTTGATGGGGAAAAGGGGTGTATTGTGGCAGTAAGCATATGTGAGGGAAGAGGAACCCTAACAAAACCGCTTTTGAATTATATTTAATATAATCTAATAATTAGGGTTTGTCATATATATATGTATATATACATAAATACTCACACATAAATACTCATACAGAGAGAGCTTTTAAAATAATTTGAGTGCCTTCATCAGTTTAGAGATCTCACAATTTTATGACAATGCAGCCCTAGTCACTACTTCAGGGCAGCAAGAAAGAAGACTCAGGCAAATGTTATTTTAATAACCTTAGCCAGCCATGCATTTACATCTCTAAGCCCTTCTCTGTTCACGCAGACATCCTATCATTAGCTCCATCTAATGCTCCTAATTTAATGTTCTTTGTCTTTTCCTTAAAGAATGAGAGTGCCCGTCTATATGATTAAATCACTATAAAGGAAAGGTCTGTCTGTGCTCTTCCTATACAGCAGATCATGTGGAGAAATATGATAGTCCTCATTATGCAGCATTCCTTTCACTGGGCCTGATCGAGTTCCACAAATAGGAAGTGTTCAAATTGCCAATACTCATTTGCATAGCTTGCCTATTTCCCTGCTGCTTTTCCACTGGGACCTATCCCAGGCTGCTTCAAAACCTTTCAGTGAACACTTATATTAGTCTGTTTTTTCCACTCTCATACTCGTGAACCGGCTGATGGTTTTTTATGGTATCTTTTAAACATTTATTTCCCTGTTTACTGCCGCCCAAGCAACACGTTTCCTGAGTCTTGTCTGTAGGAAAATGCACACCAGAGACTCTTCCTTTCAACAACTTCTAATTAGGCAGCTGAGGTTGAGGTCTGAGCAAAGCAATTTTAAGGGTAACTTCCTTGAGCTGGCTCCAGTGCTTCCTGCTTACCAGAGCTCACTGCCTAAGAAGCTTATCAGCTAACTTCCTGCTGGTGAGACACTTGCCAATCATCTGACATTGCTCCTTCACTGTATCAATGAGCTGGACTGCTGTTCTGAGAATAATAAGAAATAGAAATAGGAACTGACCTTGTACAAAGAAGTGTTGTGGCTTGCATGCAGAACACAGCCACTGTTGCAAGCAATGATTCCATTTCTAGGGCACACACAGTATTAGGTGACAATATTGCTGCCTGGATTCTGCCTGGAATCCATGCAAATCTGGCCTTTGCACAGCCTGTCTCAGTTGGATCTTGATATTTGTTGCCTTGAAATGTTTAAGGGATTTTTCACATTTTCTGTAATGAAGGGGTGGTTCCCTTCTGTTGTTTTCACTCCCCTAACTTCATTGCCTGACAATGTTATTCTAAAAGCAAAGAAGTTTTCCAGTATGTTGTTGTTAATTCTGCTTTTTCACAAAATGACAGCTCAGTCAGTACAAGCAGCCTGAAACTTGGAGAGGTATGCAACATGTAGCATCAAAGTTGTTTCTGAGAGCTTTTTGTCAGACTTTGGACCATTTGGCTCAAAGGTGAAATTAGAAAGTATCCCTCTTTTTATTGCAACTTAGAAAACAAATGCAGGCTGTTGTTTAAGTTCTATTCTATTTAAGCAAAAATCTTACATACAGAAAGCACAAGTTTTTTATTTCTGCTATTCCATCCAAAACCTCTCCCTCCTTACTGAACAGTTACATCATTATTCCTACTAATCTAGTTTATTTCATCCATTAGTCAGTAAAGAAATTGGGGAAAAACACAAAAAGTTACATTTTAATCTATACTTAATAAAGAATAAAAAGGTTCATCTTTCCAGACTAAGATTTTGTAATATAGATGTAGTGGGAAAAAAACCCAACAAAACAAATGGATAAGAAATTATGGCTTCATATTGTTCTCTCATTACAGAGTTGTTCCTGAAAGAGTGCCTGTAGTTATAAAATCTATGAATAATTCTATAGGTTTTATACATAATTTTTAACCTTTTCTTTTTATAGAGTCCATTTGAAACTACAGAATTTGTTGAAGAATTAACCGTTGTCAAATACCTTGAAGTTCAAAAACAATTAAATATGACTGCTAAATTTAAATAGCTACTATAAATAAATGGAGGATGTTTACCATTCAATCAGTTCCTGTATTCATTTTCTATGATGATATATCTAAACCAGATACATTCTTACTATAAGCATTAACTGACTTTATGGAGCTCTGCACTCACAGGATTACTCCAATGAAGAGAAGAATTATTTCTTTTCAATGATAAGCATATTCTAAATACTCAGGCACTTAGAGAAAGGCATGGATAGGGCATAACTTTATCCTTTGTGTTAGACTCTGAGACAGGAAAGGAGTTTCTTCTGCTTTTTCTTCATCCCATATGTTAGGCCATGGCACAACTCATTTCTGACCACGCTGCCTTATGCTTTATTGGCTGCTTGCCCATTCCTTGGGGCAATTTCACAACATGTGTCTTGAGCTCTATTTGATTCACTCCTCTGAGGTTGGTTTTGTCCCTTGGTGCCAATGTCTGTAATATAATTGCTTGTGTACAGGCTGCTTGCAGACAGAATTCTTCTGCTGGGTACATTTTGACACACCCCATGTGGTCCTCATGGTTTGCCAAAGCACTTGCTGCATTACAACCTGTTTTCTTTGCAGCAACAAGTGCCTTCTGTGATCCCCCCCCCTTCTGTTGTCCAGACATTATTTCCATAAATATGCCTGTATTTTGGGGGGATGCTTCTCTGCACAAAAGGTTGTTAATAGCCAAGGATAATAAAAGCAATCACAGAGTTTGTTGGATCTTTATTGTTACTGAGTCACAATTAAAAATTTAAAGAGAGAGCAGTATAATGAAATTGATTAGATCCATAAAAAAATTCCAGGCACAGCAGCTCCCCATCTTTCATGCAAGCAAGTTATTCACCCAGAAATAACAGAACTGGCTTTATTTCCCACTTTGGTATGACTTACTCCACAATATTCTTTAACTAAACCAACAAGTTATTCTAGGCAATGACACATTTTAACCTCTCTCACTGAAACTGTGAGAATGCTCAACACAAAGCTGAAGAGTAATGTAATAAAAGTGAACACAAGAGGAGCATCACTCTAGCTCAGTGGTTTAGGCATTCACCTAAATGAAATAGTGCTTTGTTCAGGACTCTATTCAAACAGCTGTTTATATGCATTTTACCTTCAGTGGTCTTTGGATAAATTTATTAACACTATAGAATAACAGGGAAGTCACTTCACAGTCAGTACCTCTAAGGCAAGAACAGAGTTTGTTTTTTTTTGGTCAGGATTGTAGTACTTGCATTTAAACCTCTAAATTCCAAATTCCACTTTACCAAAAAAGTCTTTGAGATTAAGTCTCGTGGATATTACATTGTCTACTTAAAAGGGAATACTTTTGCTTATATGATATCATCAATATCAGCAGGCATTGCTGATCTCAAATGAGTTCCCAAGTACTCTGGGACTCTGGGGATCAGATTCTAGTATTCAGAGCTGTAGGTTAGTTTATTTCCAAACTGAAGGCACTAAAGTTACTATACAAGTATTCAGAATGAATAAAGTCAACTGCAATGAAATTCATTTTTTTTAATACTCAATCACCTCTTTATGGAAAGGTACAAAATTCTCATAGATATTCCAACTGTACATGTGCACTAGTTGCCTTTTTGATGTTATTCAAAAGTTTTGAGTTGGGATGAACCTGCTGAGACTAACACTGTTAGTGTAAACAAATAACATTAAGGTAATAATTCAATGCCTGCAGAGTGCAGGCACTCTGTATGGACAAACCTTAAAATGGTCATACATGCATTTAAAGATCCAGTCTGTTGCTAGTGTTTTCTGTCTTTTCAAGCAGGATGCAGGAAGGAAATCCTGTATTATCATGAGATTTTAGAAACAAAGAGTGAAAAAATGCCCCATGATCATATTCTATTTTTTTGTTACTGTTTCCTATCCTTGGACTGAATGTATAGACATAACAAGGGTAAATGAAGAGTCAGGTAAACCCACTTTTTTGATTAAAAACAGCTTTGAATTCATTTAACATTTGTTAAGATATGTTGTCACTCTGTCTACTCAGTTTTTTATCTTTCATCTCTAAATATATTCCTGTTTGGAAAGCAATAATTTTTTCTAGACGTAAGTGTCTAAGTACCTGTTTAACTGAAGTGTACATTTATTTATGGCCAAAGAGACATGCTAAATTACCTGAATGTAATCAGGTAATTAATATACCTCATTCTTCAGAAATGCTGTCTAATTTTTTTAAACAAAGTTTCATTCCTTTTGATTGGTAAAAAGCCAAGGATGTCTTTCCCTCCAACCTCTTTCTTTTGTACTTCAAAAAATGAAAAGGAGTCAAACTTTCATCTTAATGTTAATATTATAACTGAAATACTGATTAACTGATTAGTGACAGATACAGTGAGCTAAGGTTCAATTTCTCATCCACTGCAATTTATTATGTCTCTAGAATAGTACCTCCATGTCCCATGTCTGTGGCCAGACAGGTGTGGAGCAGTTGCCAGGCCCAAGTGTGTTCTGCACATGCCTAAAATGTTACGTGCTAAAGGGTCTTGTTCTCACATTCCAAATTATGCACTCTACATCATGGTGCCGATATGCACAACTTCAGCCTTGGTTCCATCAAATTTGTACTAAAACAAACTCTTCCTGTGCATTAAGCCCTGATCGCTTTATGCAGTCATAAAGTATCCTTTTTTTTTGGTCCTGATGGAAATGGTTGAGATCATCCACTTCATGTGGATGAAACACGAATCATGATAGGTCCTCTTGTCTTCAACCCTTTTTTCCTCCTTTTGAAAATTCCCCACTAGAAGTACTTTCTCAAGACGGGATTGCAGATATGGGTGTCCTCTTGGTACTGTGGACAGGAATCAGAGTGAAAAGAGTACTGTTAAGTCTATCTTTAAGGCTCTGTTCACATCAAGAAAACTGCTTTCTTTGATAATGACGTTATCAAATACAGTTATTTATTTCATGATATGGAGCACACTGCCTGGGGGATCATGAATAATTTATTGGCTGAGATTGAAAAGATATTTTTATGCTTGGGCCTTGTATTAGGAAGATGAAAATAGCATTCCATTCTTTAAAGAGTTCAAGAAGTTCTGAAAGATCAACAATTAAGTGAATTAGGGCAAGATTATAGGTTTGGTTTTTTTTCTAGACAAATGTGGGTGGGGAGAAATAAAGGGACATAAAAACATCAGGTTATATATGCTTCAATATGACAATAAGGCATAAAGGTTACTCTTTCCTTTTTTGCAGATGGATGAAGAGAATAAATGGGCTGTGCACACTGATGTTGTCCCATGAATTGGCAGCCTGCAAAGTTCGTGCAACAACAATGGAGGAAGAGACTTTGCTTGTATTTGAATGGCACAAGATAATTTTCCACACAGAAATTGGAAGAACTGTCCTCCCGTTGACTACATACAGAGGTGATGTTGCTAGGATAAGATGTAAAGTCAAAAAGCTTCTCCCCTTAAGCTGTAAACTCCTTCTCTGTTTTATTAATCTGCAAACTTCCCATACATTTATAGTGCTGCATAAGTAATTAAGTAGATCATTATAGAAGCTTCCCATTAGCCATTTCAAACATGCAAACACATCAGGGGTGTACATTCCTTTAAAAATCAAATACCATTATTTGGAAATTTACTTTAAAGCATCAGTTTCCAGAAGCTGTATAACACAGTTATAGTTCTTTAAAACTTTAGGGAGGCTAGGCGAGGATCAACAGCATTCAGTTTCTGACAAAATTGTGAAATATTCTTTCTGGTAAATACACTCTATTGTTCTACCTTGACACTGAACTTTTTTTGTGTTTTCCATTGCTGTATAGGTATTGTATTCAGGTGTTATTGGGTGCATGAAGGGTATTAAAAATATGGATCTGAGACAACTGCCAATGCAAAAATCATAGTTTTAAATTTAAATAATTCAATCTATCATGAAGTTGCTAAATAGAACATCTGGCATTCATGCAAATAAACTCAGAGACTGGTTTAGAGCAAAGTAGTGGAAATTATTCATACCAGAGAATCTCAAGAACAAGGCATGGCATAGATTTTCTGCTTGAAAACTAACCCTTAATGTCATGTTGGACAAGAAATTTTCTTTAACTAAAATACTATGCTGCAATATTATAGCTGCACTATCTAAAGAATATCTTTTTTCCTTTTGGATTTTTTAAAAATCTAAGCACTAGAGAGAAAGTATAGAAAAAATAATAGAGTTTTTAAGATTTGTTAAACTTCTAGAACCAAAGCATTCACAAGAAAGGGGGTTTCTAGCTGTAGGAGACTAAAAATATTTAAGTAGAAAAATATTAACATGTATGAGATATAACCATATGATTGTTTTCCCAACATAAATTACTTTGTCGTACATTTACAGTTGGTATTAAATGTTTTATCCCAGATTTCAGCTATTGAGAAAAATAAATTTCTGTATTTTCTTATGGGAATCAACAGGAAATTCACAAAGTGTGCCACATCTTCTGTCAGGAAGCCTAGTATGAAAGACAATGATTTTTTAACATAGTAGGGAAAGTATCCTGCATAGTTTATTATCCTGCAGCTTTGCATTCTTAACAGATGAACCTCTTTTGTCATGCTTTAATGCAGAGAATCAGTATTCCCAAACACCGTTTTCCAAAGGGCTGGTCTCACCACAATGTTGCTAGTGAAGTGAAGGTATTAAAAGGTATTAAAACCACATCTTTGCAGCTTTCTAGAAAACAAACCACTCCTCATCACAGTAGAAAAGAGGGACAGCTCTCTAGCTCAGGTACTGTGGTGCCCCTGGAAAGGAGATGGATAACCATACTGGGTACTAAGATTCTCTAAAGGTGTCATTAGAAAAAAAACCCAAAAAACAAACAAAACCCACCACTACCAACAACATGGAAACAAAGAAAACAACACTTTTTGGAGAAGAGATCAACACTGAGCTCTTTTCTACTAGTTGAATACTCATAGTGTAAGGAAAGTAATAAACTCTGACCACCATCCAGGACAAGAACTATTGGGTGAAGAGAAAGCATGGAAGTATGATCTCTCTCCTTTTTTTCTGGTCTGTTTTGGGCCTTTTTTTCCCCTCTGTTCTGAATGAAAATGGACATATCTGTGTGACCAATGTGTATGGGACATGCCTGATGTGTGGTGTGCATATTTTGTGCTTGCCTAGCAAGTTAAGCTTTCCCTAGGGCTTAAGCAAACGAGCACATATTCTAAGGATCCATCCAGACTCTGGTAGGTGTAGAGGCCAGGATGAAAATGCCTGAATGCACAGAAGTTAATCTGGAAGTTCCCATTCTGGGAAGTTTCCAGCTTCTGGGGAGTCACATATCTGGATTGGCAATCCTAAATCCTGCTTCATTCTCATTTTTAAAAAAATGTACATTTCTCACAGTGTTTTATGAATATTTTGCGTTTAGTTACCTACAGGAAATCTAGCTGTTTGGGAAAAGTGAATTTCTATCTTTATCATCTTACCATTATGCTGAATCTCTTACAACCTTCACTCAATTATTCTCTGTCTCTGTGTGGGTATGTGTTTTCCTGCACTCAACTGAAATCCAGTGGCATTTTCCAGAAGAGGTTTTGAGACAATCTAGCACTCTCTAGCACTTGTTTAAGTGAAATATAAAATTTGTCTCAAAGTGAAAGTCTAAACTTTTATATTTGTTATCATATAAATTATTTTTCTGAGGCATTTTGTCCTGACTGTTGATGTCTCTTCTATTAAGTTACTGACTCTACAGCAATGGTACTTCTCTCAGAAAATCACAAAAGGACAAGGTTTCCGAGATACTTCTAGACTATGGCAATAGAATTATCAGATTAGATTCACCCTTGTAATCTCTGCTTCCTGACAGTTTTTGCAGAACTCAGATTTGCTGGATGTGTTGAATTTGCTATCAAATTTCAGCATACTCTAGGGATAAAAATGATGATAAAGCTTGAAAGGAAAGAATACTGAGCACAAACCAATGCACAGGATGTGGAGGAACTAAGATAGCAAGAAATGTCTTCTTTGATGTAAAGACAATTAAAAACCCTGCAATGTAAACTGTGGTGGATTGACCCTGGCCAGCAGCTAGGCAGCACACAGCTGCTGCTCACTCCCTATCCCCAGCAGGGTGAAGGGGGAGAATAGGAGGAACAAAAGTGAGAAAATTTATGGGTTGAGATAAAAACACTTTAATAAGCAAAGGAAAGAGGAAGGAAGGGGGAAAAACAGATGATGTAAAGCCAGTCATTTACCACCTCCCACAAATAGACCAAAGCCCATCCAGTCTCTGAGCAATGACTAGTACTCCGCACAAAAAGAACTTCCCCAAGGTTTTTACTGCTAAGTGTGATTCCATATGGTGTGGAATATTCCTTTGGTCAATTTGTGTCTGCTGTATTGCGTCCATTCCCAAATTCTTGCTCACCCTCAGCCTACTCATTGCAGGGACAGAGTGGGAAAGAAAGACAATTTTGCAACTACTACTCAGCAATAGCCAAATCACTGGTGTGTTGTCAACACCGCTTTACTGAAAAATCCAAACTAACATCATCTGGGCTGCAGTGAAGGAAATTATCCCAACAAGACCCACTACACCAGGCCTGGAAAATAAGTTGAGAAATGAAGACGGAATGAAATCGCAAACCCACCTTTTCAGCTTTTATTTTCTCATTTTGGTTTTTTGGGGTTTTTTTGTTTGCTTGTTTGGGGTTTTTGTGGTGGTGGTTTTTGTGGGTTTTTTTGTTTGCTTGGGGGGTTTTTTGTTTGTTTTTGTTTCTGTTTTGTTAGTTGTTTTTCTGTATGTTTGTTATAATTTTCTAGTGTCAAAACAGGCATTTTATTATTATTATATTGAAGACCATGCATGTAGAAAAGGAAACAAAACCACAAAAATAGATCATAAAGTATGCTACATCACTTTCTATCATTTCCCTCAACATCTGTTTCTATCACAAGTAAGATTAGGTTTGATTTCTGAAGGTTGACCATTGCTTTAATGTCAGGACTAGCAAAAATGTTGTTCTGTGAGGGTATCCCACATACATTGCTAATCAACTCTGGTGTGCTTATCAGCAGTAAGGATCCCATAACTCCAAGAATATCTATGAATGTCCTGTGGATTTGTATCTCTGATTCAAAAGTTGTTTGGGTTTTTTTTTTTTTTTAATTTTTATAGGATTACTGATCTATACAGGAGATTATCCAGAAAATTATAGGTATAGCCAAAGGACCACTTGGTTTAAATCTGATTACAATTTGACCTGTTTTAGATAAATCTATTAAATCATTAATCTGGCTTTAAATTCTCCAGAGATATGATGTGTACAATATATTGTAAGGGCCAGAAAAAATCGACAGAAAATGTGTGCATAATCAGCAAAGACTTAGAATCTAGATGTATGCAAATTTACCGAAGTCTGATGTAAAATCTTAAGAAATATCCTTAGACATTTTTATTCTTTTTTTTTTATTATGATAATGGTCAAGAGCAATGGAATATGAAAAATTTATGAAAATTTGTGGGGTTTAATGCAATTGCTGTCATATTTGCTAGGCAAAAATACAAGAATCTCTGTAAAGATTTGAATTTAATTTGCAAAGAGAAGAGAAGAAAATTTAGTTAATAAATTCAGATAAATTTTTCTTGAAGTAATTTGTATTACCTGACTCTTTTTTCTATTCGTAAAATTTAGGAAAGGTAAAAACTCCTGGTGAGATTTGGATAAATGTGGGGGAAAGAAAAAATAATAGAAATCTCTCACTGAACTAAACTGGAATATCAAAGAAAGCTTGTCTAACTTCTGTAAATCATTTTGCCCAATAACAAGTGCTTTCTCTATGCCTTAATGCTTCTACAGTGAAATTCTGCTGGTTCAAGTAATTATTTTTCCTGACCATCACTTATGAACCTTCCTGTTGAGGATTATGCCCTCCTAAAGACTCAGCAAAAGAGAACTTTTGCCTTAATATCAACATCTGTTAGTGCAAATGAGGTATTTTGGACCAAAACGCCGACCAGACTTTATAAAGAGCTGACCTTGCTATGCCAGACGTAACCTCACGAGCCAAGAGCTGGAAGGTGCTGGTGTCTTAAACTGCCCCAGGTCGAGGTCAGTGAAGCACATCAGCTCCAAAGACAAAGACTGAAGTTCCAACGCTGAAGGTAGTGACAAAATCTCTTCGACATCTCTCGATCAGAATCACGATTTACAGGATCTCAACGCGGTAACTCCACAACTACTTGTAGCACATAGTTAAAGGTGATTTTTTACAGATGTGTGAAGAAATAGGCATGTGGATTCTGTCAGGAAAGCCATAAGAGAAAGGTTTATTGTATTCAGCATCTTCCTTCATCATTTGTTACCAAGGACTTATTTACAATAATCACAATATTTTCACTTTTTGAAAGAACCATTTAATAACTGTTTTCCAATTTAGAAAAACAAAACCAAAGATTAAAACAGGTTTATGAATTAATCAAAGAAAAATATAAGACATTTCAGACAGATACACTGTTTTAGGCCTCTTTCCTAGTTCTTAATGAAAACTCAGAGGTGTGTAAACACTTCTAACTTTTCCGTTATGTTCTTGTTTTTACATAGGCAAAATGCTTAATTGTTTTTGCAAAAATAGAAGTAAAATATTTTTATGACACAGAAGAAGGATGATATGATTAAAATCAGTGAGTTGCTCTGAAATCTCATGTCAGTGAGCTTATATCATAGCAACTTTTAAATTTTTTTTATTAAAGGCATTGAATATTGGATATAGTGGATATCACATAAGAACACACGTTCTTTTGAGATTCTCTGTCTGATTTCTTTCCCAGACAGGTCTGGATAAGCTCCATGTAATCATCTGGATGCTTATCCAAAGTGAAAAGAGCACAGTAAGTTTGAACTGTGTTCTTTAGCCTTTGCATGAGATTTTTATGAATAGCACACAATACACAAGGACTTCAATGCTGGTCACTTTAAATAGATCAGAGAAAACTTGACTGTTTCTTGATACAAATGGAAAAGGAACTATCTGTCAAAATAACTGAAACTACAATGAATGGTATCCACTGTGTATAACACTAAATAAAAAAAAAAATCTGATAGACTTTGCAAATTATAATCCAAACCCCTTTATCTAGGTATAGTGAGTAGGTCCACTAGAGAAACATTGTCATTTTTGCAATTAAATAAAGCTTTTACTTCCTACAATAAATGAAATCAAAATATCCAAGGACAATATTCCAATTTTAAATTTTTATATAAAGTCAAAGCACTAAAAGAAAATCTGGGGAAGAAAAACGAATGCACTGGTTCATAACCTTAGTTATCTGTTCTGTCTTTTGAGTAATATGGTTAAGGACTATCATTTGTTTTACTGAGTCACTGTATTTGACTTACTGACGTGGGTGAGATGAATTTTCTGTCTAGAGTCCAGCCATGTATATATAACATACATATACAGACATTTAGCTCTTTTAGTTATACCATGATTTTTTGAGAGTGCAATTTTAAGAATAATCATCTCAAAACACGTATCATGTATCCTTTTATCTCTAAACACAGATTCATCTAATGTTTAGATTAGCTCCAATTGCTGGTATTGTTTGACCTTGGGAGAAGTGCTATAGATAGGTGAATTATTTGATATTGTAACTTAGGGGTGCTGTCTGTTGACATTTCAGGTAGCATAGTAGTCTTAGAATCCAAGATACTGATCAACAATGTTCTGTGATGTTAATGTAGAAACTGCTGTCTTCAGGGACATAACTGTGGAAGAAGGAGCTATAACCATGTTGGAACTACTTACACAGCCATTCCTCAAAATGCATTTCTAAGGCTGGAAAAAAGAAATGGATGGAGCGATAGAGAGATGTTTAAGATCTTTGTATGGCTGAGCATCTGAAACTTAACTTTCACAATACTTCCAAGATAATTTCTTTTGCACTTTTATGATAGTGGCTGGCTGACAACTGTACTTTCAGTGCATGTTTACTGTGTGTGCTTGTGTACTTTTTTGCTAAGATTTCCTCCCAATCTTCCTGTGGTCCCTCTCTTCACCAAATACATAATGTTCTGAAGAGAAGTCCCGAAGAAAAAAAATAATGTTTGATTGACTTCCAAAGAGGCTGTGAGTTTGGTTATCTTACTCTAAATACTGTTAAATAGGAATGAAGAGTTAAAGGCTATAGGAACTGAACTTGATTTCCTTTAATGTTTCTTATTAACTGACCGTTCAAAAGAAAATGTGAAAATTGTCCGTTTCAACATTTCCTTTAGTAAATCAAACAAGAACTTTCAGTTGCCATGCTACAACCAATAATATTATTTGAAACTATGTTATAGTTAATATCTACACCTCTGAGGACTTGAAACACATGCTACTGGAAAAACCTAGCAAAATTTCTGTTTATTTCATGCTGTAAGGTTGCATTCCGACTAGCACAGGGTGGAGGTTAACACAAGAAATCTTTTCTGCTCTTACGTCTCGCAAAGTTGAATACATTTCCCCTCAACATCTGTGTGACTTTGTGTAATTTTGTCTGTCTGCCTTGGATGGCATCTGTAAAATAAGAATATGAATTTGGGAATTTTTATAAAGAGT
This sequence comes from Acanthornis magna, assembly GCA_036785705.1. Taxonomy (NCBI): domain Eukaryota; kingdom Metazoa; phylum Chordata; class Aves; order Passeriformes; family Acanthizidae; genus Acanthornis; species Acanthornis magna. The sequence continues at coordinate 26,884,234 of JAWUZG010000090.1, read as the reverse complement.
TTTGACATCCTAAAAATGAAAAATAAGATGTAGCTGCAAAGTACTGTTGTTTATCATCATGTATGAATATGAAATTCAGTCTGCTGCCGTATTTCTCCCTTTCAAAATGCAATAGGATTATAAATGTCAAATAGATTTTTTTGTTAGTCATAATACAAGAATAACTTGTTGTGAATAAAACTTTGTGTAATTAAAACATTATATGCTTCTTTTTGACATACAGTGTATGTACATCCTAAACAGAAAATGTTTCACTAGTTACCGCCATTTTAGAACAAATGTCTTTGTCTATAATGTTTGGTTTTCCCTGATGAATAGTTGAAGGTTACATTATTAAAAGTGCTAATAAATTACAATATTTATGTAAGGTAATTAAACCTGCCAGATAAAAAAAATTATCTAGTACATTGTATTCTATCTTTTCTACCTCCATTTAGGTAAGTCAGGGAAAAGAATTTCAGAGTTAAGAAGAAAATAAATACAGATTTGTTTTTGGACTGAAAACAATTTAAATTAGTAAATATGTTTTCCAATTGTGTGTAATATGACAAATGCATTTTTGCCCCCAAACCATTGCAATTATGAAATAATATTAATTCTACATTTTTCTTTGTAAAAACCCTAAAACATTTGATGACCTGCTAATTTTTTTACCCTGACTTAGTGCCAAGCCATAATGGCCCTAAGCAGCCTCACCTGGGATCCTGACTGATGCCTGGGACCATTTCAGTTTGGGTATGGTCAAGATGCATCTGTCTTAAGCTCTGCCCCCAGGGTGGACCTTTGGGTATACACCGTAGCCTTGTCCTCAGACCTGCCTTTGGCCCAGACTCCTTGGGCTTCTGATGGAACAGAGAGAAGCTGTGAAGGGTCAGGAACACAAGTCTTTGAGAAGTGGAGGAACTGGGGTTGTTTAGTCTGGAGAAGAGAAGGCTCAGGAGGGACCTCATCATTCTCTACAACTACCTTAAAGAAGGCTGTAGCGAGGTGAATGTTGGTCTTTTCTCCAAAGCAGCAAGAAATAGAATGAGAGGAAATGGCCTTGGGTTGCTCTAGGGGAGGTTTAGATTACTTATTAGAAAAAATTTCTTCACCAAGGTTGTTGTCAAGCAGGTTGCCCAGGGAAGTGGTTGAATCCCCATACCCGGAGGTTTATAAAAGACTTGTAGATGTTGAGCTTTGGGCATGGTTTAGTGGTGGACTTCGCGGTGATGGGTTAATGGTTGGACTTCATGATCTTAAAGATCTTTACTAACCTTAACAATTCTATTATTCAGAGATCTTTTCGGTAAAGACTCCCTCAGAGCCTTCAGTGAATGTGAAGATTAACAGTCACATAAGTTGTAGACTTCAAATTACTCTTCTACAAGTTTTTGTTCCCCTGCAAGTATGTCATTTCAACGACAGGATTACATGTGGTATTCCAGCTCTTAAATTGCTGCATCGTATTACCCAGACATAGGCTGAAAGAGTCATTCTCATAAAGACTCTACTCAGTGAATACTCAATTCCTAGACTAGGAAAAGCTTCTGCCTCAAAATCATGCTGTTGGAAAAGAGTGTACCTTCCAGTTTGTTAATTCAAAATAGTGCATATTAGGTATAGGTCTATTATTTTAAAAGGCTATTTATTGTCTCTAAAAGGGACAGGATTCAGAGTAGCATGCAGTTGAGACAGAATCTACCTAAAACTACAGTTAGGTGTCATTTTTTGACTCGTTAAAATTCAGTTTTATTACATTACACTAGTGCAAGTAACCTAAAAGCATGTTGGTATCAACAATTTTGTTTAAAATTTCAAATCTATCCTGAAATCCTTACAACATTGTCTTGCAGATCATGGATTTTCCATCTTCAATAGCTCTTAAGGTTTCAGTTTTCCACAATCTTTACACAGACTGTTTGCATTTCTAGTTTTGCATTTCCATTTTTTTTATATTCATTTTCATTACAGTCAATAGAATAGACTGATAAACCCGAGTAACTTATGAATCAAGTGAATCTCATCTCAACAATCTCTGACTCTTCACCAAGAGGTACTGAAAATAAAGGAAATCTTTGCCTTATTTCTCTCCAGTTTTCCACCTGTCCAGCCACTCTTCCCCAAGCCTGTAGCTCTTCATGGGGTTGTTGTGACCTAAGTCAGGTCCCAGCACATCACCTTGCCAAAATTGTTCCACAGAAGTATTTGGAGAACCTTATTTTGGAATTTTTTTTTCAGAATAGAATTCTGCAGTGGACACTGATGTTTGTTTTCCCATTTTATTGCACAAGAAATTTACTGATTAAGCCAGATGTCTATCTCTTCACTCTGATTAAAGCTATTCCAAGACTCCATGGCTTTTTGGTCAAGTAGGATGAAAAATCTCCTCTTTGCTTAATGTATGCTGTTGAATTTTGCCTCCTACAGCATATGTAGGAATTAATACAAGCTATTTTCAAGGCATTCAGTTTCAAAAAGGATCCTGGGTATTTGCATATTTTTCATTTGTAGGTCTTATTTTCTGTTGTTTCAGCTGGGCACTCCAACTTGATCCTGATGCATCCTAAGAAATATGATAGTTGAAGATTTAACAGGTTAATTTGACAAGTGAGCATTTCCTGCCTTTGGAACAAAGCAGTTACTCTTTCTGTGTAAGGAAAACCCTGAAATGAGGTTGAAATGGAAGCAGTGTCTGCAGATTGTCTCATGAATATGCATTTTTCTTAGCACTTTCATCGAGATTCATGTTTTGGTCAGTCTTCTCTTTATAATCATCTACAAGGAATTAATGTTCTCTGGTCCATAATGACACAAAATTGTTCACAACTCCATAGATTCTTTTGTCATTCCTGTTTTCCTGAGATGTTGCTGGACACTTTTTGAGACCTTTCTGCCCAGAAAGGCAGAAATTTATTGTGAGCCTTAGTGATACTTGTTTGAAGACCTGAGTAAGGATTTGTAGTTTTGTAAATTACTGTGTTTGGAGTGTCTGTCATCATGGAATGTGAAACAGAATTATAGTTTTAATGTACTTTAACACAGAATCATCATGAGTCTTGGAGCACATCTTACTTAGCTAATCTTGTATGAGGGAAGCACAAGGTACAACCATCATGTTTTGTCTACAGTGTCTGAAGACTCATTGTAATATCTGTAACCACCTTTTTCATTTAGTAGGAAAATTTACATTTACTCCAATTAAAGCAACATTTTTGTAATTTTTGCTTTTTCTAGCTTGTGAATCACACAACTGCTCCTATTTGTTCCTGACCTTGCCCAAACCAAAGATCATGTGTACAGAAAAACCAATACGGCCATTCAATTTTAATGGCCTTTACAATACCAACTGCACTACACAATGGCTATGCAGCATGTTGTAATACATTACCATGGACTATATTTCCCATATTAACTTAAGAACAAAACTAATACTTTCAGAACAGAATTTAATAGAGTATAATTTTTGCCTTTCTGCAGTCTACAGATAAAAAAATAGAAGCTTGCCTCCTCCAGGTGTCATCTTAATTCTGAACCTGCAGAGTTATTTTAATACAAAGACTCCCTTCTTTTTCTGTTGAATATAATGCCACCAGCATGTAATGCTTATGTATTCTAGATATGGGAAAGCACCTAGTTGTGTGTCATGTTTTCTGCACTCATCTATTTCTACTTGTTATGTTACTGATGAATGTTCACTTTCATCTCTATGGTAGAGTGACTTGGATACTTCTCTCAGCTTCAGGTGCCAGGATGTATTGAAGCCTTTCCCAAAAAACATGTTTGTATGAAGTAGCAGAGGGAGATTGACATAAAGCTTATGTTGCCAAATTATTATGTTAGAAAATTATAGTACTCCTATTGACTATACATTTTATTTATTTGCTTCTTTAAAACTGTGAACAAGCAAGTTCTGAGAAACTCAGCCAGTGGGTGATTAGAGAAAAATGTTTCTCTTGCTGTGCACAAAGAAAAAAACAACAGTTTGGATTTTTTCCCCCTTGCATTTTGATTTAAAGATAAGTAGAGTGAGAAAAACCTTCTTTGCAAAATACATGTAAATCTCTGTTTTTCTTGAGAGGTGATGAAGGGGAATGAGATAGTAAAGTTTATTGTTTTCAGTATGCCAGTCTGGGAAATATCTGTACTGAATTTCTGTGCTCTTTCTAGTCTCTTCAGATTACTCAGAAGGGTTCAATAATGTAATATTCTCATTTGTGATTAATTCTTTGAATGATTATGTGTTCTGAGTGACAATTACTTTACACCTATAACTTTCTCTTATATTAAGGACAATGAAAACTGCATTGCTGCATTTTGTAAGTGGGCATTTTTGGTTGGGATTTTTTTTGTGTGTGTTCTTTTGGGGTTTTTTTGTTTGTTTGTTTGTTTGTTTCAGTTACATTTGATGTAACATATTTCTGAAGATCCTGTTTGCCTTCATTCTCCTCAAAGAAGAGCAGGAAGGCTCTCTCCACCCTACTTCACCCTATCTCGCAGTTTGTATAGCTCTAGAAACAGACAGAAAACAAGAGCCTATGCCCTCTTGAAGTATTTAGAAATCTATCCATTGTATTCAGTGGGCTTTGAATAAGGGCCTAAAGCAACATAACACAACCAAGCAGATATTACCTTTTTCTTTTGAGCCCTTTAAAGGCTCATCCTTTTGTTTTGTTTCTAAAGTCTCTGATACCAGGAGGTTGATATCTGTCTGCAAATTAAAGACATAGGAGCAGTAAGGAGGATCAAAACATAGCCAGCCTTCCAGTCTTACATCTGTGATGCAGAGTAATTGCTGTACATAGTTTAAAAATGAAATGGCTGTAGTGTAACTCAGCATCAGTGAGGTGAAGACTTTTAATCTTTCTTCTTAAATTAGTGAAGTCCAAATTCAATGCAAACTCATTACGATGCTTGTTCACAGTAGAAAGTAATGTAGTCAAAGCTCAAACTCTGAGGCACTGATTTTCGTGTTCTGTAGCCTGACATAAAAGATGGATGACATTTTTATTTGGGCAAGCCTTACGAAGGGCCCATGGGGGAAAAATGGATAAAAGTTACCATTCTTGCTTATATCCAGAGCTGAGTTCTGATGTCAACAATATTTCCTAAGTGAAGAATACTGTGGAATGAAACATTTACTTCATGTCATTCAGTGGAATGAGTAATTTTAAAAGGAGTCACTAATTTCTTTAGTTCCATTACCTTATGAAAAAGAAGGGTAACACAATAAGATTCTTCAAGAGAAAATGATACTTTTTTTGAAACAGGAAATATTTTCCTCCTCAATAACCAGTTAGGTACTGCATTTTTCACTCTTTTCAGGAATATTGCAACTTCTGTGGGATATTAGTAGCCTAGTTCAGTCTGAAAAATTCTGTGATTTGACAATGCATAAATAATTCTATATTGAGGGTTTGCAACTTCTAACACATTTTATCCATTCTTTTGCTACTGTGTCTAAGTGTATTTATGAGCAAAGTATTTGCAGTACATATGATGTTCTCAAACTGTTCACGCTTTTTGCTATTTGTTATTTCAGGTGTGAAATTCATCACCTAAGTCACCACTATGATTTCTAGTTTCTGTTGTGTTATGGTTGTTATTATTTTTTTCTTCATTGTTTGGTGAAGATGACGTTATGACCTCATTAATTCAGTGGAAGATTTCAGGGTAGGTTACACAATTAAAAGGATAATCACATTCTTTTCAAGTTTATAACTCCTGCTTTTATTTCTATTTGAATTTGTGCTGGCTCCTTTTCACACCTGTGTTGAAAAGTGTGTTTTATGTCATTCTGAGCACTGTCGTGTTTGATTAGTCACTATGATTTATAGTTAAGGTTTCATCAAAATGCTTGTCTGATCCAAATAAGTATATATCCCATTTCTTCTATTCTTTATGGAGTTTAGTCTGGCTTCTCCAGACATGGTTTAATTTTCTGTTTTATCAGATCAATTTGTCACAAAGAACAGAAACAGGTGAAAGAGCAGATCATCAATTCCTATTGTGTACGGGGCTGGATAATACTGAAATTGCATTGAATTAGACCTCAGTGCTTACTGGTAGGGAAGAGAGAGATCTGTAATATATAGCAATTTTCAGTCACCATGTTATACTTGGAGCATGTAGAAATAGTAGCCAGCCTAGTTATTGATTGACAGTAGTGACTTAAGACAGAATAAATTGATGAAAACCTCAAGTTTCCTTCTACCTTTACCCTTTGTTTTAGAGAACAGGCAACCATGAATCATTAGGACTTCCTTTTCATCCCTAAAGCCTTTTTTTTTTTTTTTAAGGTCTGGACTTGAGTTTCCGAACTTATAAATATTGGTAGTATTTTTCTACTGAAGACAGAACTGTAAAAAGCTGATTCCCTGGTGCAGATAATACGTGCAAGCTAAAGAATTCTTATGGAGTGTGTCCCTAGTAAGCTACTGGCCAGCTGAGGAGGAGACAAAAAAGTCAGATGATTTCTATCGAAGTGTTATCCCACTCTTAAAATTATAGCCCAGGGGAAAGAGATTCATGTTTGAAATGTAACTCTGAAATTTTGAGATGGATTTCTTGCAGTTGGATGGTACTTATTTTCCCTTCATAACGCAGTAATGAAATGAATAATTAATGACAATTAATAGCAATTGTTATGAATATACTTCAGCTTTTGGAGTGAATAGCAATATGTCAAAATAGTGTATCCCTCTCATACCCTTTACAGAAGAATACAGGAGATAAATAACCTACAGCTTTTTAACTTCAGACTTATGCTCTTATTGATTCAGAGCTTCCCATAGTTCAGAATTACAACCCTGGCAATAAACAAACCTTGTGTAGAATTTTTTTAAATGGAATTCAAATAGAAAGGAAACAATGCACTTCTTTTACAGACAGTCGTCTTTCAAAGACATGTATAACTAAGGTTAGTTTTGACATAAACTGCATTTTGTGTTAATGAATGAAAAAAGTTTTGTGACTCTTGAACTCTGGAATTGAAAGAAACAATAGTTTGGTGCCTTCTGACAGCTTTTTCCCTTTGGTCACAGAAGGTGAGTGGAAGATAGAAAAGGAGGGATTGTGGCTCCATTTACTATGTTTTTCTGTATAAGAACACAGGACTATCAATAGCTCTATGGATTTTCTGGAATTACAGTCTATCCTGTATTAGTCAAATAAGTGGATTCATCTCACCTAACTTCAAATATAAAAATATAAATAAATATAAGCAAGTCCAGCAAAAAGCCACAAACACAGTGAAGGTACCTGAACCTCTGATCTACAAGGAGAGGCTAAGCAAAGGTTGAGAGGAAATCTTATGACTTGTTAACTGCATGATGTGAAAGAGTAAGATGGAACCAGACTCTTCTCAGTGGTGCTCAGTGTTGTTTTAACATCTTCATTTCTCACTATCCAAATCCAATTAAGCGTAGCCTTATATTAATTTTGTCTGTTTTGTCCATGACAATACTTGATAGCTGATCTCCCTGCCTTTATCTTGCTCTTTAATGAGTTTTTTTTACCTTCTTTTCTCCTGCTCTATTTCTGGACTCTCCTGTCCAGAAGAGTGACTGGATGAGTGGTGGACAGCTGGCTGAGGTCAACACACCACAGGTACAGCTACAGAATCAGAGAATAGCACAGGATAGAAGAGACCTTGAAAGTCTGTCTATTCCAGCATTTCAAGGGAAGGCGAGCCTAGATGAGATTATCTCGTAACCTGTCAGATAGCATCTTGAAAACCTCCAGTGATGGGGACTCTGTCATGTGCCTGTGGAAGTTCTTCCATTGAATTGTTGTTCTCAGTGTAAATTTCTGTCTCATATCAAAATGAAGTTACAGTAGAACATCTTAAATGGGACTGCCTCATGATTCCTGTACCCACTGAGTGTGTGAGGATAGCAGGTAATACAAACTTTGGATATTTCTCCAAAAGGGCATTAAAATTTATTCCTGAAGCAGATCCTTATTTTTTACAATTTGTTTAGGTGATTGTACGATATCGTTTAGCCTTGAGGACATCAGTTTTAAGCTTCTGCTCACAGGCTGTTCAGACTTGTGACTTTGTGTTCATTTGGTAATTGCCATTGATTGTATGCGATAAATATAAGATACTGGAACAAGGAGAGTACTGTATTGAAACATGAATGTCACTGGAGAAAGATCTTGAGGTTTTTTTGCCAAACACTGTTAAGCATTTTACTTGAAACCTTCATTCTTCTGTTAACACAATGCATTCTTCTTTCTTATAGTGCTTCTACTAGTGTACTCATGCCCCTCCAGATGGCACAATGGACTCATCCACTATTCCTATCACCAAGGATCAGAAAAGTCAGGACAATGTCACAAAAATCAGAACACTGTTACATAGCTTTCTTTAAAGACCAAAAGGCCAGTTTAACTGCAACAGAAATCACAGCAAATAGAGTCCTCATTATTCATTTAAACTGTAATGACTTTCTGAAGATTGCATATTCAATATATGTTGAAACACCGTGGAATCTCACCAGGAGTAACAGAGGGGCATCTTTCTATAGATATGTAACAATTATTTCTAGCAACAGCATAAAGATTTTAACTTCATATAAGATTTATTGCATCTAATTGTCCTAGGAACTACTGACAAATTTATTGCATTCTTGGCTATTAATTCTTCTTCAACTAAATAACTACAATTAGGAAAATATTTAGCAAAATCTTCTGGTAATTTCAGTAATTTAAAACCATTGCATTAATCACAGCAGTTGCATAAAATAACACTAAGAATATGGCCAGAAAGTCCCAAGTTAAGGACAAAAGTACTCCTTGATTTTGGTACTATTTTTGTGAATGTGGTTCAGGACAACGAGTGCCACCTCTTCTCTGATTTTCTCCTCTTTTTGTTGCTTGCTTTTTAGTTTACACTGCTTTTCCTTCTTTGTAAACCTCCTTTACTTATAAGATCTTGAGAAATAATGATACTATCCATTGCTTTCCAATAACTGGGCTTTCCACCACTACTTGGTTGCATCAATTCAGGATTAACTTTCTTCTTCCCCTACTGTCTGATAACATTCTGTTTGTGGCAACTGTCTTATAAATTAGGTGGTGAGCTTTGTGCAGGTCAAGCTTATATTTCTGTTTTGTTCATTTATCATACCTAGCACAGTCTCCAACATATTATAGCAACGAACTTACCATTAGCATTTCCTTTTACTTTGCCTCTTGCGTTTCCTGCACACTTTTAAATCTATAAAAATACTCTTTGTTTCATTCAGTCTTTATTCAGACTCTATGTTAATATGGCTAAATGGCATGAGAGAGACTGATCTTTGACTTTGAAACGAAGCAATTAAGAATACTGACTTGCATCCAAACTATTAGGGATTAGGTCTCTCTTTAATAGATTTGTCTTCTAGAAAGTCAGTTGGAATGGTATAGGACATAGCCCGTGAGCAAGATAAAAATTAAGCAAAAAGAATAAGCAGGGATCCATTGTTTAAGGCTACTTCCTAGCAGCACAGTGTGGCTCTTTGTCAGTAATTTGATCTAATGTTCAGATTGGAATAGGAGTGTTTTAATGTCCTGTTTCCCTCTTCTCTTCAGGAGTGAGGTTCCTCATATTATATTAAAGGTCCTGAAAATACAAAAGGTAATGGAGTGCTGAAGAAACAAGCCTGACAGCTAATCCATTATGTTCTGTGTGGTGTCTTTGAAGAAATAACAATGAGGTTGTGATTAATTTTAATAAAATGTGTGGGTAATGCAAAGTTTCTGTGGTACAATCTGCAAAGTAGTGTAGCAATCTGATGGACTGGAAATACCTCTCCAAAGAGAAAAAAAAGACCTCTTTATTTGCAATTAGCGAGTCCTAAGAGCCTGTATTAAAATTTTTGTTTGTATTTAAAGGGAAATCTTTTAGCTATTGCAGCCATACTTATGAAAAGATTTCCATTACTCAAACTATCTTCTTAATGGGTTACAAAACACCAAAGAGTAAAGATAGAAGCAGAATAAATGGAAAAAAGAAAAAAGGGTGCAGCCTACACTAAACAGAGAGATGACCCAGCCCTACTAATTTACAAATTGCCCAAATGCTAAGTTAAGTAATATACAGAAACAGCTAAAAGACCCTTAGTGTTGAGATTTATCTGAAGCAGTGGGGGTTGTTTTGGTTGTCTTTTATTGTTTGTTTGGTTTGGGTTGGGTTTTTTGTTGGTGGTGTTTTTTATTTTGTTTTTGTTTGTTTGTTTATGTTGGGGGTTTTTTGTTTGCTTTTTTTGGTCTTTTTCAGGTTTTTTGTTTGTTTGGGGAGAGATTGTGGGGATTTTTAAATAATTGTTTTTCATCAGGGGAAACTAATGTCTCATTTTGTTATCAAGACCTTTACCTTTTGATTTGCTAGAATAAAGCTTGGTTCTTTGGAAATCAATCTAGTGTTTGCACAAAATGTGAGGGAATCCACAAAGTACAAGGCAGATGGGGTAACAGTAAAAAACAGACAGAAGAAACTCTTCTGTGCATAAACTGAGCCAGAGAAAGGTTCAGCAATGTTACAAATTAATGTGTGTTTCCTCCAAACTGCAAGGATCTGCAAGTGCCAGATATTGACAAAATACATCTGGAAAATGTAATCCAGTACATTTCTGGAAAGAAACAGGTGATGGTAATGTATGGTATTACTTTAACCAGTATTCCTACACAGCTTGTGTTTTTGCCCTCACTTTGATTCTTGAATGTAGTGCTTTAGGCATAAATCACTTCTGTCTCTTTCCTTCATCCTTTCTTACATTTCCTATAAATTCTACTATCCAGTTTCCTTCTGAGTCCTTCTGGTATGCTGGCTGCCTTCCTACCTATGTTTTTTTTCTGAAAAGCTTTCCTTTAATACTCTCTTCATATGTGGTTTCTCATCTGACTCTCCTTCCTTTTGTCTTCAAGCTCCCAGTATGTCCCCAGCCCTACAACCTGAACTCTGCCTTCCCAGAAATCCCATCCAGTCCAGTTTTCATTTTAATCCCCAGAAACAACCTTTATGAGTCTCATTATTGGTATCTTCCTTCCTGGCACACTCTGGCACCTGTGGTTGCAGCTGTAAAATATTGCCCGAGGTGGTAAAAGTAGATCCTGATATTGTGTCATATAGCCAGAAGCCTTTGTTTCAGGGCAGCAAATACAGGCACAGGAAGTATTTTCACCTCAGGGCAGGTATTTTTAATTCAATTACCTCCCACTCGATGTACAGGAATATTTGGTGTAGCACATGCCTTTGTTTTATTTTTCATGGAAAGCAGGCTGATATCTCCTCTTTCATCCCTGTAGAGATTATTGTTTCAGAAAGACCAAAAAGGTTGTTTTTGGTTTGTTTTTTTTTTTTTTTTTTTTTCTGTGTGTGTGTGTCTGCCTTTTTATCATCATTTCTTTTCTTCTTCTGTCGGAAGAGGATACACTCCTGCCAACAGCACAGTAGTCTGAAGAGAAGAGGGGCTGCTTCAGGCCAACTTGCTCCCTCTTTCATGTTGTACTCAAGGCAGATGGAATACCTTTTTTTCTGCTTGGTGAACTGATAGTTGGAGCAGAAAAGTCCAAAATATTGTTACTGAATACGGGCAGATGATTGCTAGTACTCTGATATTTTAATATATGAAAATTTGGGAAAATTTGGAGTACCACATATGAATTTGGCATGTGTTTATAACACACTCCGCTTGTGGCTTGCAAGCAGCCAATTCCATTCTAGAAGTATAGATTTACATCTTAATTTTTGTCTCTTATGTTGGGCTGTGATACCAAAGTGATGGAAGCACAGATTGAAAAATTTTAGTAAAGAGAGATATTTCCTTTTTCAAATGCAATCCGTCTTTGCTGATTAAGAAATTTTAAGCAAGAAAAATACTCTGACAAGAAAAAGAGATTGCCTTTGCAAAAAATGTCGTGTAATGGACATCAGTGATTATCCATTGGAACTGGACACAGGGCTGGTTGGCAGAGAAGCTCTAAGATTACTAAAGAACACATTCTAATTCCTTCACCAACCATTTGTAGTAGTTTTGGCTTGATAAATCCTTAGGAGTCTAATGGAACTATTTTGCTCCCTTAACAGAGATACACTTTCAAGGCAAACTTCCAAGGGAGAAGAGCAAGAGCAAAGGATGGTGAACTTCACAGAAGTCAGTCTCTTCAAGAAAAGTTTCTATCTATTTTTTTGTTTTGTTCTGTTAAATAAGATGAGTGGGTTTAGAAAAGTCTGTGGAAGAAATATATTAAGACCAGAAAGCTGAAATAATTAGTAGGTTCTGAGAAAGGCATTCACCTAAACAATCTAGCATTTTGAAGAAGAAGATGTTTAAAATGGATTTAGATAAAAGGCCTACATCCAGAGAGAGTGCCTTGAAAATACAAGATAAAGTCAGTACTAGCCCTAGTACAAACATCAACAAGCTCAAAACCATCAGACATCCAAAAAGTTGAATATTTCTGAAATAGTCTGAGAGCTAAAGTATTGAAGTTCTGTTTCTTTGCATCAGAGAAACAAAGCATAGACAGCTTTGAAGTTTGGAGTGCCACAATGAGTTGGGGAAAAAAAAAAGACCATTTATGTGTTTTTATGTCTTTCTGTTATGCAGTGTTGTCTAATTCGCAAAAAACCAACCAACCAACCAACCAACCAACCAACCAACCAACCAACCAACCAAGCAAATACCTAAAAACCCACAAAAACCAAACAAAAAAACAAACCAAAAAACCCCAGAATGTCTTGTGTTAAATATATAGAACTGTTTTAGGTTTCTTTTAATTCTTTCTAAATGTACTTTGAGAACGAATAATTCATTTAAATCCACATGAAGTAAATTGCAATTGCAGTTGAAAACCAGTTTGTAATATATTTGAGTTGGTATTTCTAACTATAAGAAATATGTTACTCACTGATAAAATGTTGAGATGAATTGATAGACTAAGATTTTCCCTAATTCCAATGCCACTGAGAGCACGAACTGTGAATCAGTTCTAAAACTATGTGTACTCATTAAATTCAGGGATTGTACAGTATGTGCAAATTTTTTTTTACCCAATGCAGCTCAGTATAATTATATAATGTACAAACATTGCAATTACGAAGTATAGCAATTTCTTCAGAAGTTCATTTAGCTCTGCACAAGCTTACAATATACTTACATATTAGTTACACAAGCATTTTAAATGTAATTAGTGTCATAAAATTTGAAGTGTTACAGAACATTTATGACAGCTGTGAAGGAGAGAGTACAGACATAGGATGAAAATACAGTTAGCCTCCAAACACATAAATCTTATGCTCTGTGAAGCAATGTCAGCATTCTCAATATATTTTCAAGGAAAAAAGCAATAAACTAGGCATGACTTCTCATTATTTATCTTTTACTAATTAGCTGTTCTATATCCAGTCCTTATTTACCTCCCCCTTAGAATTTGCAGATCTACTGTAAATTACATTTGGACAACACAGCAAAATGAACGTAAATGTTTTCAGTGGAAAACCTTGATATATTATGGCACTACCAATATTATATGTAGAATTTTCGGTCTGCTGGCATTTCAAATATAAGCCACCTATTTTCAGTAGTAAATTGTTTCAGATTTATTTTAAGTTTGAATAAATTCCTTTATCTTTCACTTGGATCTTCACTTTTAATAGTCACCTTGCCCTTGTGAAAGTTAGTCTTCAGTTTTTAAGTGATTTGGCCATATATTATAGTTTGGTACAGGGACTAAGACACAAAAATGCAGTTCCTTTCCAGAAGAATGCAGAAGCAAAGGTGATGTTCACAAAAGAATGTGACAGATTTCCATTTATTATTTCAAACTGGCTGTTGGTGAAGTTCCTTAACGCAACCAAGGAATCGAAAATGGACAGAAACATTGGAAATGGCCTGTCAAGCATTTGGCCTAGTAACCTCCTGCTGGAGTCACTTGTCCTTCTGGATTCAGACCCTTTGCCCAGCATGCATCCCTTGAGACTTAGCATTTGGTTCTAATATCTTCAGAAGTTCAGTTGTGTCTCCTCCTACCTTCTGTAGCTTGAACATGGAATTCCAAAATGGCGCTAATAATTTGGGGATTTTCTGTGACAGATTAAGATTCTCATGTTTAGTAAATACCGATGGCCTCTCCTATTTATTTTTAAAATTTTTTAAATCCATATCTAACATCCATATAATCATATGACAAAGAGTTTCTCTGATTAAGGGCTATATGGAAAATGATGTTTTGTTTTGAATGAAATACGCTGCCACCTAATTTCACTTTGTATCCCTAGTTTTCATGGGATAAAATGAAAAATAATGATAGCTGTTTGCCTTTCATATTTAGTCTCAGGTTTCATAGGAAGTGAAGAACAGATACATTGGCCTTATTCTTTTTTGTGAGGGTTCTATGTGCTATGCTTGTTTACACACATCACTACACACAAAAATACGAAACAAATATATATTAATAGTTTATGATATTGTTTATGCAGTGGTTACACCTGCGTCTCTTCTTTGTCTTAAGAAGGCTCTTGTGAGTATCCATTGGTCATAACTGCATTGGGATCACTAAATTTGATACTGTCAGTTTATTTGATTATCTGCCTTGTGTCCTCCATTACAGATATTCCCAAGTAAACTGGACTCAGGCATTCCAGGCCAGTATGGGCACATGCTAACATTCATTCCCTAAAAGAGATTTTCAGATGATTTGGCTTACTGCTTGCATTGAAGCAAAAACACACCCATGGCAAACCAGGAGACTTTCTCTATCTTTACTTTCCTGTTTACACAAAGCAAGCTCCTTTAGGGACATTCTCTTCCACACAATGGAATGTAAAAATGCATGAGCAAGATGAACAAGGCCCATACTAGGAAGCAGAATAGCAGTATCTTTTTGCAAAGAAAATTGACATGATCTGAAAATAATTTGATACAACATGTCTCCTAGGTCCTACTTTGTTTTTCAAGTCTGAATGTCTAATTCTGCTAGATGTTGTATGATGCAGTAAAAGTCTCTCTGTGCTGCATTCTATCACACTGGAAAGATAAATCTTTACTGTTATAATATAAATAGTTTTTATACTTCCTGGATCATAGGTTGGACTTGATGATCTCAAAGGTCTTTCCAACCTAGTTAATTCTGTGATTGTAATTGCTTTTATGCACAATTTTGGTTCTATTTTAAGTCAACATAAGGAATTTTACATGGAGTTACCTTGAAAAAGGTTTCTGTAGACTTGCTCAACTGTAGTGGTCCATTTCTGGCATCACAGGGTTGTGTTTTCTGTTTTCCTTTTTTTCTGCTTGGGCCTCAGAATATCACTGCTTAATACTTATGGGGAAAATAATATGATCCATTTAGTATGATCCTCATCTTTTAATATTTCTTAAACTTTGAGGACATAAAAAGTGAAAAGTAATCATGGACCTCAGTGATTAATGAGAAACTATAGGCTGCTATTCCTCTACTTAGACATGGACATCCCTTGAAAACATGATTTTTCCATCCATCATTGGTTTCAGATTTATGGTTGGGTCGAAATCAGGTTTCATCTGCATTAGAGCATCTCCCTGGGAAAAAAAAATCCAATGAAATCCAAACTCTCTTCTTTGGTCTAGATAGTTAAAATAGGATACTTAACACTAATAAAGCTCTCTGTGTCTTCAAATTTCTTCAAAATATTTATCTCTGTGACATCAAAAAATGTTAATTCCATTTTACAGAGGCTGGAAAAGTTGGCAAGCCAGTGGAGAAAGCCATTCCTAAAGCTGGCAACAAATCCTGGCAGTCACAGCTGTCACTCCTGGGTTTAGATAACTCTCTCTTCAGTGTTTAAATAACATGAGAGGCCTTTACCAATCCTGAATAACTCTGTTTGTCACTAGATAATTTGTCTCATGGGACCAAAAGAGAAGAGAACAGTAAAGAAGAAGGAAACAAAGGTGATTTCCTAGTCCTCAATGATAAGGTGTTTTTAGGACCACTGCCAAGGGGAGTACAAGGCATGGGTTAATCTTGCTGGGAATGACTACAGTCATATGCAATTATACATATTTATTTCAATTAGTTATAAGCTCATAGGAACTGGAGATGAAAAAACCCTTCTATACTAATGCCCTTTGAATGTATCTGAAAGCTGGGATGCATCTAATAGAGCTTTTAAACACACTTCAGAGAAATTTGGTAAAGCTGTCAGTGTAAGCACATCTAATTTTTTTTTTTTTTTTTCAGTAAATTCAGTGGGAGCTTCCTCACTGGCTACTGAGGTAAAATACATTTACTGAATCTGAGTGTCTTGTCCAACAACTGCATGGTGCACCTTGTTTGTTTTTACAGTGCTGATAATATGCCAATTAGGATTTTAGGATGCTTTTTGGGTTTTGGTGTTTAAGATTGTTCCATTCTGGACAATCTTTTAAAATTGGCAACTTGGTGCTTATTTATTTATGCTATTGAGAAACTAACAAAAATCACAGACATTCATTTAAAACTTAACATATCTATTCAACATAAGCAAATGCCTTTCTCAATGTAGTTGTTTGATCTTATACCAATTTCTCCTTCTGTTCTTCTGATAAAATATTAAACCTGATTGCATTTGAGGATGAGTTACTACAGTATAGTAATTGGGTTGTTTATAAACATTTAGAGTTCCTAAGTGTAACATTATCCTCTATAATAATTTGTTGATTGAGCTGGCAGAAGACAATGGGTTTTGATTAGATGGTGCTGTCTCATTAATATGTATGGTTCTCTTTCTCCATTTTGTTTCCATTTATGCCTGTGCATTCGGGGTGGGGGAACAATTTATTTTTCATTATTATTGGTTCTGTATGATTTTGCATAATTGCAGTCATTCTTAGTTTTCTTCTAGTGTTCTGAGCTCCTGATTACCAATCACCTATTTACTCCTGTCAGTGTGATCAACAGTCACCTGAAATCAACAACTTACAACTTAATTAAACATATTTTATATATGACACTGGAAGAATCTAAATTACTTTTAAACCATAAAGAACACTAAACCAAATTCCAATCCTCAGCTTCTCAACAGGACAAGTTTAAATTTAATTTTGGGCTTTGCTGCCACAAGCAAGTAGAGACAACAGGCTTTTCATCAGAAATAGAGGATATGGAATAATAAGTCCAGGTAGGAAAATATGGACTTGCTCATTCCACTTAGATGAAGGAAGAACACAGATGAGTCAATAAGTGGAGGTATCTGTTCTGACTCCATCAGTGATTGTTTCTTCAGACATATCACATCACCTGCACAGACCTTTAAAATTATTTAATTTCAGCTAACAGTTTGGACATGTAATAAAAACAACAAAACCCCCGGTAACAATACTACTAACAAAATAGTTTAAAAGTCTTTTCATCCTCCAGGCAGTTACAAATATTTTTTTATTTATTTTTTAGGACAGGCAAGAGAGGAGTCTAGGGTTAAGAATGTTCTCTGCTTATGGTGTGTTGAAGTACTGAGGAAACAATTAGTGTTAGAGACAACACAATTTGATTTCATATGGAGCACCAGATAGTTCTGCTCTGTGGAGATTGGTCTGATGATGTAAGGAGAAATTTGGGGATGAAGACTATCTGATCTGCATTTCATTGTTTTTTCCACTTGCTGTCTGCCCTAGCTCCATACTGTTATTATTTGGGGAGCGCTTGTTTCTTGCTTTTCATTTCTGCAGGGAACAAGACAGCTGAACACTGGTCTTGGCTGGATGGAGCAGCTAAGTAATGAAAAGCGATTTGAAGGTAAGTGTGCGAGTCTCATCACCGTAATTATAAGCAGACTAGTGATGTGAAGCCTATTTCTTACTGCAAAATGATAACTTCCTGATGCTTTTCCATTTCCTAACTTTCTGAGGGACCCTTCTGCAAAGCAGGGATGAGTTTTCTTGGAATGTCTTAGTAATGTCTATTACAGTGACCAGGATGATCAAGAAAGTCCTTTGGGTAGTAAAATGACAGAGAAGATTTTTTTTTGCAGTACTATAAGGTGTGCAAGTCAGTTACTTTGAGTGTATGCTGAAAAAACCATTTAAAAAAACCTCCAAAGTAGAATTACCTTAAGGTAAAAAATTCCCATGACCCAAAGTCCTATGGTAGGTACTGCAGCAGACAGTGCTGGGCTATGCTGAAGTACTAAAAAGATATATTTAGAGGTTTTTTATGTTCCAGTGTAACCCCATTTGAAAAAAAAAAAAAAAAAAAAACTGAAGCAACAGCATAGGTTTGTCTTGCTGCTCTGAGTTAACTTAGTTTAATCATTTCACAGAAATCAAACCCTTGCTTTACCTTTCAAAATGTTGCCCTGACTCATTGACTGATACTTCTTGGCCCAGTAATTCTTCCCATAAACTATTTACGAACTACAGACAACTTTTAATTTCCCTTCTGGCAGAAATAAATATATAACCTGCTCTGACTCTACTACTATTTGTCGTAAACAAAGATTTGCATGGATCTTCTCTTTCTGTCTTACACTGGCTGCACCCACATGAAAAATAGCACTCAATACATGCAGGATGTGGGAGGTAATTGTCTGGGGATTTTAATGGAGCAGAAAAATTCCAAGGTTTTGGAGGATGTTATGGGATGTTTCTTCTTGATAAGACATGAGAGGAAAGGAAGAGATTTCAAACTGATTGATTTTGGGGAGTACTGTGGGCTGTGTTCTGTATTATGCTTGAGCATGCCATTCATCCATAAATCTGTCCAAACCTTATTGAACTCCAGGGCAATGCATAACCTCCTGCATTCCCAAGCCATCCAGCACAAACTCATATGAGAAACAAAGAGATTGGTTCTGCAGCAGAAAAATGGCAAATGTATAACTTTCCTCTGTGAAGGAAAGTATCTGCTTTAACTTGTAAATAGCTGCTTGTGGACTTGAATTGAAACAGTAGTACAAATGACAGAGTGGAAAAGAATTTGTCTATTTGAACCAATTAACTGCACCATCTTTATAGCAAAAAATCATTGATCGTCGGGCATGGAAAATGGGTAGAAGCAGAGACAGTAGCAACCACTTCTTCAACAGAGGTTATTGCTTTGCCCATGCTACTCGTGTTCCACAGAGGAACAGGCCTCCCTGCACTGTAACAGGTCTTTTTGGCAAAGAGGTTTACAATTAGCTCTAGTAGATTACATCTGCATTCTTTGTTTAATTTGATACTGTTTGCTTGAAAATGGCATTTTTTAAATCTTAGATTACATAAAGGTACAGAGAATGAATGTTTAGCTAGAGAACTGTAATATACATGCATGTATGCTAGAAAATATTATATGGAACTAAAAAATGTAATTACATGCATCACTTAAGCTTTGCAAAAAGTGTACTAGATACAGTTTTAAACTCTTCAGTTGTTATGGTCTTCATAATTCTGTGGCTTAACATGTACTGAAATTGCATCTTTACCTCCAATTTCAAGAACTTAGCAGAATGCTTTTCTAGATGAGAGCAAAGTCTGTAAAGTTGAAGGTTGGAAACAGCTGCTGTATTTGCCAATTTTCAGAAGACAAGCAAATTAAACTCTATAAAGCTAAAATAGCATTCAGTTACTTGTTATGTGTATATAGTAACAAATGTAGTTTGTTAAACAGTTGTAAAGCTTCTTTTGCTGCTATCTAAACGCTGTTTATTATTCTTCCAGCATTTCATCTTTCTATCAATCAAAATTATATGCCTTTCTTAACACCTCCTGCTCAAACTGGTTTTGCTTAGTAATTATTCTAGGAAGTATTTGCAAACCAGCTCTATCATCAGACATGACACCAGAAAAACATATTTGAAAGAAAAAAAGGTATTGAAAAAATACTGTGTCAAGGTATTAATTAATTAATTAATTATTATTTTTTATGAGTTCAGCATTCTAATGACCATAAAATTCTTTGTAGATGAACATGTTAATAAAGTCATTTCATTAAACTCTGAACTTTCTACTTAATTCTAACTCATGTTTCCTTTCTTTGTGTTTTACAGTGTGCCATATATTTAAAAAAAAAATCATCACCATCATCATCATCATCATCATCATCATCAATATATTATTCTGCCAGTAGTTGAAATTGTTGAAGAAAAGAGCAGGTAATGCATTATAATTATATAAGAGTTAGAAGTCAAGAATTTGAAGAAAAGACACATGCAAGATCCTAATGAAGCTTGTGCAAGTCCTGTGGACTTCACCATGCTTTAAACCATCTCAATATGTCCTTACTAATAGAGCACTTATACAGCTGCAGTTTAGAGTACATGAGTAATTTTACTGTAGTCAGTGGCATTGTATTAATTCTCAGCTGATCTGAGAGGCTTGTACCAAAACAACTTTTTCTCAATACATCAATGCAGTATATAGAAATTATTCCAAGTCCAGTGAGACTTAGCCCTCATCTGGGATGAAAGAACATAACCTCAGTCTGTTTGTTTCACCTTGCTTTTTTATGTCTTGAGGCCTGTAGTAAAAGCATTGAGGACAGACATAATTTTCTTTCAAAATGTCTTTAGCAACCTTGAACTTTTTAAAAAAGTTAATTTCCATTTTAGTGCTTCCTATAATTTTCATCTATCTATTTCAGAACTTTAAAACCCATCAATAAACAGAAGGGTTCAAGCCACAACTATTTGCTATTTCCTTCCCATTTATGTAGACTAATCTCCTTTTCTATTTTTTTCCTCTCATCTGATATCTCCTCTGCAACTAATATTGCATCACAAAACTGACTGGGAGTAGCACTGATTGCCGTAAGTGAATCATTACTGTCCATCCATCCATTACTGTTACATCCCCAGGGCACTGACCATATCATTTTCCCTGCCCACTGTTTGCCATCCAGTTTAATGGCAATACATTAAAAGGCAATGGATGAATATAGTAATAACTAATGATAACAGGTACAGGAATGACATGCTTTATGGGTAAAGGATAAATAAAAGAGAGAAAAGGGCTATAATACTTCTTTAAATGGATCTTGAACTTCTCAGACTTGGCTTTAAGGATACTTGCAGCTTTCAGCTAACTACATTAGGAGCATTGGATATTTTTTTAGGAAGAAGATATAAATTAGATAACTGAGTTAGGTTAGAATGCACCTCATGACAATTGTATGGCATTATTCTAAAAAACATGGATAACATGCACATATAACGTCTTTTTTTGACACTGAATATAAGACTGTTCAAACTGGATCATACTAAAGACCCGTTTGGCTCAGGTAGTTGTACTAACAGGTAAAAGACATTAAAATTAGTAGAAACTTCCATCACATAATGAAAATTGTCTAAGCACGAAACAAAGCCATCCTTATAACCTAAAAATCTCACAAAATTAATTTTTATCATAAAATAGCCCATTTCCAATTATCAATATTCATTACAAAACATAAATTATTTTAGGGTTTTTTTCTATATATTCATACATGTATATTCATTAATGATCTGTGGGTTTGGAGTTTGGCTTCCTACATCTTTGAAAAAAACAAAAAGACAGGAAGTCCCCATAACTGAGCAGTATCTTCATTACTGCAGTTAACTTGGTACTGATAACAAATGCTACCTTTTTGCTGCTTAGCCTCTTTTTCAGTCCTGTAATGGATCTGTTGTGCAGCAGGGACTTCAACATATATTCCTATGGGACTTGTCTGAGAGTAATGGTGAAATATTCCTACCTTCTGCTTTCTCTCTTCCAGTCAGTTGTTTAAACACGTGAAGATCTTCCATTTTGTCAGTCTTCATTTCTTTACCTAGAGCAAGTTTGAATGATGGCACCAAATGGAGTAGCACAATCAATACCTTAAAGAGCAAGCACTTCAGAGAAACCTTGAGAGACTGGAGACACGATGGATAGAAAACTCATGAAGTTCGTTTAGGGGAAATGCAACGTCCTGCACCTGGGATGGAATATCCCCATGCCCCAGTACAGCCTGGAAGCCAGGTCTCACTTCAGGGAAACAGTGGAGTTGGGGGGTTTGCAGTAAAGGACAGGGGTTCTGGAGGACCATAACTTGACCATGGGTCAGCAGTGTGCTCTGGGGCTGATGGCAGGGTGGGCTGCACTAGGAAGACCACAGCAGCAGGTTGAGGAAGATGCTCATCGCCCTGTGGGACTTGTGAGAGCACAAGTGGGTCATTGAATCCAGCGCAGGCTGCTGTCAGAGACTGAAATAGTTCATGCCTCAAACATTGATATAAAGTTTTGCTCATTGTACCAAAAACTGTATAAAGAAACTACAACCAAAGAAGCCTCAGTGAGGATACCTGACTGGGACTTTGGACTGAGAGTCAAACTGCTGAGATTAGATAAATGGAAGCCTATTGTCCAGTCATCTCAGGCTGGAGGAAAGGAATGCGTCCACAAAGGCCAAAGCCACCAGCTGCACTGAGAATCATCCCCAGCTGAGTTTGGGGTGGGGGGAGAGCACAGCTCACAAAGCCAGGTCTACACAGACTTCTCCCCCAACAAAGGGGGGAAGAGGAGGTTTTGGGTGCAGTGGCATAACCTCTGGTGAGAGGCAATAAACATCCATCCTCTGTTACACAAATTGGTCCAGCTGGGGAACCCCCAACCCCACAGGCCACATCCACAGGACATTCACGTGAGAGGCAGCTGAGGGGGTGTCATAATCCATCAGTGACCCCCCCCCCCCAGAGTGTTCCCCAGAGGCCTTGCCCCACAGGAGTGCACGTGATGCAAGCAGAGTCTGCTGCAAGAGACTGTCCCTCCCCTGGGGGGACATGCCTGGACATTGCCACCTGGCCTGAGTGTATATTAACCCATGGGATTCTGTGCTTTTTGGGGGGACCATCACCACCAAGAAGAGCAGCTGGAGAGGATCAACGCTACATTGTTGGGATCCACGGATGGTGATATTCTTTCATTCTGTCTCTGTCACTCTCTTCCTGTCCCCCCCTCCTCTTTTCCTACTTCTCCCTTTCTCTCTTTTCTCTCCCTCTCTCTCATATTTACTACACAATAAAACCCATACTATTGACTGGCATATGGTCTCGTTTGCACCTTAATTCGGGCAGAGGTATTTCTAAAGAACCTTAATAGCAGCTGCCCAGTGCAAGGCAGATGTTGACAGAGTAGAATGAGTCCAGAGGAGAGTTGCCATGGTGGCTGGGGGCTGAAGAGCAAGACTGAGAGATGTGAACAAGAGGGAATGTAAAGAAAACCAAGAGTCTGAGAGCTGGGTTTATTCAGTCTTAAGAAGAAAGGGCTGTGGGGAATCTAGCTGCCATGCACAGGTGCCTGAGGGGTGGACACAGGGACTTCTGACAGATGCACACAGTGAAAAACCAAGCAGGGGTGGACACAGGGTGCAGAAAGGCAAATTCACCCTGGATTTATACAAAAAAGTCCTAATTGAGGGTGGTTAATCCCTGGAAGGGATTGCCCAGAGAGGCTGTAGATATTCCTCCTAGGAGATGTTAAAGCTCAGGTGATCAGTGAGTTGTAACCTGCTAGATGACTCAAAGGTTTCTTGCAGCCTGAACTGAAACTTGCTTAGATTAATTTAGAATGCATCATTTCTTTTTTTTTTTTTTTTTTTGAGTAGATTTATTAGCACATATTTTTAAAAAGTATTATTGCTATGAATTCTGTGCAAATCTTCTGAAGTAATGGGCTACATCCAGACTTATAAAATTTGGATAGAACAGTGATTTTAACTTCCACACAACAATCCAGAATAGTTTTCCATATTAATCAACTAAGGATGCACCAAAAGGTAGCTTGGAGACCTTCAGTTTCTATAATTGTGTCATTCAAGTTAATTCCATCTAAAATCTAAGTATGTAGTAACATTATTTTTATCATGTTATAATTGCAAAGTTTTTTGTTAATGAGTTTGTCTTTGTAAAATCTTGATGATGACCTTTTGAATTTCCAGGGCATGAAGCTGCAGTTATGCAAACTGGACTTGCCATTAACACCTGTGCTGAATTATTTCCCACTGATTGAACAGGTGTTGGGCACTGTGTAACTCATCATTGATTTGGAATGGATGATTTTGCTTCAGGATACTTCTGGCAAGCCAAACCTCTCTAGTTGTTTCTTTATGCACATAAAAAGAAAGGAATGGACTTGAAACTACAGTCATCACTGAATAAATGAGTGTTGGGAAAAAAAGCCTGGCTTTCAATACTAACAATCAGTAGATACAGAATTCCCTGATGATAAGAGAGCTATCTCATTTTGCTATCGTTCTCTTGGATGGTGTAAAAAGAAAGAATACTATTGTCAATGGATATACCAATTCATGAACTAACACTGGATGAATTTGTCAGATGCAACTGCATAAATTTGTAGCTTGCTGCAGTTACACTTTAGCAGACAACAGGATAATTGGTGGCTTAGAGTTCAAATTCTTGATAACACTCATGATAAGAATCTTAAAAAACCAAACTAGCCCAATACTTGAAAAATGAGAAGTTTCAAGTAACTGGATATGCCCAGTTAAGAGCACTGGTTTTGCTCCAAGAGAAACTGTCAGCTCTGTTCCTTCAAGTACAGATCAGCAAAATAATATCTTTATTCTAATTATTGCATTGCTTATATAGAGATGGCAACCTATAATATGCTATTCATTATAATTATTAACAAAGGTGTTGTTTTCTTTGTCATTAACAAACATTGGTTTAGTTAATACTCTGTAGGAGGGCTGGTCTTTCCTATTGAAACAAATTTTGAGAAGAATTAGATTCTCATCTGCTTCGCAGTCTGTCTACCCTTGTGCAAATTTCAGTTATTTCTCTGAATATCTAATATAGTTTGGCTGAAAATATTTCTGTTCTAAAGCGATGCAGAGGTAGGTCATGGAAACTTGAGTCTTGAGCCATCAATTTTCTATTCTATTCTCTGAAACCATAATCTTCGGAGATTATACTCCAGAAAGCAGCTCTTGCAGATGGTCTCATAATTTGGCTAGACATACACCATAGATGTTTCAGGTAAGCTGGTGAGATCGAAAGTCTGATAAAAATGTGAACAATGTTAATTGTAATTACCTTAACATATGGTTGTCCCATTACAGAGAAGTTATATTTTATTTTGATAGTTTTATTGGAATCTTAAAACAATGGTGGGGCCGGGGTAGGCTATATTTTATCACAATCTTCCTGGGAAAGATACCCCTTTTTACTTGTTTTATATGCTAATGTGTATTTTGCACATATAGTCACTCTTGTATTTGAATTATTGACATTATTTGTTCCTTTGGAATTGTTTTATATGAGCTGATTTGTGTCAGTCTTTAATGGTGTACGGACCTTAAAGGGAGGGTAGAATTAATTGCAAATGGAATTGAGAGCTTCGGAAAATATTTTGTATACTTATATGAAAATGGTACCCAGAAAAATAAATAATAAATAAAATATATATGTTCTGTAGAATTGAGTCATATAAATCGCATGATGACCAGTCTGTCACCTACATAAGTTACCTTTGAAACATATAATTTATTCCAATTGTAGCTTTTATGACACCATATATCCTGAGATACTCAGAACAGCACTCTTTATGGGAAGATAGTTCTCATTTGCTGTGTAAGCAGATGTTGCTATCTGAGAGTAACCTGACAAAATCTTTGTTGTTGAAAAGGGAGATTTATGATTTGTGTCTCACTGCATAACCAGGTGACAAGTCCTATCCAAAAGTTAAATATGAGAACTTTTCACAGACACAGGCGAGATGCTCCACAGAGGCTCTTAAGTTAGACCAGAAATAACTGACCACAATATTATTGCTGCAGTAAATTCACGACCCTCATTTTAATTGCTTGTGCGACTATAACCCCCATGCCCTGTCCTGCAGGATTTTAATTTTTAAATTTAAAGAATGAAAGGTAAAAACGGAGCAGGCTGAAATTGTTATGTCTCTGTGCAAAAGAACTCTGTAATGTTAAAAAAGGCACACTTCCATATGAGGGCACTGAGGCTATCTCGTGAGTACTCGTCTGCAGAATTCGCTCTGGAATTTTAATGTCCATGCTAAAGCTGTCTTCTGAAGATTTAAATTGAGATTGTTCTGGGGCTAAATTCCAAATTCTTCTGACAGAAACTGTAGTACAGAAATGAAAACATTCTTTCTTGCTTTTGCTAATGATCAAACAGAGCTAAATTGTGATTGTTAGCAAATGTGTCACTCCTTGAAAACCACAGGGAGAAATTCTGCACAGATTTGCTGAGTGGATGGCAATTTGACCTTTAATGCTCACAGTGCATTAGCATCTTCTATAGAGTGTGTGTGTTTTGTTATCTTGTGTCTAGAGCAATATGGTGGCTGTTGTTTCCTTTTCAAAGCAGCTCCATATGAGTCAAAGAGAAATTTACAAAAGAGGTGTAAAGTCTATTCAGAAGCACAGTCTTTATGTAGCAGCTAATTCCTACACAAATATGAAGGATCAGCAGGTGCTTTATGCTACATTGTAGTTTTGTATGTTATGAAGATCATGGAAGGAAGATGAGAGTTAACATTTTATCCTCTCCTGCATTCCACATCTAAATTCATATATTTGCCATACCAAATGGAAAAATCTAGAGGTAACTGCTTATAAAGGATGTATATAAATATGCCTAGGAAAAAAAAAAATGGTATGTCTCCACAGGACATGTTTACAATAACAGGCTACAGAGTAAGACCTTTTTTTTCCATGTTGAGGCTGATGGAAATTTGGTGCCAGCCTGCATGTCCTTCACCTGCTATTCCTGAGCAGATGTTGATTTTTCAATTTGCAGGTCTGTTAAGAATTCATGACAAAGCTAAATTATACATGAGAATGAGAATTTTCTCCTCCAGAGAGGAGAGTCTCAGTTTGCTGTGACATGGTTTTTGTGTTTTTTAATTGCTAATAAACTGTCAGAAAAAAAAAATATGGTACCCTTGCCCATTCCTCTTTACCTTATATTTTGTTTTCTTCACACCAAATTGTTGTTGCAATATGAAATTAAATGTGGATTTAATATAGAAAGAAAAATATTGATGTCTTTTGGGAACTACTCATTCATTCTAATGCAAGAGAAGTTGGAGAGTAAAAAAATTGCCTTCTATCATCCAGTGTTTATCATCCAGGGTTAATTGAGTAATTCAGTTTTAGATACAGTTCATTAGAACTTTAAGGCCAAATTATTATCTTCACTCCTGCTCCCAAATTTCAAGTTATTCCTACACAAAATTAATAACATTTATTTTTCAGGTCAAAAAGCTCACTAGTACAACATTGGCTCTTACTAAACTTTTATTTATAAAATGGTTTTCACATGAAGAAAGATGTAGATCTTTGACAATAGAAAATATTATAACTAGGGTAAAATCCTTTACAGAAGACAGTGCTTTATATTGCAATTAGTTTATTCTATCACACAGCAGAGTGAATTTCGGAGCATGAACAAACTGTGAGAAGTAAATAGATTTGTTTAAATCACAGTAGGTGAGCAAGTTGAAATATTTCCTATTGCTGAAGGGGAAGCACTGACGCCAGTGTTGAGCAAAGTGACATTTCATGGAAGCAATAATTGGCAGGTTGAATACAACGATTATCGTCCTGGATGGTTTTGGTCTCTTCCTGCTTTTGGTTTGTTGAGTCTTCTATCACAGGATGAGTAACCTGGGATTCTCCAGAGTGGATGAAACCCTCAGTAAATGTTTCATGCCAGATTCCCCAATATAGGTTCTAGTCTTGTGCTGGAAGAAGTTATGGTATATAAAATTCTACTGCATTGGGAAGAAGTACTGGATCTGACGTGTCAGTGTCAATTCTGGTTAACTTATTGTAATTCAGAAGTCTTCTGGGTATTCCATGTCCAGAACAGTAAGATAACTGAGTTTCTCTTGGTATCCTATAAAAATAACTTGTGGAAAAAAAATAAAAAATTATAGTAAGTAGTGAGTGATAATATTCTTGAAAGGTCTATTACTGTCAAGGGAATATAGAAAATTTTAGGAGCTCTAAATATGTTATTTTTAGCAAACTTACTCTGCTATACACACTTCCAATACCTAGGAGAACTGTATAATTATACAGCAGGTACATAAAATACATTTGACATTTGATTGTGAATGAATGTCAAATTACTGTGCTGAAAAACACAAAAACTGAATGACTTGCATCTGGAAAAGCTGAAAAGGGATAGAAAATATAATTATGTGAAGACAATGAAAGGTGTTTAATTCCGCCCTTTGCATTGTCGTTGTTTGAGTAGCAGTTACATGGCAGATAACATGTGCAGTGTAGCAAGAACACTGAAGAAAGCAATTACTTACTGGTTTATAGCTTTTCTAGATGAAGTGTATGATTTATATTGGTAAAATACATATGTGTATATAAATGTATAGTAGCATGGGGCAAAGAAGAACACCTTGTGATGCACAGCTGCTTCTTTCTCTTGGAGTAAGAGAATGATGGTGGTGGGCAATTAAAATCCATCAATGAAGTACCAGACTTTAGAGACCCCTTATAAACTTAGATTAATACAGTTTTTTGACCTATGCAGAGAAATCATGGAATAATAGAATGGTTTGGGTTGGAAGGGACCTTTAAAGGCCATCTAATCCAACCCCCTGGCTATGAGCGGGGACATCTTCAACTGGATCAGGTTTTTCAGAGCCCCATCCCCTCTGACCTGGAATGTTTCTAGGGATGAGGCATCCACCACCTTTACCCCTTGCCTTTTTGCAACAGGCCCTGCTAGGAAGTCTGTCCCCACATTTCCCACCAACTATCCCACCAACTTCAGTGAGAATTTCACATGGCAATCTGGAAAACACTGGCACATATTTCACAGGAAAGTATAGACAATGCCAAAAATAGGGAGAAAGAAAGTCCTGTGGGGAAAACCAGAGTGAAATAATATATAGACAGTCATAGGGTTGGTATGTTGAAGCAAGCATATGTATATGAATTGGAGTATAGCTGATGCTGAACTTTTGTATGGCACCTCCAGCACCTGTTTGACACTGAATTTCACTTCCAGTCAACTGTGCCAGTGTAGTTAAAATAAATAAATAAATAAATAAATAAACAAACAAACATCAGCAGGAGATGGTCCTCTCAGCAATCTTAATGACAGAAAGGACACGATTTCTGTTGGTTGTAGTTGTAAGTACCTGGGCTCTCAAAATGATCTCTATAGTTGTATTTTTATGTTTTATTTTGACCATTTTTTGAGCTACAGGACAAAATGTCCTAAGAAGTCTGTGAAACTATGTTTTTAGGTAAATTGTTGTAGAGATAGAGGACAAATTTTCACAAATAAGTTGTAACTTAATTTTTGCATTTGCTAAGAGACAAAGACTGGGCTGTTGTATGCTAAAAAAGGTGGTTTACAGAAGTCATCAAATGCATGGATCAACTGTATCCTAGCTAAAAGGATTTCAGCTATTCTACTGCATACATGTACATGTCTAGATAAAAATGTGTTTCTTATCTGATATAGCATTAATTTTTGCTGTCTCTTGTGTGTGTGTGTTTGTCTTGAAATTATGTGGGTTTTTTATTATGGGCATAAATTACTAAAGTTTGGAACACCAAGGGTTAACTTGTTACAGATTTCTAAAGCAAAAAAAAAAAAACCAAAACCAAAAAACCCCAACCAAATAAACAAAAAAAAAATAAAAAAAAAAGCAGCCAGCATTTGTGAAGGAATTCAGATCTGTCCTTCTCCTGTCATTTGCAAAATGTTTTCATGCTTAAGAACTTGAATGAAAGCAGAGACAAATTCTTAATTTGAGCACACAGATGCTGTTTGTGTATGTTATTTTCTTTCTGTCCACAAAAGCCATTAAACGCAAAAACAATTTGCATGCAGACTTTTTCATATGTGCCTGTATAAAGCTGTGCATACGCAAAATGAGCGCTGATAAATGGATGCTCTAGAACCCAGCTAATGTAAAATTTTCCACTTACAAAAGTTTTGGTGGATTTTTTCAGAAAAAATAAAACAAACCAAAAAACTTAAAGCTGAGTCATACAGTTCCCTCTCAGGAAAGAAATATTTAGCAGAAATATCGTTTAACTTCCTAGAAGGGAAACTGTCATTAATTCCAGTTTTAAAGCTGAGGGCTACAACTCAGCTTAACGCCAGGAAGTCAGCCCCCGCAGAGACGGTATTCACCCAAAATTCCCGGCTAGACGTGTTCAGTAATAACCCCTAAAATGTTCAGGGCACAGTCCCCACGCTCTGGGCCACGGGAGAGCGGGACAGGCTTTTGCCCGCTGTGGATTTACCACCGCACGGGGCCACCTTGGCACGGGCTGCGGTACCGCGGCGGTGAGTCAGGCTCAAAGCGCTTGGCATTAATAAAGCTGTCATGTACTCTCTGCAGGTGACATAAAACCTTAGAAGATGCTCGGCCAATCGCAGCTCCTTCGCCGTGTCAGACAGGCAGGGTCTCATCGGCAGTCAGCCTGCGTGCCCGAGCGGGGCTCTGTCTGCCGCCCGCACTGCGGGCACCGCTCCTCCCGGGATGCTCCTCCGGGATGCTCCTCCCGGGATGCTCCTCCGGGATGCTCCTCCGGGATGCTCTTCCCGGGATGCTCTTCCCGGGATGCTCCTCCCGGGATGATCCTCCGGGATGCTCCTCCCGGGATGCTCCTCCGGGATGCTCTTCCCGAGATGCTCTTCCCGGGATGCTCCTCCCGGGATGCTCCTCCGGGATGCTCCTCCCGGGATGCTCCCGCCTGGACAGCGCCGCTCCCCCGGCACGCAGGACTCGGCTTTATGGTACAGGCAGGATTTATTGCTGAATGAGGGAGGAATTTCACCTGGGTTTTATTAACTGGAAAAGCTGAAGGCAGAGCTCGGTTACACAGTGTTACCTAAGGTGGTGCAGGGGTCTAATGTCTGTCACAATCAAAGGCTAATGCAAATCCAGTGGGCACTGTAATATCAGCACTAATAATCAATGTTAAATTAAGATGTATTATCTAGGTAGCATGCATAAAGAAAAGGGGAGTACTGAAATGTCACAGTCATTTTAATTGGAGAAGTGTTGGAGCTGGGGAGGAAGGCTTGTCTCTGTAAGGAATCCATGGTAAAATTCTAGTCAGTTTTTTTCTGGAAAATACACTGTTAATTACATTGGCATATGCTGAAATGAGACTGTATAGTTACTCTCCTTGACAAAATGAGCTTCGTGTTTCTTATGAGACAAGATTTGAAATAAAGTACATAAATAGAGTGGTAAAAACTCCTTTAATACTTCCTGTCTTCCCTCAGCCATATATTTCCCTTGTAGTTATTTCCAATCTACAAAATAATTAAAAGTGCAGCAGGCACAGTACATCTATGAAAGTTCTCTCTCTCCCACACACTGCACTTGTTTAGAACATTAAGGTTGTAGAAGTGAGTAAGAGCATTTAATATAAAATTGCTTGAATGCTTGTGTGTGAGGATTACTGCACACCAGAAAGGGCAATGGTGCCCTGTGCAATATTACATATCACCATCAATGAAACTCAGGGCTGGAGGGTGCAATTTTTTAATATAGGTTTTATATACTGCAAACTATGTATTACATACATATACATGTATTAGTTTATTGCTTGGCCTTGTTTTTTCTTCTATTTTCAGTATCAAAATATAGCAAGGTATGCATTATGGAGTGTCACAGATCATCCTTGTTATGCATAATATGTTACCCATGCTAAATTAGAAAACAGGAAGCAACAGAGGGCAGCTTCTACTTGCCCTTTACTATAATCTCCCAATAATCTGTTTCATCTATCCTGTTCTTCAATTCTAATTGTAATGATGATTCCACTTTTTCTCCCCTGACAAATTATTCCATTGTCTAACCTTTTGGACATTTCTGCCTAATGCGTCATTTTAATATTTAAGTTTTGAATTTCAGAACATTATTTCAGTTATAATGGTAAATGTGAAAGCCAGCTCCTATCAATTAACAACCATCTGCTAGAAATGGAATTCAGAAATGAAGCAAAGTGCTGTACAATAGTGAATGATGAAGCGCAGAAAACCCGTCAACCAAATGAAATGGGATTTTTTAAAAGTGCTTTCTGGGACAGACAGGTGATGACCTCTTCAACTTTTAAAAAAATGTTTCGTTATTCCTTGATAGTATATGGAATTCATAAATGTCAGTCTTATGTCTGTCAAAATCATTAGTAAGTTTCAGGTCTTTCTCACATTGTGTTAAGAAGTAGCAAAGAAAGAGATAATTATTTGGAATTGTAGAAGTGGTTGCCTTCAGGGGTTTTTTGAGATTCTGAGTGGTTATTGTCTAGATTTTCTACAGAACACAAATGATTTTAAACATTATCATGCATTTAAAAAAAAAAAAAGAAAACAAATTTGTGTGTTGTCAAAAAGTTCAGGGGACTCAAGCATAATGTTAGAAAAATGTTGGTAATTGAACAATGGCACAGACAGGTCTCAAATAGTATTTAAGATCTAGACAGGCTTCAGCACATTGTCCCACGATTTTGTAAAACTCTGCATTACAATGCAGGTAAAATTTACTGAATGTCTTGAGTAGATGATAGATCTAGTTTATCAGATTTTCTCTTTTACATAGTTCTCATAAACTCTAATAAATAGTGAGCCCTGGAAAAGTTTACAGCAGTGGCAATCTGCTCTGCCCTTCAAGTGGGATGAGGAGGGAATGCTGCCACATGGCTCTCACCATCAACCTCCTGGGTGAATTAGTCTGCTCTTTCTGTAGGGACCGAGCACAGCTTCAGATTTTGTAGGCTCAGAAGATTGTTGCAATGCTCTGTGTTGACTCCTCACGGAATGGCTGGGTAATCCTATTCCCAGCTCCCCTTTCTTCCTTGAGAGTTAGTGAAACACAAGAAGCCTCACATAAGCTGGTGTCTGGCTGTAAAGCTGTGGCTGTAAAGCCAGGTGGTTTCACATAGGACACATGCTGGCAGGAAGTAACTAGTCCCAAAAAAACCTAAAAATTTGGCTGTTCATATGGGAAGCTGGAGTACAATGACTGTGTTTATACCCTGCACTTAGCTCCAAACCCTATAAGAGAAAACACTAGAAGTGCAGACACATCAAAGCAACAGTGTTACTCTGTCCCAGAACAAACAAAAGAATAACAAAAGAAAAGAAGAAACTTGCAGCTAGCAGGAACTTCGTTTTTCATTACAAAAATATTGTAATACATTTCAGCTATGAGG
Organism: Acanthornis magna; assembly: GCA_036785705.1. NCBI lineage: Eukaryota > Metazoa > Chordata > Aves > Passeriformes > Acanthizidae > Acanthornis > Acanthornis magna. The sequence goes on along the minus strand of JAWUZG010000090.1, from coordinate 26,851,120 downwards.
AAATCCTCTTCCAATTTCATGCTACGGTAGTGTCCGTAACAAAAATAAATGTATGTTATCAGCATAGATTAAATAGCTGCTGATTGAATATTACACCTGGGAGAGAGTTCAGCAGACACTTATGGCCAAAATTCTGACTTTTTTTGCCTTCAGTCGTTGTTGGTTTTTTTTCTTTTTCAGTATCATATCTCATCCCCAAAAAAGAAAGATTAAGTAATCTTGAGCAATCAAAACCAGTACATGTTTCTAAAACTGTGACTCATTACTTCAGAGGAAGATATTCTGTTAATTTTTTTAATACTCTTAATTTATTAACTCTTAATTTATTTTTAATTAATCACATAAAAGACAATGGGATTTTTTTCATATATTTTACATAATATACACCTTTGAGGAGGTTAAATTCCTTCATGTCAATGTATGCCAGCAATGTAATTTAATCTGTGTATATAACTGACCATACAGAACTTTGAAAAGTAATCAGAGGAGTCAGGAAACCAAATGCACTGGGAGGATTTACCAGCACAGTAGACTTAGACATTTCATTTAATGAATATAACTCATTTTGCATTGCCCGTTCTTGTAACTCTTTCTCATCTTGGGCAACAAATAGTTTCATATACAAATACTGTTGCTGCCTACTTTCATATATGAACAAGAATTCAAATAATGTACAACTACTTAAATTTATTATTGAAGTTAGTTTATATTCAACTTAATTTGAAATTATAATTTATTAAACTTCAGTTACTTTAGATGTACTGACAATACTGTTTTCACCAGGTGAGAATTTCTGTCTAAACTAATGTTTTAGTCAATCTGAGAAACACCCCCTCTCTAACTGGGCATTTTCCTTTACTGTTGAACAAATCAAGTTTGTTTTCTAGTGAAATGGACTAAACCCTGGTACAAGAATGCAGTAAGAATGCTCTTCTTTTGAGGGCTGCTTTTTTCCTCAGCAATTTTCTATAAATTCAGGGAATTCGCTTCCTTACATGCTGTTAAAAGTATATATTTACGTGAATTGTAGAAAAACATTGGGGGAAGAATGTATATTTTCACAGGGCACTTTGCAAAGAATATCCTTAACAACCAGACAAAATTATCAACCAATTGTTTTCTAAGACCATGGAACGTAGCCTTCCTCAAGAATTGCTCTTTACAGATAGTTACTTCATGCAGAGGTTCACAGCCTCAATGCACTTCTTCCTTCAGGCATTGTTAGAAAAAGCTCTTTCCCAGGGAGACCTGCAGTAGCACAAATTTAAAGACATTAAAAAAAAACCAAAACCAAAACCAACCGAAGCAAAACCAAAGCAAACCAACAACAAAAAAGCACATTAGCTAAATTGCATGTGTTCCTATAATATAGTAAACAAATAAACTGTCTTCTGCTCAATTTAGAAGTGAATAAAGTCTGTTTGCTTGCGCTTACCCTCAGCTCCACTGCTGGGAAGAAGGGGAAGCATTAATCTCATACACAATCAGTTTTACCCTGCACTCATCATCTTATTTTTTATCTCCTTCTCTGACTCCACATCACGAGAACATATTGTAAAACTACTCACACATGTTGAAAAAACTGTAGCAGCAGTGTTAGCAATACTCTTATTTTTTTTCTTGTTTGGTCAAGTATGGCTCTTCTCCATAGAAAGCTAACCTATTTCATTAATATTTTCCTAGATTGCTTTTTGCCTTTGAACTTTGTTTAGTAAGATGGATTTAATTTTGTTTAATGAGCTTACCTATCAGCAACTCATCTTGATGTTGGATTTTATTTTATTATCTTATACATACTCCCAGTATTTCAGCTTCTGTCAAAATAAATGTAATGCACAGTGCAAGATGCAAAGATAAAACCTACTTGGTTTGATGGAAGAATTGTCAACTTTTCAACAGGTATCTGTCTACTGCTCAAGACTAGAGTCTCCCTTCATTTAAATGAGGCTGTGTTCTCATATTGACAGTTGGGGTTTTTTTAATTATTTCCTCTTTCATGTTCTTACTTCTATATAAGTAAGACTTCCCTTAAACTTAGATTAGATTACATTTACCAAATTTTGCCTTTGCGGTAGTTTATCTCAAGAGTACGTTTTTCAGGACAGCATTTACCTCGGCTAATTTTAACCCTGGAGTTCACTAATGCACATGCAGGTGCCTGCAGTGTAGACGTGAGTATCTGAGACATTTAAGCCAGGTCAGGGGAAATGTGTTTCTTGTCCCAGCAGCCTCCCTGCAAGACACTGCTGCTGTGATAAAAAATGATGGTTCTCAAGAGTTGAGACACAATAGCAATTACACATACTGTTTTGATAGTTCTTGTGATTATCATCATGCGTTGCTCTCTGTTGCTTCACAAACTATTGCCCTGTGCATGTGTACCTGCCTGCTACCTCTCTTAATTCTATTAAATCCTGCTTATGTCTTCCAGCTGCAATTCTGCCAGCTTCTCTGTCTGCCAGCGACCAGGTTCATCCTTTCAACTGTACTTTGCTAATTCACCTTAATACTCCTTTTGAGTGAACCATCTAGATAGCAAAAAGAAACAAGAAGGGGAAACCCTGCCTAACCTAGCATGGAGAACTGAAATATTTCTTAGCTTTCTCACTCTGTTTGCTTTACCCTTGTCAGAGCAGATTGCTATGCAGACGGACACAGTCACATTTGAAGTGACAGATTTATGTCTAAAACATGTAACAGAGAGTGTCAGGAACCAAACCTGGGCCTTGATTCCATATGGCATACATAGATGTCTTCCATCAACTCAGCATAGAGCAAAACCCCTCCTATGGTAGATCTGTATTCAACAGAGCTGTTTGAAATGTCCAGAGACAGATGCAAGCAAAGACCTGACCCTTAATCAGTGCCCAAGGATCAGGCTCAGAATCTAACTCTCTTTATTGATCTATAGTGTGCCAAACCCTAGTCCCGTGTTGCAAAATGTGCCTCCAGAAGCAACCCAGGCATGTGCTGATTCTGATCCCGATGTTTTCAATGCATGTAGTATACACACGCTGTGCATAGATGCAGGATTAAGTGTATCCTGGGTTAGTAAAATTCACATGGGAATACCCAAGAGCAGCTTGTACTTTGTACACAGACCTGGTTAACATCTACAGATCTAGGCAACAGGAGGGGTACCCTTCCCTTTTTCAGAGCAAGAACTCCCCAGCAAGAATTCCAACATCATGTAAATTGCATAAAAATATAGAACAGATTGGATTGGAAGGGACACAAGGAGTATCTATTTCCAACTCCCCTGCCACGGACAAGGACACTTTTCATTAGACCAAGCTGCTTGAACTGCCAGTTGTAGTTCTTTTCAGGAAACTTCAACTAGAGACACAGTCCCTCTCTCTAGCAAGGCTTCCTCATTTTGCTATGAAGGGCTTCACTGTTGCCAGAAAAATAGGGGTTAATGCACTTGTGGTCATTCCAGGCTAGGACCAATTCCTTCTTAGCAGTACTAGGTCTTGCCATGTGCAACATTTTGCCTAGACCCTTGGCTTGTTTTTGAAGGTGGCTCATTACTCCATTACATTTACAGTGTGGATACTTCAGACACATAGCCCACCATATGCACATATCTCAGTAACAATCTTATGCACTTATCTTTGTGTCATTTCAGGTTGTTGTTTTGTTGAGTGATTTTTAGTTATTTGATTCCAAATTTCCTTAAGCCTAATAACTGTTTGAGAGTTTCAGAGTTTTAAACTGTAATTCACTATAGATTGTGGAATCACAAAATCATAGAACTGTTTGTGCTGTAAATTACCTCAAAAACCACCTAGTTCCAAACCCCCTAGCATGGGCAGAGATACCTTCCATTAGACCAGAATGCTCAGAACTCCATCCAGCCTTCCAGGAATAGGGCATCCACCACTTCTCTGGGAAAATTGTTTCAGTGCTTCACCATCCCCACAATAAAGAATTTCTTCCTAATATCGAATCTAAACCTACCTACTTTCAGTTTTATTGTAAAATAAAAGGTGATAATACATTTATGTCCAAGGGCTTATGATGATTGATAAAGCACACCAATAAATGTGAAAAGAATGCATGAAAATATTGAGGGATGTAATGCATTTAAAGTGGTTAAAATGTTAGATTAAAAAAAATGGGAAAGGGAAAAACTTGATTGTCAATTGATAAAGTGTGGAGAAACAGAAGCATCAGCATAATCTACTTCCCTGTGCAGTTTAACAGCTGACTTTTGGGATAACACATCTACTATGCAATAAACTAAAAGTTAAGCTACATCAAGTGTAATTCATTTCACCTAGCTTCACATGTCCAAGCCTGAGATAATGATCCCAGATTTTCTTCAAAAAAGAATACAGGTTCTCAGACTGCACTTCATTATAGTCTCAAAAAAGTATGCAAACCAGACCAGATGAATTATTGTCAGGTTGCCTGAAAAAAAGTAATTGAGGTAATGAGTCAAAAGATCATGTTTTTTCTACTGGCTGGACTGCAAAATTGACCTGGAGGAAGACCACCTAAAAAGAGGGCTGTGGAAATCTCCACAGTTAGGGCAGGGGAGAGTGAATGATCCCAGGAACTGAGGAAAAATGACTATTGAGGATTACCAAGAGAAACACAAAGACAGAAATATTTTAAGGAAAATGATATTCCAGTTACAGGAGGAATGGAAGATTTTGGGAGAAAGTGGTTTACATTTTTAAGCCTGCCCAGAGAAATGACCTTCGAAACCCCAGTAATGGATGGGAAATGTACTACTAACAGAAAGCACCTTGAGGCAGAAGATCGGCTTGACAGTATACTAATGTGACTGATGTGGTGATTTTAAATTTTTTTTTCATTTGACCAGTGCTTTTGGAATGTATGTGTCTTCATTTGCTCTGATTTTTTAAAAAGCTGTTCTTGAGAATTGAGAATAAATACTGCTTGTTTATTCTGTCTTTTCTAAGTAGAAGATCACAGGAGTGAGAGAAGACTATGGCAGCCCTAACAATACATGAACATGTTCGTCTAGTTATGCTGTTTTAACTTGCATTCAAAAGTAACCTTAGCTACTCATAGTTCTTTGATGATTTTAGGCATATTTGAAGAAAAAAATACAGGTGGAATAACTTCAAAGTTCTAACCAAAGCCTGTAGCAAACTGCCTACGCTGGTTTTAATGCAACTCATAATACAATTTTTAAAAAAGCAAAAAACCAACCAATGAGCCAACCAACCAAAAGCTAACCAAAACCAAAACCCCCACATACTTCCAAATCCATAGTATCATATTGGAAACAGACAATCCTATAAACTGATTTTCAAATTTATTTTTAAATGGTCTCCACCGCTATGTGGAACTTAGCATTAGAAACTATATACTCCTTGAATGGAGATGAACACCTATAATAATTTAACAGACTGACACTTGTGAGTACAGCTTGTTCTTTATGCCTAAGTGCCTACAGAAGAATAGCAAAGTAGAACCTCAAGAATAATTTCTCCTGCTCTACAACAGTGTCATACATATATAAATTCCAGAGTGGAACTTTTCAAAATGCATTGTACTGGGAGTTAATTTGATTTATTTACAATTACCCTCTGCATGCTCCTAAATCTCTTGCTTTATGACTTAGTAGAGAAGCTTTCTTTTTTATATTTCTACTGAGTATTATCTTGGTCTTCATTAAATCTTATCTCACTAAATTACTGCTGCCAAAGTGCCAGATATCTAGATGCATCTTCATTTGTTTGTGCTTAAATACCCCACTTACTAGAGGGTTAATATTGGAATAATTTAGGGCGTAGTCAGTTCTGGATGTGTTTATTACTTCAGTTCTGAGCCTTGGCCAGACCACAATTTTGCTGGGCCTCTTCAAATAAATGCAAAGTATGAATTAGTTTAAATTAAAAAAAAAATCACATTTAGAACAGTTTATTGATAGATTTTCTGCAAAATCAGAAGCGCTATAAGAAGACTTCAAAGCATGAATTTTGTTTTTGTTTTTGTATTTTGTGTAGTAAAATCTTTCAGGCATGCTATAACTTAGGTAAAATGTACATACATCGTTAAAATAATCAGTATTTTGCATAAATCATTATATCATCCTGTATCCAGAGACACTGTTCTTTTTTTCCATATAAACCAATATAATTTAACTACAGGTGAACATAAGTCCCCTTCACTTCTGTTTTCAAAGAAAAATATCTTATTACAGGTGGTATATTGTGTATTTTAGGTGATATGGTGTGTTCACCCACCCTTTAATGGGAAGGGCCTCTACAACTGGTGGTATAGATATCTTGCTTGTGATAGGACAAAACATATTTTATAAGTGCTGGTGAGTACAGATTTACACCCATAATGCAGAGCAGAACTGATACAGACATTGGTCTAAGAAGAAGCTGTCTTCCTGTTCCATGCTGTCCTCACCATGAAATGGGAAGAGCTGTCCAGGACTGTGGAGACACAGGCTGGTAAGTCCACGATGCGCATCACCATGTGATGGGCATTGCAAAATTCAGGTCCAGCTTCTGCCTAGATCCAGCCTGGACCAAACTAAAGTTTAGCAGATGCAACACAGAGCCAAGATGCAGTTTGGTAAAGTTAATACAGCATGGTTTCTTTTGACACAATTAATTTCTTTTTTTTTTTTCTTTTGATGCTGTGCCGCATGTCAGACTAGCAGATCTCATACCCAGCTTGTTGCAACTCTACATAGAATGACTACCAAAAATCTCTGCTAGGTCCTCATTTGCTGTACTTCATTTTAGACACATGGCATATGTTTCTTGAGTATAAGAATTCTTTTCACAATAAGTACCAGTTGTAAACTTTGTGTCCCTGGTGTCTGTTTTGAATAGCACCGCCTTCTGAGCAACCCTTTTTTTTTTTTCTGTGACTGGTAAATAGTGTTTTCCTATTCTTTGGCAGTGCTCATGCATCCGCTGTGGGCCAACATAAGTTAGGAAAAGGTCAGTGAAATAATTTAGAAAATGAAATTGCAACCTCCTGAATTAAATATTTTATTCATAATCTCTGGAGTGCTATAGAAATACGACATTTTCTGCCAATGCATTAAATTTCTATACATACAAATATAGATATACCCACAGATGCTGAATAATTGCAGTGCATAAACATGAACTATATTTATGTTTTATATAGCTGTTTGATCTTTTAAAGGATTTTTTTTTTAGTTTTGTTAATTTTTTTCTCATTTTGATGAAGTTTGTATTTTACTTTCTTCCTATCTTTCAAACACTTTTGTCTCTTTTGGAAGCCCAAGATTAATTAGTTGATTCTCTCTTCTTTTCTAATTCCATCTACAGTTCAGAGGCACGTAAAACCACAAAGCAAGATAATAACCAATAAATGGAATAATTAATTCAATGCACTGAAACTAATTTTAATTTATATTTCTCAAAGATTCTCACTAGGGAATGGAGAACCTGGAGTTCTAGGGACTGAGCTGCTCCAGTTCTGGTTGTTTTGAATATGTTGTGGACAGAAACAGTTTCTGTAAAGTTGGAAATTACAACAGCTAAAATCAGAGGGGAAATTAATAACCAAAAAAATTTAAAAATTAACAAGAAGTAGGAAAAAGTTAAGAATTATTTCAATCATAACCGATCTCTTTTAATCAAAACTATTTTGGTTGCCTCCCAAAGACAACTAAATATCTAAATCACTGGTGAGGCCTGCTGGCCTCTTCTCACAGCTCCACCACTTGGTGACAGACCGTCACCATGTCTCATGTCCTGCAGACAAGTAGCCCATCACCACTGGCCCTGAGGTCTGCAGGAAGCACCAGGAATCTTTGCTGAGCTGTGCCTGCAGAGCTGCATCTGCAGGAGCTGCAGGCTCATTAAGGTCTGTGATGTGCTGTGGTGGTGGCTGCAGTGGGTGCTGGGGACTGCGCCTGTGGCTCACCATGTGCGTTTCTGATGCCAAAGCTACCTGGAAAACAGAGCCTCCATAGTTATCTCTTCCTAGCAGGAATGTTAAAGTTCCTTGAATGGTTGCCTTGGTCTCTGGACCAAACTAGATGGCCCAAAGTGGCTTTGCCGAGTTGAGTCCCCTCATGAGTACTGTCTTACGGTCCCTGCTGTCCCACCTCTCCTGCTAATAACTAAACAAAACCCACTTCCTTGGAAAATCGGTCAGTTCAGTAAGAACGCTGATCTGCTCATTACCCTGTAAGAAATGAAGAACAAAAAACCCAACATTTCAGAATCAAAGAAATAATCAACTTTACAACAAATGTGACTGAGATGTATTTTGTGGAAAATGAATTCTCACTCATTTTTAGTCTACATGTTTCTTCCGAGCCCCTCAAAATCAAAAAACAGTAAGCGCAGGCTTAATTTTTAGGATGAACTTATAATTATCTAGTTTATTCCTTGAAACCTGAGTTCATGTATATTTTCTTTTTTCCCCATCTGAATCTGCTTAAAAAATTCTATTTTAGTACTTAATATTTTCTAAAGTATTGGATAGATGCTTTATTTTTCCATCCTTTCCCATGATATGCATTAGTTTCCATGTCATAATGTTAATGTTTGGAGGTGATTACAAGAAAAACTCACTAGACACTTTTTGCCCAGTGCTTTATTTAATGAAATGGATTTAAATATATGCATGCTTTAAGCACAAACCAAACAAATAAGCACTCAGTAAAGAACCCCACTTACATGCCAGAAAGGGGAAATCTTTAATGACCAGAATCACTGAAATTTCCTTTAATGTTTTCTGGCCCAATTTTCAATTAAATTGCAGTACATTATTAATGCCATGGAAGGGACAGCAAAGAAAGCAAATAAAAAGTTCGAAATGAGGCTCCATATCTAATAAGCAACTGTGACAAAAGTGCCGCAATACAAACCTTCATAGTAATTATTCCATTGCACATAACAAAGTAACTAGTGGAGCATAAAGCTAACAATTATTGTGTGTTGATAGTTCAAGCACAGTATGCTTTTAAAATGCTATCAAACAGTAGCAAGCTATGCCAGAAAGCACAGCCTCATCCAATAGCTTTATGCAAAATACAGACACTTACCAAGTCTTAAAATCTAGTACAAAGTACTATAACGTGTTCCTAGGATTCATATTATGCTGTAAAATGCAATGAAAAAGCCCTTGCAAACAAACAAAAAATTCCTCATTTGCCTGCTAGGTATTTCTGAGACTTTTTTTAGAGCTTTTAAAGTAACACTATTCCGTGTGATCCCTTTTTTTGGATAAGCTTTACAGCTTTTATGTGGGTCCCTTCCGTTTGCTCTTTATTGACAAGAACATCTTGCCAAATCAAGGTTTTGCCATTTGTCTTTTCAACAATGCTAGCATATTTTTGGTGCCCCTTGACACAGAAACATAGTTAGTATACACTGCAGTAGTGTTCATTGGATTTAGAAAGTGAAATAAAGCAGGTTATTCTCTGGAAGAAAATCAAGTTAGGTCTGGGTCTGGAAAAAAAGAAAGGGTGAGGGCTTCACCTCAAAGTGAGCAATCGTCTTGTGCTCTGAAGAATCCTGAAGGATTATTTTGATGATAGCTGTTTACTGTTCTTTTTGCTGCTGGATTGACATAGTGGAGTGCTTTCTCCAGACATTGAATTTGGCTCCAAGCCTATTATTCACACTTTTTAGAATGAAGGAAAAGAAAAAAAGGAAAGATGCTATAATGTAGACAGCTCTTTCCTTCACTGGGCCTATTAATTTGCCTATTATATACATTGGTTATGTAACCTTTAGCAGCTGAAATTTACTTATCTTTTACCTGGGTCTGCTCTTATGACTTACAAAACTGTTAGTCAGTGGCTTAGCAAGAGCAAATGTGCAACTGGAATCATATTAACATGTTTAAAGGCATTTAACACTCTATGTAAAGAGATCAACTATTGTTGAATTAAGTAGTGTGGGAGATTTCAGAAAATGATCAACCACTAAGTTTTCAAACAAAAATGACAGTAAGACAACAAATTTCTACATTGAATTTCAGATTTCCAGCAAGTTGGAAGTTCTAATAGGACATTTTCAGTAAAAACTAACAAAATATTTCATCATCATAACCCTACTCTGGATGTGAAAATTACAGACTCAGGACTCAGTGGTCAGCTTCTAAATTTGTTTTATTCTTTGAAGTCTGTAGGTCCAGTATGTGCCAAATAATTGTGTTTGCCCCTCAGTATTTTCTGATTTTGCTGGGAGGTTATGGCTGCAAGCATGAAGTCTCTCTGCCCTGTCATGCTGTCCCAAAACTCTGCTCAAAATTACAGGAGTATCTGTCTCTCTCAAATTACTGCTGCTCTCAATATTTAGTAGCCTGAAGAGAACCACACATTTTAATAGGAATGGAATTTCCAGTATTGCTGTATACCTGTGAGAAGCTTCAGAGTATAGTGATATTTTGGCAGAGGCAGAGTGGAGAAACTTGTATTATAAGCTGTTCATGCTGTAGCTGTCCCGTGAATATATAGAGGTTGTCAACCACCAAGGTTGCTGTGTTTTTCAGCAGTCACTCAGTGCCAAGCAGCATGATAGAGGATTGCTACATTCGGCATCTGAGTCCTAGGCAATCCATACTGTATAACAGGAGTTCCTGAATAATATAACAAGACAGCAGATGACAGTGACTGCTTCGGTTTGGCTCATCTTAGCCTCTTACAGCTTCAGTTGCCCACATCCTTCTCTCTCTGCCAAATGTGACTGCAATAACAACATAAACGTAATGTAAAATTTTGAATTTTATAAGCAGACAAGTAATTAGGCTAATTATGTCCATCTAGTTTTAGAATTGCTAGGTGCTGCTGCAGAGCCCAGTGGGTCTCTCTGAGACATTAGCATCATTGTTACCAGATGGAAATAAATCTTTCCTTTCTGTCTGAGACTCGGAGCCCAGTCTCCAAGGGCTCATCTGCTCAGCCTGCTGTGGCTGTAGTTTCTTTGAGACATTTTTGGGAGACACAGCCAATTCAATGCCATTTATCTTTCTCTTTTCTGGGATCTGGAGAAGTTGTTGCTTATTGCTTCACAGTATATGCCATTTGCAGTGACAGCCTCATAAGACAAGCAGGATACCTCTTGTGATATTGCTTCTGTTTGAGACCATTGTTTCTTCTGTGGTGTACACAGCTTCATTTTCGTGAAGATTCAGCAACTGCAGTAAGACCAAATCATACCAATGCTGTTTTCTTGGTGTTGTTTTTTTTTCTTGTCTTTTTTTTTTTTTCTCTTTTTTTTTTTTTTTTTTTTTGTCCTTTCCCTCTACATCTGCAAATTCCCAGTGACTCTGACATGAGTGGGTTTGGTTTTCTGTTGAACAAATGTGAGGAGGTGACAGCCTATGCCTCACTAGCATTATTCAGGAGGCTGGATGGGATTCTACAGCTGCTTTTCTGAGGTGCTTAATTAGTTTGACACTGTCACTAAACTCTTACCCCAGGGATCACGTGAGAATAGCAGCTAGATGTCCAGACCCATATTTCACCACAGAATTCCTAGACTCAAGCCCACTGAGCTGTAGCCACGTGTCAGATGTTGATACGCATGGTCACCTGTTTAACTGTAGTATCCTAACTGGATAATAATTGTTTAGGACAGGTAAATATTTTTTTTTTCCAGCCAGTATAAACAAATTTATGTCTACTTTGTTTTGAGAGGGAAAAAGGAAGAAACATGATTTTCTATGCCAGTGGACTGGTCTTTTATCACTGACTGGAAAATATAACAAATTTTGATAGTTTCTTCAGCATCATTGCTCCTTTTGGGCAGTTCCAAGTATCACTGACCTTTCCCTAACTGAGCAACACTTAAACCTGTGTTATTTCCAAAGCATTCTTCCAAATGTGTCAGAAGCATTTCTACTTGTTGAGAACTGCAAGCTGGCGCCTTAAAAAATCTGGTGAGTTTTGAGTATCATAAGATGACAAGTATGTTAATGTGTCATCAAGAAGGAGGCAAAAGAAGTAGCACATTTTTGAACATGCAAATCCTAAGCAGTCAAATGGTGTTGTGTCAGACTGTTCCAAAATGCCTTCTTTGGACTGTGAATAACTTCATGAGCAGAGAATTTATACAAAGTTATAAGCCTCTAAAAACATGTGGTTATAATGAAGTGCATCATTAGATGGAACGTAACTGTTGCTACAGTCATGATGTTATGACTCAAATAAAGAACAGCAATTAGCAGATAATCTCCTAAGTAACTAAGATCCATGATCCACCTTGCAAAAATATTATATCTCAGCAGTACTGTTTTAAAATACAATTAATCTCAGTCTTAGACAAGATATTGACAGCAATTTTGGTTTGGCAGGGAAGGACATATTTTAATTCTTAAGATAAATTATATACTATTTATGTTTTTTAAACCACTTTGAATAATTTCTAAGCTACCTAGAACAGAGCACTTTACATATTTTTTTATATGAAGAACAGATTTTTTTTACCTTTTAATTGATACTCCTCTTTTAATTGATGGAAATTCATTGACAGTTGACTTGTGGCAGTATTTGTCCTGGCAAAATGCTAGCCTAGACACTATACATGTTAAAGTTTTGGGTTGCAGAAGTCAGGATTTTCTGTAAAATTGACTCATCAAGATTAAATTTTTCTATGCTAGAACAGGAATTTTAAGAATGAATAACCCTTGCAAATTCTTGACTAAGTTAACTGATTATGTTTTTTTCTTATTAGTTTTTGTTGTTTTGTTTTGTTATTTCTCCTCTTTGTTAGTACTGTATACATTCCTAGTAAGATGTATGCCTAGTCCAATTCTACTGTTCAACCTTTCCCAATTTCTAAACATAAAAACCTGTTAAAGTATATAATTGTTGGCGAGATGACAATATACGCAAGATCAAAACTCATTATTTTGGTTATACCACTAGACATTTCCTGTTGAACTCAGTCAAAAGAACTGTATATTCTGACCTGCAATTTCTGAAACTTCAACTGGGGTTTTCTTCTGCCCACAGGTCTCACTTAACATGGAGGACATAGACCTGTGTCTCCCTGGAGAACCAGGAGGACTGAAGTCAGAGCCAGTCCTCTAACCCATGATTCATCATGTGCCTCTGTTTCACAGTCAGGGCAAACAGGGCAATGTGGTGTATGCATCAGCAATAAGTGCTTGGAGACAACAGTACATTTCTCTATCTTTACACAGAAAAAGCCTTTGTAGCTCAAACATACAAATAAATAATTGTTAGGGGTTAATTGTCATGTGTAAGCTGAGCTGTTGTCACTGCGTTTGTCTTGCACAAATTTGGTGAGACATCTGCAACTAAACTGGTAAGTTCCCTAGTAAAAAAGAAATAGGTATTTTTAATGTATATTTCTTCTGATATACTTTAGCTGTCTACTTTAGAATGAGATGAATCACTCCACACAGCTGCCATTTCTCCCTGTGCTTTATAAAAGGCATCTAGATGACTAAATCGGATGTAGGTAATTACTTTGTACTTTGACTGTGTAACTGACAGGAAATGTAATATGAAATGCATTTGCTTAAGTCTTAACAAGAGAGGACATAAGCTAGAGCATTTTTCTTCATATTTGCAGTGGGGTAACAGCATCCATACTGTCAGTTATTGAAGTTCAGCTGACACAAAATAACTTGTGAAACCATAATACAATTTTACCTACATTTTCAGTAGTATTGAAAGCAGTTAAAACTATTCAAGCTTTTAGTGCTGGAAAACCCCATATTAAGTATGCTCAAATATTTCAGATTTAATTTAGCTCTTCTGTTATTTTGAGTCAATTATGTGTATCAGTTGGAGATTGATCAATAATAATAATAATAATAACAACAATAACAATAATAAATTAGGTCTCTGCTACTGTGTTTCCTGGCTAGCTGCCTAAAGAAAAAGCCTTACTCCTTTGGCTCCCCCTTTGTGCAAACTTAATCAAATTAGCCCAAAATAGAAAAAGCAATATACAGATCAAAGGAAAATGTTTAACTATAAATTACCTGCTTGTCTCTTGTGCTTACCTTCCTTCAAGTAGGAAGGGAAGTACTAGAGTGGTTTTTTGCCGACTTAGTTGTCCATTAAGGACATTTCACACAGCCTGAGTCCAAAAGGACATTGGATAGTCCGATTTCTCATCTCCTGTGTACTAGTCTAATTGATGGCTCAGAACCTACTGGAACTGAGATTCAAAGACTTAAACAGTTATTATCAGACATAGTGTAAGTTAAAAAGGATGAAAAATAATGGCAATTTAGCTCATGGTCAACTTATCACCCACCAGTACTCCCAGGCCCTTCCCAGCAGAGCTGCTCTCCAGTAGCTCAGCCCCAGCCTGTGCTGGTTATTCCTCCCCAGGTGCAGGACCCTGTGCTTGCCCGTGTTGAACCTCATTAGGTTTCTTCCCTCCCAACTCCCCAGCCCATCAAGGCCCCATGGAATGGCAGCAGAGCCTCAGGTATGTAAGCCACTCCCCCAGTTTCACATCATCAGCAAACTTGCTGAGGGCATTCGATCCCTTCACCCAGGTCAGGGATAAACAAGTTGAATATGATTGGACTCAGTGCTGATCCCTGGGGAATGCCACTGACCACAGGCCTCCAACTGGATTCTACTCTGCTGATCACCACCCTCTGAGCTCTGCCATTCAGCCAGTTCTGGATCCACCCCACTGCCCATTCACTTAACCCACACTTCCTGAGCTTACCTATGAGGATACCATGGGACACATTGTCAAAGGCCTTGCAGATGTTGAGGCAGACAGCATCCACTGCTCTCCCTTCACCAAACCTATCCTGCCATGTCATCATAGAAGGCTATCAGATTGGCCGAGCATGATTTCTCCTTAGTGAATCCATGCTAAAGGAAGATAGATTACTGTCATATCACAGTGGGATGTATATGGATAAAATTATTTAGCTGATAGTTTGCCCAAGGATAACTACAGAAGGTTCATACCATCTAACAGAGGCACAGAAGTCAAGAACCCATTTCAATAAAGTTAGTATTCCATGAAGAAAGACAGCATGATGATACTAATTTTAATGAGATACATTAACTTCTTGGAGTGCATTTTCACTCCAAAGAAGGAATCTAAAGAAGTTTCTCTTAGGTATCTCAATAAAATGCCTGAGGTTACACAAGTGATATCACTTGTTCTGAATTCTACCCATAAATTCTGACTTAGGTACTTAAATTTTTTTAATTTTCCCAAAGACACCTAACTTTTAGCTGCCTGGTCCTGCAGTAGAATTCATAGGCTCGAAGTTATATACACTGTATAGGAACGGGGTTGCAGAAGGATGTAAGGAGACCTTTGCACTCCAAGGAGGGGTGGGGGGGGAGGAAAGGTTTGAGCTAACTACTCAGTAGTGAATTGTTGAAACATGTATCTTCAGTCTTGCCACTCTTAGGATTCAGAGAGGGACCTCGCTCACTAGTGAGATACGTATACAAGTCTTTATTTTTTCCATTCATTAGTGGTTTCCAGCCTTTAAACTACATAGGGTCTTTTGTAAATGCTATCTACAGACTTTCAAAATTCACCGATCTATTGTTCCTGGTTTTGTTCACCAGGACTTATTTAGAGAAATCAAATTAATGCCACATTAATGCAGTGAAATGCATACAAGGCTTGACAACCAGATTTGTTCTGTTGGTCTCATTGCTCTGGTTGTGGAAATGTCTAAAAGCATTTTCTTATAACATGAAGGTGCAGTTTGGTGCCAGAAATAATTTTCCCAATATGTTAGCAAATGATATTCTGGCTCTTGATTCATGTACCACTGAGCTGTCAGCAATCAGCCAATTGATGAAAGGTTGGCTAGCCAACTTGCAACACTTCTTTTCATATTTTGGCAAAGACCTGATTCTAAAGAGATGATATTCATTTAATTAAAGATAATTGACATATTGATATATCTCTCTATATATCTCCTTGAGGTAATAGTGGATTGCAGCAGACAGCAAAATGCTGCATTAAAATAACTGTTTTGATTATAAAGAGTTTCATTATAAAACCAACAAAACATAGAATCTAGGCTGGTTCTTGACAAGACCTTTGAATTAATAGGCATGACATTCAGAGTTGTGCTTAAGGACAGGACGCATTGTACAGATCAATCTTGGAATATGGTGCCAGATTTTAAGACAGTATCACTAAGACTGCGTATGTTTTTCTTTGTTCTGATAGCCACTGCACAGAATGCTGAAATGACTGTTGCAACAAATTGGCTCTGTCACAAGCATTGCGGCAAAGCAAATTCTTTAAAACACTTTTACTGGCCTGAATGAAAGACTCAACAGCCAAAAATGTACAAAAGACTCAAATAGAAAGGAGAAACGTGTTGCAAAATTAGAGTTAGGAAAGTGGTGTCTTTAATAGATTTTTAGAATATTTCTATTTTTTTTTTAATAAATCAAACCTCTAAGAAAGGCATGATAAAAATAGTAATGATTTTATTAATGAAGTAACTAATAATAGTATAACTAAGTTAAATGTGCTTATGTAATGTCCCTTTGCCAGTTTGGATACATGTTGTGGTTGGACCTCAGCCAGCAACTAAGCGCCAAGCACCTGCTCACTCATTTTCTGATGTTGGGATGGGAGAGAGAATCAGAAGAGCAAAAATGAGAAAACCCGTGGGTTGAGGTGAAGACAGTTTAAAAGATAGAAAAAGTCACACATCTCATCTCATCTCTCATTGGCAGGCCATCTCCAGGAAAGCAGGGCTTCACCATGTGGAATAGTAACTGAGAAGACTAAAGCCACCACTACAAATATCCCCCCCCCACCAGCTTTATATGCTGAGCATGATGCCATATAGTCTGGGATGTCCTTTTGGTCAGCTGGGGTCAGCTGTCCCAGCTGTGTCTCCTTACAAGTCCTTGTGCACCCTCAGCCTTCTCACCAGTGGGGTGGGGTGAGAGAGAGAAAAGACCTTGACTCTGTGCCAGCCCTGCTCAACAATAACAAAAACACCCCTGTGTTATCAGTGCTTTCCAGCACAAATCCAAAACACAGCTCTGTATTAGTTACTCTGAAGAACATTATCTCTACCCCAACAAACCCCAACACAATCCACTAAATTCCTTTTTTTTGCTAAGAAAATGGAAACAATAGAGGAATCTAAGTTGTCCTTTTATACAAGGTATCAGACAGCAAACCATTACGCTTGCTTCTTGCTCCAGATGATCTGAATTCTGATCATTTCCTTGGTAGATGTGTTCTTATTTTTCTTTACTTTCAGATGGAATTGTGTAATTTTAAAATTTGTTTACTGTTTCCTTGTAAAAATGCAGATAACTGATGCTGAAAGGTGCAAGATAGTGGAAAAAGGTATGTCAAATCTTTGCATAGTAGCAAGACACAATCATTGATCATCCTGAAGCTTTGTAGGTTTCAATGTGCATTGCAGCAACAAAGGTTCAATGTCCTGCAATAAAAAACTATTTTAAAATATCGGTATATGGCAACATACTCTTTTGACAAAACTTTTTGTTATGCTTGTTTTCCCAAAGTATAATTTACAATTATATAACTAGAGTGTTATTATTTTGTATTTAGTATATCAATATGTGCACATATGCATTCAATTTTCTTAAATTTCTTTTTACAAGCTGTTATAATAATAGATAAGAATCCAGTGCTATAAAAGCATGAGACTAAACACTGCATTTAATAAATGAAACAGGTTTTTCCTCTTTTCCTTTGAGTAGTTTGTCAAGCGTACCTGTTTTTCTCAAAAAGCTAGTCAGCATTCATATGGTATTTCAATGGGTTACACATCTCTCTTTTCTTGAATATTTACACTTTCTTTTTATTTAGAAATCATCTGATATTGCAGCAGATTTAGATAATTTGCATTATATTCTTTTCTACACTTTCTATAGATTTATATGTTGCTTTTTATTTTCTCATGCTATTATTCATGGTCTTTGTTTCAAATATGCATGAACATGATCAATGCACTGTGTGTTATTACTTTCCATTTTCTTCCTGAGTTGCTTAATGCATGAAGAGAAAAATGTCTAATATCAGTTGTACTTTTGCAAGTCTATCATAATGTGTCTTTTGTTGTTCCACCTACCCTTTTTTTTTTTTTTAATTACGGATTTCTTGGACACGTTTCTATATCTAAATACTAAATGAGCTTTCAAGGATACTGTTTAGAATTGAATTACATGGTGAGTGTCATCTTTGTAGGGATGAAACTTTCAGAAGATGGCGAAGCTGTATTTTAAGATGTCAGTGTTTCGATAAAGCTTCCCACCTATTATTTTCTGCCAAAGCTTTTTGAAAATCTTCAGTCAAACCATGTGTTGATTTATATGTTCTGGAGCAATCTTTAGCTGTGGAATGACGGATATTGTGCAAATCAGTGTTTTCCCTATCACATAGTATGGGAAATTGTCTACTGTTGGTTTCCCCATTCTGCATTAGCCGTACTTTCCCAGAATTTTTAATGAGTGATCTGTTGATTTTTCTTCTCTTTGTAAAAGATAATAAGAACTAATGTTCATTGTTCTGCTTTGGGATGCTATTCCGAAAAGGCTGGGTTTGTTGCTGACCAGGAAGCTAGAAGCAATACAGGATTTGCTAGGACAGCTCCTAACAAGGTTCTGAATAAATGTCATGAAAAATATATAAAAATTTGGATACAGGTATGGATCAGATCACCGTGAAACCAAGCAACAAAAGAGACCGAGAGACTCTCATGACTAAGATAAAAATGGAACAATCAAATTATAACTGTCATGCTCTTGAGAGGCAGAAATAGTTTACTGTCAAAAGGCATGCGGGGCAGCCCAATGTTCCTTCTCCTAATCTTTTTCCTGCTGGGTAATACTGTATCAGATCTAAATTAGATGTTGACCTCTACATGCTGTCTGAAGCTATTCCAGAAACATGATGGCAATTTTTATTCTTAGACAGAAGTGAATGCCCTATAAATGCATGATCAAAACCCACTAGTTTAACCCATATGTTAATTTTGAAAGTTGAATCTATTATAATGTTCTTCTCATGAAGCTTTCTATCCAATGTGCTGAGAATCAAAACTTCTGTAATCTGTCCTTCTTCTATGGCACATATTTCTTTATACTGTGTGTGTTTCCCAAAACCTGCTTCTTCTAACATGATGCAAAATCTTTTATCTGATTACCATGAGACACTGAATAATTTGAATAATTCAAGCTGAACTGTGCAGCCCTTGCATTCCTAAAATGAGGGCAATTTCAAACCATGGGTGGTTTCTATTAAATTTAATTATTCTACCCTGTGACTTCGATAGTATGGTTATGGGCTACTAAATGAGGGCAGTTACGCTTATTTTGTCTATCTTTGCTGTGGTTCTTTTTGTGGATCTTCTTGCAATCCAACATGAAATATGATTTTCATTATACAATAGATATGATATACCTTATACTTCCTTCATTGAAGTGGTTAGTGTTGTTTCCGTAAGACCAGCACCTCACTGTCTACACTAAAAATGTTCAGTAGGGAACAAAAGTAAACTCTTCATTAAAGAGTTAGTGATACAATTTCATCTGGTAGTGTTTTGTTGTCACTTCTCACTGGATTCAGTCCTCTAATCTACATTTGCTATGTAATTATGTGGATTCCTTCCTTCCTTCCTTCCTTCCTTCCTTCCTTCCTTCCTTCCTTCCTTCCTTCCTTCCTTCCTTCCTTCCTTCCTTCCTTCCTTCCTTCCTTCCTTCCTTCCTTCCTTCCTTCCTTCCTTCCTTCCTTCCTTCCTTCCTTCCTTCCTTTCCCCCCTTTTGGTTTTCTTGTAGAGGTTTAAAAGAAACCTGCTTTATTGCATTATGTTTCCACTATCCCTGAAAAATAGAATTCATATGTGAATACAAAGTCAAAACTTGCCAAACTCCCGTTTTGATCCTCTGACGGTTGTGACAGGTGCTAGGGCAGAATGTTCTTTCAGGCAGGTCTCCTTAACAGAGAAACTGAGTCTCAGAAAGGGTAACTGTGGAAGTACTGGTGAATGTTTGGAATATCTTGTTAAAGATGAGATACCAAAACTCTGCTAGAGATTCAGGGGATTTTAAATTGGTGCTGTGTTTTCCTACTCTGTGATACCAATTTTAGAGTAATAAAAGTCGCTGGGAAAACTTGGCTTTTGGATGTACTAACACGACATCTGCCATGTCTCAAAGATTACTCAATTTTTTTTTAGATGCTCTTATCTTTTAAAGAAAAAATGATGGGAAAAATCACTCACCATTCTTGAAAACCCAAAGATTATTTCTGATAGCTTGTACCTGAGAAAAGCGGGGAGAGATTCTAGTCTTGGTGTTTCTTTTTCTTCTCTTGCTTGCCTTTCCGTGTATTGTCCAAATATTATTTTCCTGGGATGAAACAGCTACAGGAAAGGATTATGGCATTATTAGTATGTCCCTTTCTGAGTGCAAAGCTGGTAATAAGAATTGTTTTGTTTTTATGGAGAGTATTTCATATAATTGCCCAGTTTCTTCAGATGGCATTTCAAAAAGAGAGAACTCCTTTGGCCTTTTGTGCAAGTGGTACATGCAGAGTGCAGAAGTGGTACAGTACTGGTCACAGAGGAACATGATATCCATAAATACTGATTATAAGGTAGAAAAAGGTCAGCATTTCAGGAAGGCAAAGCGCTCAGAGTGGCTATTACGAATAACTTTGTTAAGTCTCACTGGTGGTGAGCTGCTTATGCACATGCACTGTGCCACTTACTTTAAGTGTGAGGGCTCTGCCATGCATTTAGGAGTTTCCTATTTCACTACCTACTGAATGTCAAAAAGGGAAATTTGTTTAATACTCTAATTCTTTCATTGTATTTAAATATTTCAGGGCAAGAAATCACCAGGAGAGCATGTATGCTTGGATTTCATCCATCAAAATTGGACTACTGTAATGGGCTCTACATGAGGTGGCTTCTTAAAACCACTCAAACACGATCTGGGGCAGTACACAGCTGTTCTCAGTAAATGGTGCTTCTTACAGAAAAAAAAAAAAAAGCTCTACTGTATGTTGAGATATAAGTTTAAACTTATCTTCTACTTATGAAGCTCCATGGGCTTGTGCAGCCTTTGTAGATGCCAAGGGAAGTGTTTCTGTAGATTCCAGTGTTGCAGAATCAAACTTTAAATGAAATGAACCAGCACATGTCCGTGGCACTCTGACACTGTGATGGTATGTGAGCTCTAATTAGGTATGCTCAAGACCACATCCTGGAGATTAAATGCAAAGGAACTGGTGGAAGAGTGCTGGAATCCTTGGACTTGGGAGTTGCCTCTGACAAATTCAACAGCCTTTTTTTAACTAAGAGAGAACAGTGTGGATCACTGCAGGTGGTGGAGGACGTAGGTTTGGGAAAATGAGGTGTTTTTTAACATTGGGTACATTATCAGTAACATAGCTAGGAAGACTCCTGAAATGTTGAAATAAAAGCTAGGTGTCTGAAAGGGTATATATAACAGAAATTTAAAAATATTAGATAGTCATCTGTGCTGCTTATTAACGGACTGAATGAGCTGTGCTGAGCAGACTATGTAAAATGAATCATTTATAAACAAAGTGTGACCTTTTCCTACTTGTAAATTACCCACAAGTAGACTTTGATTTTTAGAAATCTGGTTGTTGAGAATTGTTTGATCAACTTATGTCAACAGACTTCAGTATATTTGCCTTGAGTAAGATTTCACTAACAGTAGTTTATGCTTGCATAAATTGCATGGAGCTGTTTCTATTCCTTATTTGGATGTCTGAAAACCTTACAAGGAATGACTTGCAAGTATAGTGTGAACATTTGTACAAATATCTTTCGGCAGCACATGTGGGAGACTTGAACTCTCCATGACCATGCTTCCTGATGGCATTCCTTGTATTCCTTAAACTGACAGCCTAAGAAAAAACAAATGGACGGAGTTGTGGCAGATTTCTTTCACATCCTGTGTTTCTTTTGGTGATATTTCATCCAGCTTAACTGGAATTGCAATAGAGGTTCATGGGCAGATTTCTCTGAATCGCCATCAGGCTGATGTCCCATGAACACATGGGAGGACACTTGCATGGCAGATGCTGAGAAAAATCATTGTTTATGCCACTTTTGGTCATTAGAGATTCCATTGCTTTTTCCAGAACAATTATGCCAGTCCTGGTGTCCTGATGAAAGTCCAGTTTGGATAATTACATCCTGCCTTCCTAAATTTCCCATCTGGTCTATTTTTCAGTTTCTGCCCTAAAACTGTACTCTATTAGTATTGTTCACTAAATTCCTGGTAATTTAGTTCAAATGATTGGGTGTGGGTTTGTTTGGTTTTTTTTTTTTTTTTTGATTGTGTTTTTTGTAAGGGCTTCTTTACCTGTTCACACAAATTCATTGATATATTTTTGCAGATGACCAGGCAAAAAGTGTTACAATATTCTCTTGTGTCTAATTTTCACATAGATAAATGGAGGTGCAACTGCAGGATCTCTGTGTACAATATTGTGAATAGAACATCTTTTTAAGCCATTAGAATGGAGTATTTCAACATCACTTTAAATAGCATGTAGGAAACACTTGACAAAAGGCCATTCTGATTAAAGATTCAAAGAGTAATAGCAATGCAGGGTTGAAATATAACCTCAAGTCTGGTATTGTGACTCATTTGGGTATTATTATTAGTTAGACAGTTCCATACTACCCCAATATTGTTTAACGTATCTTCAATAACTTGGATGAAAGGGTAGATGCCACCTCATCAAGTTTGCTGATGACGCAAGGCTGAGGGGAGAGGCCAATACCCCAGAGTGCAGAGTGCAGCCCTTCAGAAGGGCCTTGACAGGTGTGAGAGATGGGCAGAGAAGAGCTGTCTGAAGTTCAATAAAGGCAAATGCAGGGTCCTGCTCCTGGGGAAGAAAAACTCCATGCACCAGTAGAGGCTGGGGGCTGACCTTCTGGAAAGCAGCTCTGTAGAGAAGGACCTGGAGGTGCTGGTGGAACACAAGCTGTCCATGAGCCAGCACTGTGTCCCTGTGGCCAAGAAGGCCAATGGTGTCCTGGGGTGCATTAGGAAGAGCATTGCCAGCAGGGCAAGAGAGGTGATCCTGCCCCTCTGCTAAGCCCTGGTGAGACCACATATGGAGTGCTGTGTCCAGTTCTGGGCTCCTCAGTACAGGAGAGACATGGAGCTCCTGGAGCAGGTCCAGCAGAGGGGCATGATGATAAATAAAGGACTGGAGCATCTCTCTTATGAGGAAAGGCTGAGAGACCTGGACCTGTGTAGTCGGAAGAGGCTAAACTATCACACTCATCAATGTCTATCAGTATCTGAAGGGAGGATGGGGCCAGGCTCTTCCTGGTGGTGCTGACAAATAGGACAAGAGGCAACAGGCAGAAACTGGAATGCAGGAAGCTCTACCTGAACTGAGGAAAATCTTCCTTACTGTGAGTGTGTGACCCAGCACAGGCACAAGCTGTCCAGAGAGGTTGTGGAGTCTCCTCCCCTGGAGATATTCCAAAGCCTTCTGGACATAACCCTGAGTAAGAGGCTCTAGGATGACCCTGACTGAGCAAGGAGGTGACACAAGATGACCTCCAGTGGTCCCTTTCAGCCTTACCTGTTCTGCGATTCTGTGTGTTTTTCAAGCCTCTGTTTGCCCCCTCTGACACATAGCAGTGTACTATAATTGTCAGACCTGACTAGTATTAGTAAAAGAAAGCCTCAGTCTTTCTGAGATGGTAAATTGCAACTGGCTCATAGGATAATTCAGGTTGGCAGGGACCTCAGGAGGTCACAATATCCAGTCTCTTTCATGTTTCAACAGGAGTGTTTGGCAGAGCAAGAATTACTCCAGAACCCTCAGTAACCCCCTAAACTCAGACCCTCCCCAAAAGCACACTCCAATGGATAACATATTAATTGCTACAGTCCAAACTCCCCAGCTAGACCTGCTGCAGGCAAAGCTTTTCTGCAACATCTGTCCTGAGGTTCTGTTTGATCCTGGCTGTAAAAACCCTAGGAACAGAGCCATGACAAATAGTTGCTTTTATGGTATTTTGAGGTTTCTTAGGCCAGAAAATAAGTTTCTTGAGGATGGGTCATGGTTATAAAACACATATAGTTGAGATATTTACAGGCAGCTCTCTTCATCACTTTCTTGTTTAAAAAAGTTTAAGGACTAAGCTGACAATTTAGGTAGTCTCTTCTTGTACTTGATAAGGAACATTTTCTTAATTTCTCATTTTAAATTTTTATGCTAAAAATTAAGCTAATATTCTTGTATTGTAAAGGGATGGGTAAAGAATGTTTAGTCTTCCTCTTCTTCTGTAGCCACTTTTATTGTCATAAAGAGGGTTGTAAGACATTTTATGATGAAGTATATAGACAGTTTTCTGTCTGCTGGAGGAGTTTTTTATATACTGCTTCTTTGTTCCATTGAACCAGGAAATATTTGAATTTATATTTATGGAGAGAGGATGAAGAGAAAGGGAGGGGATCTGAACCGGAGAGACCAAAGTGAAACTGAGTATGGACACCATATAAGGTAGGAAGTTTACATTGGTCTCAGGACAAAGAAAGCAATGAGATTACTGATCTCTTTTAAAAGCCATTTTAAGAGGTGGGGAATTTTTTTCTGTTCTTTTGAGGTAAGACTACTAAAATCAGCAGAAATGCATCCATAGACTTAGTTACCTTTTAAAATAAGGGAACATCCCCACCTTGAAAATGAAAAAGAAACAAAAAAGAGGTACCCCAAAGAAACAAACAGCAAAACAACAATGAAAACAAACAAAAGTCTAAAACTAAACCAACAAAAAACCCCCAAAGACCCATACTGGGTTTTTTTGGTGTAAAAGGTGTTTTCTTAACTTTCTGAGACTACAGAAGATTTCAAGTTTTATCCGGTTTTAAAGTTAATAACAGAATCTTTTTTCTTCCTTGGGGATAATCTTATTGACCTACAATTATTTTGTTTGTTCCTCTTAGACCTTACTATTAGCCTGCTGTGTCCCCATTCAACTAATTCAGTATACTTCTTTAAAAAAAATCAGTATCATAAACTTTTCTTTTTCAAATTGTAGAGGCTTCTTCCAGCTCAAAGGGTGGTGGGTCAATGTTCAGAGTTCAGCAATGTCTAATTATGAAAGACATAACAAAGGGGACAATCCTGGAGGTGAAAGTACCTAATGCCTTTCTTAACAAAATAGACAATGGGATGGAGTGCTCTCTCAGAAATTGTGATGGAAAACAGCTGGTAATATATTGGAAAGCAAGGCTGAAATTCGGAGAAACCTTGAGAGACCAGAGAAGTAGATGGATAAAAACCTCATGATGCTCGTTCAGGGGAAATGCAACGTCCTGCACCTGGGATGGAATAACCCCATTCCCCAGTACAGCCTGGAAGCCAGCTCTCACCTCAGGGAAACAGTGGAGTGGGGGGGTTTGCAGTAAAGGACAGGGGTCCTGGGGGACCATAACTTGAACAGGGGTCAGCAGTGTATCCTGGGGAAGGAAGGAAGATGTTCTTCTGCATGAGGAAGACCACAGCAGCAGATTGAGGAAGATGGTCCCTCCCCTGTGGGATTGTGGAAGCACAAGTGGGTCACTGCATCCAGTTCAGGCTGCCCAGTGCAAGGCAGATGTTGACAGAGTAGAATGAGTCCAGAGGTGTTTCTAATTCTTGAAATTGTCCGTTATCATCTGGTCTTCTATATTTTTGGACATTAGAATGTACTGCAGTTACTATAGTTTCTTAAATGTGCTATGTGACTACAAAAATGTAATGGAAATATTTTTTCTCTTTGATTGTCTTTTATATGAGTAACACTCAAGGGCAAAAAGGAAACCATATGGGCTCAAAGCAAGTTTTGATAATAATATAATTAAAACCTTAGACATCAGCAGGGACAATTAACACTAAAATCTGTTTTGCTGGATTCAGTTATCACTCCAAGGAACTATTGTTATAAACTATCACTATCTTTCACATCTTCCAGAACATCTATGTGCCTTTTGAGTGAAAAGATGAGATTCTTCTAAGGGACAACACCAGGTGAAAATATAATATGTTCTTAACTTTTTTTTATTTTAGTGAACTATACTTCAGACAGAGCTTTTTGGGGGAGTTCAGAGGAGAAGAACTTCCCCACAAAAAGATACAATGTGCCAGTGCACAGAAGGGTTTTTTTGCTTCATGCTATTTACATAACATTATTACACATCATTTCAGCACACTTCATTTTCTGTACTTGTGACAATTTGGTAACTGTTTATTCATATGAAAAAAACTTTTTTCTTGAGAGTAGCTATAAATTAGTAGAATAATGTAGTTGTTATGTCACTCCAAGTGAAATTCCTAGATTTTCAGAATATTCGGCTAAAATGTTTCTCCTATTAAGACACTTCATAGCTCATGTTTACACTTCTATGGATTTTCTGAGGTAAACTGTGAAATGTAAGGAATGGATGGACAATCCATACTTTAGAGATGTTATAAAGCACATTGACATGGCTCATGTATCAAGTGCTGTGTTTGGCTTGTCATTATGAGAAATTATTTCTGTGGGTGCCAAATGCCTGTCAAAGTCCTTCTAAAGCCAAATGAGGAGAGTTTTGCCATGATTATCATTATCACTTATTGCTTAACTACTTGTTTTGTTTTTTGGTGGATTTTTTTTAATTTCTTTTTTTCTTTCTGCTCTTTTTAAAAAATTTTATTTTATAGCCTGGCATGACCCTGCAGGCAGGAATAGCAGCAACAGGATTACATAGTGACAATCAGCAGTCATAACT
The DNA here is from genome assembly GCA_036785705.1 of Acanthornis magna. Taxonomy (NCBI): domain Eukaryota; kingdom Metazoa; phylum Chordata; class Aves; order Passeriformes; family Acanthizidae; genus Acanthornis; species Acanthornis magna. The sequence goes on along the minus strand of JAWUZG010000090.1, from coordinate 26,824,404 downwards.
GAAAAACAAATAATATAGGCAGAAACCAGCAACTGAGGTTTTTGTAGTGCCCCCATTGCTGTGTTTCTTTAACACTAGCAGTGTTCCTTCATTTCTCTTCTTACACTCTGCCTCTCTGCCTCCAATACCTCTGCGGCTATCAGCCCTCAGCACCCTAACTGTGATAATCATTTATGGCCCAGGAGCATTTTCTATTTCCTCTTCTTTCACTCATCCTGGACTGCTGTATTTATCACAGATAACATACACTATATAACACAGTCTTGTTTCCACATATCTCGACTGGAGACTGACGTTCTCGTGCACCTGAAAATGTAGCTGCTTTGGCAGTTCATTTGTCTGAATAAGCTGTTTTGCATAAGCAGAGGGCTTCTTTTGCATTTTAATAGTACGAACAGTAGTAGAAACCCCTCCGTGTTTCTGTTACCCTTTCTCAGTTTGTCATTTACATTTGCTGCACCACTAATGCCACTGATTTTTATGGAATCCTTTTCTAGCCTTCCATCGAGGTATTTTAGTATGTATCCTCTCAGTTCAGTAGTACTCTGAAAACATTTCCCCCACTCCAACTCTCATTAAGGCACAGCTTCCATAATTGCTGTCTGTCATTCTTCTGTGAAATCTTTGAAAAACATTTCATATTGAGCCAATGAATTAGGGACATTAGACAGAATGACAGAGTTCACAAATGGAAAGCAAAATGATATTCAAGGTCCCTAACCACAGGATACCATTCTGCCTTTTGGAAAAAAACACTCCTGCTTATGTAGTCTCATCAGTGTGGCCCTTTCTCCACAAGAGGGATCCCAAATCTACTTGCTTGACCCTACATATAATTTCAGTGACTTAGATGAGGGTGGGCAGGCATCTGTATGCAGCTGAGAGAATCGAGGGGCAGGTGAGAAGAGGAGGCACAGTGCAGACTAAGTGAAAGTGATGGGAAGATTTAATGGAAAAGACTCAAATCGGAGTTTATGGGTACAAGCACGTATTTCTGGGAAAGACAACAGAAGACATTCTGAAACGTAGATTCAGGTCTCTAATCATTGTGGAGATACCCCAGGGACTCCTGAACCTGTGTCAGCTGTTCTCAGGCTGATTTCTGAAACAGTCAGGGTTTATTTATACCCTTATACTTGGATTTGTTATAAAAACTGATAGATTATTTCATTGTTGCTCTTTGCAGCATTAAATTTAGGGGAGTACTCTAATTTTGTTCTGTTTCTGTGTAAAATATTTCAAGAAAAATCATTCTTCCTTGCAATGTACTTTCAGTGCTTCCATGAGGCTCTTTTCTTTGTACAGTAGAATTAGTCTAATCTTCTCATACCTATGCGGAAAGGCAGAACATTAATATATTTAGACCATTTGATTGGTTACTTACTATTTACAGTGGCATAAAAAATTAATATTGTTGCTGGAGCATGAAAATTCGAAATTAACAGAAACTAATGCTGCCACTGAGCCAGATTTAGCACTGTTGAGAGAAACTGAGGCAATTTTGTAAAACAGCATAACATGCTATAACTACTTCTGATTGAAACATGATTTTTCATACATGGTAACCCAGTGTATTAATCAGTTTTTCTTCTCTGCTTCCTGCCTCAGTGCATACGGTTGTAACAATACCTTTTGCATTAAAGGAGTTTTAGAACAGAATTACTAGAAAGTTGCAATGTCAAAACCAATTTGTATTAACGTCACCATCCTACAAAACGTACAGACAGTACTTAAAGAAATGCTACCCTTGTGCAACTTGCTTTTTCCTGCCAACTTGGCAGATGATAATATAAAAAAAAAAAAACCAAAAAGAGAGGAAAGTATAAACTACCTTGGTCCTGATTTATAGCTACTCTTATCTTTTAAATCCATCCACTTGGGATTTTTGTGCTGCTCTTCCTTATTTTCAGATTCCCCTACTGAAAAACAAAGTAAACAAAAAAAAAAATCCCCAAAAAACTGAATTCCAAGTGAACCAGATTTCCCCAAGACCGGTGTACAGCGATGAGGTTATCTGTGAGGAAGGCCCTAGCTCTTGGTGAGCGAAGGCACTAATGAAAATTAGCATTCTAAAAGGATCTTCTGCAGCTGTCTTCATAAAAAGAAACTGATTAGTGGTTTGGACGGTTCTAACTCTGTAAATTATCAAACAAAATACGGCAGAAGCATCCATTTACGTATATGAAAATTACAATTTGAACATCACACTTAGAGCACATTAATCAACTTCATTCTTTGTTTTTATGCCTAATGAGGCTTTTCAGAAAGGTAAACAGCTTTCTAAATAAAGTTGCCTTGGCAAAAATGGATTAAATGCATCCCTACTTGGAACTTATTTATTTATTTATTCATAGTATTTTTTAATACTATTTGTGTATTTATTTATTTATTTATTTATTTATGTAAGTAGATATGATTTGGTAAGATGTGGATGAACATTTGGAATGACCAGGCTACTGCATTATAAACAATGGCACCAATAGAGGCAGAAATAAATACAGACTATGCTTATTCTCTCCCTTTTCTCTTTATTAATTTAATCTCTTTCACAGAAATACCAAATTGTACAAGTGTGAGATTTTTTCAGGCTTTCTAATAGTCACATATCACCATCTTTAGTCTGTACCTTGTTCCTGTTAAAGCTTTAATTGTCAAAAAGGCATCCCCCATAGTCATTCATCTGTGGATTTGAAGGGAGCGAGGCGGGGAAGAAACTGCTGTTTTTCCCCCAAAGGATCTACATCTAAGTATTGCTCATTGTCTTTCTTTGTATTGCTCACTTAAGTTTTGTTCTTTGGTGCTCAGACCATGAAACACTGCTTCTTTAACTGTTTGTGAAAATTTTGTTTATTTTCCTTGGTGGCTGTACTGATTGTTCAGATTGTTAGACATATAAATAACATCTTATTGCAGAAGGTTTCCAGAATTAATACAGTGATTCTGCTACTAAAAAAAATTGTTTAAAAATTAAAAAGATATGTTAGAAATGACATCAATTACTTTTCAGCCTCAGCACAATGGAAATGTTATGCTTCACTTGATTACACCAATATGCTTTGGATTTAGCCCATCAAAGTCAATGGATCAAGGCCATAGCATCTCTCTGCAGACTTTTGGTTGCATATGGGTGCTGCATCAAGCCCCACTGAAAAACTTGAGTAAAGGTTTTTATTTATTGTCAGATGCCAGAACAAAGTATATCATGTCCCTGTGCTCTGCTCCAGGTGAGGGATAGCTCAGTTCTATGCCCTTCAGTGAGCAGCATGGGCATGGTATCGTTCTTTCCCCACTACCATCTGGATGGTGCACAAATGATTACTGACTAGATTACCAGTGATAAAAACCATTTTCTCATCCTCTTCTGCCTTATGGTGGTTAGGTATCCTGGCTGGTGCTCCTGGCAGTAAAAGGTACCAGAGTACCAGATCTCTGTCTACTTTGTGTGACTCATGGATTTAGCAAAGCAGAAGTACAGTCAACAGGTACTCTGTGACCTGCTGGATGCTCAGGGAGGATACTTTACCCTGTATTCTGATACCAATTATCTGTGCATATCACACAGTTCCTTCCTGATGGTTTTATAGTATGCATATTAGTCTATATTAACTCTAGAAAAAACCTTGTCCTTTCAAGTGAAGGTTCATTTCCTCCTCAGTCTCCTCAGTCAATAGCATTCTGTGGAAATGTGTAAAATAACAGAGCTCACAGGTCACAGGGTGGAAATTGCACGTTTTAAGCAAAGGCTGGAATCTCAAAAACATGCTAATTTTTTATCAGTGCGTTTTTATGCATGGTATTTCACATAGAGTCATTATCATGAATATCTTGTTTGAGCATTGGGGAGTCAAAAGACTTCAAAATTTCTTTTTCTTGCCAATGAACAGCTGATGCAAGAAGAGGAAAGATAGATCCCAGGAGTGGGATGTACAGAAACAACAAATGAGAAAGGCAAGAAAACTTTGTGAAATGTGAAAATCTGCACACAAAAAAACCCTCCATGTATCTGATTTTGAGTTCATCCCACTAGAAAAAAGTATTTCTACCAGCTTGCAAGGAAGCTGTTTTGTACAAATTTTCCTTAGTGACCTTAAGAAGTTTTACTTCTTTTTTCTCACCAAGAAAATTTAGGATACCCTGTCAGAGGTCTGGCCCAGAGCACCTTAACAGAGTTCCCTTGGAGGCGATGGAGGTATGCCAATTTACACTACCCTTGTTTTTAGTGATAATGGGTAGGGCATGGGTTAGATAATATCATGTTTCTGAGAGCTAGAACAAAGGTCTGGGAATAGAACTGTTTATTGATCGCTGGACTAACATATGGAAGCTAGTTAATGTTCCTTTAGGAAGCAAGTGCCCTGAGCTATTTCATATCTCTGTTGCAGAATATGCTGATCTAATATCATGCACTTAACCCTCTCCCATTTTATTTATTATACTGTATTAGCAAGGTTTTACAACATATTAAAGTACATCTTTGCAAAGGGTGATCAATATATTTGCTCAACATAAGTGTGCACAAAGATACCATTGCAGTGGAATTCATTATGCTTGTTTGTTTTCCATGTTTAAAGTAAATTAAACTGTTGCCTTAAATAATACCAGTGCCTTTCAGATTTCTGACCTCATGATGGCAGCTGAACCCATGGGTCTAAGCATCTAACAAGGCTGGGGTAAACCCCTGGCACTGTGCCTTGGATGGTGATCTGCCAAGAAACTATTTACAGCATGCAACTGCCTTTGCAGGCAACATAAAAAGAAGGCAGTAGTCATTGGTAGAAAGGCTGCCAGGGTGCTCTGATTTGATACTGATTTGTTTCTTTGGTAGCTGGAATAACTCTTGGTTATCTCCTAGGTTAAAAAAGGGCTGCCTTCTAATGACAGAACATGTAGAGGAGGCTGCAAAATTGCTACTTGACAATATCCAGGCAGTTTCATAGTGAAGCACAGGAAAAAATGTATGTGAAAGGAAACAGGGTTGAAACTTAATTCCTTATCATCAATGGTAATAACTGAAACCATCCATACAATACCTTCTTTGAGAAAGGATGGTACACAATTTTTATACAGAAAGTCTGTTAATCAAAGTTCATAACAATGATGTGTGGCCTTTCTCCCCTTTATTTTCTTTATTCACTTCCCATTCTATCAAAGATACTTCTGCCTAGTGCTGGGTACTTTAGGCAATGCACTTGACAAGGATCTGGTAGTAATCATTGTAGTGAATTCAAGTAGAATTCTTCCTGTTCAGAAGATCTCAAGTTAAGTGCTGTCTTTCAAGCTATCACAATTTAACAAATAGCTCCCACTTACAGGAGTAGCCACACTCGCTTGCCTCATGTTGGATGTCTGACCATATAATGAGAAGACTTAGAAATTTAAAATGCATTTAAAATATGTCGCCTATTTCAACAACACCCAAAATAAAAAGGGTGGAGGGGGAATGCAGATAGTTTTCTGTTGGTTTGGTTCTCTATTCTGTCTCGCTTGAAGAGCTGATGAGCAACCATAAGGGTGCAAAAGAGGATACAAAGTTACAGGATCAGGAAAAGGGCTGAGTTGGGAGACTGAGTTGTTCCTTCAGAGCCAAGGAGCTCTTATATTGACGTAACTATAATGGGAAGCCTTAGATTTTTTTTTTTTTTTTCAGAATAACTGCTCATATTTGAAAAATATCTCCCCTGCAGATTTACATTCTGTGCCCGTATTTTTTTCACGGTGAGCACAGAATCTCTGAGCAGGTTTGATAGGTTTCCCAGAATTTCATGGTATCTATAAATTTATTCAGATAACTTGTGGTTTATACACTTCTATGTGTCTCTGTATGTGTATGTATACACAAATGTGTATGCAACAATATAGAGTGATCTGATGATGATCTGATGTACTGCCTTCTGTCTGCTGTAGCAGATAATTAATTGATTTTTAGCATCTTCGAAGTTAACTAATGACAACAATACACAGCGTTTTCTTTTTCATTTATTGCACAATGGGAACAGAGTATAACCCTGTCTGAAGGAGACATACATAATTCTTTAAGAAATTTGGCACTCTAGAGATTATTTACTTGGTGTGCTGCCATTAAACCTACCGTGTATCTTCCTTTTTAGTATTCAGCTGCATTGGGGATTATTTTGCTGCACTCACTTGTTTTTTTGTACATCATTCATTGACCTCATCTTTGTACTTTTTTCACCTGCCCACTTATTGGCATTCTAACTCACTTGATAAATGGAGTGCCATTTCTACAAATGCAATAACTACCGTTTATTTGGTAACAGAAAGGTCTGATCACCCCAGCTGTGATCCTCACATATTGTTACCAACCCTCTTGGGCACAGAAGATATTAAAGGAGGCTTACAGAAAGCATTTTTAATGGATCTAGTGTTTCATATAAAATTCTGCACAGATAATTCCTGAATTAGAAACCTCAGTCTGTAGTGAGTGGCTTACTCCAAGCACTGCATGTTTGATGTTCATTGTTCAAAGCAAACACATAATGCCCATGTTTGAGTAAAAGTATATCTTTTCCATAACATTTTAGGAGACTTTCATCTTGTGAATACACAGAAACAATGCTTTAACTCTCTGTTATATACCAATTCCTTTTGGGAATATTGTTTCCTAGAATTTAAGTAGGCATCATATTCTTTGTCCACATTCATGTGACCTGTACATTTGGCATTATTAAAAAAAAAAACAGTGCAAAAATGGTGTAAACCCTATTTCACCAGCTAGTTAAATTATTTTTATAGCTGCCTTACACCCATAAAGCAGGCCAGTAGAGCCAGAAAATATCAGCACATATGGCCCAGTATATGCACAAATATGATGGAAGATTAACTTCTCTAAAAGCTTTCATAAGCTTATAGGGGAATTTTTTTCCCCCTAGCTGTTGTGCAGCCCTTGTTGCCCTCCAAATTCTGACTGAATAATAAAGAATGTTCCTCGCAAATATAAATGATAGAATTATCTTTCTTAAAGACTGTTTTAAAAGTTTTACTTGCAAGTTGAAGTCAATAGATGTGAGATTCTAAAAATCTTTTGTATAAAACTGTATCACCTTTACCTGATATGTCCTTGTTATCAAATACTGACAACTTCACAGAAATCCTTTCATATTTAACTGCTGAGCTCAGAATACAAAGAAAAATCAACACTTTTTAGTGATTAATTTCATTAATTTCTTTTTGTCAACTCCTCTGAAGCAGTTTATTATGTCATTATTTCTAGTAGTCACAGTGAACTACAGCAGACGTGCTTGAGGTTTGATGGACACGGGCCTTGTTTCCAGGAAATACAGCCACATGATAAAAGGTATAGATTTTTAAAGAACTGAATGCATATGTTTGGCATTACCATTTCCTTGTGTATATCAAAATTGGTGTGAACAGCTGTTTTGGCACAAATAAAACAGATGAGTTTTGGACAGCAGAAATAAAAAAAATATTGTTTGTTTCAGGATTCAAACAAGCAAATGCCACATTAAACTCTTTCACTCTTCATATGAAAAATACTAAATGATGGCTATTTGAAGTAATCATTCATAGTGATATCTAGTTAATGTGATTAATACATTTTTCCAGCAAAAAACATCTTCCTCATCTCTTTGTCTTTTTAAAAGTAAAAGATTATGCTTAAAGGAAAGAGATATTGTGGTTTTGTTTTTCATTTTGTTTTGACTTTTGTAGCAGAAGGTGATAGCCTTTCAGAGATATCATTCACAAGCAGCACATTCCTACTTTTTGATTTTTTCTTTTAGGTGGATAGGCAGCAGAAAACAAGCAAGCAATTTTCTAACAACTAACAACAGCTCTGTTAATTAGCTGACAGTGGGGTGGACAATTTCCAATCTCTATATAAACCGGATTTTGATTAGAGCATATCTCTCTGTAGCCTCTGATATGTTGCAAATTTAAATATTTGTTCTTCCTGAAGAAGGAATTTTTGAATAATAAATTCATGCCACTCATATTGGGTTTTTTCTTCCCCACCCCATTTGGAAATCTTTTATACTAAACAAAAATAATGATAGTTCCACAAAATAAGTTTTGTCTTTTATTGCATCTTTTTGTAACCACAGTTTAAGGAAGTATTAATGTGAAGACTGAATATTTGATCTAAAAAAAAAAATATACAAACAGAAAAACTGACATTTAGAGAGGTAACTGCAGTTTTAGGAAAATATATTTGTTTTCAGTCCTTTGCAAAAACTCTGGGAATGGGCAAAATGATTCTGTGTCACCATGAGATGTTTTTGTTTTTCCTCTGACAAAGGATGCTACATTTAAAACTACCTATGGGAAGGCTGGGAAGAAGGCTGCCTTCTGATTTGCCAAACTAGGAAGCATATTTTGAATTAAAATGGAATGTGTCATCTTACTAAAAGAGATTAACATTAAGCCCACAGTGTAAACAGCTTGGGTGGAAAAAAGGAAGCTGATTAACAATTCAAGCTTTATCTTTACTGAAAAGCAACTGATGCCCAGAGAGTTCTGGCATTCTTCACCTTTTGTTGACCATCTGTACCTATGAGCTCCCCAACAGAGATGCAGCTCACTTGGGGACAGAAGAGCAGAAGGGCATAGCCTCCTCTACAAGAGCCACAAACCAAAAGCCACGCTAAACACCATCAATTAAAATTCATTAGTCCTGTAGGAGCTGCCCATTAGAGTGTTGAGTGTGCACAGATGCCGCTATTACAAGCATGACACCAATAATTAAGCACCAAAAGTAGGAGGACTTCACAGCCTATTTAGCAAAGATATGATCTCTCTGTTCTTGCGTAAACTTTGCCATAACTTTAATTGCAGTAGATTTCACCTACATTGGTCAAAAGAAATATTGCCTTTCCTCTTATAACTGCTAGGACTGTTGCTTTCTAATTAGGTTTAAGACACATAACAAAATAGATGAGATTACTTAATGGAAAAAATGCTGTGCTATTAGAAGTGCATTAGTTATGATAGATGTCTATACTTAGTCAAGAAAAATTAAAGCTCAATTTATTCTTATATATTTTCCTGTTGACTGTCACTATTGACTGATGACTTGTCTTTAGAATGCATCTGCAATGCTTTAACATAAATAAGAAAGAGATAGCTATCTGTATGCATTTTGTTTGCAAATGTTTTTTATTTCCATTTAAAGCAGGTTTTCCAAGAACTTCAGAGGGCAGGAAGTGATTAATTTTATTTTTTCTTGTTTTCTTCACCCAAAGAATGGGGATAGCATAAACTTTGTCTGACAAAGAGCAAACGACTATTTTATTCTGTCATCTGCTTACAAGTGACTGTCTGGGGCTTTTTGTTTATTCATTTGGTTGGTTTATTTTAACTTCTTCCTTAAATTGTATCTATGCCATAAGTCGGAGCTGCTATAGGAAGAGTAAGAATTGTGTCAGACAAACTTGGAGAAATTCACAGTTTAATTTGTTCTTCCTTCTTCTCTCCCATGGTTTGGAGCAATGCATAATATTTTGTTCCATAGAATTCAGTTTCAGTGTCTTGTTTCATTTATTGAAGGGTTGAGAATTCATCTCTGGAGGAAACCCACCTTAATACCAGTGTGTATGAGAAGTGCTGAACAATGGGGTAGATGCAGATCCCAGCTGTATGCGTTCTTTTGTTGTTCCACGGGAAACAAGGTGGAAAAAATCCGTAAGCTGGACATGCAAGTTCCACTCTCTGCCGATACCTTCTGTCTCCTAGGAGCTGGACAATAAAAGATAAATAGGTCATTTTGCAGTGTTATTGTGGTAGAAAGGAAAAATAATCTCCCTTAAATCAGGAAACATGACAATAACCAGCTCTTTTCCCCTAAACTGTCTAATACTGCAAGGTTAGCTTTGGAAGTTTGTACTGAGAATTTATGGAGAAAGAGAATTAGTGTGCCATATGTAAAATTTTTAGTGTATAGTCATTAGAATACCCATCCCTTTGCCAAATGTTGTCCTATTCAACATGGGAAATATGATCACAGCAAGGAAGAAAAGGACAATAAGTGGAAAAGATAAAAGGTAGTGCCAGTCATCACAATAAAATGACAAACAGAAGTTATTTGTAGCATATAAATGAACTGTAGAGCATAATAGGAGTCAAATAATATTTCAGAATAATTCATTAAATAAATTAATTCAAAAATGCATTAACTTTATCAAATCAAGAAATAAGTGAATGAAAATATGTTTTTCAGGGTTTTGGTTTTTTTTTTAAATTTTATATTTAGAAAAGCTACTGTCTTTTTTTCTGTGATGGCCAGATGCCCTGACTCAAGCAATGACAACAGCAGTCAGTCGGTGTTTTGTCTCTGCTGGTGCTCCTACTGTTATCTCAATGGTGGCAGCAGGAAGAGCAAAAGTTTAAGGGGAAGGAATACCATACAAAGAAAGCAAGCCTCTAAGCATTACTTGCAATCACTGTTTTTATGACACAATGGTGTAATCACTTCCTGGCAACATATATACATATATGTGTACCTTTGGTTATTTTTGATATATATTTTGATCCATGTCTGATAATGAGGTCTTCTCTGCTGGTATCTTTTCTCTTGCAAGTTAGTTACAATGAAAAAAAGAAATCTAGCTGAGCCTCCCATTAAAGTTAAAAACCAGTTTTGTTCAAAATTGCACTTTGATTGAAGTGCAAAATTCAAAGCCAAAAGCAGCTAAATATACAGTAGAGAAAATAGTTCACATTTTTTAGTAATGAAAAATATACCAATTTATCACACATTATATTCTTTCAGCTTGGCTTCCATTTTTACAAAAGTAAAAGGAAAATTATAGATATATTTCAAAGAGGCATAAAGTACAATTGCAAGTTCATTGTAAGCTGTGGCCATGCATGAAAAATGAAAAGAAGGTGACATACTGGTTTAAGTAAGTCAAGCCAAGTAGGATTGCAAATAATAGAAAAGATAAAATATTCCTTAAACTAGTTGTGACTGACCAGAGGTAACTTGGTGGTCAGCATAAATATTTTCAGCACAAGGCAAATGAAAGAAACTTGCAATAGTGAGAAGTATGTGGAATAAAAATTGCTGATCCAGTCATAAGTCCAATAACTTACCTGACTTAAATCATAAATAGTTGTGTGTATAGAGAACAAAATACATTTTCCACATACTTCATGGAAATAATAGCTTACAAATTAGATATAAATAGAAAGATTACCATCTTTTCTGGCACTGAAAATACATCAAAACTGCAGTCTAGCTCTATTAAGATAAATATACATTAAAAGTTAATTTTGAAAAGGGCAATCTTGAACCAGTTCTTCAGCTATGATTCCTGTTTTGATCCGAGTAACTCTTATGTTGCTTTCAGGGTAGATATGACTCAACATTTTATACTTAATCCATTATTTTTGACAATAAATATAGTGATATAATTTATCTGTTGTTGAAGCTGGCATATACAACCTGTATCTAGACTGTAAAACAATGTTTAGCCCTGCACTCATGGTCTCTCAGCTAGCCAGATAAAGGTATTAATGTAAGTATAGTGGAACTTCCTTCAAGCCTGTCCAGCCAGCTTCTTCTCTCACTGAAACTCAATTGCAAGGGAAGCTGCACTGTACTTTAGCTCTATCACACTCAAGTGCAAAGGCAGGGCACACCCCAGATGCTTAAGACAGAGGTGAGACCTGAAAAGGCTTTCTGCACCACAAAAAACACCCATGGAGTTATCATATGGAATGTCTCTTCTCTTTTTTTTTCTTTTTTTTCCCCCCCACTTACGAAAAAGGAAAAGATGGTGTCTGTATTCAGTAGTACAGCAAGACATAGTAAATGTCAGGTTTTCAGTATGGACCATGGTTCCATGTAAACATTGCTACTACACAGAAGTAATGGGAAAAATGTAAACTAGTTAACACTGCAATGCATGAGTTCTCTTCCAATGGAGCAATTAAGATTCCCATTTCTTTCAATGTTTTGAGCTGTTTCATTCAGCTGGAATCTTAAGGAGTATTTACCTGCATATGAACATTATTCAGAAAAGGTCTGATCAGGGTTTCTGCAGGAACTCACCAGTTAGTTACCCAATATGGCAATGACCCCTCCAGACTCATTATCAGAGGCTTCAGTCTGCCTGCAGATAACACATCCTCCACACGCCGTCTCTCTGGGTAGTGATTCATTTCTGGTATCATTCATACAAAAATGTAGAAATGGTCTTGACTTACAACACAGGACACTAGAGATAACACTTAATCATATTATTGCTTCATCCAGACAAAGATTGCTATTTAACAAAAAAAAAAAAAAAAAAAGGGTTTGAAAGCTTAAGGATTTCTTAGCTTCCTGCAGAAAGAAAAACCACTGGAATCTTCTGTGGGTTTGGGATGTTGTTGTTCCTGTGGTGCAATACTACACTAGAGACCTACCTCCTTTTGTAGCCTGGTAGGTCAGCAATCATTTTATGAGGCATCTGCATACCAAAAAGAGATAACAACATTGGGAGTACCTACATCTTCACCAGAACAGAAACAAATAATCTCTTTCACTACCATCACAGCTGAAAAGCTGTGTACTTGGAATACTGCTATCCTCTGCAGCCAACAGGCTAAGCAGTCTCTGAATAAATGCAGTAGACTACCAAGGGTTCTCATGTTTCTTTACTGGAAGACATGACCTAAATGAATCGTGATCTAAAAAACCCATAAAGTCTTAAACCAATGCAACCTATACAAACTGTTTTCTTACATTTACCAATCTTGTAAATTGTGAAGAGCAAGAAGCTCTGAGAAATATTAGTGCTGGAATATGTTGCGCATTCCTATGCATCTTAGTCTTGACAGAACAGAAATTGATAACACTAAATAATGTTAATGGAGAAAAAGTAACCAGTGTATGTTTTAGAAGTGTACCCATTTGTGATCCCACAGAGAGGCCCAAATCTCAGAAAGTCAGCATTCAGGAGAGGTGACTTGCCTGTAATTTTCCATTTGCAGGCAAAATCAGTTCAAGTAGAGTTGACCTAGCAACAGCATGCTATCATCTCTGGTAACCTTTTTGAATTCTGAACAATGACATAGCAGCATTATTCTTTGACACCCATCAACCTGACATAGTGTTGTTGAGACTTTATGACATTGTGGGTGTAGTTTGTATAATGTTACTATGGTTCAACCATTTTTTTCCATATCTATATGAACCATGGAAAATACATGTAATCTATTTCAGTTTCATCATACTCCAGGATCCAGAATGTCTTTTAACCTTTAATAAAATTTTACTATCACTGCTAACAACACCTGGTGCTGAACATTCTGTAAGAATCAATATCCAAAGGGTATACACCAACCCTTAGCCCAAATTAAATCTCTATGACTTTGACATATTACACATATACAGATACTCCAGATGACAGGGATAAAAGTGCACTGATGGGGAAGATGAGGAGTTTAATTGTATTTCTTTCTTAAATACTACTACAATGACAACCTTCTGAACCTTCATAAAAATAAACCCATACTGAAAGAAGTGTACGTTTGCAGAGTCAAATAATTTATTAGTTTTTTAGTATTTGAAGCCACATTTGTTAAAATAATCTTGTAAATAAAATGCTACATACTTTGCTAAAAAAGGGGGAAGTATGAACTCATGCTATACTCCTCCTTACTGTCTCAGAGTAGGAGGCTCTCCACCAAGTACACTGAATGCTTTTTGTTAGTTAAATAAAGCATCTTCTGTTAAGATAAGCATTTGAATTTTATGCCTACTGAAACTTTAAAAATCCTATCTTTATCCATACTTTTCTGTCCTTTGTAAAGGACATCCTATATACAGATTGGAAATCTCAGTAGATTTCAATGAGCCTTTTGAGAACCCCATACACAAAGGCTCAATTCCAAAACCTTAAAGCAGAGATATACTGAAAGAAAATGTGGGAAAGTACCTCTTAAAGGCTTGTATTTTCTGTTTTGAAAATCCATATGACATGAATTTTCTATGTATCTTTAAATCCTATCTTATGCTGATATTTTTTACTTGCCTGCTTGTTTTTAATGCATCTTCCTTTTATTTTTTTTGCCTGTCCTATGATGAAAAAAGTATTTTTACTTAATTGGTGGCATAGGAGTATAGGTGCTTTATGACTGAATTCCATACATGTTGTATACTTGAATTCCAGGCCTGCAGCTTTGTGTCAAACATGGGTATAATGTGAAAGGCTAAAAAGGAGGAAAGAAGCACATAAGGAATAACAATGAAGCATAAAACTCTCTAAAATATTTAGAATAAAATCTTCTTTTTTAAGACAATTTTAGAGTTACATTGAATTTCTTCATAATTATTTTCCTTTGGGCTTTTTTTTTTTTTTTTTTGTTATCTAATTGTTTTGTCATTGTTAAAAGAATTTTGTTTACTGTGTTCTTTAATATGTTCAAGATGCCCTTGTCTGATGCAAAATATTATGTTCCTTAATAGGTTTTTGTTATGGTTGCTGTTAGGGAAAAAAAAAAAAGCCTTGATAGAATTAGACAACAAACTGGGTAGATAATGTACCATGTAGGTGACTTAGCACATACAACAAGTGATTTAAATTTTGAACTTACAGTCTGCTGTAAAATAGAAACAATGTACAAAAATAATTTCTTTCTGTAAGCATTTATTTTTCCATTGCTCACTCAAACGGAAAGAAAAATAGTAAGTAAATATGTCATATCACTCCTTTCCTGGGATGGAGCGTCACATTGATAATTGGCTAGTTCATTTCCAAGGGATGCTGCAGCAGATTTTCTAGATTTTTTTTCTCTTGTATTATTGGTTCAGCAGTTCTTTGCAAAGTTCAATGGGGTTCGTTAGCTTATCTGAAGAAAAAGGATCTGGTACTTTCAAGACAGATTCTTTCTGTGACTTTTCTAATTAAGTGTCTTTCATCAAACAAAAAGCTGCCCTTTTTACTTGACAAACATTTGTTCTAATTTGGCATTCACTCTGTTTTTTGGTACTTGTACTTCTTTCTCTCTCTCCCTCTCTCTCCACCAACAGCAGCAGCAGCTGTTAGTCACAGGATCACAGTGTCTGACATTTACTCTGAATGTGCTTGGTTATTAAAATATTTCACTCTTAGACAAGCTTATCAGCTGAAAAAATACAATAAGGCAGTTCCAGTATGTTGTCTAAGTACATTTCTAATAAAGTGCGTTTTTAGTATTTCAGTACACCACTGTTAATGCCTGTATTTGTAGATATAAAATGTACCTTCCCTTGCAGTTTGTTTTGAATCCTAAGTAATCAAGCATTAGCCAGGTGGGACATCCTGATCCACAACAAACAAGTACTTTGTATACATAAGAGGCAAAAATTTTGCAGGGACAGCACATTTATCTACTTTTTTATCCACATCTTCTGAAAAATTGTCAGTCTTGAGAGCTCTGCTTCAGAGTGGATTATCCCATGGGGAGGGGGAAGAAAGTTCAAGAAAAGTTTAATCAAAGCACTTTTTCACAATGCTCAGATAACCTTTGTGAAATCTTTCTCTGGACAGGGAGATCACTGATTAATTCTTCAGGTATGTTCTTTCCTCCTATGTGAAAAAATGTGAGATGAGGTTAAGTTGCTCACTGAGGAAGCAAGTTTGGGCTTTCAGGTTTCACACTGGACAGTAGAAAGGTATGCTCAGATTGTGACAAGCATCGCTGTAGTCAGTTTATGCTGCTATTCTTTAACTCTCTCCAGTGTCATTAGCTTGCCAGCCATGTAGTCTGTAAGTAATAGGTTGCAATAGCAGCTAAAATTGACAAGTGCTTAGCCCAGAGCATGGATTGAATGTAATTCATAGGGTTCCTGAGTTAATTTCCAATACTTGTTTCATCAAGGCGGACTGATAGATGGCTGCCAGCATCTTCTGGCTTTATCTGCAAATCCCTCTGTCTTTTACTGCCATGATTCTGGAGCTGCTGTTATTTTTTCCCCCTTCTCTTTACTTCTCTTTTCCTAGCTCTCCTTTCCAGTTTATTTTTTCATTCTTTTTTCCTCTGTCTTTATTTTCTTTCCAACATTCTTTCCCTTACATTTGCTCCTCCCTCATTCCATAACTATAAATGCAGCTTACTCTATAGGCACATCATTCATTTAGATTAGAGGCCCTTGCAGCTAAATGCAAGACCTTCAGATGTTATTGAAGTGCATTTTTCCATGTGGCCCGGTTTAAAGTGATGCTTCTTTAGGGACTGCAGGGTGAAATATGAAGTTATCTGGGAGAGTAAATCCGAGATGTTGGACAGATGGTGAAGCATCAGTGCATCCACAGAAATGCATTTCATTTTTATATAGGGGATGTTCTCAATCAGTTTCAGCCTGGGAAAATAGTTTCTCCTGTTGCATCATTGGCATTTTATGTTTTTGTTTTGTTTGGGGTTTTTTGCTGTGGTTCAGTTTTTGTTTCTTGTTTGGTTTTGGGTTTTTAGATCAATAGGTAAGTCAATACAACCAAAATAAATTTTAAATATATTAATGGATTGTTTGGATGTGCAGCATTTGCCAATAGGAGCACAATTCAGGACCTCAGCAGTGATAGGAAACTAAAAAAACAGTAAGAGTATGGAAAAGAAATAAATATTGTCCAACAAGGTCACAAAAAGTAGTTTAGTGAAAAATATACCTATTTACTATGTCTTAAGCAAACTCATTTTTCACATCAGCTGTACTTCAGAAATATGAACTTCTAAAAAATTTGTTATTTAAACTGCATAGAATAACACTCATTCTCCTCGATCTCATGGGTGTACTGACAATTTCAACATTGCTTTTGAAGTATATCCTTCTATAAAGGAGAAACTGTTTTTTGAGCATTTGCGAATCTTTAAACAATGACTACAGAGACTACACAAGGACAACAGGTGAAGTTTCATTCTACCTATCTTCAATCAATTCTGCTCTGTGACCAGCTAAGGATTTGTGCTGTTTAATAAAAGAAATATCTAACTTGCATGGTTCTTCATTTTAATTCTGTTCTGTGTTAACTTTTCATCAAACTACAGACACTTTTCTCTTTTCTGCTTACTTTGTGCAGCTTTCAAATCACATGAATGAATCTTCTAAACTGCTTTTGAAAAAAGTTGACGGTATAGAGTCTTGTGTTTCCATTATACTTTGGGCTTGCTGATATAGCTGTGCCACCAATAGAGTACAGCCATTTGTTGCTATTTGTTTTCTTTGTTGGGTTTTTTGTTTGTTGGTTGGTTTTGGACCTTGATGTTGTGGCGTTTGTCTGTCGTGTTTCCTTCAATGAAAGGGATGAAGGTATGCCACCAAGTTTTTCTACTCTTCCTGACCACAGCATTTAATATCTTTGGTGTATATTTGCAGGTATGAGTGTTCTGCCAGGTTTCCCCGCTTTCTTGGAGAAATCAATATTTACAAGGGTCTTTGGAGAGTCATGCCAATAAAGAAAGAGTTTTAATGGTAAAAACAAAACAAAACAAAAACAAGCCAGCAGAAATAATAATGTGAAGGGCACAAACAGCCTGAGTGCCAGCTTCTAGGGATGGCCACTGCTGCTGGACTGGTAGCTGCTAGTGGGGTAAATGTGTCATTTAAAATATTTTTACTTACAAGCCAGCCATATCAACATTAGGGGTTTCTTAAAATAGAAACAGAATTTAGGGCACTTTTAAAAAAAATTGCGGTTTCTGTAAATATGTCTGATTTTTAGCTAAATCTTTCCTCGTGGAAATTACAAGGTTTTGTTTAGTATTTTAAAAAGTAGCAGCATGCCTTATGACTAGTTTGCCACTAAATCTTAACCTGTATTTATTCTAGAAGAAAAAAAAATTATTCATTATTTTGGGAATATGACCTGTTTCAGGACATGATAGTTCATAGAAATATAGTAAACATAGCTTGTTAACCTATTTAGAACATTTTATTTGGAGCTTAAAGAATTTTGATTACATTTTATGATAGCTAAACCAATGTCAAAGATTTTTTTTCTTTCCATCAAGTGGAAAGTGAGGAGTTAAAAACAATATGAAAGCTTTCCCATTGCTATATTGGTTGAGTCTTATTTGTTTTGTACCTAATTCCAGCTTGTGTGTTCAAAAAATTAAATAAACAAATACTATTGCTTTTTCAAATGATTATAAATAATAAAAGAAAAAAAAAGGAAATGCCAGAATATGTGCCTATATGGGGTGCATCTGGAGGATATCAGCTAAGAGAAAGTTCTTTGAATAATTTCTTGTCCTTTTTCTCATCATTTTTGAAAACAGAAGTGTTTGTTTGTAAGTCTGAACAGCCACATACAATTATTTCATGAAAAACATTGAATCAATGAACCCAAAATAATTTCAGCTGCAGATGGTTAATGAATTTGCCCTTGGCTGTTCTGTTACTTGCCCCAAATATACAATTTTCATTCAAAGTCCTTGTATGACATATGGTAAAATTCAAATACAGACAGTCTAGTCTAGAATTGTTTTTGTTTTGGTTTAGTTCTAGGGATGTTTGCAGGCCAGCACAGGGCAACAGGAGCTATCCTAAGCACTACAGAGATATAATATAGTTTGGGGCAGTAAAAAATCATTGTGTATCAATTCTGACTTGCAACCTGACAAACCAGCCTGTGAGCAGCAGGTGGTGGGTAGCTATTTCATGCCCTGGGAGGCAGGAAAAACAATGGAACTAAGTATTTGAAGGATGGCTGTTCATATAGTTTCATTTCACTGAATGTAACCTGACAGCAAATGGTGGAAAAAGTAGAATGTCAGGAAACAACAGTTTAAGAAAATGTTTTACATCAGCTATTTACAAGGTCACCTTAAGTTTCAATACTATCTACTGAGATTTCCTGCTTGGTCAAGATACCATTAAAACTTCCTGTAACTTCTGAAGAATTTGAGCAATATTTTCTTTCCAAGTAGTGTTTATATTGGAGATTGTTGTTTCTAATAAAGCCATCTGGATAAACTTCAGGTATCATTTTATTAGCTTATGCAATATTTAATTGGTAATCAATCTTTGTCGAGATAAGAGGGTTGATCAAACTTAGCAGGGTAATATATTCAGTTGGGAAGAGATAAAACTAATTTCATTTGTAAACTAAGGAGAGTATTTCTTCTATTAGCATCAGTTCTGCTTTTGTTATTTTCCCAGGTTTCCTCAAATTACTTGTGGAAAGGCCACTTGAAGTTCTTCACAGAAGATTATGTCAATCAGATTGCTGCACCCTGTGCATTGTCCATTATGTTATATGTCAACATGAAGGGGTATTTGGGTGAAGAAATTTATTTCATCTGAAAAAAATACACCCTTTTAAAGTAAATTCCTATTAGAGATTTGTGATAATTTTTCAGTTTTTCAGTTTTTCATTTTTTCACTTTTTCAGTTTTCTGAAAAAATGTGAATAAAATTTTAAATTGCTTTGAAGCTTTTTTATGAGTGAATGTTTCATTACCCATACTACAATATGTTTAAATTGATGTAAAATTAAGACAGCGTGACTGATTTAAGACAGGGGTTAATAAAGATCCCTGTGTTACAGCTCTTACTGCTGAGATAGGAGGAAGGTAAAGACCAAGACACTACTAAAAGAGAAATTTTAGCAAGAAAATTCTGATAATAAGGGTACTTGTCTGTGCTTGGAGTTGGTTTGAACTGGAGATTTGCTTTTTAGGAGGATCTGACAGGTTATAGCTGAAAAGCAGACAACTGTGGACTGTCAGAGCTTAGCAAGGGATAGAAGAAGCAGCTGGATGGGAACAGGTCTAAATCTGACAAGGACTGATGAGATTACAATTAGGGTTTCAATTCCAGTCTCTGCGGATCAATGTGTGAGTATTATTTTTATGTATGGGAGGGCTATAGGAGTTTGGCTTTGCCCCTATCATCCATGTGTAAGGTGGCAGAGATCCCATGTCTAGGATTAGGGTGTTGTATGGATTTGGAGCCAACCTGGACAGCTACTCTTTTGGATTTACTATTCAGTGAATCAGAAGTAGCAGAACTTAATTGATGGACTTGGTTATCAGGATCTACTCACCAGCACTAGTTTCTCAGTGGTATTATTTCATCTGGCAAAGAGTTGATGATTTAGGAGTAGCTGGATTGGGTTTTGAGAAACCTGATCTACTGGAAGGTATCTCTGCCCATGACAGGGGGACAGACATTGGGTGATCTTTCAAGCCCCTTTCACATCAAACCATTTTATTATTCTATTGTTCTATGAAATAGAAAACAACCAAGCTTATGAACCAGTTTATGAATCAGATCACTGATTTGCCCACACTAATGGTGGCTTTCACACTCTGGCATCTCTTTCCCTCCCTGCTGCCTTCCTGTGTGGTTTAGATCTGAAGCATGCACAGTCTGAAAGGGTTGGAATGAGGGATGTGGTCAGATTTTGGAAAGAGTTTTATTTACTGTAGCTCTGTCAGTGGTCATCTTATTAAGTCTTAGACTGGCAGGGGTCATATGGGTTATGCATAGGTTTGGATTGGGATCCATGTAAGCACAACTTCTAACTAATAGCTCACATCAGCAAAGGTTCTGTGTGCTATCCGGAGTCTTCAAGTCAGTTTTTCCTCCTATCTTATTTGTCTGCACACAACCTCACACAATTTTATATTGTGAAGGTACCAGCCCTTTCTCTTATCTTTCAGTGTAAGATCAAAGGAAGTGCAGCTTCAAAAGAGGAAAGCAAGATGTAAGGTCATTTTCTGCTCAACTGTCTGAAGACAGTGTTAAAGAGGGTGTCAAGAGGGGAATTCCTCTTACTGAAATACCTGCTTTTGAAAAGTTTCTGTTGATGAATAGCTCAATGTTTATGGGCAGGAATTCACATTCTAACAGGAATACCAGAATCTGGAAAATCAAAAGTCTTTGTACATGCCAGTAAACTGACAAAAAGAGATTGGGATGGAGATATATGCATACAAAACATTTCCTCACACATTAATAGAGTTTTTATGAATTGATCCATTGATTCTCTGTACAACAACAGATTTTTTTTTAAAATCTACAAAAACAACTGTAATTTTATGACTTAAAGAGTCATTGTAGAAAATAAAGCAATACTCCTTTTCCTGTATTTTTCCTGTTTCAAAAACAATTATAAAGGAGAACAGTACCATTTTTCCATGTAATTGAACATTTATTGTTGATATTGGAAAGAGAACACTATTACATGTAAATTAATACGGACATACAGTTTTTATGACTTCTCATCAAGTTCCCTAACACTGATTTTTTTTCGTAGTTGCTTACAGAGGACCTTTTCTTCCTTCTTTTATCTTCTTTGTCAACATTGTAACTCAGCTCTTCCTACTGCTTCAGGTTAAAATTTTGGGTGGTTTGGGGTTTTTTGTTTGGTTGGTTTGGTCTGGTTTGGTCTTGGGTTTGTTTTTTTTGGGGGGGACCTTTCTAGTCCCTTTAGTTTTTATTAGAGCTTTGAATACTCCATGGTATCTCTTTCCCTCCCTTTTGGAAACATAAAGATTGTTTTCAGTTCTGAGTCAACAAAGTGCTTAAAAACTCTAAAAATCAGATCAAGTGTATATGCTTATTCGGTTCAAAGGAGCTGTATATAAATATTAGTAACATTTATTTTTCCTAAAAATTTAATAGTTATCTGAAGCGAACAAGTTGCCCTCTGAAACAGATAAAGAGAGAGAGAGAGATACTGTCAAAAGGTGATTCATCCAAACAGCCTTAGACGATTAACTTAGGATAGAATGAATTGCCTGCTGGAGGTGTCTATCTCTGTCCATTTACTTCAGAGAAAGCGTAGATGACTAATTCAATCTCCCAAAGTCACTTCTCTACAAGCTTGACTGAAGTTCAATAAAATAAACCTTTCCCTCAGTTCTATTACAAGAACTGCACAGCAAACTAATTAAATATGTAACAGCTTTGCAATATACACTTTTAACTATGGATTAGGGCTAAACAAACTCCTACACTTAAATAGCCTAGGTGTCTGAAAAACTTCAGGGAAGATTTAAAGCTTTGTAGTACAGTCTGGTGTCTTTGAGCAGACAGTAAAAACTCTTCTTTCTCTACTGGAGGTTCTCTGTCATGATTCTCATATTTCTTTACTTTCACTGTGCAGTCATCTCAGCTTCTATCAGCAAAACTAATTCAGAAGCCAGGTCTTTATGTGACCAATCTTTTCTGAGACATTCAAATTATTTCCTTTGATTAGAAGTTTTTATACTGGATCTCAGCAGGATACTTGTTCAGAAATCCAGTGATTTTTTTTCTGAAAATTAATGTGCTTTTTTCAAACATCTACCTTTGTCAAGATAAAAATATCCCAGCTTCTGTCCTGAATGTCACATCTCCTTATGAGGCTTTTAAGTAGAGGTTGTCTTCCAATGCTACTGCTTTCAGAAGTTTAACGAAACTCTCTTGCAGTAGTAGTAACAGAAGCCCTTAGAAGTAAGCTTCCTTCACACGTGTGCTCCCTGCTTTGTGGAACATTCTGAAAATGTGGATGTCTACCTCTTGTTCTAAATTGTTAACTGACACCTGATTTCCCTGTGCACTTTTATCTAGTGAGTGCCTACATACGTGTGGCGCAGAATATCCTGTCCTGGCAGTCTTTGCAGCAGGCAGATGTGAAACTTGACAAATTAAAGCCAATGCTCAAAACCCCTTCGTTTTTTTGTACTTTGCCCCCACCTCTTCCAGCAAGCTGAATAGTCACATGCATATATTCAATCATGTACTCAACAGGACTGCTTTTTTAGTGTTGTTACTTCAGAGAGGTGCCCTAGAGGACAAAAAATCTGCTATAGGGTATGATTTTGCTTGATTAGAAAACTTTGCTCTTGAGCACTAGAAGGACCATGGACATATGGTGAAGATTTGAACTACATGCAGTCTTTTGGATGGGGAGGACTCAAATATCAATAACTAGAATAAGTGGTAAAAAAATCATTTGCTCAGCATGCAGTGTTTTCAAAAGTACATCCCATGCTTACCTTCATGCTCTTTCATTGCAGGAAAACTCTTTGTCTTTCCTTCCTCAAATGTTAAAATTATAGGTTTCCTCCCTCACCAATTAACTTTTTTCCTGTTATGTATCAATTACAATGCTGTCAGAAAGCATAAGAGCACATATTGTTCTGCCCCAAGTTAAGCACAGCACAAAGAGCAGCCCTGTCTTTAAGTCCTTACAGCCCAAGCTGGAGACATGAGATGAGCTTCACTTAGAGTCTTTGTAGACATGTTGGTATGTAATAGCAGCTTGAGAATTCAAAGTATTTGTTTTTTCTTCAACAAAACAGGGATCACTGTTAAAAACAATTTAAGAGCAAATGGATCTTAAGTGCGTCTCCTTAAATTAAGGGATTTGCACAGCTGGACAGTTCACCACATTTCATTGTCGAATTTTAGATGTATGAAGTTTTAACATGGACATTTCAGCTGGTCGTATTATAGTCACTGAAATAAAACTCTTGACATAACTCTCCTGATCTATTTTGATATGTAAATTAGTAATATGAAGAACTTTGAATTTCAAGAGCCTCTAGGTGGATTCAGGTATACACGTAAGAAGTCAAATTTTCAAATACCTGCATGAGGTGTTACACAGCCTAGTTTACCAGATTTTCCTAAGTCTTAATTTTTTAAAAATTTTTTAGAAGAAAAAACATTAATGAGAAACTGTTCCTTTCCATTTTACATTTTCATTTAACAGCTTAATATGACCTCTCTCTTCACTTACATGCTCTTTCTTGTAGCTCAGCAGTTTTAATTTACGGAAAACCCAGGGACAGCAGAATCACTCATGTCTGAGAAACCTGATGTGAAGAATCCTGTCAGTAGATAACAGAAGTGATCTGCCTAACTGAAGAGGTTACAACCTTTGGCTGTAAAATATCTGCTAAGATGCAGTAACTATGTGAACATTATACCGTGTGAAGTAAAACAAGTGGAATGGGGGTGGCTGGATCAAACATCTTTCATTTGTTCATGCCCATTTTTTGGTTTGCTTTGGGGCCCATCATTCTGGGAATCCACAGTAATTCTGCTCATCCTTTCCCTGTTTTTTAATGTGTGCTGTTCAGAAATCTGACTTAGTTAATGTTTTTTTCAATAATGTACAGCCACAGTGTAAAATGAAAATGGATATGAAATGTAAATATCTGAAAAGTCAGAAATGGATGAGATATAAAAAATTAATTTCATTAGAAAATACAGAATTCATGTGATGCAATCCAGTTTTCTATTATTTTCTAATACTCAGCCAATTACTTTAGTAGGGTTCTAAGTGGTTCCAAATTCTAATATTCAACATGCAGGTTTCTGTCTTCAGAGAGTCATAGATTCATTAAGGTTGGAAAAGACCTCCAAGATACTTAACTTTGAAATTTGATCAAACACTACCACGTCAGCTAAATTATAGCAGTAAGCGTCACATCCAGCCACTTCTTTAACACTTCCAGGGATGGTGAATCCATCACTTCCATGCACAGCCTGTTCTAACGCTTAAACACTCTTTCAGTGATGAATTTCTTCCTGAAGTCCAGTGTGAATCTGCCCCGGCACAATGTGAGGCCATTTCATTCTGTTGCTGGCTGCCAGAGAGCAGAGGCCGACACCCATCTGGCTACAACCTCCATTCAGGCAGCTGTGGAGAGTGAATAGGCCTCCCCTGAGCCTTCTTTTCTCCAGGCTAAACAACCCCAGGTCATTTAATCACTTCTCATAGGACTTACTGTGGTGGTTTGACCTAGGGTGGATGTTAGTTTCTCACTAAAGCCTCTCTCACTCTCCACAACTTTACAGCAGAGAGAAATTATACAAAAGGCTTGTGGGTTGAGATAAGGGCACAGAGAGATCACTCACCAATTGCTGTCAAGGGCAAAACAGACTCAACTTAGGGAAATCAGTTGAATCTATTACTAATCAAAGTCAGAGCAGGTTAATGAGAAGTAAAACAGATATTAAAAACACCTTCTCTCCACCCTTCCCTCCTACCCAGTCTTTATTCTCAATTCTTTACCTCCTCTCCTAAATAACTGCAGGCAGACAAGGAATGGGGGTTACCATCAGTTCATTGCATGTTTTTTCTGCCACTGCTTCTTCCTCAGGGGAAGGAGCCCTCCCTCTGCTCCAGCATGGGTTCCCTCCCACAGGAGATAGTCCTCAATGAACTTCTCCAACATGAGTCTCCATCCCACAGCCTGCTGTTCTCCATGAACTGCTCCAGCCTGGGTCCCTCCCAGGGGGCCACAATACTACCAGGAAACGTGTTCTAGCATGGGCTCCTCTCTCCGTGGGTCCACAGGTCCTGTCCTTCTCTGGATACATTCCAGCACCTCAATGTCTTTCTTGAAGTGAGTTGCTCAGAACTAGACACAGGACTCAAGGCGCAACCTCACCAGCACCTTCTTGATATTTACATGAGTTTTCTAATGTGACACCACTTTCAGCTATGGAAATCTTAAAAAAAAAAGACAGCTATGATCAAAGTTTCATTCATAAAGATGATATACAAGTTTTAGATGTTCTATCTTGATCAAACATTTGCTCTTATGAGTTGCATACCGAGGGTCATTTCTCTCAATGTAAATGTACTATAATGCTATATTGCAAGAGGTTTTATTATGCATCTGAATGAGTGCTGGAGTTACAAATACTTGGTTGTATATGAAGCAGATTATATGTTAATTTTGGCTGATACGGTGTGGGCCAGAACCAAATGACTCTAGCAGTCATGTATTTCTAGGAAAAGATTTAATTTCTTCAAGTGAAAAAGAAAAATTTTTTATTAATTTGATGGCGCATGAATATTCCACTAAACTTGAGTAATATTTGCTTTGCTTTGTCTCGCAAATTTAAAACCATTCTGAAGCCTTTTATCCAATGTCAGTTTAATGTCAATACGTGAATGCTCCTGAGAACAGGAATCACATTTCAGTTTTCCATCACCCAGCTGAGCGACTGAGCTATTGGGCTAGAAAGCCCCTTGTTTGGTTATGAAAGTAGAATATGATAAACTGCTTGGTTGAGTTTGAAACTACATATGTAATTCCATTTGAACACTGTCTCCAATTAACATCCTCATAGAAAAACCATTGAAATATGGGCTGGATGAGTGATGATTGGTGGAACAAAGTCTAGTGGAGGCCAGTAATTAGCAGTATAACTCAAAGAATTATTACTGGTTCCAGTCCTGTTAAAAATCTTCATTAATGAGCTGAATGACAGTGCAGGGTGTTTTCTACAGCAAGTTTGCTGATGACCCAAATACATAAGGAGTTGCTGATGCATGAGAGGGTTGTGCTGCCATCCAGAGAGACTTCAACAGGCTGGAGATGTGGACTGACAAGAATCTCATGGAGTTCAACAAGGGGGAGTGTAAAGTTCTGCACATTGGTAGGAACAACCCCACTCCTGTATATATATGTTGGGGTCTCTGTCTTATAGGGGTAATACTATAAAACAGATTTTATAATGTCTGCATGTCCATAAAATCAGAGATGAAACATTACCTTTTTTTTTATGACAAGTGTTTTTAAAATAAGAAAACCCCAATTATTTTGTAGATCATGAGCATAACAATTATTTATCTTCTCTTGTGGCTTGAAAGCTCGGATGGACTCTGGAGCATTTGGGAAAATTTTATAGGAGGACAGAAGGTGATTGAAATCACAGATTATAAGACTGATATAAAAAAAGGGACTAATTTTATCTTCCTGGGAAAAGAAACTATCCAATAAAACCTTTCATAAGATTTTACAGAATAAGATTATGTGTAAGAGTAATGGCAACTGAGTTACTAAATATCAGTGGTCATCACTGCACACTTAAAAATAAAATATAAAATTAAAACTGAAGGTCATTGTTCTGACTTTAGTAATGGATGTTTTAAAGACAATGAAGAAGTGAAGAACCTTGTGAAAAAAAATTTAGTCTCACTCATATAATGATTGAAAATAGCAGACAAATGAGGAATGTGGATTTTCAGATTGCAGGAACTATCTAGTGCCTAATAACATATTAAGAAATCAATATTTCTTTTCATACTCAACCAAGATTCTAGGGCCTTAATACATCATAAACAAGTGAATTTGTAAAGGAATGATGTGCTTTCATGCCCAATCTTCTTTTTTTTTTTTTTAAATATCATCCCGTCATCATCATCATATTTAAATTATTCAAAGTGATTTAATAAAATGTTTCAATTCCATTAGTTTGCTGCATTGCTCTGGATAAGAGTAGATTTGCTCATCCAAATATTATGTTGCTATAAATCACATCCAAGAACATAGATTAAATGCAAAAAAAAATTGAAATGAAGTCCTGAGTTGGGATACCTTACTTCAGTCTCCTACAATGTCCTGTCTGGAGTTTTTTCATCTTCGCATTCCACAAAAATGTAACTGGGATTAAAATTTTCTCCAGAACTAATTGCAGAGTAGGGATATTTGCAGAAAACACTTAGTCCAAACAGAATATGCTTTATAGTTGCTGAAGAACAGCAGCCTGCAAATAACAAACTATTTATTTAAGAAAACTCAAGAAAATCAATAATATATCTTTCTTTCTAAAGTTAGAGTTTCTCTTTAAAGAAACAAATTATAATTCCTTTTGTTTGAACCATTGAGCTTGACCCTGGTGTTAATTGAGAAGGGAAGGGAGAAGAGAGAGTAAGACTCTGTTGTTGATAGTTCTGCTTTTCTGCTTTATATGTGCTACATATTGACAGACAATCCACTGCCTACTGCTTGTAAGTAAGAGATAGAGCAGCTTTATGTTATCCATGAAAACTATAAGCCTGTGTGACACTGCCAATTGATCTGCAGAAAGATCACATAATATTTGAAGGATATCAACAAAAGTGTTATAAATTCTCAGAACCAAAAGTATGTTAGAAGCCTTAGATAAGGATGCTTCTCAAGCACACCCCAGATATCTGGAAGTTAGACTCCCTACCCTAAACAGTGGGTTAGGCTCTCTCAGGCATGTTCAGCTGGCAAAGTACAGAGAAAGAAATGTACTTTGGAAATTCAATCTCTCTCCATTGGCTATAGAGGAAACATAAGTATTTGTCTTACACTAGGAATCTGACTTTTCAGTGAGTAAAGCTGGGTAGGATGCATCTTCCTGTTTAGATCAAGAATATTAGAACTCTGTCTATTGGGAATGAAGTATTTTTAAAACATATGAAAATCAACAGACATTATTTTTATATGACATAGAGATTTTCACAGAAATTTACATTGGATTTAATTTAATCCAATTTACAATTGGATTCAGAACTATTCTATAGGCTTGTCATTCTCAGATATGTTTTCTAATTAGTTTCATCTGGGATAGGTATGAACTACAAAGAGAAAAAATACAGCTTACTGTCTTTTCTTAAAATAAGCAGATCTATTGCATAGCTTGGTAGTTTCCTATATATATTTTAATAATTTTTCCAATGTTTTATTCCTTCATATGTTTTTGATATGAATCCAAAGATCTTTTAAGATTACATGTAAAATTGACTGCATTTTAAAAAAATATTGTGTATCTCCTGGTTACTTGATTTTTGCTCTATGGAATTATCAGACAAATCAGGCATTTGTCTTCTTTTGTTACTCAATCAGACATTTTAGTGGGATCTATCAGCCTCTCTTTTTCCTGGGATGTCTCTTATAATACATAAATACTGCACTGCATCAATATTAGAAAGCTCAAAATGTTCTCTCTGAAACTCAAGGAAGTAATTCTGCCATTTGGCTCCTCAGACTGCTTTTTTCAGTGTGCTAATTTGCAGGACTGGGTTACTGGTTTCATTGCTAATGATGAGATCAGAATAAGCTGTTGCTGCTCTCACTGCATTGAGTGACAGATACCCCCCTGCAAAGAGCAAGTTTCCATGAATTTTTTTCTGAAGATTCAAGCTGTTAGCTCTGCTACTAAATGCCTATATCAGCAAAGAACTTTTTAAAACCAGAGAGTGTGTTCTGTCTTTAATCCCCAGAATAGAGTACTTCCACATATCAACAAGAAAAATACATGGTGTAAAACCTAGAGGTATACTTGAAAGAACAACAGACATGGCTGTGCTTATTGCTCTTGAATAAGCTTCAGATGTTTCTGTTACAAAAAGTTAAAGATATCAAAGAATTCTAGAATATTTAAAAGTGGGAGTCAATGCCCTTTTTCAGGTTAGCCGAAGTGACAAGAAAAAGCCACGTACATTCTATTGACGTGTATCTGTATACATACTAAAGGTATACCAATTGGTGTGTTATCAACTGAAGCATCAAATAACATCATAAGATGCTTTTCTGAGGATCTTGGGTTCTAAAAACATTGTTTACATTATGTCAGAACAAAAGAATCATCTACAATCATAATGTGAGGTTGTTGTCCTTCCCTCTTAAGTCACTGTTTTAAGAAGCCCAGAACTTTAAAGCAGCTGTTTATGTTTAATGCACAACACAAGGAAAATTATTCACCAGTCACACTGAAATTGGCTGAAAGAAAGAGGAAACCCTAGACAGGAGGACAACAGAAGAAAGAGACAATAGAGGCAGGGCAATAGACAAAGAAATAAGGGCATGTAACATTGAGGAAAACACTTTCAGAGCAATAGCCATGACAACTCCCATGGGCCATATCCCAAAAGCTGTCACAAATTAAGCTGCATTAATCATGGTTATTTATTGTTTGTTGAGCTCTGAAATTTTGCAGGATTCTGCAGATAATGCAATTCATAACCACTGCAAAGAACATATGAAATTATGTGTAAAACCACCTATTCCAAATGAGCAGAGTTTCAGGACACAGACAATAATAGAAAATGATTGCAGTGACACTAGTGTCATTCTCATGAACTATAGAATTAGCTTATTATTAAAGAAAAAAAAACCCCAGAAACAATCAAAAATCTCTGCAGAACCAACAGAACCAACCAATTAACCAAACAACAGCAACAAAAAAAAGAATACAAACCCAAAACCTAAAAAAAACCCAAAAACCCAAGCAAGGAAACAAAACAAGCCAAAACAAAACAAAACAAAACAACCCAAACAAACAAACAAAAAACAAACCCCAAATTAAAAACAACAACAAGCAAAAAACCCACCAAAAACAGAAAGAAGAGAAAACCTTAAATTGTTACAACTAATAGCAAATTTGCTACCACTGGAGGGCTTGTCTTCAAATAGATATTTCCTGGCTTATCTATAATCTATGCTGCCATAATGTTATTGTTTTAAGATCAGTATGGACATTCTGTTTCAAAATAATAGTAATTTTATTTGGAATAATTACTCTAGTGTAATTATTCTGGGACAAAATAACAGTTTTGGCATGCAGAACGTCCACATGGGAGCTAAGACTGATGGAACTATGGCAGAATAATTAGTACAGTGTATCTATGCCAGGAAATATCTATGTGTATACAAGCCAGCATGTCAACATTATATTCTATTTATTTACATTCCCTATGCTGGGATTTTTTTCCACTGGATTTTATGTTGCACATTGTCTATCTCATTCTTCTTGTTCAGAGGACCATTATAAAATGTTGGGCTTGAAGATGGGCAACTGTGGAGCAGGGTCTGTGCCCTGGTAGCAGGTGAGGGGTTGGGAACCACATCCAGTGCAGCAGTGGAGCAGCCTGAGCCTGAGCCCTGCCACAGCAGCAGGAGGAAGGGGTGAGTGACAGCACTGGGGCACTGCTCTTGCAGGGGGACAGAGGACACTGCCTGCCCACCTGGCTTGCTGCCCAGGAGGGCTTCCTGCTTGCCAGGTGCTTGGATGCGGAATGTACAGAAACACTGCCAAAGATTGTCCAGCCCCTGGACTGTCACCCCTTGTTATTTTTCCTGATAGGCACCAATGTTACTGTGGAGCACAGCCCAAGTGTGAATGTGTGACTGCTGGGGTGAGGGTGAAGGGCATGGAGCCCAGGATCCAGGGCAGTTTTTTTCTCTATATTGAGATGGGGATAGAGGGTACGTTTAGATTAGCTATTAGGAAGAAATTCTTCCTATGAGGGTAGTGAGGCCCTGGAACAGGATGCCCAGAGAAGATGTCCCACCCCTGGAAGTGTTCAAGGCCAGGCTGGATGGGGCTTTGAGCAACCTGATCTGGTGGAAGGTGCATTTTCGTGGCAGGAGGATTGGAACAGATGATTGTTAGGGTCCCTTCCAACCCAAACCATTCTGTGATTCTATGTTTTACTGTGAAGATGGCTGAAAACTTGAACCTGGTTGTTCAGTGACATTGTGGAGTCTCCAGCCCTGCAGATATTCAAAACCTGACCAAGAGTGACCCTGAGCAGCACAGTCCAGCTCTACCTGCATTGAGGAGAGTGGTTGAACTAGATGATCTCCAAACATTCCTTCCACTGTCAAATGTTCCGTGACCCTTTGATTCTGTAAAATTTAGGTGTTAAAGAACTGTTCTTATTGTGATTATCAAAATTAACATTTGTACAGTATTACTTAGCCTTGGTGAGCTCCAGTAACCAAGAGCCCTTTTCAGTATTTTTCCTTAGAGTGGTAAAATTGTCCTGGGAAAACAAGAAATCACAGCATAATTAAATATTCAGCATCACTCAATGATTTTAATTTGGTATCATAGTTGTTACAAAAATTTTTCATACTTAATTTAAAGATTATAGAAATGTCACATGCAGTGTAAGATCACACATTTGATAGTGTAATTATGCAGAGAAGAATCCCCACATCATCTGGGTGGGATGAATAATTTTTATTTTAATTTCAGTATTTGAAAGGATTAGTAAAACATACATTTTTAAGGCCTAAAATTTTATGTTTGTGGCTCCAAATTACTTTCATTTCTATAAATGAGAAATGTAGAAAAATCTAGTGCCAAAAAAATGTATGAAATTTTGTGATGGCGTGTCCTTATTCCACACAGGTCTTTTAAAACATCCTTTCTGTTAACTGTTACCCCGTAGTACAAAGATTTAACAATGATTGCAGCTAATAAAATGGGCCAGTGACCTTTTAGGAACCTGCAATGGAAAAATCAAAATTCAATTGGGAGATTTTTCATCAACATCTCATAAAGAATGAATATACTAAAGGTCGAGATTTTAGTTCAACAGGAATTTAAAATTCATCGCCAATCATTCAAAGAATGACTTGTGAATAGCATCAGACTGGACTGGTCTATAGGAAAGGAAACCACAGGTGCTCCTTGTCCTCATCTTATGTCTGGAAAATACTACTGAAAAATTTAGTGAAATATTTCAGAGTAACACTTTTCAAGCCTCAGTGAGTGGTTTTCCCCTTCTGCTGTTATCATCAAGTATATATTTGGTGGAAAATGAAGCAAAGTAGTCATCTGTCTCAAATATTTGTTCCTAGAGCTTGCTGAAAGACAAAACTTCTGTTCTTCTAATATGAGTCCCAGTGACTCCATCACTCTGGAAAGGAAGAAGCTCAATAACGTTGCCAAGAAA
Organism: Acanthornis magna; assembly: GCA_036785705.1. NCBI lineage: Eukaryota > Metazoa > Chordata > Aves > Passeriformes > Acanthizidae > Acanthornis > Acanthornis magna. The sequence goes on along the minus strand of JAWUZG010000090.1, from coordinate 26,792,017 downwards.
AATCCCTATCACACATGCTGATCACATTATTTTTGGTGGAGGACAGTTTGATGTTGTCTGGAAGCATTTAATCTTGGAGCTCCAGAAATTTTTTGTGTTTTTATAATTTCCCCTCCTGACATTCATTTTTCCAACTATCATGAGGAAATGTTATTATGCTAATTAATATAACATTAGTTATTATTAATATGGCACTAATACCTACCTGGCTTTTTTGCTTGTTGCAGACATTTATTCCTAATAAAAGAGGGATTCTAACACATAGGAGAATCATCTGTGGCTGAGATACTTTAAACTCCAGTTCCTGCTAACAAAACATGAATCCATGAGAGCCTCACAGCCTTTAATACTATGATTTTTAGTTAGTATTTATTGCTATTCAGAAATAAATGTCTTATTGAATTTAGGTTTTGGATCCACATCCAGGAACTACTGTCATTTTTACTTTTTGGATAATTAATTAATGAATGGGCTGTACTCAAAGGAATTATATAATGCATTCATTTGGTGCAGTGTTTCTATAATGCTCTGAAAATATTCTAAGTGGTGGATATTAAATGTGAAGAGAATACCAGTATCTATTATTTGATATTCAGTCAAATAAGAAAACCAGTCATCCTCTGTATGTATTTCCACTTGTAAATTTTTAGTTTTACTATGAAAAAGTAGGTTAAGGTTAGGAGAGGGGTTGAATTTTTAAAGGAGGATGGCAACTACAAAGGAAAAATGACAACTGATAGAAAACAGGAGATGCATGTTATAATAGTAAATTACAGGAAGAGTGGTTTTCTGAAGGGGTTATCTTTCATGCAGAAGAGAGAAAAAACATCAGATAAAGCAGACTCATAACATATACTAAGGGATTAAAGTGTAACTAGCCAAATACAGAAATGAAAGGTTGATGATGATGTAAGTGAAGCTGATAAAAACAAGTAGCTAGAAAAAGTCATATGAGAATTAAGACAGTTTGTGTAATTGCTAACAAGATCCTGTAAGGAAGGAAGTTGTAAAGTACACTTAATTAGAAAGAAAGGAGGTGTATGTGTGTGTATGCGTGTAAGTATATGTCAGCAAGAGAAATTTAATAGCACCAAAAGAATAAATGTTAGATGATGCTGTACTTCAGCAAGGATTCAGAGAAGTTTTTCTCTCTTCTCTCAAAATTTTTGAAGTTTCCAAAGCAATAGAGTCGCTGAAGAAAGGTAGACAATATAAGCCACTTACTCTTAAAAGTCAATTTACTAAAGGGGATGCTGGAACAAATCCAAAGCTGATTTGAAAATTAAAGAGGATATGATTGTGGTGACAGTGGTGCCCTACAGAACTGAAATGTTTGAGGAGGAGCAGTATTTCTGCATTGATTGTTTGACCTGTATTGAAAAAGAAACATGAAAGCCAAAGCTCTGCTAGGTAGAAACATTGATACTGGAGAGGTGTCTTTGTAATTGGAGTAAAAGCATGCCAGGGAACACTGTGTGCAACTCCACCTCCAGCTGCTAGTTCTTCTAGCACAGGTCAATAATGATAATAAATATCCCTTAGGAAACAGGGCCTGAGATTTTCTATTTATTCCCCCACTGCTTGGCATTTTCAAAGTCAGACTTTAAATCGGTGAAACAAGTGACTTAAAGTAACCTCCAGGACTAAAGAGAGACCACAGTTGGTGTCATTAAAATCTTTCCTTCACTGACGTAATAATTTAAGGACAAATTGTCTAACCTTTCATCAGTCCAGGGCAGATTACAACCACAGACAGCATTGAATCATTCTATCAATAGAAATCATGGCTGGCAATTTTCTGAAACCAAATCTAATACATATATTCAGGTTACAAAAAATATTTAAGTAATACCTGCAGATGGACAGATAGATACATGCACAGGATTAAGTTAATCATTTCAAGCAGAGTCTGACACTGTAAACTCTTTTGGACACTTAGTGTCACATTCTTTAACTGGTGAGCAGTTAATCATTATTATAGATACAGTGTTGTGCTTCTTTCAACTGCCAGGACAAAAAAAAAAAAAAAAAAATCCCTTTTTCCACAGCCTTACTGTCAAAAAACCTGTTACAGTTCACTGGAAATTTCATTCTTGAGGGTAAATTTCTGGTGGTAGTATTAATGACTAATTCCTTAGATAATATCTGGCTGCGTTATCATGATTTATACTTGTTTCCCAAATTCCATAAGACAAGGCACATGCACTGTAGATCTATTATGTTGCTAGGCCATACAAACCTTACATGGAATTCTTTGGTTATATAAAAGGTCTTTCAGTAGATTTCCTAATCAGGATGCTCTACGGATGCAATGCCAGCATCCACTTGGGTAATTATCACAGGATTTCTGTAAAACCTTCTTTCAGCACCATGCTTCTTACTCTGTTGACTTTGGAAAATAATTTCAAGCAAGCAAAGGCTTGAGACCAGCAAGACAGCCCTTCCTGAGGATCTGAATAATAATACAGTCCAGGGAGCTCGTCTCCATGATGAAAAACACCAAAATCTATCCTCAGGTGTTGCAGAGGCTCACTGAGCTGGGAATCGAATTCATTGCAAAGCAGATAAAACAGTGGTGCTTGAGGCAGGATGAAACAAGATCTAAGAAAATAATCAGACCCCTAGAGCAAACAGACTTAGATGACATTTTTTGAACTGAACAAGGATCTCCATTAAGTGATCATTCACAGTCATATTTATTGACAGGATCAAAGTAGGAGGAAGCAGTTTGAGGACACAGATTGTTCTGGACCATGGAGTCCTGCTAACAAGGAGTCATAACTAATGGAGACAGAACTGTGATGATACAGAGAACAGCACACAGAATTATATTCCTTTGTGTTGTGATTGTGCCTTATCCCTCCACATGTGACCAAAAGATATGGTTCATTACATTGGATCCCTGCTTCTGGCATTAAAAGTAATTCCTACATTTATTTCTTTTAAGACAAAACTACCACAGGGGCCACTTTGCCAATCTCCCCCTTACTATAGATGCTGAACAAGACACCATATAATATGAAACATCCCTTTGGTCTGCTTGGATCACCTGTTCCACCTTTGTCCTCTCACAACTTCTTGTGCACTCCCAGTTTCCTCACTGGTGGGGAAGGGTGAGAGGTAGAAAAGGCCTTGGTGCTGTGTAAACCCTGTTCAGAAGTAATGAAAACATCCCTGTGTTATCAATGCTGTTTTCATCACAAATTCAATATTTAGGTATTATGAAGAAAATTCACTCTGTCCCAGCCAAACCTAATGCAAAACTGACGCCACATGATCACATTAACACGATATCAAGCCTGCAAATATCTTCCAGTTCATGCATTAGGACACATCACTGTTCTTTTTGTACTTATGCAGCTCCAGAGTTAACTTATGTTTTATCTAGACCCGTAGAAATACCTGCACAAAGATGATGCATTTGTCTATTTTCCTCTTCAGAAACATTTTCTAGACTGTGAAAAAAACCTGTCAATCCAAAGAATTGCTATGCTGCTGGAGACCCAGGAAAGAATGAAAAAATATGTCTTTCTGGCTCATAATGTTAAGTACAGATTACTTAATATGAGCATTTCCTTAGTATTACAGTCTCAGTTTATTCAAGAAAAATGTCTATAAATAGGCTACTAATTTTTACAGTTTATTTTTCTTTGATGAATTAAAAAAAATACCAATATCTATGATATAGTCACAGGTAAGTAACAAAATAATTCAAAGTCTTTTGATACCTTGATGTTATGCATATCTGTCTCTAATGAACTTCAGTTATGCATTGCCAAGGTTGAGCAATACAACTATAAAACAAGTGCAATACATCTACATGACAAATATTGAAAAGGCAAGCTCATCCTAGGCATTTTCAGCCATGAAAAACAGCCTCTGTGGTTAGGGCAGCAAAAATTGTGAGTACAGTTAGTCTTTTATCTTTCATTACTCTCCTTTTTGAGGGGGCTTAGTTCTTAATATTAGAAGAAACTTCCTAAAAAAAATTGCAAAAAATATCTCGTCTTAAAAGCCCAAGGTCCCCTGACACTACCAGCACAGTCTCCCTCTATCTTCAGTGAGCTGAGCAGAAGAAAGGAAAAAGTCAAGAATAAACACATTGTCTTGGACAACTAATATCAGGCATTGGAACAGGGCTTGTGCCTTACCCTTGGATGGCCTTAGGGGAGAGCATTGCAAAATTATAAAGTATTAAAACAGTCAGCAAACTGACTAACAGGGATGTGGTCTCCCCCTGCTACTGTGGAAAATACTACTTAAAACTGCAGAGATGAAAGACCTTTTAATCTATTGAGGGAAGAATAAGATTCAACTGAAATGTTATAGAGAAACTCCCTATAATTCTGCAGATATTTAGTTCTGCTTATGGCTTTAATACCATCAAAAGAACCCTTGGAAACTAAAGTGGAAATGGTAAGAAACTGACTTTTACAAAATAAATATTTAACTTGTAGGGTGGCCAAATTATTTCTTGTAGGTAGAATGTGACCCACATTCAGCAGCTCTGCAATGCATCCCGAAGCAGTTTTATTACTTATTGGAAACACACAGCTTATAGACAACCACAAATCCCAGGACATGCCACTCCTGAGAAAACAGAAACTCTTCTTATCCTTCCTCTGGCTCAGAACCAGATTGATCAAGCTTCAGGCACTGTATGCTGAGAGCCACTGGCCCTCCAGATTATCACGGCTCCCCTCTTTTTAACTTAGCTATTAGCTGCTCTTAATAAGTTGTAGATTTGCAGTGCAAGCAAGGCCTTACTTGGATGATGCTTCACTCTCAACAAAGCAGGTTGTCTCCTTGAAGTGCCTGAGTGAACTCCTGATTGCACTTTAACAGAGAAAAAAATTCAACCAGCAACCTGATTTCCACTTGCATAGCAGTATTACTCTCCAAGATCAGGAAAACACATTGGTTAATAGCTGTTAGGGATTAGGAATCATCTTTATGTTAACCCAAAACTGACCCATGACTAAGATACAGGTAGTGGTACGAGAGTGGAATTTTGACCAATGACAGCAGGCATTAGATTAGTTTTGACCAATTCCTTTTTTTGTAGGAAAATCACAAAGAAAACCAAAGAAACTCCCTTAGCCCTAGCCTTGGTTGTCTGAGGTTTCATTTCACCTGAGCAAGTGAAACTTTAGATCTAGACACATAAGCAACAAAATGATACCTAATTCAGCCTCCCAATCTTTTTTAATTCCCAATACATAATTCTGGGATTTTCTAAACTGAAGATGACTTGCCATGACAGAGAAAATTCTTTGGCATAAAAAAGCCATCAAGTAACATTTTAAGGTATAAGACAATCATTCACTGTTGAGGGGTGGTATAAAGTTATACTCAGAGACAAGCTACCTCAGAAGTTTCTGGTGCACCTGGCACCAACTCTATAAAAAAAGGGACCCTAGGACTAGTTATCCAAGCAGGACTGTGAGACTGTGATGACTGAGCCAGTCATGTGGGCACACTCTACTCAGCATAAGTAACTGTAAAATTTCTGGGTATTGCCATTCAAACTTGAACCCCCAAAGCTATATCCTCTGCTAAATCTCTTTTTAAGGAAATCTTATGTATTGAAGTGGGCTGGGGTAGAGAGTGGTCAGCAGAGGAATTTATAGCTGTGGGCTGCTGAGGTATTTTAATATTACATAGTCTCTTATATAGTCATTTATATAGTCTGTCTCTGGTAAAAAGTAATTCTGCTTCTAAAATCCATCAAAATAGAGCATGCAAAGAAGATGTAAAGAAACCCCCAAAATCTTCTGTTATTTTACCAGTTTTATCTCCTTCTGTCTTGCTCTCTTCTGTTTTCTGGTGGTTACTTCTGTTTGATACTTTTTGTTTATCCTTATATTCCTTCTCTACTGTTTCTCAGTGTGTGAATATTTGAAATGCCCTCAAGGTACATATCCAGCCTTGTATATTCAATTCAATTTCATTATGTTTGTAGATTTCACTCCTGAAATAAACTCTGCAACATGTGGTGAAACTATAAGCTTTGCAAGCTTGTGTCGCATTCTGAAAACTCTAATGACATTGTTACTGATGTATTTGTCTCAAACTGTTCAGGATTTTAAAATTGTTCCAGCTTTGTTCTGTCCACTTCTTTTTTTCTTATTTTTGTATGATATATGTTTACATGCTATACAAAAAAAGCTCTTGGTTCTGCATTTATACACTAGAGCCGTGTTTAACATTTGTTTATTGTAATAATAGCACAAAATTGTGATAATATTAGTCATCCCATATTTATACCACAAAAATGACTTTTAAGAAAGGACTAGGAAGGTTATTGTTACTGCTGTCAATTCTAGTTTTCAGACGATCCCACTGTCTACGACGCAGTTTTCAAGCATAAAATAAAAAAGTCTTCATACCTGTGTGGTTCCCCTTTTCATGGAGATTGATCACCTCACAAACAATGCACTTCACAGGAGAGATCCCTTTGGGGAGGCAAGTGCTACTATTTCCATTCTGCTTTTCAGAAAGATGGCAATGTAAAGGTCATGACAAGACAAATCAATAAGGTACCTAACAATTCAGATGGCAGTTTTTAGGGAACATAAATGTCTAAATCTCAAAGACAACTAGAAAGCTCATCTTTGACTACCTAAGCATCTTTGTCTCTGGGTGAGGTTTATCTCACAAATGACCTACCTATGTAGATTAAGTTAACTTCCATTATCAACTGAGAGTTCCTCCATAATTTTTCTAGGTTAGATATATCTCACAATATGACCACCTGTTTTACTAGAGGATGAACAAGTTCCTCAAGGTTCCTGGTTTTCTCTCTTGTAGAAGGAGACTGGCTGATCATCTTGGAATTATGTCGTGGAAGTTGGATGAGATGAATTCAGCCGTAGCTGATTTAGCTGCAATTGCATGATAAGAGTACAGCAGAAGAGGAGGGCTCAGGAGGATCTTTTCTGTTGTTTCAAAGCTTTAATTTTTGTGCTTGTATGATAGCCCACTATCTCCAAAACAGTACTGTGCAGTTATATAGTCTCTTTAAGCAGAGGATTTGAAAACAGAAATAAAACAAAATGAAAAATAATTATGACTTTAGAGGTATTTACTTAGTGATTACTTTATAGAGCAGGTACAATTTATGTAGCTGACACAGTACATTCAACTTAAGTATAACTTGTTCTTCACTTTCTCTCCAGCATCGTTTTATGCACCTAGACTTTTTCTTTTATTAACTCAGTTTATTTTCATCTTTCAAAATCTGTATAGAACATTGCAGAATAGCATGCATAGAAGAAGGATGTTTGTATTACTGACACTGAAATATCTAATAATGAATAAAGTAAGTTTGTGACAAACTGTTGCCCTATAAAAATAACTGCTGAAGAAGCTAGGCAAAATTTTGTTCATTTTTTTTCTTCCTTTTTAATGTCTGAAGTTTATTATAATTTTTTTATTGTTATTGATTTTACATGGACAGAAATCAGATATTATGGTGACAGGCAGCATAAACCTGCAACAAACAGAAGTTAATCCACACAGGATTTCTAATATGCCATTCTCAAAAACTCAGTGGTTTCATTCTTTGATTTCTCTTCTGTTTTTTCTACAAGCTTATTTTTTAGTAATTAATAGTGCAATGCAGAATCTTCAAAATAAAGGAAGAGATTTGTTAGCAATTTTAATATTTTTCTTAGTCCAAAGCACATGATGATGACAATTTTTAAAAAATATTTTCTTTCTAAAACTATCCATACTTTCAAATTAATGCTCTGTACTGCAGCATTATATGTACCCTAGTTGTTTTTTCTCAATACCTACTAATTTTAAACTCACCATTCTTCATAAACTTTCCTTACTATTACTACTCTGTAGTCAGTCTGTAATACAGGTTGGTATTATAATAAAGCTATTGGTGTCTAGGTTTCAGTCCAAGATCATTAATCCTATAATACTTAAAAACTTTACTATGCATTGCTGCTTAACTAGCTGAGAGTGTTGGCCAGATTAGTATTTATTCGCTGTTAATAGTGTACTGAAGCAGCCATGGTTTGTGTTACATAAATATTGCTTAAGCATGAGCTCTATAATGTGCAGAGCTTAGCATATGGTAATCCGTGTGGCTGTAAGAGACTAAATGAATGAACATATGAACAGAACTTCAGTTTTCTTCAGGTAAGAAAATAAAGAAAAATGTAAACATCAGGGAAATGCTTAAGGAAAAAAAAGATGGGAGAAGGAGACTTCAGGAACTTAAACCTGAATATATTCAACCTAGTTTGAAGGTCTTACATAAGATGTCCAAATAGGATTGCAGCTGATTCAAATTCTCTGCATAGGAGATGGGGAGGGACTTCCAAGTGCTGATGTAGATTGACAATCCCTTTGGAGACATTTGCCTCTCACCATTGATTGCAAAGTTTAGACTGTCACTTTCCTGAGCAGTATCTCTGCAAAGCCCTCAAATTTACGTAGGAGGAACAGAGGCCCCCAGGGAATGTTTCGTCAACATTTACCATGAAGACCTGAATGAGAGAAGTATTCATGGAAACGGGGGGGGGGGGGGGGGGGGGGGTGGAACTCAACCTTCAGTCAATAGGTGTTAATTTAGTCCAAACACACAATAAAAATAGATAATTTCATTGTCTCTAGAAATTTCCTAATTAAAGCTTATCACCAAAAGCATTTATCCTGTGCTGACTAAATTGTTTTAGATTAGTTCTGTAGAATTTGGAAAGTGGCTGTATCAGATAAATCTAAAGGTTCTTAGGGAACACTTAGTCCTTCTGAGCTGATCTTGGTTAAGTTCCTCTGAGTCAGGGATATTAAAAGGAAAAAGAGTGAAAGAAAGGCAGTTATCTTTAAACCTGTAAAGTGGCTATAGCTCATTTTCAGTAATTGCAGATTTGAGATATGTTCGTCTTCTGTCTTGCTGACAAAAGTATTTTTACACATGGTTTTATTTCTAGAAGTAGCATTTTAGGACAAAAAACCGAAAAAACTTTAGAAACTTCTCTATTAAATAAAGCCCTTGTTCTTGGATTGAAATATAGTCACACCACAGATAACTCTGCTTATTTTAATGGTTGTTTTCATTTTATATCGACCTGTCTGTAAAACAGAAGACTGACTGTAAACTGCTACTGTTGGGCTTTAGGATAGTTACTATGGTGCAGCTGCGACCTCACCATGAAGTTGAGCCTCCCATTCACTCCCATTGAGTTTTCACCATGTTCAATCCATGCTTTTTTAATGACAAGATACTCTGCCTTGGCTCAGAACATAAATTATTACCATTTTACTTCTTTACTGTTGTCATTAAAGTTTGATATCAGTGGTATAATTTCACAGTGGTAAACATGTTGAGGGTTCTTATATATACATATACATACACCAAAGGTGCAGTCCCCACAATTTAAATGCAATATAGAATCACTTTCATCATTAATCATTGCTTGTCTTTAAAAAAACCCCATAATGTATTTTCTCCTATCTCTTCATCAGAATGTTAAAAAAACCCCACAATCCGTAATTATTTCATCAGATGTTACTGTTTCCTAGCATTTATATTTTCGTCACTTCGGTGCTGTCAGCTACTTCCTCTGTGTTAGTTTATGTGAAGTAACAAACATTTTGACGAGTATTTTTAAATTAAGGCCACCGATGTATACCCACATTTTCCTGTTGTCTAAATTTTGATCATTCTATTTTGATATGTGTGTATATATTATAAAAGTGTATTTTGGTTTTTGTTTGTTGGCCAGTGGATGTATGAAGAATATTGTGTTTTGCAGAGTGTCACATGTAATATACTTTAACATATCTTTTAAGTAATTGCTGCTTTTTTCTTAATTCTCATATATAGAGTTATGGATATTAATAAAGATATAGAGGCATATAGAGGAATACAATGCACATGCCTGCATATATAATATTTTTATTACTTTCATTAAAAATTTTGAAAGCTAATGAGTCAAATTTATACAGGCCTTATTATTTTTCAGATTGGTGCTCATATTCATCCTGTGTAACTTTCAGAAGCAGAATCACAGAATGAGAGAATGGTTGGGGTTGAAAGGGATCTCTGGAGTTCATTTGGTCCAATAGCTCTTCTCAGGCAGGGCTACCTAGAACAGGTTGCCTGGGACTAAGCTCAGACAGTTTTTGAATATCTCCAAGGAAAGGGAAAGAAGAAAGTGTTTCCTGTTGTTCAGATGGCTCCTCCCATATTTCAGTCTGTACCCATTGCTCCTGGTCCTGTTACTGAGCACCACTGAAAAGAACCTGTCTCACACTTTGTACCCTCTCTTCAGGCATTTATGTACATCAGAAAGGTCCCCCCCAAGCCTTCTTTTCTCCAGGCTAAACAATCCCAGTTCTCTCAGCCATTTCTCACAGGTTAGTGGCTCCAGCCCTGTAATCATATTTGTGGCCATTTACTGTACTCTTTCCTGTATGTCTATGTCTCTCTTTTACCAAGGAGCACAGAGCTGGACTCAGAACCCCATATGTGGTCCCACCAGTGCTGAGCAGAGAGCAAGGATCATCTACTTCAACCTGCTGGCAATGCTCCTCCAAATGCAGCCCAGAATGCCATCAGTCTTCTTTGCTTCATGGGCACATTTTTGGGCTCATGTTCTAGTAGGTGTCAGCAATAGACCAGGTCTTTTTATGCAAATCTGAAAAGAACACTGTCTTCTAAAATGTGAATCACTTATTGAACATATTTGCCTCGTTTCAACAGTTTTAGCCAAAAATAACACAACTAGCATGTGAAGTAATGTGGGATGTGTCCTCTTCTATGTGTGTAATCCAGAAACCACCAGAAAATATTAATATATATTGGAACAGGCATTAGGTAACAGCTTACTGGGAGCCCACTAAAGAGTATCTTTTTCTTATTTATTTTGTAGTATTTCGCCAGGTCTGAAATAAGAAAGTATTTATATGCTAGTCATGCATTTCTGAGTTATTACTGAGTAATTATTTCTCAATGTTTCCATGTATAGACATCTCTAAATGCAAGCAGTACTTACATTTCTTTTCAGAATAGCATAGTTTAAACAATGTAAACATGACTGAATTTAAAGAAAGGCCTGACAATCCAAAAGGTTTCCCTGAAGATTCGTAGACACAGGTACCGATTGGATCAGTCTGTGGCTGAGACAGAAATATATATGGAAAGCAGCAGGCAGCATGTTCCTCAGAGAGGAATCTTGGCCATGTCAGAAGTTCAGCACAGAAATTGTGAGCAAGGAAGCTGTCAGTTCCTGTTTGTCTTGATTTCATTTAGGAAAGAGAGATTTTGTGTCCATTCCGTGGAGGTAAATCAGACAGCAGCTAAAAGGCATCTGAAAGGCATCTGTTTCACTTCATGATGGAAACTTAAAAGTAAGGCCTGAATGCTACCTGTCCAGGAACAAGAGTACGTTAAGTGGATAACATAAGCCAGTATATTGGTTTAGATCAACGTTGCAAAGGGTTGAAAAGACTCTTGAGAAAGAGAAAAAAGGAGAGCACAGGGTATACTAGAAATAGTCAGAGACAAGGACACAAGTTTCAAAGTAATAATGGTCTTCCCCAGATAACAGATAACAAACCTTAGGAAAAGATAGGTAGATTATAGCCTTTAATCAAGATTATCTTCTGTTTTCTGGATTCTTGAATGCAATATTCTGAGACCATAGGACATCTGTGATAGTGATGTCAGTCTGTTATGGATGTATAAAAACTCCCCCAAGAGAAGGGGCAGCTTATCACCCCTGCTAGGGTGACTCAAAGGTACTGATCTAGTCAAGTTTCACTGCTCTGTGTCTTGTTTCTTCTGGTCCCCTAAATGCCCAAGCCATGCAGTTAATGGCAATACATCCATTTGCCTGCATTTCTCATGGGTGAAACTCAGTGCTGAAAGGGAGAAAGGAAGGGGAAAAGGAAAAGAAATGTGAGTGAAAATCTGAAAACCAGAGCTGAAAACCAGCCAGGGCTGAAAACCAGCCAGGTTATACGCTCAGTGTGTCATACGCCTTCCTGTGTGAGCTCAAGTGTGACAGAAAGATCAGGAGGTTCCTGAGTGTAACCTTCATCAGTGTCAAAGGCCACCTCTTTGTCTATGCCAGTCTAACTGAAGACTTCTATGATGATTTATTTGAGAACATGCAAGCTCACTAATTCCTGACACACAGGTTTTTATTGGATCAATTGTCAGGACTGAACATTAACTTTACATCTGAGTTAGTGGATCTGCTATGAAAATCTGCTTTAGCAGCCTTCTCCGGAGATCATCTGTGTGCTCATGTCATTTCTGGACAGTGTGCAACAAACCTTGGAGAGGAAAAAATATTTGACAGAAGGGACAGCAATATAATACCATATCTCTGCCATTTTTACCTCCAAAAAGTTTATTTGTATAGCTGAACAGGGCAATGATTCAGATCGAGGTATTACAATTAGCACTTAATTTTTTCAAGATGCAGTGGTGATAACTACATGGACTCTTATGTCTTCAGGTGAGCAAACACACTGAACATCATTAGTAAGAGGCATGCTAGAATTCAGTACAATATAAAGACAAACACATTTCAGAGTAACTTGTGACTGCTGACACTTGCTTCCATTTAATTTTTATTAACTATTGTTTATTACCTGAGTCAAGGAAAATCTGTTCATTATTTTATCAAAATGCAGACAGATGTTTTTCTAAACTGCTCCTCAAAGACTCTTTAACCATCTTCTTCCACTGCTAAAGTAGTCGGGGAAGTTATTAATGAATACTGCAATATTGCACAGATGCCATGGTGCAAAGTGACCAAAGGGATAGAGCAATGGTAAATGGAATTCACTGGAGTAGGTGGGGGGTGAGGAAAGAGAAACAGTCAAGGACAATTTTGCTTAGACAAATGAGTAGGATAAGATCTAAAGCCAGGAAGACAAATGAGGAGACTGAGAAGGAAACAAATGAGCAATAAAACAAAAGCCCACAGGGCAAAGCCATGCTTGTGATGAAGGTAGCCAGCAGTATATTTTAAAGGCACAACAGAAGAAGAATTTTGTGTGCACTCTCATCTACAAGGTGCTATGAGGAAGTCTAGAAGTTTGTCTGTTGTTATGCAGTCATGGTACCTATCCTCCAAACCAGATTAGGTCATAAAATCATTTTCTCATGAGCTAACAGCTGTGAGCTGTGAAAATTAATTTTCTGTTGTTGTATCTCCTAAATAATTCAGGGGTAGTCTGATGTCTCTATTTAAGCCAACGGCAGCTGCACATGTGATAGGATTACTGAGTCCTTCTGCAGATGGAACACTAAGAGGTTACATGGATAGCTCATGCTGGAGTGACAGAAGGAAGAGCAGGGTGTGGGCTGGATTTTGAAGATGATAAAACAACAGACATGAGTCATGGCTTGGGAGGGTCAGACTGAAAGTTTGGAAAAGCATCACCCTAGGAGGGTTGGGGAGCACAAGGAAAGATTGCTGAGCGAAACTATGCTATCACCATCCTTGTGGTTATGCAAGGCTTGGCCAGCTCAGTCAAACACTGACCTACTTGGCTATTACAGCAACAGTCCTGCTATGAAGGGGGCGTTGGATTAGATGACCTCCAGAGGTCTGTGCCAACCCTTATTTCTCTAATCTGCAGCTTTCTCCTGTGAAACCTTTTCCTTTGAGTTAACTGCTGCTGCTGTTGCTGTGTTGCAACTCCAGGTAAAACAGAGCAGCAAATCAAAGTAACAGAGGAACACAGCAAAAATGAACTGCAGAACTTAGAGATATTTACCTAAATTCCTGGGATTTTCTTGCTGTATTTTTGGCATCAGAAGAGCGGGCATTTCAGCATCCCAATCCATAATTTTTTATTTTTTTTTAAAGAACAGAGTAAGCCACTAGCGCACCTGTTATGTGCCTATCTCTTTCCCTGAGACAAAAGTGAAGAATTCACCTCTTGTATCTTATTAATCTCCCCTGTCTCTTCCCCATGGTTAGAATATACTTCTCTGATTTCTGCTGTGCTTCTTGCTGAGGATCCTGATTCTTTATGCCTAACATGCCCTCCTCAAAATACACTACAGCAGCAGCATTAGTCACTTTGGGACAAAGTGCTCTTGGATACTGCACATTGTTTTCTCCAACAGACACACAGAATAAATGGTGTAGCTGAGGCTGCTTCTACAGTGCCTTTTAATGTTTCTGACCTCCTTCAGTCTAACTGGAAAGCAGCACACAAGCAGTTCCTTATTTACTCCTTTTATAGACATTTAAATTCATGCATTGCATGTGATTTTAGGACTTGAGGGAGGGTGGTGTGTAATTTTTACGTATGCTTTCTAAATATAAATGTAATGTTTCAGATATACTCTGAGCTGGTGCTAATGAAAATCTGTGGCAGATTTTGCCAAGTATTATTCATACTGTTTTCTGTGGTAGATTGTACAACGCATGAGAAATTTCTTCAGGCACTTCTACTAACATTTATAAAATCTAGCAAATGCCACAAATCCTTCCTGTTTTAGTTATATGCTCCAGATAATGCTGGATTTCTACTTTTGACTCCTCTTGGTGTTTAAAAACACTACATTTCTGAAATATTTTTCATTTACAGCCTGTTCAATTTGTCCCTCAATTTCTCTATGAATCCCCTACAAAAATATTCTTCCTCTTCATGGTCAAGGCAGGGTGTCATCTAATTTTCCTTGCCTAAAAGTTAGGCATAAAGACTAAAGCAGTTATTAAAGTTATAGTTTACAGCTGAGAAAGAGTGAGTGAGAGAGAGTGATTCATTCTACAAGTTTTGGACAGCTATTTCAAGATAGTATGAAATTTCCTCTGGGAGTGCCTACTTATTTCCTTCACTGACTACATATGGTGCTGCTCACTCTGCTTCAGAAAAGGTAACGTTAGGTGCAGTGTGGGTCCTTTCCTTGGATGCATCTCCTAGGCTGCTATATGAAGACTTTGGAACATGAATTTCTGTGGAATAAATCTTGATTCATGTGTGACTGACAATATTTAAATGAAGAGGGTTAAGTCTCTAGTGATGTAAAGATATTTAATTTTAGGTATTCATATGACAAGTATTTGGAGAATGTCTTGTGTTTGCTGCGAAAAATCAAATTTCTCTCTTGTAGGAATAGCTGGCAAATTGTGTAAGTAGGGCAAGGTCCATCGTCAGAGTGAATCTCCTTAAGACTTACTCTTGTCATCTATTTTAGTCAGTGGCTCATCAAATCAACATTACATTAACAAATATTTGGAAGCACGGTCCCTTAACAAAACAGACTAAGCCTCTTGTACGATATTTTTAAACAAAAGTTTCAGCTCTGAAGAAAATCTATATCCTAAAGGTACTCTAAATCATGGCAACAATGTGGAATTTATGGGTTGTGTAAAATGACTTTTTCAGTGGTTTCCTTATCATTTTTTCTCAGGTAAATTTTCAAGACTGTGTAAAAGTTTAGTAAGCGTTAAGGAATTAAATCCATGCAAAGATTTAATAGTAGCAAAGTTATTTTAGAAATGTGGTTCCTTATATACAAATAAAAATAAATAAATAAATATATAGGAAGATCTGAGCTAGCATAGCCTGTGAAAACAACTTAGCATCATAGAATCACAGAATCATAGAATATGCTTATTTGGAAGTGACCCATCCTGTTCATTGCATCCAGCTCCTGGCCCAGTGCAGAACATCTAAAGAATCACACTCTGTAAAAAAATCAAAGTAGTATTTATTTTCATTTGTCTGGCATGTTTTTTTCTAAAACATTTTTAAGTATATGAAAATGCAAAATGTTGATTATTTCTAAATATTGTTCTCTGTTGAGTTTTTATACAGCTGTTAAAATAAGTGTGTAGAAGATTATGAATGGGATTAAAAAGTGGATCCTATGGGAATAAAAAACTTATTTCAGCCTGAAACCCTTGTTTTGTTTGTAATCTGCTTTTAAATTTCTTGGGTTTGGCCTGATTAAATTACATTGAATATTCCATATTTCCCAACTTTGTAAAACTAATTAAGGTCAAACTATTCTTACTATGATAACTGAAAGGGAGGCAAATCAGGCAGCATAGAGTTAGTATCCCTGGTGTGAGATATGACTTGGAAAACATTTGAAAAGTGGTACAAAAGAAATGTTTCTCTTGCCCTTACCAATTCCCTGAATGAATTAATTTTACCCAACAAATCCTTGTGCAAGTTCTGTTAGTATGTCTTGAATGCACAGTTCTGTGCTGAGCTACACCAAGTGATACACTGGGCCCCGTCTCACATATGTAAGCTAATTGCTTCTTAAGTCCATCTTTCTCCCTAGACATATCATAAATCCTTTCATTGACTGGTCATCCTTTCTTCTGAAATCTGGATATGGATTCATGCCTTCAGTTCTGTCACACAAGTAGTACAGGACAAGCATGTACTGTACTACTAAATATTGAGTAATTTCTTCTGGTTAAATTTGTCAGTATATCTCCTCTTTTCCTCAGGGTAGCAAGGAAATAATTTAAATAAATTTAAAAAATAAAAGATAAATCAAAAGATGCCACAGGTCCTCCTCTCTATGATGATTGTGAATAACTATTAGTTTTCTCATTACTATTTGTGTTATAGAAATACATAAGACAAATATGCATAAGACAGAAGATCACTAACTGGGAGCCCATGGAATCTTAGTTGGATACTGGACAGATTGTTATCCTGTCCTTGACATTATTGTTCTGTGCACCTAAATAACACAGGGAGGTAGTTGAGTCAGCCCCAAAAGGGAAGAAAAATGAATATTTTTCTCTGTGCTTATTACTGTTGTCATATATTACATACAAATTCCCACAGGCTGTGTAGCAAGGAAACTGGAAACTAGAGAGGAAGAAGACTTAGTCCCATCTGAGCATTGATATCTCTGACAGGCAAAAAAGAAATACAGGTGAAAAATTTGGAAGCTGTTTTTAATCTCTTTGGTAGAGGAAGAAGCAAACTATATATTTACTGAGCTGGAGTAGGAGCCAAACTGTAGATGACAAAGAACTGTTTCTCCTAATAGTTCCTTTATAGCTGTAAGAAACTATTTTCTTGTGTGCTGTAGCAAACAACAAGGCTTCAGATATTTTATATTTATCCTAGAATGTCTGTTCAAGGCAAAATATCTTGTTTAATTTACTTTTTGGCTGGAAAAAAGAAGGAAAATATGTTCTGCTAGTAGTGCTAGAAAATGCAATGAAATTTATCAGTTGAACTACCTATGAAAGATGTAATTTGAGATCCCTTTGAAGAAAAAAACTGCAGAAACACTGGTGTCTTGGTAGCATTATATTCTACGAGTAGTTAGAACTAGGTTTATACCCTAACTGTTCTCCTGACAAATCCTTGGACATTGCCCCCAGGCGAGTTTCCCCACTGCTGGGATACTTTCTGAAGAAGTATTTTCTATTTTAAAAAATCATATCGCATTCTGGGAGTTCTCATGATTTCTTGAGATTTGCAGATGAAAAGGGCTGTAAAGTTCAGAGCATGCATCTTGGACAATTACGTGCTTCACGTGCAGGGATATTATGTTCTCCATCATATTTTGGGCCTTTAAAAATGTTCCTTCAGTAGTAGATTATATCATCTGATGGGCAATTTGCGTACATGTCTTGCCTGTCAAATCTCTTCCCTTAACTATATACTTGAACGTGAGTAAGTAATGAATAATAGATGTAATGCCATTCAAAATCTGTCATGATGTCCTGGTGCTCTCATTTAAATCCTACTGATCCTGATGCCTCTCCCTGACTCAGTGCTTCAGTTTTGTTGAAAAAAACATCATTTAAATAATGGGAAGAAGGGAAAGGAAGTTTCTTGCATAAGTCCTTGCTTCATTCCTTTAGTTTTCTTGCTAGGGCTAAGTTTTACCCTTAAAATTACCATTTTATTGCTTACTAAAATATTGCATTATCTTTCCAGAGACATGGTGCTCCCTATCGTATTTCTGCAGAGTTCCATGCTATTCTAACACCTGTCCGCATTATGGAAGAACTCATAGCTTCTGTTGAGGGCTTCAAGGCATAAAAGATGTATTCTGTGACCTCTGGTGTGCATATGTAAAGATGCATGCGCTATAGCATGAGTGAGCGCTGCATGGAGAGATAAGCAAGCCATGAGGGATATGGACTCTCACAGCACTGTCAGCTGGGGTGGCCCGTCCAATGTGAGGGGACAGGGACATGGTCCTCTCAATACCCTTTTCCCACCCACCTGTAGAATTGAAATAGGGCAAAAGTAGAAATGGGAAAAAAAAAAGAAAAAAAAATGGAAGCCTCCAGCCTAAGGACCAAGAACTGTTTGTGGTTATTTAACAGGGAGAAGAAACAAAAAGGAAAAAAACAAAAACCACTTATTTAGGTTTCTTCCCCTACTTTCTGTCTATGACAAACTAGTAATCAAGGTTGCCCTTTTTTGCTCCTTTTTTAGTCTCTCTCCTTTTAATTTTTTGCCTCTTCTTCACTGAAATGGTCTGTAATAAGCTTACTATTCAGGTCCTACAACATTAACATTTCACTAGTTTCACTAAGTGTCAAAATTATTTTGCTTGTCTCAGCAAAATATATGTTCTGTTTGAGACAGGGGAAAGTTAATAGGGTCAGGCTGCACACTTTCTCTGTATCTTCTGTTCATGCTGAAAAGGATTCTCTTCCCTTATTTAACATTATAGACATAATTCTGCTGCATCACAAATTTTTTACTGAATCTGAGTTTTCTAGACATAAACTGAAGTAGTTAATGGAATCACGGGCTTTTCCTCCTTTTTTTTTCCTTGTGGCAACTCCTTTGGTTTTTTAATGTACATGTCCTCTTCCTCTCATTATGTTCTTTTTCTTTCCGTCTCTTCTCTCTGCCCCACCACCTGCCACCCTGACCCATCCCTTTACCACCTACAGTCTCTCACCTACAGCATAACAGCTGCTTGCCAATCTTCTCAAAGAAAGAAAAAATAACCGGAAATTAACATCTTTTAGTTATCATCACATTAGAAATCCAGCATCACTTAAAATAACATTCATAATTATTTATCGCCTGGTATTTATCCCTTGATCCCTTTCCTCCAGTTTGCAGCCTGTCCCTGTGACAGCACATTCTTTGATCACCGGGAAAATTTTGATTGAAAGCATGTGCTTCAGCAAGCTTAAGTGAAGTTCATTTAAAACCAAAGATGTTTAGGATCACCCCCGGGAAGCCCATGGCCTTGCTATATTCTACCAACCTTGATTCCTGGGCCCACCCTCTGTACTGTGGCACACAGATTTGCACACAAAAGCTAACTGCAGAAGTCATGCTGGCAGAGAAATAAACTTCTCAGTTTCCTCTTCACCGTTCTAAATGAAAGCTCTGTTTTCCTTAGCCTGAAGTGTCTTTGGCTCCTCATTCAAGCTAGGAGACTCAAAACCATGCTTGAATAGCAGCACCTTTAGCACAGGCTGCTTTGGGAACCAATAAACCAATTTCCCCTGCCCTTGATTGGTCTCTTGAGGAGCTCAGCATGTTCCCAGCCATTTTCAGATGCCAAAACTGTCATGACAAAGGCAATTAATATGGTAACAAGAGAGTTAGCATCCAAAACACTGTTTCCTGAGGGGCTTGTCACATAAGCTGTGGAAAACATTAGAAACAGTTACAATCTGCATTTCTTTCCCCAAATGCAAATTTCTACGAACCCTTGTAATTGCCCACATCTTGTATACTTGCAGTCAGACAAAGATCAAAAGCCTGATGGAGTCAGATGCAGAATAAATTACCCTTCATAGTAACTCAGACCAGTAAAGGCTGCCTTGGTGAAGGAATAAAAGCAGTGAGCAAATCAACCTGGCAATGGAAAAACGTATATCTCCCAAATGAGTATCTTATTTGTATGTTACTGGGAGATGTGCAGCCAAACTGGATGTCTGTACACAGCTCAGACATAACCAAGGAATGTCTGATTATCGTATCATGGTGACTGTTGGCTTTTTTATTTTGCTGTGGTGTAAATAGAAGTTAAATACATTGGTTCAGCTTCTCAGCTGCGCCCATATATAGTGGACACAGGTGGTAAGACATAAAGGACCTAGTATTGTATAGCAGTCCTGGGGCTGATTCCAGACCTAATTTTGTGAGGCTAATTCCAAAGGACTATTATGTTCTAAGAGCTCACTGTAACACAGCAGCATTCTGAACCATGCCGCTATAATCCAATCAGTATTGCAAAAGAAATGGCATATTTCCATTTCATATTCCCTCTTCTCAAGAGAATCTTCATCTGCTTTGTTAAATTGACTTTATAGCCCATTTATGATACTAAAGCAGCACAAAGAGTGAGATCAAGAATCTGGCTCATTTCTGTGCCTAACTTAATTGTGTGCCTTAATGAAAACATAATATAAGTAATATTTATTTTCATGATGCAGGATAAAATAGATTTACCTATGAATCCACTTAGGTCGCTGAGGCATTAACAATCAGATGTTTTGTGGGGTTTTTTTTAAAGTATTTTTATGCCTTTCTTGGGGTAAAGTCAAGCTATTCTGTCCCCTTGGGTAACACGGTAATTATGCAGCCTTAGAACACCACTGTGTGCAGATTTTCCAGCCTACCATTAAATCTTTCTATGAAAAAAATGGATTATATATGTAATAGACTATGTAATAGACTCTAACCCTTCCTGACTATCTGCCCCAAAACAAGTGGAAGCCAGATATTAATTAAAATTTTCTATCTTATTTGTGATTCTCCCAATCTGAACATTATGGAAAACTCGATGCCTTCCTTCAAAAGCTGCCATGCTCCTGTGTGTGTTACTGCTCAGGTTTCACATTTTTAAAAGAAGGACATTTTTATGGCCAATAGGAGGATGGAGGAGATATTTTTCAAAAGTCCCATGCAGGCAGAGTGTTGGTAACAGAAAAATTGACTCATAACAAAATTCTTCCCCATCAAAATGTGTCAGTGTCTAAGAGGTTATGAGATAACAACTCTTCCTGTGATCTGACCATTGCTGACACCTGCTTCACTCCAAATGATGCTGTGAACCCATGGAGTTTTTGTGATGTGAGTTGCCATGTTCAAGTGTTAGTGCTTCTTTCTTACAAAGAGAAAAGAAGGGGCTAGACACCCAACAGAAGTATTTGAAACCAGAGGTACCTCCTCTAACTGCAGTTGCAATGTACAAAATTTGGATTCCTCTCACTTAATTGGGACATGTATTTCATGCAACGGGAGCCTACAGACTCTGGAATGGGTCAGTAGGAAAAGAATAAGCTGTATTTGCATTATAAAACTTGAGTGTGAGACCTTCTTGTTCTGTAAGCATATGCTTCTTTTCCTTGTAAACTGTACATTCAGTCATGTATAGGTTTCAAAGAGGAAAAAAGAAAAAGCAAGTTTACACCAAAAAATAGAAGCTATGGTATATTCCATGAGTAGCTGATCTGGGCAGACAACAGGGCAGGATGGTAGAGGGTACCATGCTACATCTTCATACATATAGCAGCACTTATGGCTACCTTCGGAAGGCATCCATTCAGTTCATCCAGGATTTGAGTTTTCTGCTGGAGTTTGTTGCTTGTGTATGATACTCATTCAGTGGTAGGTTGGGCGCTGGAACAGAACCTTTGCTAACAAAAGTACATGCACCATGCAATTTAGAAGTCCTTTTCTCTCTTTACTTTTCTCATCTAAGCCCAAATGCTGTATGGTTTAAGACCAAGCTTTTGATTGAAGAACATTAAATTCTTTGTTTGTATGCAATGGGTGACAGCAATCTATGACTCACTCAACCAAAAATTAATGGACTTTAACTGAAATGGTTATGTAGAGAATGTTGTTCATGCAAATGATATTGGCTAATTTTATTTTTTTTCCCTCCACTTAATTAAGAAACACAGCTCCTTCATCTTTTTATGCAAAATCAGAGCCATGGATGCATGTGATTGTATTTCAAAACAAGAGGAGCAATCTATTAGCTTTGATTTGCTTTTATAGCCTTATCAACACACTGCTGCCTTGAAGTTCTAGCATTTTCCCAGTGCCTGGTCAGCAGAGAACTGACAATGTGAGGAAAACATAACAATCTTCAGGTTCCCACTGAACTGAATACTGTCCCATCCCTGTTTCTCTACCAAAATGGCCAGACACAGCACACCAGCACCTGCCAGTATTGACCAGGCGCTCATTTTGGATGAGGGAGGGCATAGTTAGCAAAACCCTTCTTGATTGTCATCTGGGGTTTCCATCTGAGAAGTTGCATTTATAAATCTATGTGTAGCAGAATTAAAATTAATATATGACATTACCTGGTGTGTAGTCATCACAATAAGTTATTACAGATACTCACATTGAGTCAGAACTTCTATTTGCAGAAGAGCAGGCTGAGAAAGAGTAAGAAATAAAGACAAACTTACTATTACCACAGATGTACATATTACCTCCGTTTTCCTCAGCTTGTGTACCACAGTTCTCCATGATGGCAAGATTTACCTCATCAAACATAAATGTCTACAAGGCAGACATTTATATCTGATCTAGTCAGTGTGGGCTACCTTTATAGTCAATGGTGAAAAGAAGACAGCCTGAAAGGGTGATTAATTCTATTCTAAAGCAGCTATCTGGAAAAGGGCAGATGAATTGCATCCTAAAACTGCTTATTTCTCTCCACAGACTATAAAGGGAGTATACAGTGATTAACTCAGATGTAGATGTCTGAAGTTAAGTGAGATGAATACCATCCTAAGTGACTTGAAGAGTTTTTCTCACCAATCTTTCTGTTGTGAAAGAATCTGTGCTTGGTTTATGTCATCAGCAGAATCAAAATCCTACACATCAGAGATAAATGGATAACAGGATCCATGTCACAAACAAGCAACAGGTACTCCTTGCTTTTATTACTAGGTGGTGATATTTTGGTCTGCTTTTCTAGTAGGAAAAATGCTCAATCTCTGTGAATATTAATTAAAAGAGACGAAGCCCCCAAAATGCTTCTAGAGTAGCAACATTCCAGTGAAAATGTCCATTGAGTAACTGGTGTTTTAACTGTGCTAGCAAGACACCTTTGAATTGCACAATTAACTTGTTATTCATCAAAAAGATAAAAGAGCACAGAGTAAAATGCATTCTTTTTAAAACAATATTTTATTTGCATTTAATCATTTGTCAGGTATTAAAGTCAGGCAGAGCCAGGAGAAAACAGAGGAAGAAAACATCCCTTCCTCTAAAACACCATTTATTTTCATCATTATATGATTAAGACTGAAATGCAGAAGTCCAGCTATACGTGTTCAACATCTAAAATTTAGGTATTTAAAAGAAACATTAAAGAAATGGTAACTGAATATTATCACACATTCACCTCATGTGCTTGGAAGCAGTCAGAAAAGACTAAATACTTCCCAATTGAGTAGGGAATTGCTGTTTGCTAACTACAGTAAATATATTTACTTTGTAAAGGACTGATAAGGAATGGAATTTCCTAAGTCAACATGAATTAAGTTACAGTATTGTTGAGGTATTCTTGGTTTATGGTCACAAGTAAAGGTCTGACAGAAAAAAGAAAAAAGAGGTCACTGTTTAAGATCTTTCTTTTAATTTTATTTTTTAATTGCTATTGACTAAGAAATTGCAGGGTTTGGGTTTTGCATCCTTTTAAAAGATGTTGTGACTGGTAATACCAAGAATAGCTTAAGACTGTGATAAAATGTTGATTTACCATACAGTCCTGAACTTCACATTTTTACCCTAAATACAGAAATTCTCCTATCAACCTTTAGAATGAAGCATGACTGTTAGAAATTTAGAATTAAGAAGCTAGACATGCAGAGTCAGGCACGGTGGCTCTGAAGTGAGGGAGAAAGAATTGGGAATCAGACATAATAAATCATGCACTATATTTACTTTGCAGAATGCAGGTACAGGATTGATGGTTCTCCAATGCTGTTGCATACACTGCTGACACATTAACTGATGCTGTGACTTTGCATACTCATATTCAGAAGGAATGACTTGCTGACAGTGGCTAAGGAAAAACTATAAAAAATACTTGTGCATATTAGATTGCTGCAACTTTATACACAATGTAAAGGACTCTCATCCTTGATAAATAGCAAAGGCGTAGATGTTGTGCTGGTGGGATGTCGGAGACAGCTCCTGTGCATGATGTAGTACGATCTGCAGGCAGAGCATGTGCACAGCAAGGTGCTGGGGTTGCTGATATTCTGTCTAGACAGCCTCAGACTGCAACTAAAGCAGGAACACTGCAGTAGATTGAAGAAGCTGAAACTTCAGAAAGGCTCTGCAGACTTTAAACCAATGTCCAATTCATTGTTACACCTGAGACGGGTGCTCCAACACACCAGTTCATTTTTCAGTGCTGTAAAATGATGTAGCTACCCTAGAGGCATCCCCAAGAGTCACCACACATTTTTTTTCAATTGAAAAATAATTAAATTTTAAGATGATTTTTTTCATGGAAAAGAAAAAGATAATTTTACTGGAAAAGTGAAAAAAGCTTTACTTTGGAGACTTTACTAAGGTTATTTGGAGAGAAGCACATGTCAAATTAACATTTGTCCAGTGTAGGAGAAAAACACGACAGTATGGTCAGTATTGTCAAGACATCAACTCTAAAAAAATAAATGATCATTGCTTTCATCTCAGACCAACTCTAGAAAATTGAGTAGATGTGGAATACTAAGTGACAGAGGCAGAAATATGGGAATGAAGCTGACTAGTTTTCAAATATATGGTTTTCTGACTTTTTTAGTTTGAGCAATTTAAATCACATGTGTAATATATACTCACAGTTGAAAAAAAAGCAGATGAACTTGTCATAGCCAGTAGACTACAATTTGTCATTTCATGATGGTTAGGACAATTACACCTTCCAAATTAATAGCTGCCAAAACTGTCTTTAAGATAATGGTGAATGGTAGTGATACATGTGCACAGAATGTCTTTGAACAAGAGAGTAAAATTCTAACCAAACACATATACAGGTCAATACTGTTAAACATAATCTGGCACAGATGATTTTAGTGAAACAGCACGAGCCCTAAGTTTAGTGAAAAAGACATGGACAATGGACATGGACAATGTTTGGAAAAATTATGGACAAAAATATGGACAATAAAGACAGTATACATATTTGTAATAAAGACAAAATATATATTTGTTTGGTCTTTTTTTTTCAACGAAAGATGCTCAAACAGTTGCTCAAACAGTTGTGTCTCAAGTCAGAGAGTAGGGAATCATGCTTAACCATTCAGCCTTTCTGATTTTGTTTCTTGCAGGAACAGTCAATTCAAGAAGCAGAGGTTTTGAGTTGTCAAGACCCATGGTGTTAACAATAGCTTATTCTTATTCAAGCCTTTTGAGAAAAATCTTGGTAAGATGTCATTGTAAGTGTTAGAGTACACTTGAGAAATCTGATTATTGTAGAGACTGATAGTTACATTATGTACATCTAAATCAAATGATGCTGCAAAACCTCCAATTTTCTCCTGAGATAATGGAGAGCTTACTGAAGCCAGCTTCAATGCAAGGTGTCATGTCAAGTGTTGTGGATTATGAGACACTTCAGTTATTTAATAGCCTGCTCTATGAACACAGAGGCAAAGATATATGCCCTCTTGATTTCTAGTCTCTCTCATCTTCTCATTACAAGTTTTCAAACTTCCAGAAAAAAAACAGAAGTGAATTATTAACAGATGCCGATGTTTCGTTTGAGTAGGATGGCACAAATTTAACTACATTAACTAAGATGCAGTAAGTACTAAGAATCATAAATTCCATCTAATAGGATGTACATGATTACATCACAAGAAATTACGTGGCTTCCAGGGACCTAGCTCTACCTCCTATGCTTGTTCTTTTCTTGAACAGTGGGTAGATACTGGCCTGCAAAGCCCTCTAGCTAGATTTCTTCTGTTATTCCTTTTAGGCTTTCAGGAGGTATTTTTACATTATGGTGTTCCCTGTATGTGTGCTATTTTAGTCATTATCTCACAGGACAACTGAAGGCAGCAATGTAAAAACTGCCTGAGAAATTGAAGATGACATAGTTGCACATTAAAATAAATGATGGAATTTTTCTTGCAAATTATTCTACATAGCAAAACAAGAGAGCAGCATGTGCTTTATTACACATTTGTCTGTCAGAATAGTTTAACTTATATCCAAGATAATGATCCTACAAGTACTCACACAGTTAGACAGAGAAAACAAAGCTTAGGAGCCGCTCCTGACAATTTTAGTCCACGGTAGGAATAGAAGAGGTAGATATTATTTTTAAAATTGAACAAATTGTCTTTGCCTTCAAGAAGAGCAGACTAATAATTGAAAAAAAAAATGACTATGAACTTATCAGTGCTCCTGGTGAAGAATGGGTAGGCAAAATGTTTTTAACTCTTTCTACTTCCCTGTTACTGTGGGTTTGCTGTCTTTTGTGACATTCCCATAGGCAATGTAAGGAATGCAGTCTGAATGAAACTTCTGTAATGTGACTGTGATATGGCTAGAAAATCTCACTGAAAGAGAAGCTGTTGCTGTCCATGTTCAGTCGTGAACCAAAACATCTCTGCTAGGCTCTGTAGGGCTTTATGCCAGGTCCATTAACAGCTTCGTTCCAAAAAGATAAGACCTAGAGGGTCAATGATGGTAATGTTCAATTCTGTAAAAGGCTTCTGCAGAATAGAAAGGCATAGAGTAATAGTTCTGAGTGTTCAAAGAGCAGTACAAGCCTATGAGCAATACAGCAAGTAATCATCTTGCATTTGAAAAGGTGTTTAAAATAAGCTTGATATGTATTAGGAAGAGCATTCTAATGGTGGCAATACAGAACAGTAGTAACATAAGCTGTCCATGAATGTCTTTGTCAGAAATATTAAGGACCAGATTACAAAGTGTCAAGAAAACTATGGATATAATAGACCCTACCTTAGAACAGATGGATAGATTAGGTGAATTTTCAAGACCTTTAACGGGCAGATTTTCTGGGATTCTATAATGACCTTATTTATTGTGACTGTTTCCAAAGGAAATATTGTGACTATTTTTCCAGAGGAAAAATACAGACTTCAGGATAGCAAAGGTGTTCAAGACAACAGTTGGGAAACCAAACTGGTCAACTGGTGAATATCATCCCATTTGCAGGTGGAAGGAAAGCACAAAAGTTCCCTGCCTTAGAAAGTGTGCATGATATTGGACTCAATTATCTTAGAGCCATTTACCAGTTAGGGGTGCTTTATGACCCTGAAGTGCTGCCTCTCTGAGGTAAAACAGCCATAATCTAATGTTAGACTTGGTCTGTCCTATGAATCATGCTCCTTGAGCTTTAGCTTTGCTCAGAACAAAACAAAATTGTCAAATACAAAGAAAAAGTAAGGAAAAGTTTGTTGTATAACAAATTATCACAGGTAAGAGAGATGCACAGTGTTAGAATATGAATTAACTTCTATACAATCCATTTGCTTTCACTGGAAAGGCCATAATTTGAAAGACAGG
This sequence comes from Acanthornis magna, assembly GCA_036785705.1. Classification (NCBI taxonomy): domain Eukaryota; kingdom Metazoa; phylum Chordata; class Aves; order Passeriformes; family Acanthizidae; genus Acanthornis; species Acanthornis magna. The sequence continues at coordinate 26,764,543 of JAWUZG010000090.1, read as the reverse complement.
TAAACTTTTTGTTTATGCCGCTGTTGCCTTTGAACTATACAGTAGTGTAAAGCAAATTACCAGTTTTTGAGGATAATTGCTAGAAATGGGATTTTCTCATGCACAGACTTCAGTGATTTTTACAAGAGGTTCTTCCAAAGTCCCAGCGTCACAAAGAGATGGTTATTATAAAGGATTACACTTTTTGCCCCATATGCTGCTATAAGCCACAGTGTTCTGTATGGCTGAGACACAGAAGTTACAGTACAGAAGAACAGTGACACTGTAAATTAGAAGTATATCCATATTTGATTAATATAGAACTGCCATTTACTATTTTAATCCCTTTGGGGTATATTTCTTCTGAATTATCAGAGTCTTAATTTATTTGAACCAGGACTTAGACATTGGTTCCAAACTGACTACAATTTTTTTCCATCTGGAAAAGCAGCAGCAATAAGAACAAAACAATGAATTGATTGAAAAGTAACATGTTCAGAGAGCCTGACGTGACCTATCAAAGTTAGCAGATTAGTGACTGAGATGATGATGGGGCCAAATGCACTTTTTTTTTTTCTCACCAGATCCCAGTAAATCCCCTTGATCTTGCCATTGCACTTACAAATGGCTTCTGAGGCACAGACACTGTTTTGAGGTGTTGATGCAGTCTCTGATCCCTACAGAGCAATAAGGTACTCCTACTGCCTTTGGGCTTTGCAGTAAGCTTCAAATTCTCATTTAACCCTGGTTGAAACTATTTTGTTTCAACCAATACCAATACCAATAAATTAGAACCTAATAATACCAATAAATTAGAACCAATAAAGAGAATTTAGTCTTTAATCAGACAAAGCAAACCTATGGAGACCTCTTCCTCAGGCTATCAAGGTAGTTAGAGAGGCTGAACTTTAAAAGACCAGTAGAGTTTTATGATATCTGAAACCTTTGTAGTTGAGCAAGTTAATATGTAAAAGCAACCTCATTTCCTGTCACAGGATGACAGCAGATCACCTAACATGTCAGGAAGGGTTTTCTATTTGCACATCCTACTTCATTCAATTAGGTAAATATATCACAGGACATTTTCATTACTTTAATCTTAGGTTGATGCATAAAACTGTCTTCATCTCCATAATAGAGGCTCACTTTTTCCCAGTTTACTGTTCCACTGTTGAAATTAAACTCTTCTGTGTTCCAATCATCAACACAAAATTTTATTACGGACAGTTCAGTAAAAATTAGAAGTTTCATTCACAAGCAACCCTCATTTAGCCAACTTTCATCTCTTGCTTTATTTATTTTTTTTCTCAAACTGCTTATTATTTAAATTCTTTAGCAAGTATTGTAGAAGACTGGTGACTGAAATGTACAGAAGTTCTGCTCTTATAGGGGAAATCACTGAGCGTGCATATTTCAAGTGCAGGGAACACATTATTGGGGTCGCTCTTAATATAGATCCAAAGAGCTGCCAAGCATGCTAGTTTACCTTTATGCTACTGTTTTCTTATGAGCAAGAGAACTCAGATTTTCCCCTTGTCAACATGTTTCCTTTGGTACTAAATTTAATGGTTAAAGAAAGAGTTAGAAATCCTTGAGCTCTTTGGCTGTGAAAATAAAGCTGAAAAAACTTTTAGAAAGGTTTTGTGGTTTATATCTTTGAGGAGAAAAGGATTTGAATGCTGGACAGTTTCATAGTGATGCCTGATTTTTTGAATTCAACTTATTAATTGCCTACTTGAGATAATTAAAGCATTTGTGCTCAAAATAATTGGTGTCATTGAAAATAAAGGATTTAACCTTGGCAGTAGATTCAATCTGTCTGCTCCAATTCATCCCTGTGAAGACAAGGGGAATCATAGTGTGTGTGGGTTTTTTCCTCTCTCTTAAGATTGCAAATAATTAGTTTAAACATTCAACAGATCAGCTGGGTAATGGATATGTATAGTCCCTCATTGTTCTGTTTATATGGCAGGACTAGAAGTGACGTTCTTTTTGAGGATGGGGTAGTTGTGGTACTGCATTGCAAGAGAATGAAAATGAGAGATTGTAGTTGCACTGTTTTAGAATCTTTCTCTTCTTTCTCATGGAGAAGAGAGATAAGTTGCATTCTTGTGCTTTCTAATCTCATTGTTTTGGTACTGGACACTTCAGCGTTGTAACCAATCATTATAGGGGGTGGAAAAACTATTGACCAATAATTATCAGACTATTACTGGATATATAAAGAACTTCTTGTAAATAAAGTTTCTCTTCTTGCCATCTTGGTGCTGCCTGCCTGACTTCCCTGCGAGCTTCCGTGAACCTCCACGAATATCAGAAAATCAGAGCAACAAGAGATGATTTGTATAATCTGATCACATTTTTGTTAAACTTGAATAGTATAGATTTAACATTTAGTTAAGTCTTTTTGGAACTTGGTTCCACAGAACATGAGATGGAAGGAAAATAAAGAAAGGTGGATCAGCGATCTGAACTTCAATCTGGAGGGGCTTTTTGAGAATCAGCTGTAGGCTTTTAGCATGTCATAGAACGGCTGAGGTTGGAAAGAACCTCCAGAAGTCATCTATTCCAGCTGGATAGATGTATCCGTTGTGATACAGAACAGCTGATACAGAACTAGATGCCATGAAAGATTTTACTGGCAGAATTTCTGTGGCTTATGGGTGAAAGTCCAGAACCTAATGTTAAGCATTTACAGCCCCTGAAGGAATATTTAGCCCTCACAAAAATAAAAATATGGATTTGTCTAGTCTTAAGCAGTGGAAGCCGGGGAGGGAGGGAAATTTTTAGATCTCACAGCTGTCTTGCCTGAGGACCCAGTTGGGTGACAATTTCTTTTTCCTTTTCTTCTTTTCCGCTTTTTTGTTCTTTTAAGGAACATTGAAGTCCATTCTTTCCAAGATGTTTGTAATATTTTATCTAATAGAGGAGGATATGCAGTAAGGGAATAAGAAGGCTTCCTTTACATGAGGAAGGAATTAGAGCAGTTATAAAAGGCTTTGTGACATGACTGTTTGTCCAAAAGCAGGAAGACTTTGTTTCAGTTCCTTTTAACGCCTGAAGGTAATTCAAATATCTCTAAAATTGATAAAGCTTTTGCATGAAGCATTATACAATGCCCAAAAGTTGAAGAATAATATTTTCTCCTCCTTCTGATATTCTTTCGCCATGAAAAAAATAAAACAGTTAAAAATTTATAAGACATTCTTTAGAAGTTCATTAGAAGAACATTTAGTGGAATCAATGTCTCTGAAATTCCTGATATCTCATTTGGGGGTTCTGTTTTCCACACATTTTCTTGTGGATTACTTATGCTTTTTGTATGGAATAGGAATTCAAAATATCTGATGATCTGACCTTTGATTTTTTCTTTTGCTACAACTACATGTTTATATTTGGCTTTTGAAAAATTCGCATTACTTGGGACTTGAATAAAAGCTAACAACAGCCAGCAGTCCAGAAATTTTTTCCTTCATAAAAATGTCTTATCATAAGATCTCCAAGTACACTCTAGATGAAGCTGGGGCTTTCAAGGGCTGTGCTGTAGAGAGCAGCATTTGGTGTGCCGTCTTTGAATCTCTGCTTTGTCACTTGCTTTTCCCATCTCCAGTGAGGTCATGCCCTTCGTTAGTCCTGTACCTTCAATAAGTCAACAGGTACATTAAGACCTGGGCACCTGGTGAAGATTCTCAGTGAGAGGAAAAATGCTTTCTTGTTCTTTGTGCGATAATCAAGGAAGATTCTGACGTGGTCCTGAGTAAGTCTCTCAGCACTGGCAAGGCCACACATCAAATTCTGTGTTGGGTTTTGGGCCTCTCACTACAACAAAGACATTGAGGTGCTGGAGCATGTCCAGAGAAGGGCGACACTGCTGGTGAGGGGTCTGGAGCATAACTCTTATGAAGAGCAGCTGAGGGTGCTGGGGCTGTTTAGAATGGAGTAAAGGAGGCTCAGGGGGTCCTTACTGCTCTCTACAACTTCCTGAAAAGAGGGTGTAGCAAGAGGGGGTTGGTCTCTTCTTCCAGGCAACTGGTGACAGAAGGAGAAGAAATGGCCTCAAGCCGGACCAGGGGAGGTTTAGACTGGATACCAGGAAAAATTTCTTCACTAAAAAGGTTGTCAAACATTGGAACAGGCTGCCCATGAAAGTGGTGGAATCATCATCCCCAGACGTGCTCAAAAGATGTGTGAGTGTGGTACTTGGGGACATAGTTTAGTGGTGAACATGGCAGTGCTGGGTAATGAGGGAACTTGACGATCTTATTTTGCAATCTGAATGATTCTAAAATTTGTGCTAACATGGCATATATGTGAGAAAAATCTCCTTCAATGAAGAGCATATCCCCATCTTTTTGCATCTTTTTACGGTACCTCTCCTGTATTGTTTTAGTTTATAATGAATAAATATGCAGTTGCACCAGCAGTCTTTAGAGAATGTTGTATTGTCATTGTTCATTTGGTAAGTACTGATTACCCTTGTACCTAAAATACAGCAGACCATAATTAGTCCAACCAGTGGGACTCTTCCTTGCAAACAGGCCTAGAAGACCCCTGATGGACAAATAAGCATTCTTCCTTTGCTTCCTGACAAGTAGGAAGGACTTTTATCTCCTTAGGTGGGACAGCTTTTATTTTGATCCCTCAAGCTTCTTAGTATAGTAACAGCTTAACTGAGATGCTCCAGCTATTGTCTCCATCAGTCTCAACCATTACTCTTAACAGAGTCATGGCAGCTGGATGATAGCAGGCAATTTTCAGTACTAATTTCTAAATGTTAAAGAGTCAAAATAAAAATTGCATTGGCAAGACTGAAAGAAATAAAATAAAAAAGTGGAAAATAAATAAAACAAAAACTAAAAGTAGGGAGAAAAGTGTGAAAGGAAGGGAAAGGAAAAAGCAAAGGCAAAAAGGAAAGTGAAAAAGGGAGGGAAAGAGAGAGGAAGGAAAGGACCTTTCTAAGAAGTAGAACATTTTAGTGTGAAGATAAGTGTTTGCATGATTTCACACACTATGACTTGGAAATCTCAGCCATGGATGTATATTAAGTTCATTTAAAGTGTGCATCTATCTCCATATGAAGACACATGCATGTTATTTAGAGCTCAGGACAATATCCCATTTTCTAGAAAATCTACTGTAAGTGAAAACATACATAGGAAAGAGAATAAATGGGTTTAAATTACATTGGGGGTTAAAAGGGAAAAGGTCATGAACTCAATTTAGTCTTACAAATGCAAAAAAAAAATACTTTTTAGAGCTTCATTTATTGTCTGAATTCATGAGATGTGCCCAGACTCATTACACTGAAGCAGTAGAACAGGAGTTAGGTGATATGTCACTATTCTTTCAACAAGACGATGGTACAAGCCAAGTAAAGCAGGTAGAAATACATTATTTAAAGTGGAGTTATCCTCTTTGCCTATTGCTTAGCATAATATAGATTTTAAAAAATCTTTTAAAGCTTATATATCTGTAAAGCCAGTTCTCACTAATCTCCTTCAATGTCAGGTCTCATTCAATAAAATTATACAGTTCATATTCAAATTCACATATATACAAATTCACATACATACAAATTCACATATATACATATGTACATGCACATACACATTTATACATATGCATATGTATGCATACACAAAATGGTACAGTGACCCATCCTATCCTCCTGCATCCTTGAAAAATATTTAGTAGAATAATATTTGTATTATTGTTAAGGATTCTTTTCTTCAGGATACACTTTAAGGATACATTTCTTTGTCTTTGCTGAAGGCTTTCAATTTTCCTTTCAACAGCATCTTTAAGTGACTAAGATGATAGAATAATAGGAAAAGAAAATGTGTCTTTCTCCTTTTTCGGAAGTTAATTCATACCCATGGGATGCACCAGATTTTAGTGCTACAAAACTAAGTCCTCTTATGCTCTGTATGCGCACTACATTCGCAGTCTTAGCACTTAGTGTGTGAAATGTTCTGCCTGAGAAGCTTAATTGTGGCCAAGAATGACCAGCATTAGGGACAAGAGAGTACTTGAGCCTCAGCGAGCTTTTTGGAAACTGAAATTTTGACATCGTTAGAAATGGTATCTCTTCATGAAAAAGAGCTGTTATTTTCAAATCAGAAGAAATGGATGGATTGTCTACTTTTTCACACAAAACTGAAATTCTTAAGCATTCCTTGCTCCCTGGATCTCACTTTAGCATTTGAGATCCGCTAACAATTATTTGATATGTTTGATATTATGGTGTATACAGTGCCCTCCTGATTATTATAGATTTGTATAAGTTGCCGAACATGGTGGCCTGTGGCATTCCTATGGCACCTCTAAAAAGAACATCCTGGATAGAAGTTTTCGTTAACACAGCAAGAGCAAAAGGCCTCTCACCATCTTATTATTTCATTAAGCCACAGAGAACTGAACTCTGCACATGGTACATTTACATGTAGCAAAGAATACTGTCCTGATTTAGGCCAAAGACAGGGTTAATTTTTTTGCAATAGAAGGGAGGGGCTGTGGCCAAGATCCAAATATTATTTGATACCACCTCAAGCCATTGGTGAGAGAAGGGGAGAAGGGAATTTTTGGCTACCAAGAAGAAGAATGTGGTTTCCAGTCCAGAAAAAAATGTGGCTGCTCTCATGTTTTGGCAGATTGGTGAGCATTTTGCATGTAAATCACCCTCCCTTTTGTACATTTTTGTTATTAGTATCATTGCTGTTACTCTTTGTTTTCTTATCTCATTGCTAATTCCAATAAATTGTTCTTATCTCAACCTGTGATCTTTGCCTTTTGTACCTCCAATTCTCTCTGGCCACCTGAGAGGGGCCAAGGAGGGGGAAGGGCACACAAGAGTGGGGAAGGGGAGCAAGTGAGCAGCAGCGTGGTTTGGGGAGTCTCAGTGGGAGAGCTAAACTGGGGAGCACCATTCCCAAACCATGACATCAACCCTTCTCAGTCAAAGTAGATTACATGTAAAGACATCTTTGGCCAAGCCCAAATTCAAACTGGAAAGCAATGACACTCATAAAAATTGTAAATAAAGACATGATGTCTTGAATTTTTCACTTTTGCATCTTAGATTGAATTAAGATTACAACGTGGATATAAAAGAATGCATTCCAAATTGAGGTTGTTGTCCCAAACTGCCATAATACTCTTCTTTCAATCGGTAAACATCACTCCATTTTGCTTTGAGCTGCTGAAGCAAAAAATAACAACAGTTTCTCAGACTCTAACATTTTTTTAACATCCAGTTAGAGTCAAAATATTATTGTCAGAAGATAGTACTTATGAGTACCTATGGTATTTTTGTCCATGTCTATTGACTATCATAGTATTTGCTGTGAGAGAACCAAGCAAAAACATTCAGATGCGTGAAAGTACATATGTACATATATTTGATTTTGCACTGCCTAGAGTCTACACAGCACAAGTCCTCATCATACAAATACACATATATGAGATGAGTGAAAATTCAATGTTATAGAAATGACCATTGATGTATCTTATAGTAAAAGCTCCATCTCAATAGAGCACCATATTCCAGCATGATCAATATTAGGAAAAGTTTGTTTAAAGGAACATTTTCAGAGAAAAAGTAAATGTGTTTTTTCCTAAAATTGCCAAATTGTTTCTAGACAGCTGTATAGAAGGAAATGCTAATATTCTACATACAGCTGGTTCAGACTGTTACAGTGTTGAGAAGTTTTAGTCACTGGAGACATACTATCAATGCAAATTTCTTCCCTTTTTGTCTTTGCATTTTTTTTTCTGTTAAGTCTGGAACAAAATATTTTAACTGGGAGAACAGAAAGCAGGATTACAAAGGTGGCCAGAACAATCCATAAGTAAAGATAACGGAGTCTGGAAGAGGTCAGCAGCTTCCAGCTTTCACTGTAAAAACTAATTGGAGAATTGTTTCTAAATAAAAGGAGACATAGCTGAATCTTTGGTCCAGAGAGGAAACAATGGCCACCATCCTCCTTCCTTATTCTAATTCAGGTCTTCTGGCTATTCTCAGGATGGTATGGCATTCTGCTCCTTCTGTCCTTTCCCTTCCTGTCACAGGGATTTATGTGTGATTTTACTGTCTCCACAGTGCTCTGTCGCCATGAAGAGCAGACTGGCAATTAATCCATATTAGAAGTCAGTAGAAAACTATAGATCAAGTTTGGTACAAAGGACTCTTTAAAAAACACTGAAATTCCTATCATTGCCTGAAACCTAAGAGAAGGCACTGTACTCAGAAGTGTCAGAGGTAAGGAGCTCCACAGATGGGGCTGAAATGCAGAGTCATGACTTGGGGTTTTAGAAATTTAAATCTACCTGTTGCGTGTGTATGTTACTGGTTATGCAGGTGACTGTGTACACGTGCCAGTTACATGTGTAGAGAAACTCCTCTCACAGGTTCTACAAAAAATTTTCATTCAGATGGTCTCATACCTGGCAACTGCACTGTTTAATTTGGAGCACCCACAATTCCTTTTCTCAGCATCTGTCTGGAAAACAGTTTATTTTGTGATACAGCTATGTCTGCAAAAGTACTGATTTTATTATCACACCCATTGCCATTTTTGATGCATACTTCCTTGTGATAGATAGGCATCCTTGCCAGGCTAAGCAGGCATGTGACAAATCCTAATGAGCCATGCCATTAGTGTCTTCTGTCATTGCACTAACCTAAGGTTTAACTGGTGCAGAAAAGGTTCTGTCAACCTGCAACCATAAGCTGAATTTCATCTATTAATTACTGTATTTATAGCTTTCTTCAATTATGAATTTTGATGTGCATAATCTGCAGAAAACCAAACAAAACAAAACCCAGGAATACCTAACAAATATCTAAAAAAGCCTTGTTTGACAAAAGAATTAATTATACACTTAAGCACGTAACACAAAGAGGAATTTAGCTCAGGAAACTCTCTCTCCATATCTGCTCTGTTTCTGTGTGGTTTATTTCCCAAGGAGGTTATGAGAAGATGTATTTTCAGAGGACAGTACTTTAAAAAGTGGCAGCAGTGTGTATTGCTGGGTGTCTTATAGAAAAGAATTATACCTTTATTCTCTCTGACACCTCTTGTAAAAAGCTGAAACCTGTCTTTTCACTCCTCTAAATTTGTACTTGCATTTTTGTGCTTCCAAATACATTGACGGTGCAAATCCGAGAATTTGCAGTTCAAATGATCTAATTTATAATTGCCATCAAACACCTTGCAGATTTTCTTGCCACCACTGAAATGGAGGCATAAAGGAAGATCATTCTTTCAAAAATTCATTCCTCATATGCTGTCAAGAAATATCAGGTGGAGGGGAAAAAATAAGGACTACAAAATAAAATACAAGGAAAGGTGCAGTATAGATCTGTAAAACACATCAACATATTATGAATGTTTTCGTGTGGTGATTTTATCTTATTCTCTTGCCCTTCTGTTTTTCCTTTCTCTGAAAAGACATCTCAAGCCCCATCACTCTGAAAGCTAGTGCTTTATCAAGGTCTCTGATAAAGTTTTATACAAACTTTTGTGAAGTTTTGGTCTCAAAATACTGTGGCAAATCACAGCGTTATATTAAAGTACACCTTGAAATAAGAATTTGTATCTCATATGATATATTGCTTAATAATCAGTTATGGGGTGCTGGCACACTGTGTGTTTGAGAAGACTTTAAATGTATAATTTTTTTTAAATAAAAAGGTAAGACTTGATTAAAATAAGCAAAAACAATCTTATCACTCAGAATATATATGTATTTATGTATTATAGATCTTGTTGAAATGTCTAGAAATTCCTTTCAGCACATAGTACTTACATGAGTGATGGGGTGTTTTGTCCTTTCTGCTGCTTATTTTTTCTTCTTTTTCCTTGGCTTTGATTCTGAGGACAGCATGCTCTTTTCATCTTGCTAGAGATATGGCTCTGCATAAATCTCTCAGGAGATCTCACTCTACCCAAGCAATTTTATGGTAAAAAAAGGAATGGTTCCTTATGTATGTATAATTTCAGTTGTGTAAATCAGTGCACTGACCTTAAAGCCATCCTGACTTTACTGTGGATCCACCTTGTTCACAAAGTTTGGCTGGTGAATTACAGTAGCTGGAATATCTTTTGCCTCCATGTTATGCACCAGTAGATTGCATTTTTTTCAGTAAGTGTTTGAAAAACATAAAGGTTTTCTTTTTCTTGTACAGAAACAGTTTTAAAGGTGGGGGAGGAGGAACAAATACAAAGGAGAAAGAAAAAAAGAAAAAGAAAAAGGGTGTGAGAAAGTGGCAAAATTTGAGACTTGATGAAAAATATTTTCTTGGTGACCTGATTGAAGAAAATGCTATCTGGTTTGTAAGCATCAAGCAGTTTTGCTTGTAAGCTGAGAAGAAGCCAGCTAAAGTATAAAATATGGCTATAAACCTTCACATAAACTACAGAAATGACAAAATAAAATATCTGTATATGCTAATTATATGGTGTAGACCTAGTTTTGCATTTCCATAAATCTTTCTCTTGAATTGTTATATTGGCTAGTAATTAAGAGACTTATGACAAATGACTTGATTTATATTCTCAGCCAGGTCTGGACCCTACTATGGACTGATTTCAGCAGGGAAGCTTTAAGAGACACACAGGAGTATGCCGTACTTTACTGAATGAACCTGCAAAGTTTTTTTGTGCTGTCAGATGCTGCTGGAGTGTCCATGGATTTTATGAGGATATATGAACCTTTCAGTTGTGGAAGAATTTTGTTTAAAACTTAGGCTTACAATCTTGGAAAGAGAGTAAGACTGCGGCATCACATACCTAGAAATAGCTAAAATACAATAAGAGTATTAATATATTTTTTTAAAATCTCAAATTAAGTCACATATGATATATATATAAAATTGAAATTTCATTAAATCTGCAGGAAGAAATCACTTCCTATGAACCCAGCATTTGAATCTAATTTCTTTTTAGCCAATTATAAAACATAAAAAAAATGCGTGGAATTTTTTGTAGATGGTCTCCTTTGCATAAACTTTGTTTGTTGCACAGAATATCTAGGATCACCATTTCAAAGATGACACAAACAGGTTGAAAACTTGATTTACAAACTGTTAACAAAATATTCTGTCCAAACAAGGAGAGGAAAACCATTTTTCATCTCATCAGTTACTGGTTTGGCATTTTTTGATTGTGTGCCATGGCTTTTTAATGCTTCCTTTTTTGTTTTTTGTTTTTAAGTGGGCTAATTAATTTTGGCTACACCGATTCAGGGTATATTTTGTAATCTTTACACCTATGAAGTGTAAAAAGTGTTAAGAGGTTGGCAGCACAGGTCAAAATACTTCTCTTTTACCTCATCTGATGTAATCCATTTCTAGATCTCATACAAAAGTATTACAGCTAGTCTAAGCTGTGTACAAGTGTTAGTCATAAAAAAAGAATGAAAATCCCTAGACAACTGAAAATTTCACTCCATGCCCAGGTCCTCTGCCATGAAAAGTAAATAATGAATTCTTCACTCTGAGCTATATAATACATTATTGTAGGGACACCAGAGCTTGGACCTTGATAATTACTGGAGGATTTGAAGGACATTTAAGTATGATGCATAGTGGTATCTGCTACAAAGAGAAAAATATTATCCAAACAGTATGAATGTAAGAGCTGTATTCACAGAGAAGGAGAGTAGTTTTAATTCTATTTTAAGAGTCACAAAAATATGTGTCAGAAATTATAATTATTGCCACAGGTTGGAAGGTTGCAAGAGAGCAAAATGTTTATGGATTAGTAATCTCTTGTAGCCGCAGGTGTCCAAAAATGTTTCTTCTCTTCAGACAAAATAAAATAAAACCAAAGACAAACAAGTAAAAAGCCAAAACAAAAAGCCAAAACAAACAAACAAACAAACAACCCACAAAAACAAACAAAAACCCACAAAAGCCCCCCCCCCCAAAAAAAAAAAGCCAGAGAGAGAGAGGCGTGACAGGTTAAATACGAGCAAGTCACATTTCAGTGTAGGGCTTCTAGCAAGGAGCTGAGGGTGAACCCTTGAAAAACTCCTGTCCAGCTACTGTAAATACTGCTTTGCAGCAGTGAAATCTTAATTAGTATTTTTCTTCCATTTAACTGCTCCAGTGGGTAAGAGATGCCTTGTACCAATTTTTATCTTTTCACTCCCCATCTCCCTCCCCCGCCTTTTTTTTTTTAATTTCTCTACCTAAGATTTCCAGGGGGAATGGTGTCTATAAATTAAACTAACTGGCCACAGTGTTATATGATTATTGTCTAAGTGGAACAGATTTATCATCTTCAGTTTTTCATTTCCTGTTCCAAGATTTCTGTTAAATACATATTACTCATGAATGACAAAAGGACTAACAACAAGAGAGGCTATTTCCCCGGGGGAGCAGGTACATTTAGAGTGTGTTTATTATCGAGCCAATGCTCTTCACCAATAACCAATTGCACATTCTATTAGATTTTGTGCTCTGCTTTCTAAAAACTGTATATATTACCAGGTGGGGTTACATGTGTTAATCCACTGAGACCAATGAAAGCTACTGCCTCTCTTAACACTTCAGAACATTGTAATTCTTCACCCTAGTCTCTCATCACCTCCCCTATCCTGGTCTCACACTACTGTGTCAGCTTGGAGGAGAATGCCAAGCAGAAGCATCCACAAGTATAGTTCCCTGTGTTGTAAATGTAAATTAGAGATCCATGGAGAATTTCAGCTCTCATAAAATCTCACTTTAAGGCACCCTAGGTTGAATTAATTGTTATTAGTGCATTGCAGTCTGCTTTAATTAATATAGTCCATTAAAATATAATAAAAATTCAGAAATGTAATTGAAAATTGTCAAAAGAATCCGACTGATAATAAAAGATCTATGCCCAGGTGATAGTTACTGTTTTAAACACATAAGAACAACATTAAATATCACCTACATCACATATGTTTTCATCTGGAAGAAACCCCAGGTGATCACTGCACACAGTTACTGCTAAGCTTCCTTCTCTTCCTCTGGGGTATAGAAGCTGGGCTGCAATTTTTGAACAGAACATGAGAACCCTTCTGTCCTTGACTATCTGATATTATTCTTTTCTTCTTTTAATTTGCCTCATTCTGAAATACAAATAGCATAGTATGACAGTGACTGCAACAACATGGGAGCATTCTGTGTGTAAACACCGTGTTTGGCTATTTGTGGTGTCCTCTGATTACAGCCTCTCGTAAATGAAAATGATGTGCCTCTTTTTCACCTGTCACAAAGCCATATCTCAGGAAATACATAGCCTAGACTAAGGGGCAGGCCAGGGATTTCTGCATTCTGTACTTGTCACTTCTATTTCCTGAATTCTATGTGTTTCAGTTGTTGCTTGCATAAAATGGAGCACCGAAATTTAAGGTACATCGCAGTTGCTGTTGTGGCTGTGAGGACATCCCTGCCCTAAATTTAAACTGACTTTGGCAAAACAGATGCTCAGGCACTTGCCGTGATTTCAGTCTGAAGTCTGCTGTTGTGTTGTGTGCTACAGCAGTTAAACCATATATAATATGTCAGATAAAATCTAACATTCAGATTCCTTCAGGAGCTGCAGTCACGTCAGGCATTTCCAGTTACCAACATCAGACACTGAACTAAGACAATAAATTTCAAGCCTTTTCTCAAGCTCCCTGGACTTTCAACTGAGATGAACAGATAGATTCAGAAGTAATTAAAGAAAAAATTATTTCCAAATCTGAGAGAAGTTAAACTCCTAGATTTTCTGAGTCTTAGTCCTTATACTGAACAAAACAGAGCCAGGAGGTGACCATTGGCACTGAGACAAGTTAGCCCCAGCTGCTTCGTGATCTGTGCTTTTAATGCTGGCCCATCCCAGCTGCTTGGAGCAGCCCAAAACAAATGAAGAGTTGGGTGCTAGCTCAGCTCACAGTGAAGCAGTTTGGGTCCAGCACTCAGCCTGGCTCACTTTTCTTTAGCAACACTTTCTTCATAAATTATTATTGCATCCAGGTCTAATCATCCCAGCTTCTCTCAGACACTTGACCTGAAGGACCAAAGTTGTCAAGTTTGACTAGATTTTCTTCACAATCAATGAGAGAAAAACATGTCTGAAAGGCAATTCTTTCCAGCTAAGGATTTAAGGCAGTGTCATGAGTCTAAAGATAGGTAAAATGAATCCATTTCCTATCGCTCTCAATTGTCTTTGGAGGAGCCAAGAAAGCCTCTCTCCTTCAATAATTTGACAGGATTTAGACACCTAAATTCTCTCTTAATGACCTAAACTTTCTGCAATGTGACTTCCTGTCCGCCTTTCCCTTTAACACGGATTTTAGCCAAATGTTTTTAAAAATATTAGTTATCAAGTAAAAGCATTCTTTCTCTTACTGAAATCTGTATGTTCAAAAGCCTTTCGTTGAATGGTTTGCCACAATTTGTCACTTACATTTAATCACAACTTTGAACACTAGGCTTAAAAAAGTCCCATCTGAGCATTCCCATGTATCTGGATTTTTGCAAAGTTGGATCAAAGTTTATTAATAGGCATAATGGAAATGTAAGGAATAACATGATATTGAGAAGGGAGGACGTGTGTAAAAACAATGAACCTTCCTACAGTTCAATGGATGAGAAAGTTTTTCTTGCCAGTTTGTCTGGTTTTTAAATTTGCAGGAAAAAGCAAGCTATTCTTTTGCTGTGGAATCAAGTTCCCAGAAAACAAGGACCAAATTAGTCTTATAAGTAATGGATTACAATGTCCCCGCTTACTATAATCTTATCTCTTTAACCACTTACACAGTAATTGTTCGACAAAGGACTGACACTCTCTTCTATTTCCTGGTTGTGATCCTGCAGGATTGCAGCCATTAAAGAATCATCAAGCAGAAGAAGTGTAAAGCCTTTGTTGCCCATTTTTCAAGAACCGTTATTAAGGTTTCTCTTTTTTCATTTGCTTGTAGCACACAATTTCTCCAGTAACGATATGCTGGTACTTGATTTTCTTTCTGCTCAACAACAGGCTTGATTAATTTTTTTTAAATGCTTTTTGGGTTTAATTTTCTTCTCCTGGATTTGCAAACCAGACTGAGCAGAATGAGAGAACAACTGTATATTCTTTTTCTATAATATTCTTGTATTTAAATTCTTGATTTTGGAAGTTTCACTGTTACAGGATGTGAAGTTCTGGACAAGCTAAGCATTCTTAGTATTTGGAATTGAGTCAATCAAGATAATGTCGACTACTTTAAAAAAGTTTCAAGTAAAAATTTTGACCTCAAGCTGAAATATTCTCTTTCAGTTTCCAGATACTTTGAGAAGGAAGGAAGGAAGGAAGGAAGGAAGGAAGGAAGGAAGGAAGGAAGGAAGGAAGGAAGGAAGGAAGGAAGGAAGGAAGGAAGGAAGGAAGGAAGGAAGGAAGGAAGGAAGGAAGGAAGGAAGGAAGGAAGGAAGGAAGTGGCAAGCTTGGCAGTAATATCTGGAGCTCTAGAGCTTTCATCTTTGCTCTTACTCTAGCTCCCAAGTGAGAATTAAGCCCCTTCTTGCCTACTTACAGTCATGTCCTCCAATGCTTGCTTTTCTGATGTTAATGCCTGTTTTCAGTTTTAGAAATGGCATATACAGTCCTATAGCAACCTCAAGGTTTGAAGTAATTCTGAACCCAAATGACTCTGGGAGCCAAAGTCCTTACTAATGGCAGGCTGTTGCTCAATGTGAGCTTCAGCTGAGACTGGATTGGCAGCAGGTTAGAGACCATGGTGTTCTCAGCTGGGACTGACAAAGAGATGATGTTACCCCACTAACCACCACTTTCTCAACGCTAAAAGATGTAGCAACTCAAGTTGGAATCTGCCTAAGAATTCATGCAGAAACTCAGTATGAACAGATACAGGCTTCCCTCCACAAAGGGGATATTCACAATTCTTGAACTGGTCTCAAGGACTCATCATACACTTCAGCTGAATGGATGGAAGAAGGAACTGCTGATTGATGAAGGATTAGTGCAACTGTCATACAGAAGCTCCCTGACCATAAATGTCACATGATGGGAAGTGTGGGTAGCTAACTCCATACTCTATTGTCAGGAATCCTGTGGTTATTCTTCCCCAGGAGCAGGACTTGTTTTTACTCTTTGTCAAACTTCATGAAGTTCCTGCTTCTTGTTTCTCCAGGCTATTGAGGTGTCTTTGAAAGACCAGTCTGAAAGACAAAAAACTGCCTGCTGTATGAACCACTCTTCCAACTTTCTGTTGCCTGCAAACTTGCAAAAGGTGCATTCAGTCCTATCTTTCACTGTATCACATAACAGATTATGAGGTCTCTGTGTTTTCCTGAGAGCTGAACAAAAAGAACTTTTTGTTATGCAGAAATATATCACTGTTTCAATGACCTCTTATGGAGCTGAGCTGTAAACAGTATGCACAATCCAGTTTGAAAGAGCAAAAATCTCCTTGGAGGTTTTGATAAAACTTAGTAAACCTGGGGATGTGTAAACTGAACTGCAGTGCTTCCACAGATTTTTTTAAAACCCTTGGTGGAGTGAATTTTCATGCTCTGGACCCTAATACTGCAATTAGACTTGGCTGTACAGACAGGAGTGACATTCACCTTCATTTTGCTTGAGGGGACGATGGAGAATTGCACAGTTCATTGTCATTTTTTATTAAAACAGATAAGAATGGACTCTAGGTTGTGACCCTTGTATTCAGCGAGACCTCCAAAAATCACTCAGCTGCAGAGATAGCAATCAAGAGCACCCTCGAGGCTGCGTATGCTCTATATCAAGAGAACCAAAGAACCCAGTGAAAATGCTACATGAATATTTTCCCTGGCTTCGTCCAAATGTTATTGCTCTTGTACCTGTCTTGTAAGATCAGCTCTGAAAGTTTTGCAAGTAAAGTGGAATCTGAACGTCTTGTTTTACTGCTGGTAACAATAATAAATAATAGAAACATGATAGTACTAGTCTGTGAAATTTCCTTCAGAAATGTAGTGTACAGACTTATCAAACAACAGGCATTGAGAAATACTGAAAATATTCATTACTAAGTAGCAATAATCTCATTATTTCCCACCTCTTTTCCATAGTAACAAAAGACTAATTGCTCCATTTACTTGTCTTTAGGTAAACATCTACTGCCTCTACTTTAAAATATTAACTGTATTTTAACCTGAGCAGTCCCATGTGGGCCGAGTCAATATTTGGGCAGGTGTCTGTGAGGTTAGACATGAGCTGTAAGTGCCCATGAGGCAATACTACGTGACATTTTTGGGTGTAGCAGTTAGACAATGAAGAACCTAAGAACCCTTAAGGCTTAAGGTCTTCATGGACTGCCCTGCAAATATCCTGAACTCTAGGAAAAAATTGGAAGCAGTGAATAATGAAAGAATTACTTTCTTGTTCCTCCAGATGATTAAGAAAATCGAGTGATTCTCCTTCCACTAGGAAGGCCTTTTTCTGTTTAAAAAAAATGAACGAAAATCTATGGATTTTGTTTTTGTGTGGTTTTTTGTGTGTTTGTTTATCGTTGCCTTTTTTAAAAATAGCTGTTTCTCAGTTGTCTTTCCAGTTACTTTGTTAAATACTGACTTTGAAATTTCTTCCATACATTCTCTGTGCTTCGGTTTGCACATGGGAAATGAATGCTCTATAAAATGCTTAGTATCTCCTCTGCAGTGAAGCGAAGTTGAAGTTTACTGCATCAGAGACTCCTCTTGTTTTTCATCTTTCTCTGTCACCTTCCTTTCCTCACCTCTCAAACCCTTCTATCCTCTCTGGTCTCCTTCGCTCTGCATTTACTTGTTCCTCTTCCAGCTGCTCCATGCCCCCAGCTCCAGCGCAGGGTTCCAGAGAGGCAGTGAGCTCCCTCAGCCCTTTTGGGTTAGCAGTGAAACAGAGCTCCCTGGCTGCTGGCTCAGCACGGCAGGGCAGGGACTGCTTTGCACGAGCATTTAAACCACAGTGCTGACGGCGGCTGAAAAAAATCCGCATGGAAATTACACAATCCATGAAATTTATTACACCTGCAGTTTGCTAGTTGAGTTCCTGATTTGCATATGGTATTTTGCCTTCAAGTGACACAATATTTAAGCACATCTACTTCTAGATATAAAACGCCATTCTGATATAGTTCAGATAATTTTCCATTACCTATAGTAAATGCCTATCTGTCAAACATTAGTATTTCTGAAGTTTTGTTTGTTCTTTTAAATAATTTGGTCATGGAAAGATCTTAGAACTTCTCAATTTTTTTTTGTTTTTAAGAACGTTTGCACAAGAAAATTCTTCAGCACCCTAACTCCCTAAACCTTTCTTCTTTGTTGCTTTGATTTACAACTTCTAAATAAACTGCAGAATGCAATTTGTAATTAAGCGCATTCTCACGTATGCAAATTCTAATGAATACTTGTCATGATTCTACTATTTTTAATAACATTACTGCTGCTATGCTGAGAATTCTTGAAGATCAGACCAATTTTTAATAGGTCAATGTTCTTTTTATAATTACTTGACTCATTTATTTTGTTTGTCTCTGCATGAATATTATTTGTTTGCTTTATTTGATGGTGTTAGCAACAGAGAAAATTAAACATCTCTGCAGGTTTGGTGCAGAAAATAGTTGTAAATATTAACCTCTACTAGAATTTTAACCTCTACTGTGGATATTTTATAAGAAGTGTGTATATTTATTTCTCTTCAATGGTCAGAGAAAATTTATAGAAGAGTTAAAAAGTAGTTAAGCTTCTTATTTTTTCTATAATATTAAATGACAGTAGCAAAAACTATGTTAGAAATAGCAAAATCTTTCAAATATTGATTGCATGGTTTGCATACAGTCATATTCTTATTTGGGTCTTAATCCAAGGTGCCTGTTTATTTATGAAAAAGAAAATCACAGTCATCTTTAACTCAGTGCCAAATCAAAATTGAAACACATCTAATCAAAATAATATTAATTGATCCAAAATTGAGATAATTAAGTCATCTTGTCCATCTTCCTTCCTCACTGATGGGATTAGCTATACCTAAAATTTTTGTCCAACCTCCTCATGGAAAATCTTCCTGCAGCTTCCTAGGTGTTGTGTTCTACTGTTTAACTATCCTGGCATTTAGAAAACTTTTCCTGAAGTCTAACCTCTATCTCCCTAGCTAGGATTAAATCCATTGGGGTTTTGGCTATTCTCATATTTGAAGACTATTTTCAGGTGTTTCATTGTATTCTCTTAGCAGAAACAAACTAGCTTGATCTTTTACTACAGAACATGTGATTTTAGCTGCCTGAACATTTCTTCTGGCCCTCATTACCTCCTCCCAATTGTTTTTCAACTGGTTTGTATCTTTCCTGATTGCCCATGTGCTCCAGTAAACATAAATTCTCCATTTAGAACTTTGTACCATCATAAAACTGAAGGATACTTCACATACCTTTCCTTCCACACTCCCCTTCATATGCCTCAGGATGCTGTCTGGGTTTCTCTGTATGAGCGTGATTCTGCTCTGAAACACTGGGGCCATTCTACTTCTCCCTGCCTTGAAGTTGTGGAATCATGTGGGAGAAAATATACAATTTATTGACAGGAAAATGCTAAATAGAGGCCACTTTGCCTTTGATGTCAGAACTGATTGATACTGAGAAAACTGTTAACTGCACTAACACTTTCTGTATATTTTACATAATTACCCTACAGTGCAGTCATAAACAGTCCTTAATGGAGGGGAAGCCAAAATGCAGAATTTTTTTCTTTCTTTTTTTTTTTCCACTTCAGTGTATGCAGTACTCCTGACACGAAATACATGGTCTATTGAGGCAGCAGAAGCAGAGAAGACATACCACCACTTCAATCCAGCCTCTTCAAACAGCTATGTCCTTTTTTCTAGTCTGGACAGAGTAGATTTGAACTCTCTCTGGCTGAAGGGAGTTGAAATGCCTGTCTTTCACTCCTTATAAAAGTGGTACAATCTCTCAGCATTTCCCTGAAAGACTTGATGTTCTCTGGCTATATAAAACTGCCTGAATGAAGCTGATCGATGCTGTTGCTATGTTAGGCAAGCTCTGAGTATGTCTAACAAATTAAGTGATGCCAGAAGGGCTTACGTACAAAACGAAATAATAAGAAAATTGGATACAAAAAGTATCTTTCAAATATGGGGGGAAAAAGTTAGACATGGTGCTAGAAGAACATTGAACATTTAATAACCAATACCGTGAAAATACAGTTATCTGCAACAGGATTATCTGGCTCTTTATTACATTTTAGATATCTTCACTATGCCTTAGATTTGCATAAAATGCCCAACTCCATATTTGCATCTGGGCCTGTATTAAAATTGCCATATAATTGTTTCAAGGAAACACATCAAATCTTAATAGGATCAGTCCAAGCCTGGTAGTTTCTTTTTAGGAAAAAACCCCAGGGATTCAAACTGCATTGAGAGGTATATTCTCCTTAAGAGGTTTTTTTTTTAACTATAAAGAAATATAGTGTTTTCTACAAATGTCGCAGGGGACATGCCTCAATATGGTAGATTGAATTTTCTTACTTGAGACCAAGCTTTACCAAATTTTTAAGCTGAATATAAGAATAAATATTTTTCTGGGAAATTTCAACTCCCGAAAGATTCCCATCATAGCTATGGTTCAAAATATCTATAAACATGGTCAGATATTAATACTAGCCACGGCAAGTCTAAATTGTTTTTTAGTAAAAAGAGGTTTGATATTTGTAGCTTCGTGAGTCATCATCAAACAAATACCAACAGCTGTATTTGTCTGCAATTAAGCTTCAGTAGTATTACATAGGACTCAAAGCAGTTGGCTCAAGTAATAAGTCCATTCCTTCCATTTTTATTTCACGTGACTAACTTCATCTTATTGAATATAATTGGATTAGTCAATGAAGAAGATGCTGTTCACTAGAAAAAGGAAGAACAATCCTAAATATTTGATTAATAATTGGGTAAATTCCTTGGACACGGAGGTACTATACTAAATAATATTTTCTGTTATGTAGATGGGACTGAAACATTAGAATCAGAAATCAATTGAAATTAATCATAATTTCAAATTAGCCTGCATGATTTTATCTGCAATACTATGTCAATGTTTTTCAAGTTGTGTATTTGACCTTGATTTTGATTTAACATACAAGGAACAGTTGGAATCTGGCAGGGTCTTTTTTTTTTTTTTTTTTTTTTTTTTTTTTTGGAATAGGAAATTATATCTTCACTGCAGTGAATATGGAGGGTCAAAGCCTTAGCTAATGAGAATTAGATGCAATCAATGAGCTTTTATCCATATTCATCAGCTGAAGATCTAGACTAGAAATTTAAATTCTTGTTTCCCAGATTGTATTCATGCAAGTCAATTTATTTTGGCAGTGTAATCAATACCTCTGTAAACAAAAGATATTTAGAATAGCATAACCAACCATACTCTGGAGGTCATTACAGTGATTTCATATTTGTGTTCATCCATTATTATGGGGTAATACTAAAAGTTTCTCAAAGATTTCATTCAGTCATTTTTAGAAAATTAAATTAGAATCATAGAATCATAGAATGGTTTGGGTTGGAAGGGGACTTAAAGATCATCTAGTTCCAACTTCCCTGCCATGGGTAGACCTCTAAGTTATACTACTGACCTGGAACTTAGTTTGACAGTGTACTCCTGAAATATTTTCTCTTCATTTTTCACAGATTGCTTATTCATTTTTGAAGTAACCCAAAATGGTGGATGAAGTGATCATGTACTTGCGTATTCTTGGTCCTATCAAACCCAATCTTTCTGAAACTGGTAGCACTGACATTTTATTTGAGTTTGGTAATATGAGAAACTTTCTCAACACCGTCGGAATTCAATACCTCAATTTTAAGGGTTTTACGTGTTTAAAATAAACCTGGATAGTTTTTATTTAGAGGTGATTGGCCATGTATGGCCACTGCATGTGCCAATGCTGAATGTTTCATTCAGAACATGATATTCTATTCTACTTATTTTCATTCTGCGTTTTAAAGAATGACTTCTTCTCTTACAGATGGTGGTCACTGAAATGCAGTACCATTCTAAAAAAGGAACAGGTTGACAAGGTTTCACGTGACTGGCTTGAACATTTAAGTTCTAAATTTCACTCGACTAGTCATAGTATAGTCTGTCTACAGAATGGCCATGAAATCTTTCAGTTTCAGCTGTTACTACAGGTAATGGTTTACCATTTAATAAAGATAGACTTTTGGAAAAAAATCAGTCAAGATCCTTCTACTCCATCCATGTAGTTTCAGAAATTGCTCTGCAAACACACGCAGCTCTATTAACTCTGTTATTATATCTGTGCATTCATGTGACACCTGTGGTCAGTCAGGACCTGTGGCTGAGAGATCCTTGTGTATACTTCATAGGAAATGAAACAGCGTATCATCCAGGCATCAGCTAGTGATAGCAAAACATTCAGTCACCCATTTAATAGCATGAAAATCTCACTATGACTAGTGAATTTTAACATGGGGAATTAAGCAAAAATTTTCTCTGCAACCAGCCATGATTTTTTTGGTAGAGCTTCTCGAAACACTAGATAAAAAGATTAATTATAAGTGAATTTTTTAAATTCTATAAATGCAGCAAGGCATGGTATGTGGATAAGAAACTGAGCAAAATATGTTTGCTGACACTTTCTGTAAACTGGATGAAATTCAATATATACCTCATATGAAAGTCACCAGGAATATTCTTCTGTGTATACTCTTAAGAGCATATTGTCAGCTAACATGTAATCTGACATTTGGCCTCAAAATGCTTCATGCAGAGGTCAGCAGCAGACGCTTTTTTTCTTTCACAATGTGAATACCTTCTCTACCACTCATTGTTTATGGCAGTCATTATTAACTGCTGATTGAAGCATGATTTGTATCACAGACAGTGAGACAGAGGATCCAAGAGAAAAAGCTATGCTGGTCCAGGGCCAGTGACTTCCAGTAGCACAGATGTCTCTGCACTGTACCCCTGAAATCAGAGTTAGGATATCCAAGACACTTAACCACATTCTACGAGCACATATAAAACAGTATTTCCAGTAAAAGGAAGAAATTAATAAACTGGAGCAATTCCAACAGAGGACCACTAAAATATGGGAGTGGTTAAGGAGCTGAAGCATATGATGCATGTGAAACTGAGAGAACTGTGTTTGTCCATCATTCAGAAGAGTGTGTGGTGACATAATTGCTGTCTCCAAGGTTCTAATGGTAGAATACAGTGATGTTGCAGTGTGACCTTTCAGCACAGCAGCTATGCCCTTCATAGCAGTACCTAACAAAAGAAAAAGGCATAACAGACAAAACTCGCTTCTAAGTTTCCCTGAATGTAAAGAAAAAACTTTTCACAATGAGGACAATCAGAGATTGGAACTGGGTGTTCAGAGAGTCTAAGGAATGTCCAGTCTTGAAGACACTCAAAACTTAGCTTCCCACAGCCCTGGGGAAGCTGACATTATATTAACCCTGCTCTGAGAAGAAAGTTTGCACCAGAAAACCACAAATGTCCATTCCAAACTAAAGTATTCTGCAGTTCTTTTTTTCTTGTCATCTCAGGTCACCTCTGTTGCACCTGGAAAAGAAGATTTTCACAGTCACCTCAGGGACTGTCAAATCCAGGGTAGAAAAGTTTTGAGAAGAGGCAGCCCAAAGGTAGGATGAACAAATCTGAGAAAGAGCTGTCAGCCTTTGGCAAAATACAAGACATTTTGACTTCTCCAGAAAGGTCTATGAGGAAAGGTTGGTTAGAACTGAAATAGGTGTCATGAAGGATGTGATGTTACATGGGAACTGAGTGATTTCCAGATTTACACAAGAAGATGTCGGAGATGAAGAGGAACTTTTCTCAGCAAAGTACTTTATAATACGTTAACCTCTTTTGTAACCATCCTTCAAGCTGAGCCAATGCCGGTGATCCTCTTCTTGCAGAAGTAAGGAAGTGGACTGATGTCCAGAAGTGAACAGTGCAAAGGAGCACTGGCAAAATCAAGAGACATGATCCTTGTAGAGCCTCTGAGTGTGGCCTGAGAGCATGTTTGAGACAGGGAACCATGAGAGAAAACGAAAACACACACAATCCTAACTTTCTTATTACACTGCTTGATAATGGAGGTAAGGTAGTCTCTGTACCTACCATTGCACCCCAATTGGATGTACTAAATTAGGTGCAGCGAAAGAACTGATGTTGACTTTTAATGGGAAGTACCAGTAACTTGATTTTTTTCCCATCTGTTTTTGTTCTTATGCAGACTTTTCAAAAGCAAACATTTCTACCTGGATCTGCCCTTCCTCTGAGAATTTGCTCAGACTTAAAGATTTATGGTTTCTTTTAAGGGGGCAGGAGTAGCTGTTTTAGGTGGAGAAACCACACGTACCATCATTTCCTTTTGAAAGACACCTAGTGTTTCTTACTAATAAGTTACTTATATGTCTCCTGGGGCATTCAATATCAGCATCTGTCTTCCTTAAATGGTCTCTATTACTGGGGAAATTGTCAGCAATGGGTTATTTGAAAGAGATGCTCAGTATGGTTTATAACAAAATACTCTGAAGATGATATTGCTGCTGTTTCAGAAAATACATTTGAAGACCCTGTTGGACTGAAGACGACAACAAGGAAATTTTATCAGGATTACGAGCATTCAAAATAGTAGCAACAGGTGAGGGGGTCATGCTTTGGCAATAGCAGTGAGAGGCAAATGAGGTGGTTAGCAGTGGTGCAAAGCACACTGATGCACTTCAGAAGAGCTAAGGAAAATTTAAGTAGATGGCAACTTTTTTATTTTTGCAGAAAAAGACAAATAAGACATTGGTTATGGAAAGAAGAGAAGGCCGGAAAATTCATGTGTAAAGGACAAGTCTGACAACCTGAAATCTTTTGGTCTTTTCAAGTTAGAGGTTCTTTTTCTTAGAGGTATAATTACTAAATGTTAACAAATCCTAACATCTAATATGTTGTGCTTCTTTCCATGTTGCCAGTATGACAGAGACATCATTTTGCAGCAGGAAGTCCTCTTTCAGCAATGTGGCTCTGCAAGCATAATTTTCAAATGCTTTTCAGAGTTTATGCCTGGTGAGTGAGGCTCTTTACCTTGTGAACTTTCACATTATTGGACCAACTGAAATAGATGCTCTTGTCCTTTCAGGATAGAGTTTCAGCCATAACACTTAATTTCTGACCTTTGTGGGTTTAACTTATACTCCATTCTGACCTTCAGAACAGTGGCATGAATTTATGCATTTGCATATTATAGATCCACAGCCTGAACCATCTACTCAAATTTAGAATAAGTAGCTGACAAGTATGCATAATGCTTGTGGGGGTTTTTGTGTTTGGGGGTTTTTTTGGTTGGTTTAGTTTGGTGGGGGGTTTTTTTTGTTTTTTTGGGGGTTTTTTTGTTGCTCTTTGTTTGTTTGCTTTGTTGTTGTTGTTTAGTTTGGGGGGTCTTTGCTTTTGCTTTTGTTTGTGGGAGGTTTTTTTGTTACATTGGTGAGTTTTTTATTTTTTATTCATGAATACATGTATAAATGTGTATGTGCCTTAGGACACTAGAACCAATAATGTGGTATTGAAAAGAATACAATGTGCAACATATGAGCTGAATAAGACAGTAAACAAGAAAATTTTTTTATTAGTTTAAATTTGTCTAATGATTCTTTTTTTCAGAATATATTATCAAAACTGCTCCTAGACTAAAATCTTATTTCAAGTTTCAGCATGTTAAGGATTTTTATGAACAAATTACAAGCTCCTGAATATAGGGGTTTATATAATGAAAAGGCTGACAGTCCCTTAACTATAATAGCAAGAACAGACATTACTCTAATGCAAAAGGAACTTTTATCCAGCAGAAGGGTGACTCTATAAATCATTGTTATGAATTGTTGTTATCATTGTTACCTTACTGCTTAGTTATATTCAATCTGCAAATCATAAACTGATTATTTTGCTGGCAAAAAATAGGCTGGATTGAATTTTAAAGTTTTTTTCCTTGCGTCTCATTATTCTACATCTGTACTGACTCTTCCTTTCAATCATTTCCTTTGTGATTGCTCAGCTTCATGTTTCCTATAATTTGTTAGGCTAAAATGCTTGACGTTTATACTGGGAGTCCCATGCAGCTAGTCAGCTCAGAACCTGACTTTCATCTTAAATGGGCAAAGCAAAAAAACAGCAGAAAATGGAGGCAAAGGAGAAGACAAAAAGTTGTTTATATTTCTGAATTGGCTAATGCAATGCTGTAAGAGCTATTCAGGAATAGAATACCTTCTCTTCAGATAAGCACTGGCAGCTGTGCCATCTGCAGTACAGAATACCTACCTGCTTCTGAAATATATAGTGATTCTGTGATAGCTGACTTATATTTACTTACATAAAGCAAGCTGTACTTTCTCCTCCTGGATTTGTTCTGCTTTCATTTACTCAGCTTGGCAGCTTACCTTTGTGTACAAACTGTCAAAATTTGACTAAAGGTCCTCTGGGAATCAGCTGGTCAGTAAATCTTTCCTTTCTCAGGCTGCTTTGGCTTTGTTGAATTGCTTTGTCATTATAGTAACCAATTGAATTAGAATTGGTTTTTTATTTGATAGGTCATTCTCTGAAACATAGACAAAAATTACAACAGCAGCATGGTTACAAATTGAACAGAGCAGGGGTGGGAGAAAGCTTAATTTATTTTTTATTTCTCTCGTGAATAAGGGTCTTAGATTTCCCAATATTACCTTAGAAGGATGAAAAAAGAAATCTACCTGTTTATGTGAGCAATAATTATATATTCTGTGTAAGGAGAAAACATTCCGCTGTGCACTGATGAAGACTGTTAGTCATTTCATCATGTTCTGCAGCATTGCTTCTCCTGACTGCGCACAGTACTAATAAAACAAGTTAATGGAGTTTTTTCTGTCACAAACACTACAATTTCAAAGAGCTGATTGCAGTCTATGGGAAATCAGTGTCTAACAGCCTCTTAAAGATGCACAGTAGTTTTAACATATTATCCGACAGAAGATATACATTAAAGCACTCTAGTTATACATGTAAGAAGATACAGACAAAAGGAAAAGCAACATCCACTCTTGCTAGCTCACAGACCATTTTATGATAGTTGGATCAATACACAAGAATCCCTCCATGTTTCCAGTATTTACAAATTCTCCAAATGATAGTTTCTCTGAAAGCCAAATTAGCTAGAATATAGAATTCAGAAATTCACATTTTATAAGATGCATTTAAACCAAACTGTACTGTTTAATAAGTAACTTGCAGCTTGGATTGATGTTGATAAAGATGTACAAACCAAATGCTGTTTCACAGTCTCTGAAATTGCATGTTATTCATACTAAAATATGAGGCTGATTATAAGATGCAATGGTAATCAGACTGAATTAATAGGAGCCCTTCAACAAACCTTCATTTCTACAAGGCTCATGACATTCCCTGTAAGTAGACATTGAGAAGATTACTATTTCGGAAAATAGATTTCAATTGTTACATGAAGATTGAGGTATGTTGGTTTGGTTAATCAATAGAACTTCCTAATTTAAAATATTGTTTAATAGGCATGAAGGTTTTCTACAGGATAACATGTTCTTCCACGCCCTCAGACTAATACCAATTAAACTCTAAGAAAAGAGAAAAATGAAAAGAAGATGTTTCAATGTTTACTAGACTTTAGAATCAAAGAAATGGAACACGACTATTTTACTTCTCTGTCTCATAAGAAACTCATCTCTTTGGCTCATGGAATACTAATTAAAGCTAAGAGATCTTAGGAAAGCTGAGGCTTATTCAAATTTCTAACTCTGAAATTTTCTAACAGAGGCAGACACTAATGGGTCTTTCTTTTTCTAAAATTTAAGTGCACAGAAACTATCAGGAATGAAGTAATAGCATTGGAGACAAAGCAAAATAGTTTGTTTACAATTGGCCTGGACTCAACTTTAACAGGATGTCCTTTGTTCTTGTTTGTGATGCTTTTTGTGGCTTGGTGAGAAATAGGGACAAAAGGGAGATGGCAGCAGCAGATGTGGATATAAAATGTGTACACTGTTAAACATATGGCCTTGGATGAGAACAAACAGAACAGAGATGGTGGAATTGCCTTTGCCATACCAGAATTTCTGTCACACACATGATGTTTAGCCAGCAAACTACATTTACAGCCAGCACACTAACAATTCCTAGGATTCAGTAAATATTGCCTATATAATTTTAAACATCTTTAGTGCGGTTCTAATTTTTTTTTTTCTGTTTCCTGTATTATTTTCAAGGTTAAGGGCATTTTATAAAGAGATATAATCCCATACATTCAAGGACATTATTGATCTCATTTCCATTGTTTAATTTTGCACAGTGTAAAGTCTGTCTTTGGATAAAATAAATTTATTTTCAGGATATCCAATTAATGATGTATTAAACATATTTTTTCCAAAAGTTTTAAAGATGCATAATATTTTAAGTCATTAATTTTTCAAAGTAATTTAGTGCTTAAAGCCTGTTAAGTATCTTTTGTCTTCAATATTAATTTCTAATACTTTCTGCTAGTATATCATATCTAAGTCAATCTGCCTTGGTTTTATTTAACCTGAAAATCACATAAATATTTCTTATTATCCTATATTCCTGATTAAGGGTCTACCAGTAGGTCAGCAGGATATTGATAATGGGGTTATTCTCTTAGATAGATTGTTAAATCCTGAATAGGTCTGCTGATGTGCAGTTTATGGCTCAGTTCTGCAATGTAAATGTGCAATGTTGCATGTGTGAATGTAAAAGCAAGATTGGGAAAGGGTATACAGAGATGCTTACTACCAGACTGACTGGAAACTGCCCTAGGGAACGAAAAGAAGATTACTCAAACCTTCTGACAGAAGATGGCAGAAGAGGTTAGCGCCCGGTTAGGACATCAAGAGCTCTGTCCAAAGCCCTTGCCACTCTGATACATCAATTGCTTGTTGTTTTATCCCTGCTTCAGCAGTAATGAAACCAGCAGGCAACAACTTCGGTCTAACACTGTTGGACAATTCTTAGGGCAGCTGTTGAGCATAGCTGCAGCATTAATCTCTAGCTTAAGTCCCATTGACTTCATTGGTGTGTAAGTGTACGGTTCTGAGGATGACATCTCTGCACTGTCTTACAAAGAAACAGTCATGACCTGCAGACTGAGAGCTTTCCCTTTCTTCTGATACATTTCCTTCACCTTAAGTCTGTGCTCCAATAAATATCTTCCACTATGTAACCTGCAAGGACTTGCAAGATCCTCATTTAGATATTCAAATTTAAGAGACTAAAACTCATGAGATGACATTTTACAAGCACTGTAGAAAACATATGTATGGCTCTCCTCTTCTGATATAGCTTTTAGTTATTTTGTCCATCTTTTCAGATAGTGGTATGCTCTATTTCCTCTTTGTAAGGAAGAAATAGAAAGGTGTCATAAAATGGCGATATTCCATTAGTTTTAGTTCGACTACAATTTCAATCACATTTACATTAGCTACTGGTTTTTGAGTTCTGCTGGTTCTATTAAACATTGAAAGCAGTTGTATTGAGAATGTGTCAATAAAATTAAAGATATTAACTAATAGCAATGACTATTAATTACATATTGATATTGAAATGCAGTAACAAAATACTCAAAGATAAGGTATTATTTTATAAATTTGGATAAAACTGAGGTTAGATCTCAGTTTCCATCTACCCATCATAATTCTTCATAAACTATATTTTCTAAAGGAAATATGAAAGAAATCAACCTAACAAATTTATTTATGGGAATGGCAAGGAAGAAGCCCTTACAGGTCTTTATTTATTAAGGGTTCTCTAGCTCTTCACTTTACGGTAGGTACAATCTATAATTTTTTTACTTTCCTATGTTATGCAAGGATTTCCCTTGATACCTAGGTCCCTCAGATCCATCTTATCTCAATATGTAGATAATTCCGTCTTTTCTTCCTTGGAAAGCTATGAAAATGAGGCACTGGGGATATGAAAGTCCCATTTGAGTTCCTCAGACACTGTATACAATCCAATGCAGCACCTTTTATTTCAACGTATCTGTAGGAATTTGTCACACATTACTGAAATCCTCTCAGGGGAAGTACAGCAGCTGTTTAACAATACTTGGCATCAGGCTACAACATATTAAGGCAGGAAGTGATGAGCCAAAACATATGAAATTGAACTGCAGGGGCAAAATAGGTATGCAAAACGCAAATCCTCAATCGGAATTTGGCCAATCCGCCAGGACTAAAACTGCTACCCTTGCAAACAGTGATGTGGAATTAAAACACAATTGTGGGTATGCTGGATAGAAGTCTTACTAATCCCTTTGTTCAGGAACTTACTAAGAAATATTGACTGTGTAGATACCAGCCAATTTATTGAAGCTGTAGCCCTAGGGAGCTACTGCAAGTTGTAGTGCATTATGATGTTCTGCTCTGTGGCATTAGTGCAAAATATATACCCACTGAAAGTCAATTTTAAATGCATTTTTCTAATATGATGAATCATAGTCAGTGTATAAGACTTTGGATCTATTTCAAAAATTTTTAAACTTTTTTTCTTGAAAGTAGGAATTGTTTATATATATCTAATGCTTTTTAAAATTACAGACTTTTCAGATGTATTATGAAGCTTTATTAAAGTTTAAATTAAAGGCATTAAAATGTTGAGATAACTGGGGCAATAAGGTGATTTCTGTGCACTGGTATCAGCTCAGGATTTGAACCATGGTCTGAAGAGAAATGGAGAATCAATTGTACTGAGAGATAAGGGAAGGATGTTTCAAATTAGTAGAGATGTGTGAAGAGAATCTAACTCTAGCTATGCTGTGGCTGTTCAGAAGAGTAGAAAGACTGGTAGCAGATGATCTCTAAGGGAGTAGATCTGTTAGGGAAAGTACTGAAAATTATGGTTTAAAATCAAATGTGAAAAGGAGGGCTACACCAGAAGAGATAGCATGAGGGAAGTACTTCCTCTCTTAAAACCAGGAAGGTAGAAGAATTCCATAAATCTTGGAATGTTCATATTGCTGGGACCTGTATTTGTAGTAGTCACTGCTGACAAGTAAAGGCCAGATCAATCCATGGAGTTAAGTAAAGAGAAAATGGAAAGTTGAAAGTCAAAGATCAAAGATGGCACTAGTTAAGAAGTAATTCTCTTTGAATTACTCTTGTTTGCCAGAGGGTCACAGGAAAAAATTAATTACATGACCAAAAATGTGATGAAAATACATAGAAGACATGTTCAGTTTTCAATAGAAAATGCTCTAGATTCACAGATAAATAATTTACTTTTTAAAAAATTTAAAAAAGAAAGTGATTCAACAGAATCAGGCAGTAGCTGGAAATAAAGTAATCACTGAAAGTGAAAGAAACAGCGTAAGAAGTATTCAGACAAGCAAATGTCTGTATGATATGAAGATTAAAGGGGTATATTATGCAAAATTTAGTTTTTGCAGAGAATGTGCATTCTAATGTAAAACAGGGACTTCTTAAGAATATGGGTCAATTAATTTCCATTGGATGAAAACACATCTAAAGTGGGGTGTTCCCTAAGGCTCACCAAACTGTCATTTGTATGAAGAATTCACTAAAGACTTTGCCATTCTTGATTAAAATTGAAAGAAAAAGCAAATTTCATATCTTCTAGCTAACAAAGCAGACAGCTGATTGTTTGCTTTTGCTTCTTCATGGTTGCATAAAAGTATGTTTTATACATGTAAGTATAGTCATGATACATGATACTTGATTTCAGAATCCACTTTGTTCAAATACTTCTAAGATGCTTTTAAAAGTCTCATAGCTTTGTGAAAGACAAAATATTTCAAATCTTTTGAAAAGCAGGAATTACTGTTGCTGTGTAATGAACCCAAAAGAGTCACTGGACATTGATGATTAGGAGAGAAATTGGCAGACATTATAATCCAAACATTAAAATCAAAAGCAGAATGAAGAAATAAAATCTCACTTTGAGCTGTGAAAGGATATGTTCAATCCTACTATCAAGGGGAATTAAATAACTATATTTGAAGCTGTCATGTAAAGCCTAGTTCTCTTAAAATCACTTGTATGTTTTCTTAGCGCCTCATCCAGACCATCTGAAACCGATAATTGTTTGACCCTCAGAGGTAAGGAAGTCCTTCACCAGCAAGTGCAGAAGAGTATCTGCTAATGGCAGTCTCTTTAGTCAGTGATATTGGTCATGCTCATCAATAGGAATTGGGAGAAGGAAAGTACTAGAAAAAGGAAGGTTGTTGTTCTGCAAGGGAGAGGGAAGAGCCACTGAGACCCTGAGGGGCTGTGTGATAGTCTAAGTAATTTAGAGCTGCTAAGGACAGAGTTCATGAGCTCTGATATATGAGACTGTGTACTTCATGTGTAGGTAAAAGAAGAGAGGAGTTGGAAAAATGCAGACAGCTCTATGGCAACACTTGGAATTTGTGTTTTGGAGCTTAGTGGAGTATGCAGTGTTTTCAATAACAATACATGGTAAGTGCTGCTTCTTTATGGGAAGTACTGAAACAAGATCTTTCCAATCATTATCAGGCATATTTCGCCTTGCAGACAAAGAATATTGGCTAAAATACCCATTAAGTATTTGAGTTTTACAGTTCATTTAGGCTGTACAGACAAAAAAGCCCCCATCAATAAAAATTCTTGAGAATGACCTTATGCTCCTTTCTCCACAAAAGAAAAAAGCATATGCTGTGTAGATGAATTAGATGATGGGATACCATGGACGGCAGTTTAACTAAAACCATTGATCTTTACAAATTACACCCATTTGACAACAGGGATCCATCAAACTCCAATAGTACAATGCCAAAAAAAAATTTTTTTTTTCTTTTTATACTTCACACCTTTTATCTTTCTTCACCCTGCTTCTGATTATCTTCTCCATTTTATGGTGATGGCACTAAATACTAATGAGGTCATTCCTGGTCCTATCCCAGTCAGCCTTTTTGGCATGATTATTTCCGGAGTTGAACAAACTGTGTGGAATAAATGAGATTAGCGCAGTAGGAGACATTTTCAGAGTTTCATATAAGAGCTTCCAGTGATAGTTCACCTTGATGGCACAGATTTATCTGCATTGCTAATTTGTGTGCTTGAGCCTGCCCATGCAAATCTGTATTCTCTCTGTCAGTTCAGTCTCACAGATACTACAGTACAAGGGGGTGGCTTAACTATTTGTCATAATTATGAGAAAGATCTGTTCCAGCTTTCTTGAGGTTATTTTTATTGCTGGACTGTAGAAGCATAAGGAAGGCGAGGAGTGATAGCCTCAAGAGAGCTGCAAAATAAAGAACCTCTATTAACATAGCTACAGATTCTGTGAAGTTGTATGAAGCAGTCACTGAAGATAAAAATTGCTGAAAGGAACCTCCAGTGATCACACAGAAATTAATTTGGACTTTTTTTAAAATTTGTTTTTTTGTTTGTTTTGGTAGCAATGTAGACTGTGTTATGGCAGTTTAAAAGAAAATATATAGATCTGGGTTAACTGATCAGAGACTTAGACAAACAAAGTTAACATTTAAACAAAGTGGCATTTGGGGTTTTTTGGGTGGGTTTTTTTTTGTTTTGTTTTGGGTTTTGTTTTTTTTTAAAATCAGATAATGCTTTTGCTTTAACTTTTCCCATCAGCTTTACTAATTCTTGCTTGCAGGGTACGGTTTGTTTTTTTTCCCCTCTGCCTTTTTTGTCCCAAGATATTGCTGAACTGTTTGCAAATATCTATTTACTTGTCCAAACACTTACCTGAGCTATAGTAACTGAGATGACCTCATGTGAATTAGAACTGACCTAAAACTTTCTTACCCTGTAACAGTTTATCTGCCAATTTGATATCCAAAAGGAGGCTGCATGGCTGTATTATCTCACATCTGTTGGTTGCTGACCTTCTTTTGGTTCTGACCACTGAACTAGATAGACCTTGACTCTAATGCATTGTGACAGTTGCATTGTCCCTCTGTCTTGGAAGGGTTTTGGCTGGTGCAGGGATCCTGTTGGAGCTCTTATGCCAATCTCATGTCCAGCTCCAGAATAGGAAAAAGGACAGAGAACTGTAACGACACAATAATGTTTAGCTGTAAAGTTTGCTGCTAATGCCGCTGGTTTAGTGCAACAAAGGCTCTTGATAGGCCCATCTGCAACCCCTAGAGTTTTGTGAAGTATTTAAGTCAAATATGCATATGTACACCTTTTTCATTACAGCTAAATGCAAAATAAAACAAAACAAGCTTATAAACAAACAGAACAACCCACCACACAAAGCTAACACCAGCTGTGTAAATGTACCTATTAGCTCTCTAAATGGGGAAACACAGAGATTTATTGTTGTGCTTTTAGCCATTAAACTAGGAAGTAGCTGCCTCATCTTCCCTAATTTGCAGCCAATTCCTGACTCAGGTTTCCTCCCTTGATCAGTTCAGAGTCAGCAGAAGCGTTGTATGAACAAGGATGAAATATAAGCTGAGTAAGGACTCCTTTCTGGATCTACGGGGAGAGACAGAGGGAATGATTATAGGACAGACAGTCTGCTACTCATAATGGAAAAATTAATAACAGAAAATATTTTTGGAAACTGAGGTTTTTTCTTTTAAGTTACGTTGACTTGACAGAATATTTAGCAATTTATTTACCCCCTTCTCTAATTGGTTCGAACAATAATGAATGCTGAGCTAGTTATTCTCATCAGAGTTCCAACTTTGTGCTTTGTTCCAACGTGCTGCAAAGGAGATCGCAGAGCACTGTCTGGTGAGAAGACAGCATGCATCAATGTCACTGCATGGCCAGTCCTGGCAACAAAGGCTTCTTATCTTCTTTTCTTCCCTCAGTCAGAAAAGACAAGAAGATGAGCTGAAACTCACTTCCATTCTCATGGATGTCAACATCAAATTCTCACTAAACCTAAAGGGGGCAGAGTCAAATGCTGCTTGAGCTCCTTTTACTTGTCTTTCCTCACATACACTATTCACTTTCTAAAGGCTCCATTTAGAGATCTTTTCCTGGGATGTCAAAATTTCCCTCTCTCCATTCCAGATGTAGTTCCCACAACACAGAGGGTGGGAGAGTGAGATGATGATCAAGACTGCGCTTAATTTCTGAAACCTGGTAGTACTCTCCTTCAAGATAATGGAATACCATGAGGTGTGCTCTTGCATATTGCTTCCTTTCCTGATTCAGTTCAATGGGATAGTGAGAGCAAGTTGACATAGTTAAAGTAAATGATCCAGGGCTTTGGTAATGAAGATGCATCCAGAGTGAAGTTTAGTGTTTTAACTTTAATCTTGAACAACCCAAACAGTATTAAGTAGGTTGCTCTAAAATATCCTGCTGGTTTTTTTTTTTCACTGTGAACTATATTTCAGCATGGTGCATACGAAATAATTTATAATAAATTGATTTATGGATTGAAATGGCTTATTTATATGCAGTGTGAATTGATATCGAGTGTTTACTGAATTTTCTCCATAATAGCCTATCATTAGCCTGAATTCCCAGAGTGGGAGAAAAGGGGCTAGACTCTGGAATCTAAAAAAACCCACTTAAAAAAATGTTATACTATGTCCCATCTGCTTGGATAGGATTCATTTTTATTAAATATTAATTTCAAAATGATTAATTTGATTTTTCTTGTCTCCTAGCCAGAAAATGGATTTGGAGGAAGTCACACAATATATTAAAAAACTTGGAGTTTTAGAAAATCTGAGTAATGTGAAATATTATTTTATTTTCAGAAGAAACTAAAAAACCTGCAAAACAACAAGGAATTACACTTCCATAAAGTCATTGATTACATTTTTTTGTGCACTATATTTTACCCTCCTGTTATTCTGGGATTTGAATTTCCTGTCAGGGTACTTCGCTAACATGAGCGTATGAATTCCCTAGAATTATATCAATCCAGCAGAACATAAAATCAAACATGATGCTCCTTCCAATAGTAAGAAGCCATTTAATACCAGACAGTATGTCTGGTATACCACGCTTCTGCAGCAGAGCAGCTTTATTATGTACTGTTGCTTAACAACTGTTGCTTAACAACGAATGAGGGTAATCCTGACTCTTCCATCACAGAGCTCTCCAAACTAGAATCAGTACTAACATCTGTAAGGATAGGTTGGAGAAGAGGAAATTAAAATACGCCATGAAGGCACTGCAAATATTCCTACCCTCTGCCAATCTATTTGCATCTCACATACCTTGAGCATTCTCACCTTTAAGTGCCTAATGCATGTGGGAGCTTCATGAAAGATAATAAATATGAATAACAGCCTGTAGCACTCCCACCCTCATGGCTCATTTCTAGCTACTGCTATTCCTATCGCTTTTTCTTTCTTACTCACAGAATGGTTATCTTTATTTTTATTTATTGTGCACAGGAGAGTTTATCATGTTAGTTACAGATTACTGTGATTCTGCTACTCAGTAATGACATCAGTAATGAGAATTATGTAAAAAATTCAGTCAAACAATAAATGTGACAGCATAGAATCAGATTTTATTATGTATATGTGTGGCAATTGGGTGGTTTCAAAATGACAAAGTACTCAGGGTTTCAATGCTTCCTGCAGCTGTGCTCTCCTTTAAGCTTTATTCTCCATTTAAGAAAGAAAAAATCTAAATCTAAATCATACATTATAAACTCACAGTTTAGCCATTTCAATATCAAGGGGAAGTTGAAAGCCAGTGCAGTCATGAATAAGCACTAAGGAAAGCTTCAGACAACTACTGTTTAAGAGTAATGGGAGGCAGAAGGGAAGAATGTTCTGAGGAAACAAAAAGATTTCAGAAATCTGGAAAACAACTTTAAATCAAGATTTACACATACGAAACTTAGCTAAGTTCTTACCATTTACCCTTT
This sequence comes from Acanthornis magna, assembly GCA_036785705.1. Classification (NCBI taxonomy): domain Eukaryota; kingdom Metazoa; phylum Chordata; class Aves; order Passeriformes; family Acanthizidae; genus Acanthornis; species Acanthornis magna. The sequence continues at coordinate 26,727,691 of JAWUZG010000090.1, read as the reverse complement.
CAGAAAGGTACTCTAATGGATTTGTGTCTGTATCTAAAAGGAGATTTAAGGTGGTCTTCACAGTGGCTTATGTAAAAAAAAGGGAAGCTGGTTATCCTAAATTCCTGCAGTCAGAAAGGAAACGTGTCCTCCACTAAGGAAAAGCAAAACAAAGCACGGGTTATGATTTTTCTCAAAATTTTGTTTAAATAAGCCTTTTTTTTTTGTTTTGTTTTGTTTTTCAATTGAGACATTTAAGGTCAGTGTCCTTCAATCAGGGCTTGATTTTCGGTCCATTTGGTATTTTGGTATTGCACCTAACAAGCCAGACATGCAGACACTTCACTTTCAAAGTCTAATTTGAGGAGGTGCTCAAGCATAGATAAGAAGTGACCTCTTCTGTGGACTTTCCCACAATGTAAATATAGAACAACCACTCCAGCCAGGTCCTTCTGGTTAAAAAAAAGCTCTAATAATCATTTTCATATACCTAAAGACATTCAGATTTTGATTCACTTTCTTGAACCTCCACTCTTGCTTCAATTGCATTTTAGAAACCAGGTTTGGTTTTCTGTTGTTTTGGGTTTATTTTTAATCACCAGTATATTTTTAACTATAAGCTTTCTGAAGGAACACGGGTAGATCACCTCAGTTGAAATGTAAACATTTAAATTCACCTGTCTTCATCCCCAGGTCCAGGTGTGTTTTGCAGATGGCTTACTGAGACCAAATGCTTTTGTAGCCACAGACTGCTCAGATTTCATTGTGAACATGAGAAAGATCAGCAAAGATTTTGTTGCTGTACTGACAGATGTCTTTTCACCAGCTCAGTATAGTAGTGATCACCATTTCTTAGCATAGTCCAATTTCGTGCAGCACACTGTGGAATGTTCCAGACCACATGTGTGCATACACTTGCCATACGAGCTATCATCCACCTTCCCATGAAGGCTGGAGCAGGAAAAACACGTGCATGCACAATAAAGAGTGCAAACACAAACTGTGCTTTCAAATTCTAACATGCTTAACTCAATGGCAAAATAAAGCCTAGCATTTCATGTGGGATTTCTCAGTCACAGAAGCAAAATATAGTGAAGAGCAAGACTTGAAAGCTGAGTTGTTTCTCCTCCAGAGGGAAGACCAGCTGCAAATAAGCAGCGGTATTTATTATCCTTAGCCGGAAATTCCTATGACAATATTTTGGATCTTCCCATTACCCACTTTGCATTTTCACTTTGTATAGAATGTTTTACTTATGTTGTGCACATGCTTCTTTTCCTGCTTGCTATGCTCTAAAACAGATTCTACCTGCTCCCAAAGCTGTAGACTCTGTTGGTGACCACTTGGGTGCTGTTTTATACTCTTGATGACACTGCTGTAATCCTCAGCCTTTATTCCCAAAGTCTCTGCTATCAACCTTTGCTTGCTACACTGGTCCTGCAAGTGCTTGTGAACATATTTGGCTTTTCCCAGATAGTTAAATATCATTTGTAGCTGTCAACTGAGTCATCGCTTGAAAGAGCACAATTCTGGGCATGCTGACTCCATTGCATTTTGAATCAAAATGTTTCATAATGGGGCAGTCTCAGGTATAATCAGCTATGCTTTCAATACTGCGTGTGCTCTGTGGGATCTATGCCACACTGCATGGGGCACAGTATGTGCATGGAATTTCTGTTGGTGAAACCCATTCAATATCCATGAAGTGCTGTATTAAATCCAGTGAAATGAAAATATGAAAACAGGTACTGTGCTGAGGTTCTGACAGTACTGTTCTATAACCTGTGCTGCTGACCTACAGGTATTCCAGAATGGGCTCTGATAGATACTGCATCCATGGATGGATCTAGTCTAACTAATTCAGTGGTCTCTCTTAACATGCCCAAAAACTCTGGGGGAAATTAAGGTTTGCTTTTTTAGATATGTTTGAAGATCCATTTCCTTTTTGCATTTGGGATGGAATGATCTCATGCAACAGCACATGTTGGGATCAGCAGTTTTGTCAGGGAAATACATTTTCCCCCTCTGTTCAGCAATTGTGAGGCCACATCTGGGAGCGTTGTGCCTGGTTTTAGAGCTCCCAACAGAGGAAAAGCAGTTGCATACTGAGTAATTCTGCTGGAGGAGCTCCAAGAAGGTCAGCTGGATGAAACACATAGGATATGAAGAGAGGCTGAGAGAGCTCAATCGGTTCAACCTTAGGAAGATAACATTTAGGGCAGGTCTTGTTCTCTACACAGCCAACTAGAGGAGGATGTGGAGAAACTGGAGCCTGACACTTCTCTGGAGTGAACAGTGGAAGGATAAGAGGCAATGGACACACATTGGAACACAGGAAATAATTTATCAAACTTAATACACAGGATTTCTTTTTTTGACACGTGTGTCAGCATGTAGAAGGTTGCCTAGAGAAACTGCAGAGTCTCCATGCCTCAGTATACTGAAGATTCAGCCAGACATAACCTGTTCTATTTGGACCTATTCTGAGCAGGAGGTTGGGTTAAAATCTCTATAAGTCCCATCCAGCCTACCACAATTCAGTAATTAGATGCCTAGAGCATCTCCTGTGCCTGCTTTGGTGTCTGCAGGGCTGTTCCTCTCACATATTCTCACTCTGCTCCTCTCTGGCCACAATTACATCTGTGCAATAACATTTTTTCCTTCTTAAATATGTTGTCACAGAGACATTCCTATCATTTCTAATTGGCTCAGTCCTGGCCAGCAGTGAGATAATCCTGGAGTCAGCCAGCATTGGCATTGTCAGACATGGGGGAAGCTTCTGTCGGCTTCTCAGAGAAAACACTCCTGTAGCCCCTCCACTACCAAACCTTGACATGCAAACCCAATACAGAGGGTTGGAACACCTCTCCCTATAAGAGAATAGGCATTGTCCAGCCTGGAGAAGAGAAGGCTCAGGGGAGACCATATAGCAGCCTTCCAGTACCTAACAGCCCCTACCAGGGCTGCAGAAGAGCTGAAGAGAGACTTTTTATGAGGGCCTGTAGTAATGCAAGAAGAGGGAATGACTTTAAACTAAAATACAGTATGTTTAGATTAAATATTAGGAATAAATATTTTGCTGTCAGAGTGGTAAGGCACTGGAACAAGTTGCCCAGAGAAATTGTGGATGCCCCATTTAAGGACATCTGAAAGGTAAGGCTGCTTGGAGCTTTGAGCAACCTCGTCTAGTGGGAAGTTCCCTGCCCGTGGCAGGAGGCAATGGAACCAGACGATCTTTAAGGTCCTTTCCAATCCAATTCTATCATTCTATGACTCTGTGAAACAAACATGACTGGTTATCTGTACCACTGAACTGTCAACTCCCTCCCTGGCTCTGCTGTGGTCCCCTGTGGTCGGATTTGTCTCCAGAACGAGCATTCAATGAGAACCATGAGCCTTCACCTGGTACAAGTCCTTGGCTTTGTGCAAGGTGGCTGATCTCTGTCCCTCTTTTATTCACCTGTACAGACACAGTAGCAGGGACTCACAAACATGCTTTAGCTAAGAGCACCAAGTTTGTCTGCAGCACCAAAACATGACTCATGCAGCTTTGGGAAACTGAACATGCTTCAGTTCACCTTTTGTAGAACTAGAAAAAAACCAATGGATTCTGTTCAAATTTACAATGAACTGGCTTCATGCCATCCCATGGTTATGTAAACAAAAAGCCCAATTGACAAAATATAGGGAAAATAAATGTACAACCTGGTTTTCTGTGCCAGTCAATACTATACCTATAATTAATTACTGGTTGAGATTTTGGTCTCCTGTGGCAACAGCAAATCATTCATTATTTGCTTTCCTGATTTATGACTGATGGAGTTAGAGTGCTATTATACACATTTGGGTTTATATTTATTTCATTATATTAATGTTATTTCAATTTTAGAGAAGGTTTTCCAACATTGTTTTGCTGGCATATGTCTGGCATTAGAAATTTGGATAGGCACTAGATCGTACATGTTTGGTTTTTTTTTAACTCAGTCTTCATAAAACTTTGCACATATAATGTATGTAGTTTTGATTGGGAGAAAAGGAAAAACTCAGGTATTGAGAGCAGAGATTACTCCGGCTGTGTAAAATACCAACCTGCAACTGAATGTGATTAAAAAAAAAATCTTGAAAGTAGAACTTGCAGTCACAAAGGAAATGCAATGAGCCATTTAGCTCAGCGTACAAGTGGGCAAAGAACCCAGATTACACTGCCATCGATGCTTTCATGCATCAGAACTACTGTTGAACCTTACCAAAACCTTAGCACAATGTATGCAGTTAAACTCTCATCTTTACAAAGTGCAATGTTCTTTTAACAATGTCAGAGAAAGAAACAAAACCAGGAGCTCCAGGTGTACTTGCTCTTGAAGGATAAACATCTTCTTGGTAGAAATGATTGTGCACACATGAAATAGAGACCACTGGAGTATGAATGTTTTTGTACAGAGCCCCTTTTCAGAACAGAATGAAACTCTGAAGTCCCATTGCAGAATGGTTTGTAGGGAGACAATATCTCTTATAAAAACAATTGACACAGTCAGACAAAGCAGATAATCTTAGAGAGTTTTTTCCAAAGGGCAGGAGGTTTCTCTAGCAAAAGACAGATTTTCTCAGTTGTATCAGGAATTATCTCTTTCTGAAAACCTTGCTTCATTCATGTGCCTCAGTCTTCAGGTTTGTAATAATAAACATTAGATGAAAATATTCTTATTTAGGAATATTTTTGAAATACGAACTTGTTAAATATTCACATGCTCCAATTACAATCAATGGCACTCAAACACTGCTAAATGTCAAGTACAGGTTTAAGTACTTTGATCATCGTTTCCCAAGGTATGGTTGAGGTCTTTGTGCCTGACTTTTTTGTTCCCTTGCCATTCTATAATTTTATGCCATTCTGTGATTCTGTGAATGGTTCATAGAACCATTCTATAATTCTATGAATGGTTCACAGAACCATTCTATAATTCTATGAATGGTTTACAGAACCATTCTATGATTCTATGCCAGAGAGGTCATCCAGATGCCTGGATTTTTCTCTTTCTCTGAAGCAGTGACTTCTAACCAGAAGAAAGTTACTATATGTTGAAAGAACCATGCTCTCAAACAACACTATTTTGTTGTTTTCTGAGTTTTTTTTCCCCCAGATGAAGATTTCTGTATGGAAGAGCAATAACTTGGTTTTTTCCTTTCCTCTGGTTAGGCTGTCAAACTGGAGAGAACACTGTTTTTAAACATTACCAACAGATTAAGGCAGTTCGAGTTAAGTCTTCCTGCAGTTCTCATTCCCTAGTCCAACAGCATAGGGCTTTTATTGGTATTTTATATGTTACACAGCACACTGGCTTTTCTCATTAACGTAAGAAAACAGAAGTTTACAGAGGTACACTTGGTATTTGGTGTACCTGAGAGATTGCAAAAGCTACTTATTTGATATATATACCTTGCAGTTATTTACATAACAAAAAAGAAGTCATTCCAAAACAGAAGGGAAGCTTAGTGACTGCAATCTCATTGAGTGCAAGTAAGTGTCTGTAAACAAAACTGCATCTGAATAGTCTATTTTCTCTGCCTATGCTGAAGGTAAGGCAGAAAATCAAGCAACTAAATAACATCCTTTCAACTTCAATGTCATAATATACTGGTAATACAGGGATATATACACAAATGTAATATATACACCCTATATCAAATACAAGTTTAATTACTTTTTCATGACATCTGCTTCTTCCAGAAGCTTCCTCAGATTGTTGAACCGGTTTTCAAACTGTGAACACAGACATGTTTATTCGGCAGGCAAACATAGGTTTGCAGTATATGCCTTGACATGGTCCAAGGTAATTTTGATTTGGGTAACAGCAAACTTCCAAAGACATAAGCCACCACCATTGCTTGTATGGCTGAGTCTTTTGTGTTACAGAGACCTAACAAAATTTGGCTCAGCCACATTTACACATAACGCAACCCTCTGTCCTAACTGGTGAGTGGTCAGAGATCGCAAAATACAGATCTTCACAGTGGCATTGTCAAGTCATGGAGAGGAAAACAGCTCTTGATGTCTTCCTTCTACCTGTAATCCAGTTAGCCATGTCTTTAAGAAAGACTTTTCTACAGCTTAATATACATCTCCATAAAGAAATTCATAAAGAAAGGGCTCCATAGCCCATTGCCAAAAAAGTGAATGGGGCCAAGACAAAAGTAAAAGATAGAAACTGATGTCACACATTGTAAATTAGAAGGAAATAGCAATCCAGATTATATGTTACCACAAGCCTTAATGTAGTGATCCTTTTCTTTGTTACTATGCACTCTGCTATGCTTCTTTCATTGCTTAGTATAAGCCAGTTCTATTTAGGTAACTGCTCTATTTTTTTTCCACTGGTAAACAGTAAAATTCAACCTTAAGAAATTTTGTAGCCTAAGTGTCTAAAGAGCTGTGGCTAATAGTATTAGATTTACTTAGAATTTATTTCTGAACGGGGGTCAGAAGAGATCTCTGCAGCTCCACACAACCTTGTTTTACTATAGGTATTATCTCCATATACTTCTACATTCATTATCAGAAAGCTGGATTCAGCATTGACTTGATGTCTTTCCTACATAGAAGATTAAGCAACTATTCTTGCTTTGCTGGATCTCAATTCTCACAGTACGAAGAAAAGGACCTTGAGTAAAATTTGTTGTTGGTTTTTTTTAAATCAGGTTTTAAATTTAATGATTTGGAAATATCCATTCAAAGAGAAAATGGGATAGGGAAAATCTATGCTCAAGGCCTTAGGCATATACATATTGGGACATATGTGTATTATTGTTTGTTGCTAAATCTGTACTTTTTAATGTGCAAGTACGTATGCCTGCCTCTCTGAGTGAGACCATAACACAGAAAATCTAGAAATAAAATAAAAATCCCTTCCCTTTCAAGGAATTAATTTACTGTAGAAAACAGACTTCTTTCCTCACTGGAGGACACCAAATAGATTGGTTATTGGCAGACTTTGCTTTTGGTCTTCAAATACTGTGGTAAGAACCAAGACCTTCTATGCAGATGGATTGAACTTTGCAACTCAGAAGACTTGGGAAAGACAGACAGGTTTTCTGAATTCCCCTTGCTCAGAGAAAAAAAAATAAACTGTAATAGTAAATGAATAACAGCATAATTAAAAGCTGTCTTGATATGATTTACTATGGTGTAAATTCTTATTGTTTAGAGAGTTAACTTTATTGTATTTGGTGCAAAATCTTATTTTTTGTCAGAGATGGGATCTATAAAAGGTAATAATTTAAAAGTGGTGTAACTGATAGTGAAAATTATATGCAGTTGTGTGAAAGAAACAAGAAATAGGAAAAAACATCTGTTGTTTTTTTGGGGGGGCGTTTGCTTTTTTTCCTTCCTTCCTTCCTTCCTTCCTTCCTTCCTTCCTTCCTTCCTTCCTTCCTTCCTTCCTTCCTTCCTTCCTTCCTTCCTTCCTTCCTTCCTTCCTTCCTTCCTTCCTTCCTTCCTTCCTTCCTTCCTTCCTTCCTTCCTTCCTTCCTTCCTTTCCTTCCTTCCTTTCCTTCCTTCCTTCCTTTCCTTCCTTCCTTTCCTTCCTTTTCTTAAATTTTATTTTATTTTATTTTTTTCTTTTCCTGCAGTTTTATTGTGCCTGTAGTTCTTAATTTTTACAGTAGTACTCGCTGATAATAAGAAAAATATGTGTCTCAATTTCATGGTATTGGCCTTCCAAACTTGGGTATTTTATTGCTCTTGAATTGACTTCTATTTTTGCTGTGATGACACTTTAAAATGAACATCACATCACTGATTTCCATAAGCACAGATGGAATTCATCAGGGAGTCATAATTCCAATTCTTTCCCTCCTCCTCTCATTTTGAATGACAAGTGTAATAATAATGAGATCAGAAAAAGACATAATCTTTAAAATTAGAGAAGGAATGGCTAAAGTGAATGGTTGTATTAGTGAACTAAGAAATTACATTTTCATCAAGACAAAATTAGATACTTTCAGAAAATGCTTGGACAAAGCTGAAAATCACATGAGCTTTTCAGAGGATTAGATGCAGCAAATGAGACAGGACACCATCTATGCACTGAAAAAATGATGTGCCACAAGGCTGTGATATTTAAGGAGGAAAGTGCAGCCTTTTCTATCTTGGAGGAAAATGGGAATATTTTGTCTCCAGTTGTTATCATGGATGCATTAGTATTTCAGAAAAGTCTTATCACGAGTAGATGTTTGATGTATTGCATCTTCCTCTGGCAGACACCAAGGTATTTAGGCTTGTTTGCTCTTTATTATTACGCTTCAGCACAAGTGGCAGAGCTTGTCACAGTTATAAGTACTTTTGAGCTACTTAGGAATCAACATCCGATTTTATATTCTTTGCTAAAGCCAGAGCTAAACAGTTTCTACTTCAGAAGCCAAGGGCTGTTCAGTTTGATGTTCCTCTAACAACTGGGGATGATGCTGGTTGCCTCCCTGAAGTTAGAAACACCTACAAAAAGGCAAACAGAAAATAGAAAAATGCCTTCAAACACATCCTTTTTCACATATGGACAATGTCAGCATTTACTTTAGAAAGATAGCTTCATGTAACAGGACATAATACGCTAAAATGAGGCAGGATAGAGGCCATTTTGTACAGCTTCAATCTACACTCTCCCTGCCAATCTTTGTAAATCATAATCAACACATGACATCTGCTACTTATTGTCAACATGAAAAGGAAGTTGGAAAACAAAATTATGCTTTCCATGCTGTGTTTTTATGTGAAGCTCTTTCCATGCCTGACTTTAGAATGCAAATAAAATTTGAACTTCTGAAATGTCCCGTTGAAATCAGTGCCAGCAGCTCCTGTTCCAGACATGAGGAAATGTTTACATTCTTGAAAACAGAGGGAATACAGACAATTTACTTAAAATAAAATATGATTTCTATTATTTACCTAGCTATTAAAAAATACAATTGAGCCTAAGTTCATCTAGGTTTCTTGAGAAGAGGATGGGAAGACAGAATTCTTTCAAGGGGTCATCCACTCTGTGCCGGGACTGTGCTTAAGGTTAGTGAGGACACTCCCACTCTGTAACTGGTTTTGTCCATCCATCACCTTGGCTGTTTTTATCTATTCTGTTTTAACGAACTATATGCATTATCCATGTCTAATTCAGACCACAAGCTCTGTGTACTGGTCTTATTTAGATCTCTGACACTGTGGTTTGCTTTTCATGCCCATGGTTTTAAGGTGTCATTCAGCCTCCTTTGTCTCTCTTCCAGACTGTGAAAAGTGCACTTGAAGTAAGAAGTTTTTGTTTAGTATTTATTTCGAATGGCATGAAATAAAAAAATTCTAATTTAATTTTAACTAAAAAATAAGTCTATCTTATCTAATAATAGAAGAGTGACTAATATTACAAATAAAGAGAGAAATATTTCATTTGAATCACTGCAAGCTAAATGCAGCACTTCCATATAAGAGATGGCTGGTAAATGTTGCTTTGAGTTATATACCCCAGGTCTATTGCTGGAAGCATAATGAAATATAATATTTAATTTTTCAGCCTTAAGTATGCCTAGTCTTAGAATCCAAAACTTCCAACATACCAGTTCTATTTGGTTTTTCATGAAATTTGCACTCTCAGCTGGCTGGTACTCATGTATTTGCGGGGGTTTTTTGTTTGGTTGTATTTTTTTTGTTGTTGGTGGGGTTTTTTTGTTGTTTGGTTGGTTTTTTTGTTTGTTTGGGGGTTTTGGTTTTGTTTCTGTTTTATTGTTGTTTTATTTTTGTGGATTTTGGGTTTTTTGGTGGGGGAGGGGGCATGGGAGGAGGCTTGGTTGGTTGGTTGTTTTTGGTTTTTTCCTTTCTTTTAATTTTCTTTTCTTTGTTTAGTTTAAAATTTTATTCCCCCCCATAAAAGCAGCACAAGAATAAAGGCAGAATCATTACTATTTGCATAGCATAGATTTTCATTTAGTTTAAAATGCACATTGCTATTATGATTGCCCTGAAAATCAATGGCTTAAACTGAGGATGAACAGTAAGTCTCATGAAATTACCAGTAGTTTTGCTAAGTCCAAAACTAAAATAAAACAAAGCAAAGAAAGTATGTAAAGGATTCAGAAAACTCAGTCTTTCTCCTGGTTTCATGTGTCCTGATTCATCTGGCACTGTGAAAAAGGAACATCACACCCGCACCAAAATTCAGTGCTGAGGAAAAACAAGGGAAACTTATGGGTTTGGGAAAGAGGGACTGGCAAAACAGGACTGGGAAGAAATGAGGATATGGTACGTGGGGCAGGAGGCATTTGAGAGGGAATGCTGTAGGAGGGGTTGTTGGCACTGGAAGGCACCTCCCCTTTATCTGGGTGTTTGTTGTGGGACAGGAAGCACTTCTACAACACAACTCTGGAGCTACAGAAGCTATGCGTGTGTACTCAAGAAAGCAAGCCAGGCATTGACCCATGACTTTGGAGGCAGCCGTTTTAGGGTAACAACTTGCACTGCGTCATATCAGCCCCCTTTGGAGCAAGCTGGCCATGTGCAGACTGTGCAGGCTACATCACGCTCCCTGTTGGAGCTCCCTGAGGATCTCATGAGTCATAAGGTATGTAATTATTTAAAAATTTTTAAGCAATGTGTAGGCCTATTATGCTTTATAAGTGAGGAGATTTTATAGGATGTAACTGAGGAATAATATTCCACGTGATATAACATATGGGTGTTTGAGAATGCAGTCTTCTGAGTAGGTGTTTAACACAGTAGGATAAAGAAACTAGTATTGGTGTACCTTATCCACCGTCTTTTGGGAGCGGAATTTCATATGAACAGCCTCCCAAGACAGTGCTGTCTTCTGACAGCAACTATTTGGTAAGGGAATAGATTTTTTTCATGGTGAAAAGCCGATGAAGGTTGAAAGTCCATAGAAAATATAAAATTTCAATGCGATCTTCTCATATGGTGCTGTAATAAAATTATGCCAATGTGCTTGTGAGGTAATGTTGGTTACTAGATGGGTGTGAGCTTGAAAACCATGTACCCTTTTCTCATATCTCTTACTGGTATGGGTAATTCCAGGCTGGACCCTTCCCACTCTATAAAAATAGGGATATCAGCGGGAGGTATTTGGATTTCTGAAGAGCACATCATAGAAATGCTACTGTTATTTATATATTTTCCATCCCATAAATCACTTTTTTAATATCTTTTTATTAGGAGCCATAACTAATGATTCTCATTGTCTTAGAAAATACTATTTCATCAGAATTTTTTACTATTGTGTAAAGCTTCATTTATGCTTATGTACTACTACTAAATGCAGAGAAGATCCCAGCTTAAAACTTAAAAATAGTTTCTGATTGTTTGAGCAGTTTATTTGCAAGAATTTATCATTTTACTTTATATACTGTCTTCTCATTTTACTTGACAGGTTTTAAATCTTCTTTAAATTCCTTTTTAAATCTTTTTCTTGGTTCTGACAATAGCAGAGTTTGAGTTGTGTATTGATTATGGGGAAAGAAGGGAGTCCATAAGAAATTTTACATCCTGGACAGATTGAATTTTTATAAATTCCATATTTATTTATTTTTAAGAATGTAAATGAGGAAAAAAAGAATGCCACAATCATTTCATTCTCACAAGATATAACCATGTATCTTTTCTCTCCTGTCTGCAGCTGTTGGATAACATTTAAATGTTCTACCTATGATATTCTTTTAGTTTAATAGCTGTTAGAAAAGAGACATGCCTGATTTTTATGCATACCAATAAGCAGTACTGTTTGAAATGTAAAGAATAATAAATTAGAACTGTTTGAATACCTTAGTGGGATTGTGTATTTCTCTTCTGTTTCTTGTGAAGTAGAAGTTCAGTGGCTTTTCTTAACTCCAAGGGCAGAAAGATGTTACTCTCAGTGGGGTTGAGCAAACATGCCCAGAGAACAGATAAATCCAGGGAGGAGTAAATCAACTTAGTGACAAAGAAGAAATAGGGGCAGAGAGAAGTGTGTCTCTTAACGTCACAGCATGGGAAAGGCATCTGTCTGAAGGACACAACAAAAATTAGTAGCATAAAATCATAGGGATGAGTAAATTATTGCTTAGTGCTACAAGGTCTCATATAACGTCACATTTTTAATTTGACAACTGAGTTATAATTTACAGCAGGAATGAATTTGCCGATGGCAGATTTGGCTTGGGACGAGGGAATGCTTACTATCTCACTACAAAATATCAAACCATCTGTTTTATATAGGGAGGCACAGATTGAGAAAAATGGAGAGTTATCAGTGTGAGACAGTATTCCTCATTCTCATATTTTGAATCAGAATTCTGCTAGTGCTGTACATTCGAAAGTACCTATACAAACAAATATATGTAACATATATAGTGTGACTTTAAATTTCTTCTCTGACAGTCTGTCTCACTCACAAGCGCATATATGCACAAAACACACCTGAAAATTCAGTCTACATGCAGTCATTTTCATATCAGACAGAAACAGAAGAAATTCCATCTCTGAGCTTAAGGCAGGCACCAGGATCAGATGGATTTTCAGCCAAATATTACAAAATATTTAGAGATATTTTATATCTCACCTTACTGAGTACTTATAACCATGACTCAAGAATGATGCTCTTCCAAATTGCATAGGATTTGCTGTTATTTCTTTAGTAATAAAGAAATAGCAATTTCTCATATACAGTTCATAAATACCCTGTTACTGATTGATATTTTAGTATGTTTTGAGAAAAAAAACTTCGAAAGCTTTGGGTCTTAATGAAAACCATGAATTTTACCTCCAGAAGTTGCCCCAACAAGCAAAATGCAAAGTACCAGATTAGAGAAAGTTGGTTAACTCATCCAAATCAAGATGACTTACAGCTGACACACTGCCAGAAATATTCATAGACTGATAGAGGTAGTAAATTTTAGCAAGGTTTTATATTGCCAGATATACAGGTAGGTGAAAAAACGTAGTTCTTTTTGACTTGGTGATGCTCACTTACACGGAGTAAGATTATGCTTGCACCTCTGAAAAGGGAAGCTAAAACCAAGGTCATCTCTGATGAATGAAGTAAAACATAATCAGAAATCTCCAAGTCTTGGACCACTTGGCAGCTTAATAGAAGAAAAATGAATTAGTCCATGTTCACTCCAGGAAGTTTGGGTGAGATGACCTTTAAGGATCCCTTCCAACCCAAACTGTTTTATGATTCTCTGATTGATTCTATTATTAAGGATGTCAGGAATTATTTGTATTTGGCTAGTTTGTAGAAATGCCAATGAGGACTGCACTCTAACAATTTGAGGTACCCAGGTATGTGCATATATGGGTACATCTAAAACTTGCAATCTGACTAGAGAAGGCAAACAAGGACATACAGACACAGAAAGAAAACTTCAGAAACTTCTCTGAAGTTACCTTTTATGTCTTCAGGTAGCTGGTTTAGTTAACAAAGCATCAGTAACCAATTTATATAGTCTAAAAATACTCTTGAATCAGCAGAGGTGTAAAGCCTTTGTCCAGCACTGCTAAAATGTTTTAGTTATAAAGGGACAGATATTCATAGCTTCCAGTGGGGGAAAGTTTCTTTCAGAAAGCTTCTGATCCCCACGTGTTCTCCCAATTTGTGTACCAATAAGCAAGGTCATGCCCTTCCCCACAGCTGATGGCCCTTTTCGCTCAGCCCCTGTGTTGAGTCTCCCTTCCCTCTGCATGCACCTGACCAGCAGGATGCCTTTCAGAGAGACTGACCAAGCACTGTGAGGCAGGAGAGATTGTGCAAGGATGGGACAGGCCAAGAGGAAAGTGCAGGGAGCCTTATCCCATGTTTGTCGCACACAATTTCCATATGTAGTGGTCCTGTTCTCTTTTTTTTTTAATGAACAGTGATTTAGAGGGGTGGAAGAGATAACCAGGTGCAGTGACAGGGTCTAATCTGTCTGTGAGATGGTGTACATTGCACTTGACTCATTTATCAGGAACTTAATGAAAGATTTTCCTTCCTGAACCACAACATTATCCAAGCTTCCTTTGATTTGGTGATACTCTGTTCTACTCTCTAGGCAAAATTGTGTCAGAAAAACACAGTGTGGCACAGAGCTTGTCAATATTTGTCACAGAATGAGATTCAGGAAGCCTATTTTCCCCAGAGGCAAAGATTTCTGGCTGTGAGTAATTATGGCCTCTTAACATGTTCTGTCTTTTCCTAAGGTATTTTTGGAAGCATATGTTCCATCTCTTCACTGCTCTCAGAGCATACTTGTGCCAAGGCTTAAAACTCCAATCAGATAATCCTGAGAAAACCAGAGTGAAATAAGATTTTCAAAAGAAAATCTGCAAGGCAAGTTTGGATTTGGAATAAGAAAAGTTGAAACCACCAGTTTGACCCTGGTTTACTTTGCACCAACTGGCACTGAATTGAAAGAGACAAAATAATGTTCTGGAAAAGAAATTTCAAACACATTTGTTTTAAAACAGCAGCATAAGGTGAATCCCAAATGTTTTAACTGTCTCTAAAATAAATCTTCACAGATTTTTTAATCTCCTGTATTTGCAGAATACAGGTTTCAGAAAACAAATTGTCATTGTTTTATGTTTATATAAAACATTGTTAATCTCTCTCTCTCATACCTCTTATGAGATCTTAAGATGCCATTTGCCTGAAATAATTTCCTACTTATCATTTTGACCAGAACTCTCAAAGATGGCTCCGGCAAATCCAGGTTTGCCAACACTGGCGTTGCCCCAGTTGTCCTCCCAGCTGCCCTCTGCCCTGGCACACCATTTCAGACTCTGACCCAATGTTCGAGCTTGATCATCAGTGAAAATGGCTTTGCTTTAACATGCCACTCAGCAAACAGAGGCTTAGGTGCAGGCAGCTGTGGATGCTGGGTGGAAATCTCAGTAAGAAACTTGGATGAACTACAGTGAGTGCTTATCTGAAAGAGCCCTGAGAGTTAAGCCACATATCTTTACTACCAACAATTTTCACAGGAGAAAAACATGACGATCCAAATGCTTGGTAAGAACAAAAAATAGTTTCTGAATTCTTTAAAGGCAAAGATGAGATTGATTTTGCTTTGTTTACCAGTAAGGAAGCAAATTCTGCTAGAGAGGGAGTTAAAATGAGTCATTCTTATTTCTCCTCTGCTTTGCTCTGTTCTCTACACTGACAGACACTTGCAGTAAGACAGTGTTGTCTGTTTTTGAAACTTATACACAGGGAAGCAGGGAATTAGCAGAAAAACACAGTAAAGATTCTGACAGCTCAGTCTTTTTAAATTCATTCAGATAGTTTAGGCTTTTCTTTCAGCAGTTATTTTGAAATAGTGTTGAAACAACATAATATTGCTTCACCCTTGGAGTGCCCCTAGGTCGTAAATATTGTTACAGGCAAAAATCTCAACCATTACTTCTTTATCTATCACGAATGGTCCAGAAAGAGCATTATCATCACTGCAGTTGGAAGCAAGAATTTTAGCATAGAGCAGGAGTATTCTCACACTGAAATGTAGAGTAATCTTTAATTTATTATCTCTGGTCTCAAAAACATTTGAAGCACAGTGTCTCTGAGCTTTCAGGTGTTTCCTGTATTAAGTAAGATTCAGAAGAGATTTAAAACATCTTGTAATTCTGGAAAAGCAAAGCTTCTTGCTCTTTAGTCTAGTCTACACACCTTGGAAATGAGTGCAGTTGATTCTAGTTTAGCCCAAGCAAATACTGCAATAGGTCACTTTTGAATTTCAGTTTCCCTGCTTACTTTAGGGGCAATTAAAGCAGCTGTTTTCAGAGCTGCTCGAGTAGCAGTTGTTATCTCTTTAAATAAACTGCCTGTGATGTACATAGATTGCTATCAGGTCTCAGCAGATATTATAATATCAGAAGATATTATTATGATAAATGAGACCTGATTACATTGCTTTTCAATGGCATTAATTTACATGTCTGTAGAAGTCTGTTGGGATTGGCTTTTATAGCTGCTGTAATTTGTAGGCTTTTGACATTGCTTTGGGATAACTTGTCTAATTGGCTTTTTCCTCTCATCAGAATGGAGGATGTTTTGAAGCTGACATCACTGTGGACATTATGCTATGAGGGGTTTCTTTGGATTGTTATATGAAGGATTTTTGCCTCTTGTTAGTCTTTTGTACTTGTCATTGAAACTTTTCTCTGAGCTGCAAAAGCCTTTTTCTTTACACAGTAAGAACATGATCGAAAAATGGAAAGTGTGTCAAATAAAAATTCATGAAAGGGCCACCTATACGACGATCAGTTAAGGGGAAGATTGCTTCCCCTCATAATTCTTATGCAGATCATTCAAAAAAGATACAACCACCATAAAAAAAAAGTGTGCTAAAAGAACAAAGTGCTCAATAATATCTTCTGAATGCATTTGATTTCCTAATGGCAATTTGTTTTCAAAAACTAACTTGTGGTGCATCCATGTTTACAATAGTGATGATATAGGCTGAGTTGAGGAGTTTCTGAATAGTTAGAAAACTAACCAACCAATGAGTCTAATCTCATATTTCTTGTGTGCTGAAGATTTCCATTAACATGATTAGGAAAATACTTGAAAATACACAGATCAGAAGTCCCGGGATAACATTAATTTTTCCCAAACGGAAAAGGAAAAAAAAAAAAAAAAAAAGGAAGATACCATAGTGACCCTGCAGAGTAATTTAAAGGCAGGTGGTATATTTATTTAAGGATGCTTATTTAATAATGTGCAACTCATTAGGGAATATACAGCTGCTTTTCTGTTTGAATCTGAGGAGCAAAGAACTTGTTTCAGAAACGTTGGGATGGGAATCCTGCCTACTTGTGCACTCCCTTTAAAAAACTGTTATTGGGAGATTTCCTTCTTCTTGCAGGGACTGTCTGTCTGGAAGCTGAGTTCACTGTGGATATTGTAGCTAGGGTTTCTTTGACAAGATTGACATTTTGCTCTTGCTAGTTTCTTTATATTTGCTATTTAGACTTTCTTTTTCCTCTACAATATCTGTACAGCAATTGCCTTTAATGCTGATTCTTTTGCCCCATTTCCTGCCTGATAGAAGTATTAGCTATTGGATTTACTACAGGAAATAAAACCTAGTCCTTGCTGTGGCCCATAATCTTATTTCTTTTCTTCTTACTCATAAGGGTAATCAATATAACATTGCTAAAAATATGTCAAACTATAGGCACTCATTAGGTCCTACTGGATAAAATTCTTCTTTTGCCTGATCATGTGTAGATCTGTTGTCCTTGCATTGCCACACAGATAAAAATGACGGCAGGATTTGGTCCAAAGACAGTAAGAAATGGCAAAGGATTGCCTGCAGTAGTGAATATTGATTTAGCAAGATCAGTCACTAGAAAGCCAATGACTCTAGTATACTAAGAATGCCTTTCATAATACATTTTCTTCTGTTGTCTGATCTGTGTTAGTACCAGACAGATTTTATATAACTACAGGGAACTCAGTCATTTCAAATCAGCCCTTGAGAAGGAGTTCATTGCTCTCAGAAAATTTAAACATGGCTATCATTTCAGGCAAAAGAAAAGGAACCACTTAAGTTCAGCCACACAGGTGGCTTGGGTGCTTTCTTTTCCAGGATATTTATTTCTAGAGATGAGGGAATATGAATGTGTGTCATGTGTCCTAATAAGTGAGATAACTTCTTGGCTCTAATCATATTGAATGTCTTCAAAGAAAATGCTTATTTTCACATTTTTTCGATTATTAATTCCAACCCAGAGGGAATGTTTTTTTCAGATATCCAAGGGTCACGTACTAGAAAGTTAAAATGAAGTTTTGACATAATTTTCTACAGAATCAAAGGATCTGAATCCAGAATTTATGCATTCTTATTTGACATGTTCTAAATGAACTTCTAGTTTACCAAAAAGGTCATGAAGCAAAACATAAGAGTTCCACACATTCTGTTCTTCATGTGAAATATGTGCTATATAATTAAAATAACATCAATTTATTGAGTCCTTTTATTGTAATGAAAGATGATTTGAACCCTTTTGATTTAAAATAAGCCATAATAGAAAAAACATAATATGGTAAGAGAAAGGGTATTTTTAGAACACTTCTACATAGCTTGTGTCAAATCGGTGTATTGGCTGCTCCTATGCTGCTTTGTAAACTGAACTGCGCCAGGGATCCAAAGGGTATAAGATCTACTCTAATATTCTTGATAATATTTTTGGGGCTGGTTCTGAACTGGTGGCAATAATTCCCAACAAAAAAATATTCAGAGTAGACCACCAAGTAGAGTTTTGCTCAAGATCTACCTATCCACACTGTACCTAAATCCCTGGTCCAATACCAGCCTCCCATTCTTACCTAGTGGACATATAGGTAGATTGTTGTATAACGCCTGGCTTTTCCTGGCCGTCCTCGACTGCAGCGTCGGCCCCTGAATGCTCGGCGGCTTCTTCTTCCGCGCCGCTCCGAGCCTGGCGTGGCTGTATCACGCAGAGGCAGGGCTGCCCGCAGCGAGGGACCGATGAGGTGCTGATGGAATAAGGTGAAAGAGGCAAAGGGTTGCGGGAGGGGGTCTCCCCCGGACTCGCCTTTATTGGGGGTAGGGCGAGGGGATCCGAGAGAGACAGTCGTGGGGGAGAACACCAGGGAAATGTCCCTGTGCAGCTGGTTTTAAGGGGGGGTACCAGCCAATGGGGTAAGACAAGGGGAAGGTACAAGGGTCAGGGGTCCAATAAAAACATTTGAGGGAGGGGTACAACAGCTCAAAAGCAGTAAAACTTCAAACATAACAGAACTTTCGGGAAGATGGGGTTGGTCCAAGGCTCTGGACATGCCTTTCTTCAGCAGCAACCAGGGTTGGACATTCCACAGTAGATAGCTTAAATAATGGTTATCTATAAGGCAAAATGAAGTTCTGGCCATATATCAGCACATCCTGGGAATTACGAAGCACTCCTAGGAAAACCCTTCTAGGAGCACTTTGCTTGATGTACAAGACAGATTCATCATTTTTGTACAGCCATAATAAGAATACAAGAACCTGATAAAGCACATCAATTAAAAGTGATTACTCAAAAATAATAACTTGAAGAAAACTTTTATATTTCCAGCTCTTCAGATTAGAAGATCTGTATTGATCTTCTCTATCTCCTCACTATGAGGTCAGAAAAAACCCTGAAAATATACCAAATCCCTCAGTGAAAATAAATTAAATTCATTCCTTTTTGGTATCTTTTTTTCCCAATACAAACACCCAGAATTTCTTTGCTGTTTTTCACCTCCATCCATTCCATCCCAGTGGCTGAGAATAGAGTCTGCAAAAAGCAGTTTTTCTCAAATAGGCATCACCAGATAAAAAAATTACACCAGACCAAGCCTGCTTTTAGTTTTGGTTTTCTGAGAATTTCTTTCTAAAATGCACTCTCCTCTCTGCCTGAACACAGTCCGTAATGTCATGTTTATTTTCTTTTAAAAAAGCTGGATTGGCTGAGTAGTCAAAGCATCCAAAAGAGATAATTTAGTCTGGGGAGCCAAATCATACAGACTGTGTTTATTTAGCCACTTCAGCGAACAGAAAATGGCTTCCAGGAGGCAGGCTTTTCTGAAACAGCACAATTAGTGCATGAAAACTTGGCCTTGAACCATATCTCAGGGTCAGAAGTAGTATTAACTGCTAAGTATTTATCTGTACTCTGACTGTTTGGAATAGGAAGACAATATGCCAGCTGGTTCTCCACTTGCCTATTGCCTTCCTGTAACAAGTGTGTAGGAGCTAAATAAATTAAAAGTACAGTTAGCAAGGAGTCAAAAGCTCAGGCCATTTTAGTGAATGAACTCATGCATGATTTATAAATGGGACAATGTATTAGCCATCAAAATCACTTGAATGGAGTCTATATTTACTAAATGAATGGAGGAAGGAGAAGACAATCCTACATGGGCACAATGATGTACAGCCAGCCCATACATTATTTGAGACTTTGCCTTAAATGATATCAGATTACCTACCTGATATCAGTCCACACCTACCTTAGGCATCAACATGAATTCTTACCAGTGTGGAGAGTGAATAATGGACATTAAAAAAACTTAACTAACTTTACTGGAAGTTGGTTACATGCAGGAATCAACGCAGTCAGTTGGCCATTTAGGCCATGAAGACAAGATTTGATTCTGGTTTATATACTCACACAACTGTCTCAAATTCTGTAGGGCACTCCAGATGTCTAAGCCTAGTCAAGGAAATAGATGTACACCTAAAAATCCCCTCAAATCTAACCTATTTCCCTATGCTTGATGTATGGTCAAAACTCACTAGAAATGATCAGACTTTCAGGTGTTTACCCACAGTTGTCTGTCAAGATGATGTGAAAATATAAAGCACTACAGTGAGGTTTGTTAGAAGAAGTCTCCATTAAAAGCATTTGGTTTAATTACTAAAGGGAATTCAAGCTGCTTTAGTTAAATGTCAACTATACTTTCTTTATTTTATTAATCTCTGAACTAAGATAGAATCCTCAAACTACTGATAAAAATACTGATGTTCTATAAATTCAGCTATTCTGGAAGCCATCACTCAAAGCCACTAATGCTTAAAAGAGAAACTTAAATACTACTGTCTCTTAATGTGGTAGTAGGCACCATTTTAAAGATTTTTCTTTTTTGGATACAAAGAAACATTTTATAAAAATCAGACTCTAAAAAGCAAAATTCAGCTGTCTTAAGCCATTTACCTCAATAACATGTTCGTTGCATATCCTGTTCCTACCTCCTTGCAATCTGTCCTTCAAGCACAGTCTTTGCTTTAATGAGGTGCAAATTTTAATGTCTAGTGGGACAACTTAAATGCTAATATTATTAAGCATGGGCAATTTTTCCTTCTTTTCATTCAGCCTCCCCCGCAAGGATATTAAACATGAAAAACTATGTTAATGTATTGTAAAGTAGTATAGCTTTGCTGAGAAAGTTATGAATAGCAAAGTGTCTATTTTCTGTACGAACATTAAGTCAGCTATACTGCAAATCCTGTCTGTTTTATAACAACATAAACATACATATGTTTTCCATACAAAATAATTCTTTTTTCATAGCAAAACAAAAAGAAAATATAAATGGCATAAACCCATAAAACACCATAATCAGTTCTGGAAAACTGTATCTGTCCTTTGTCAGGATTCTAAAGACTGAAGTTCTCTCTCATTTCCTAAGGGCATGGTCACTACTGAAGTCTCCATTAATAACAAAAATATTTGAATAATGATAAGGGTTGGTTGAAATGTTCGCTGGGTTTCCACCAACATCCCTACTGGAATACTGAATTAATTCTAACAGAAATTTATTACAAAACAAAACAAACAAAAAACAAACAAACAAAAAGGTTCCATTTTCTGCAAAAAAAAAAAAAGAGAAGTATACTATCCCAACTGTCATGTCTAGAGTCAAAATATTCCAATGAATAACTAAATGAAAAACTAAATGTGTCATTTTTCCCCACTGAAATATGTTCCTCATGCCTCATGGAAGCTTTACTTCAGCAGTATTATTCTGGTTTTCTGCTTTGTGGGAAAAAAATATCTAGTTGTATTGTGTTACAGTCATAACTATTCTGAAACCTGCACTTCTATCATCAAAACTATATGAAGAAATCTAACCAGATATTTTAGTTTATAACGATATAGAGGCTGTAGAATATTAATATTATGGAGTTTCATGATGAAATTTTGAATAAAAATATTGATGTGTTGAAGATGAATGTCCACATTTTAGGGATAAACGATGATAAATGTTGTTTAAAAAAAATCATGTCATGAAGCACATTTTTGTTCATAAAAAAGACATAATGGCTTTAAACATCTGTTTTCCTTTGTCTTTTCAGAATTTGAATGAGGGATTAGGCACCCCAGTGGGAAAACAGGAATCTCTAATTTCCAAGAAAGAAAGCTTCCTTTTCTAGCTCTGTAGAAAAATGTGATGATAAACTTTAAAATCACAGTGTGTTTGTGTATAAAAACTTGTTACTGATCCAGGACTGATCCTTCTACAGCTTTGGCCTCCAGCCCAATTGCTTCAGAGAAGAAAAGCCAAATCTGTAAGGAGAAGGAGGAAACATTTTTATGGCAATTTGATTTAACAACAAGAACAACAACAAAGGAATCCATTTGAAGCAATTTAAGGATTAAGCATGCAAAACTTGGGTTTGATGGGACATCAGGAACAGAACAGATGAAGCAGTAAAGATACAGAAGAAATTAATTTATACAATTCAGTTAAATATTTAGTTTTGTAGTGCATATATATTTATCAGTATATGAGCATAATCCTGTATCCAAGTCTGTGTTGTTTCAAGGCTACACCATTTTAATGCACTCTAAGTTCTATATTTGTTTGAGCTAGCACTAGCTAGGCATTTAATCAATGGTTTGAATGAATTCATTATGGGCTGATCTAAAAGAAAGAATACTCCTTTACAGCACCCTGGCTAAAGGTGAATTTGCTCTTCCAATATTACTCTAACTGGGAACTAAATCTTCTTTAAATTTAGAGAGAAATTTCCTAACTGCAGACTTAACTGTTAAATTGTACCACTTCTGGATAAAATTAAAGAAAAAAAAAAAGATTTCCAAATAAAATGAAGTTTACATGCTGAGAATTGTATTAAGTAAGCTCTAGGAAATGAAATAAATTCTGAGACATCAAAAATGGTTGATAATGGACACTTGACATTATAACATTTGCTTAAAGAAGATTCCCTAAAACTTAATCTGTAGAAATCCTTAATTGTGAGCTAAGATAGCCCATCAGGATTTCTACGGGTCAGTTTTAGGAAGCAGACCGTGCACATAAGCCTAATTTTTGTAGAAATGAATAGTTTAACATCTTATTGCATACTCAGTTGCTGACATAAGCCAGGATGCTGTCAATGCATTTGACCTGGCTTAGAAAAACTTGGTGCCTGCAGGCACATTTACTGCTACTTTGCACTTGGGGTGGTTAAGAAATTATTAAGAATGTTTTAAATGAAGAATAATTTTTGCTAGATCATCCAAAAGACAAAAAACCCTGAAATGCAAAATTCATTTTGCAAGTGGCAATTTTATTTTTTCTTTTATGAACCACTACCAAATGGCACTTAAAATACATTAGTCTATCAGGATTTTGACCCCAGCAATATCAGTATCCCAGCAAATTGATGAAGCCTTCTGTTTTTATTCAGTATACATAAAGATGTTCAAATGAAACAGTAAAGGGTATTAATTAAAGGCTTAATTTGTATATATACAAAATAGGCAAATGGCAGATGATAAATTTTATTATGTGCACATATGCATAACCTCTAAGTGTTTACTAACCATTCCTAAATGATTTATAAAATGAAATGTAATGTACAATCAATGATCAAATTATTTCATCAAAATATGTACTGTATTTCTTTCAAATTGTGTATATCCCAATAGTGCTTCCTAGGTGCAAGAAAGAATGGATTAAAAAGAACAAAACCTTCCAGACAGGCCATAATGAGCTATGTTTTCATAGAATTGAAGTCCTGTTGCTCAGATTTCCTGAATGGCTCCCATAACAAATTTGTGTATCTACTTTACTGAAAAAATAAAAAAGAAAATGCAGCCATTCAATTTCCCTTTTTGAAGGAGCTAGCTTTTGGGGGGGCTGGTATACATATTTTTACCAGCTTATGCAAGGAAAGAGTCATTCAAAACCAAACCTCTTCAGAAATACCAAATGTGTCAACATCGGTGCGGGATCAGCAGTGTTTGAAGAAGCTCAGGAATCTAATCTTAGTGTGATCATTTGATTTTCACACACTGTATTTCAGGTAGTCGTATTGGACCATCGCCAAGTCCCAAACTAAACTTTACAGAAAATCAAAGGACTTCAAATATTGTAAGTCATGCTTCAGTCAGAGGGAGAGCTCCACACAGATCTGTAGCTTACCTAAGTGGTCTGACACTGCCAGCTGCAGAGATTACATAGAGGAGAGCCTGGCTCTGGAGTGACATCACCTTCCCTGTCTATTGGTGGAGCATGTTGCACTGTCAGGCATTATGATTCCTGGTGAGATTGTAATTCAAAGTAATCGATTTGAAAGGGAATGCAGAAGAGTGATAAAACACTAAGGCAGACTACTGATAATGCAGGTAAATAAGTGAGTAAGTGTTAAAGTGTGATTTTTAAAATAAGGATTAGACTTCCATTTTTGTGTGCCCTTTATCACTTAATCAGACTCATACTGACTATCCTGAAACAAAGTTCATATCCTTACCCCGCCATTGTAGTTAATTATCACGATGCTTTACCTCTTTTACAGCATTAGAAGTCTTGGATTAATTTTATTTAAATGCATTATGGTTTCATAAAGGTGATTTGCTTTTTAACAGATGATGTTCAGATGATATTTCACTGCACAATATGTGCTAAAGAGTAGGAAAGAAGAGGAATTAGTACCTTGAAGGGTAGCACCGATGCATGCAGAGCTTCTGAAAACCTGTGATATTGCTTGTCCTGCCAAGCTTCAAGTTGTTCTGTGTCAATAAGGATTAAGAGATTTGTTCACAGTATCACATTTAGCTTTAGACTTGCATTCAGTATCAGAAATAAGAATAGAACTGGTAAGAGTCTGACTTCTTAGAAATCACCTAGTCCAACTCCTCTGCCATGGGCAGGAACATCTGGCACTAGGTCAACTTGTGCAAGGGTGTAGCGTGAAGCTCTGCCTAAAAGGGGACATGGCAGCTCAAACTTTGTTGTCAGTGGTGGCTTGAGCAAGGAGGGCCTCCTGTCAGGTGGGGCAAGAAGGTCTTCTGATCAGTGATGAGGTGGAGCAAGGAGGGCCTGCTGCTCTTAATGCTGAAGAATGCTGAGACCAGCTTGACCAAACTATCAGACTCATCACGAGCACATGCAAGAGACAGAGACCCTGACTGAGGCTGGGAGCAACAAGGGTGTGCAGACCCTGATAAAGAGTCAAAAGGGCTGAGCAGAAGTGCTAACATCCTTTTAGGACAAAGCACATTTTGTTGAATAAGCCTGACAGCATGGAATCTAAAAAATGCATATGTCGGACTGTC
The DNA here is from genome assembly GCA_036785705.1 of Acanthornis magna. Taxonomy (NCBI): domain Eukaryota; kingdom Metazoa; phylum Chordata; class Aves; order Passeriformes; family Acanthizidae; genus Acanthornis; species Acanthornis magna. The sequence goes on along the minus strand of JAWUZG010000090.1, from coordinate 26,702,655 downwards.
AATCACTTTATACTATAAAAGGTCAGTCTCATTTTTGCACAGTGAGGACTTCTAGTGTACCTCCCTATGGTGTGTGAAGATCCTTCCCTTGCATGGGGAAGCACCTCAGGGTTACTTCTTGAGGCTGAGAGAATGAGATGTGAGTATGGTGGTTGGTATAGGTAAGAAACATCAATCTCTAGTTAGCAATTCTTTTGCTAGCTTTAGTATTGCTTTTGTATAATTGCTTTAATATAATTGCTTCAATATTGCTTCAAGAACAGTGCACTATATTAGTAGTTATACCCATACTGTGTAGTAAATAATTCTGATTAAGGTATTTTCATCTAATCATTATTGTAATCGATTAAAATTATTTTTTTTATATATAAGTATATTTGGGTTTCCATCCTTAATCCTGAGGGACAAAGTTGCATAAAGGCCCAATTACACATGTCTGGGGCTAATATTGAAACCAGCTGCACCTAAGCTCCTCTCTGAGAAGGACTTTACAAAGCAAGGGGATCCTTTGTGCACCTTGTGACTCAGTTGGAGGCCTTTTCTAACAAACTGAAACTCCCCCTCTGCCTGTGACAAAGACCAATTAGGTTACACAAAACCTCCTCCTACCTGACCTTACCTTGAACACCTAGGACATCTTGAATACCTAGGACATCTACAGCTTCTCTGGACAACCTCTTCTACTCTTTCATCACCCACACCATAAAATGTTTTTTCCTTATTTTCAGTCTAACCCTACCTTCTTTTATTTAAAAATGATGCCTCTCCTCCTGTCACTTACAGGCGGTGATAGAAATTCTTCATCCTTCTTATAAATCCCCTTTACATATTGACGGGCTACAATAGGGTGTCCATAGAGCCTTCCTTTCTCTAGGTTGAATGTCTCAACCTATTTTCATAGGAGAGATGCTCCAGCATTCTGACCATTTCCAAGGTCCTCTTCTGGACCTTCTCCAACACATCTTTGTCTTTTGCAGTGGTGAAGGTGTGGTCTCACAAGAACAGAGCAGAGTGGGGAGAATCACCTCCCTTGATCTGCTGACCACGCTTCTTTTCATGCAGTGTACAATCTAGATCACTTTCTGGGCACAGAGAAAGTTTATGTTCAGTTTATCATCCATCATTATCCCCAAGTCTTTCCTTACAGAGCTGCTCTTCATTTATCCCCCACTCTGTTACTGGGCAGTCTCAACCCAGGTGCAGGACCTTGTGCTTGGCCTGTTGAATTTCATGATATTCATGTGGAGCCACTCCTCAGGCCTGTCAGGGCCTCCCTGGATGGTATCCCTTCACTCACGCAGATCTGTTGCCCCACACAGCTTGCCATCATCTGCAGACTTGCTGGGAGTGCACTCAATCCCACTGTCCGTGTCACTGATGAAGACATGAATAGTATTGGTCCCAGTATGGACCTTTGAGGGACATGATACATTACTGATCTCCACTTGGATATTGAGCCATTAATGATACCACTCTGGACATGGCCATGCAGTCATTTTGTTACCCATGTAACAGCCCATCAGTCAAACTCATGCATCTTCAATTTAGTGGCACTTACTGATCACAGAAGTGATGCTGACTGATAGTTCCCATGGTCAGTTTTTTTTTCACCTTTTTAAAAACTGGGTATAGTATTTCCCTTTACCAACTGACATGACTTTTCATATCTGATTGAGAGTAGCTTGGCAACTACATCAGCCAGTTCCCCCAGGACCCTGGGTTGCACCTCATCTCGGGTCATGAACTTAGGTGATCTTCAAGTGATCTCAAAACTATCTTCTCCTACAATGGGAAATAATATAGCAACCTCTTTCATCTAAGAAAGGTAGCCTTCTAGGTCATACTTACCTTAAATGTCATACCTGTAGTCCTTCTTATTTTTCTAAGTGCTTCTCAAATTTTATGCTATATAAAATTTGCCAAAATTTTGTATTTCTTAAATCAGGTCAACTTTAGAACCAAAGACCTCTTTAGAGATTGCAGACAGCTGGACTTCTAGCAGTGAATTTAATCAATGTAGTCTTACAAGCTGCAGTTCTGCCATTGATTTAGGTAAAGACTGGAACAGTCCTATGTACTCCTACTTTATTAAACCTTTTAGTAGCTGCACATGGTCTGATGTTTACTGTAACTCTTTTGCTGCTTACAAAAAGGTGGTGTGATGACTCCAAGAATTGCAATAAAAAGCAACAGAAGTCACATTAATGTATAATATGAGGAAGAAAACTAGCTGTTCTCATTAAACTCACCTTCATGTTTTAAAATTTAAAGGAATCAATAACATTCAAACCCCATGTGAGAACAACAGACAGAGCATTAGAACAACAGAAAAGGAGAATAGAGAATGAAGCATGTGACATACAATTGCGAGCATAATGAATTCCTTTCATTCCTTAAATAAATTAAAGAGAGAGAAGATGTAGTAAGCTGATTTGAAAGTAAGAAGTTTTTTTTTTTTCTAAATTGCAGTTTGCAGGAACCATTGACTCAATTCAGTGTCAGAAGCAGAGAATAGCATCACTCTAGATCTCTTTACCGGAAGGCATCCCTTTTCAAGAGAAGACTTAAACATGTGCTTAATGAGATGAAGGCAGATGCTTAAAGATAAATTTACGTGCATGCGTGAATCAGGGCCTACAAAATTATAGGCAAGAGGCTGGAAATATAAGCAGCTGAAATCCTGTCCTTTCCATCTGGACATGGAAATACTTGTTGTCAAATGTTCCATACTGGAGAGATGGGATATTTATCTGCATGCTGAGAAACATATCTATGAAAAAAAAAATACTTACAGATAACACATATGCCAAATTTTTCTTTTTTCTTCTTTTTTTCTCCTTCAAAGACATCCAAGAATAATTTAAGAAATCAAAACACATTTCATAAGTTTTTTTTCTCAGTGATCAAATTTGACCTGCAAACTGTTACAGAATTTCCTCATGCAAACACACAGAATGCTCTGGTGACAAAGTTCATAAAACATGTAGAGTTCTTCTGTGTCTTGACTGAACAGAAAAAAGTTGCAAGAAATAATCCACAAAAATATTGTAAGTAGCACAAAGAGTGCTAGCATTTTAAATTTATTTTCAATAAATATTTTTAGAAGAATTTGCAGGAGCACTCATGTTAGCTTTCAAATATTTTCAAGAAATGCTTGAAGTATAAAAAAAAATTAATTAAATTTCAACCCACCTGTCTTTGTACGTAGACACATAATTGTACGTAGACACATAATTCCATTTCGTGTTGTTTATATTTTCTCTAGGATTAATGTATTAACAATGACAGTGCATTTCTTATCATCATGCTTCTACTAGGTGTACTTGCTGTATTAATACAGGAATCTAAATTTATTAAAGGTGTATCACGTGCATCTTCATTCTAGGAGCCACATGTCAAATCTGTCTGCTTCATTTTTTCCTAATTTTTATGTTAAAGGACCCTTGTCCTTTTGTGTTACGTACACACAATATCTGCATGGTGAAGTCATAACCCTTTGTAGTATTTCATTATATCCCTGTCATATCTTGCAGAATAATTTAAACTATCATTGTTCTAGTTAATATCCCTCCCTACCCAAGTCTGCTGAAAAAAATCACTGCCATTTCCCTGAAATGTACATTTGAAAAGTTAACTCAGAGGAGTCCCATTTATTATCTATTAAAAGCAATAGGGAGTTTTTGTCACTGCATTTGCCTTTTAAGAGTGTTTCCCACTATGTCTTACTTTGCACTTAGGCACTTATGATCTTAAATCTTTATAACATCTCTGTGAACTCAGCTATTTCTCTTAGTGCAGGAAATTACTAATGATTTACTTAAACTGGATGCATCAGTCTTTTTCTCTTCATAATTATTTAGGTCCAGAGAGATTAAAATTATTTCTTTTCCTTCCATTGTATTCTTCCACAGGTTTCTCAATTCTCAGTGTTTCCTGCCTTCTCGCTACTTGTTTGAGCAAGATGACACACAGAGTTTTACAGAAATACAAAGTGCCCAAGAGAAGTCATTCTGTTATTTGAAGAAGGTCTGGTATTGTCTGACCTATGAGCTCACTATTGGACCTCAAGACTATCTCAGGTAATGCTATTGTTCACTGAAGCAGATCCAGCTCTTGCAAATTATTAGTTGTCATATGTTTTCTCTTCCCTTTCAAGGACTGCTTCACAGCCTAAATGACTAGTAATGAAAAGAAGAGGATAGCCTGTATTTAATAAATCTATTTTATAGCAAAACACACTGGAATCATGTGATTTGTAGGCTTACAATTTATTTGTGCAGAATAATAATACTGTGTGACTGAGCTCATAGGTATAAGAAACTGCAGTTTTATATGAGAGTCCTGTAAGAGGCACAAGAGAAATTCTCCCACTGTTACAGGGTAGGAAGGGCTGGGAGCTTAGTGTTGGGCAAATATGGTAAGTTGCTTATTTTTTACTTTTTTTAAAGCACCCTATGTTCAAAGAGAGGCAGTGTTTCTTCATGGCCAGTAATAAGACAGGAGAGAACTTGTCATAAATCAAGCCTGTGCAGCCGACTTGGCGAGGCAGCAAGACAAAGGAGAGTGGGCGGTGAGGTTACCATGTGAAAAGTAAATAAGGACACACTGTACACTCTCTCTTTTTTTCCTGTAAAAATTCTTATTAGCTTGCTACCATTTTTCTTTACCTGCCTTGAATATTGAGATCATAAGCTTTTCAAGAGGGCTTGTAGTCTACAGTCTAATAAGGCCATGCTCAGATTCATCAGTGCTATCAAACTAAACTTTGTGTATTATAAATACATATCCAAGAGGCATCATAATATTTTTCCATTATATATCAAACAAATACACATCATCTTATAACATAAATTTAAATATATACATTTGTAAATATATAAATAATTCATTAAGATGTATTTATATGTTTATGTATAGGAAATAAAAAACAAACATGCACATACATACATGCACACACACACAATTATATTCCTTTTCTTATGTAAATTAGTATATATATGTTTTTATTATGCATCCATATGACACAAAATGTCCCTTTAGTGGAGAAAAAACAAATAAATTATTAAGTGGTTTGTCCCATGAATCACATAATGTCTCACTACAAGCTATTAGTGTCTCAATCTCTGTTGATTTAAATTTCATCTCCTACCATGTACCACCACTGAACTCTAATTTTTACCTGTACTCTGTCTTCTTTCAGTTTCTGCACATGATAGAAAGTGCAGATCTCATACCATTCTTACCAGTAAAACAAGAGGAAATAAAATTAGAAGAGCAGTTTGTTCAGGTTTGATAAGCATTTGATAATATATTGTAACAATCATTATCCTACATTCAAGAGGAAGACATCAATTATATTAATACAATTTTCCCTGGTGTGATAAAGGCACTTCATGACAGCAATTAACTTCATCTCCTACAGCAGTGAGGTTCTGTGCTATAGTAAATCCCACATGAGGATGACCATAAGACTCCATGCCATGTAATTTCATGTCTTGAATGTAGTCCTTTTGGTTCCCTAGCGAATCACAGGGTTTGCTAAATTACTTTGTAAAGCAGAAGTGGAAGCTGAACCAATCGCAACTGTATCGAAGACAGGAAGGAAACAACAAACACAACTGACATAAAGACACCCACAGCCTAACAGAGGATTCAGGTTTACAATTCCATATGCCAGTCATTACCCAGGTTCACGAAAAAGGCCCAGATTTATCCCCCTGTTTGTAAAACCTTCCCTTAGGGTAATAAATTGCATCTATTTGGCAATACTCAAGGGTTTCTATCTGCTGTTTTTCTATGTTACTGCTTTCCTGTACTTCCAATTGCTCATATTTCATCCCTATCTTTTACTCTTGTGTACTCTTGAGTTAAGTTCTTAAAATTAAGTGAGATGAAACTGAGAGCTGAGATGCATGTTCATCTCACTAGAAGCAGGCGCTCAATGTAGGATTTCTGGTGGCAACACACAGTGGCCTCACTTGACAGTCAAGGTGAATCCCTTTCTCTTGACAAATCATAATGGGCATCTAGGAAACACAGTTTCATCCCATGCATACTGCCTCCAGTAAAAACCTGCAGCTGCAGCTGAATACTCTCCTACTCTTTCAGCTATGTGAATGTGGGCATCTAGTGCCATTTGAGTAATTTCAAATTAGCCTGATCGTCCTCCAGTTGCCAGTCCAGAAAGGTAGAGATCTCACATAGAACCTATATCCATTTCCATGCATGGACTTTCTAGATCTCATGGGATATCCAGACAAAACCCATCACCCAGTTTTCCAGCTAGCAAAATCTGAACCTCCCATTTGTCCCTCAGATGAGAGCACATTCTCACTAAAACAGTAGAGGAAGGTAGAATGATGCCAGTACTAGGCATTCTATGATAAAAAAATGTGAAGAAAAGAGAAGGAAAATAAAAAGTAAAACAGTCTGATGCATATATCTGATGCAAACTTTCAGAACAACTCTTATGGCCTTTGGAGCCAGTAGCTGTTCTTGCTTGGAGCAGGATGAGGAAGAGTGGCAATGCCCTTCCTCAGGATGAAGGCTGTATCTCCACAGCCATGTCTCCAAAAGCTTTTCTGTCCCTTTAATATCCCTGCTTGACAACAACTGTTTTCATTCATCCAGGGAACTAGTATTCTCAGCAGCAGAGGTTACAGATTCATGATGGCAGTGATGGCAGCTGTCAGCTCTGTAACACAAGGAAGGCCCTCATACTCTAGGCAGAGGGCTGAAGGAAGCCACAGGGACCCCAAGGTTTCATACGGAAGTTTTACAAATGTCACACTGCCAGCCCTTCAGCACTGTAGCTGGAGATCATCTGCATGATGAATATTCCATTGGAAGAAAATTATCTGGAAGTCGCCATTTTATCATATCTTGAGGAAGCACTGAAGAATTCATGTGTGTGTCCGCAAATTCAATGGAAGAAACTTGTCTGTATGCTTTATTATTTATAAAGAGAAAAATATCCCTTGATTTAAAAATGAATCAACAATTCATACAACCTGTGGGTTTCGGTAAGCATGCTTTGTATTGTATTTGGCAGCAAAGATGGTGAAAGACTCACAAGTCTACAGAAGCAGGAATGACTTAGTTTGCATGACAAGTCTAACTCTCCAGGTGTTTAGCTTTCTTGTAGGTTTTATCATAACTCACATTCTTTGGACATTTTATTTTCCCTTAATATGCCTTTTTTTTCTTTTTCACTATCCTTAATGTCCCCTTTTATTATCCTTTACTGTTTCTTTTATTGGCCTTTCTTCATGTTTCCTCTACTTTAATTCTACCTTACAAAAATTCTTCTGTTGAGGAATACCTTCAGGACAGGCAGCTCGGGGTGCAGATACAGTGCCAGCTGCAGGTTGAGCTCTAGGTGGCCGGAGACAAGAGGCTGTGAATTGCTTTTCCTTTGCATAACAAAGAGCTCTGTGGCACCACCCAGGTGACAAAACATTCAGTGACACAGCAGAAGCTGCGGATTCAGTAGGACAAGGCAAGACTTTGGTGTACTTGGACCATGTGGGTATAAAAGCCCAGGGGTTCCTTGGTTGGGATCCTCCTTGGGGGCACCAGCTGGGGCTGTTCCTGTGTTACTGTGCTGTGAATAAATGGCTTTGTGGAAAGAGACATCTGAGACTCTGCCATGGGAAACCTGGGATCAAACCAGTAAGGAAAACTGGTGTGACTGTGTGAGTGAGGTGTGTGGGGAGCCAAGGGGGACCTGTCGGTCACTGGAGCCTCCCACTGCAAAGGGGCTTCGGTCCCAGCAGTGACAGTCTCTGGCCTTGGGATGTGACTGCCAGGGAGTCTCGTGAGTGGTCAGACTAGGAAGTCTCCTTAACATCTTCTTTGAGGTTTCTTTAAGTTGTAAGAAAAGATTGGAATGAAGGTATTCACACATTTCCTGCTAACTTAATGATATATATATCATGGTGGGAAAATTCCTGTTCTAAGCATCAAAGTCATTGAGCTTCTCAATGGACTTTCAGACAGCCATGAAGAAAGGATTCTTTTCTTATACGAGGTCTAGTAATAGTAACAGAAACAGATAGAGACCTATGCAAAGCTAAGTAGCAAGGGTTTCTTTAATGTTTCCAAGAATATAAAATTACATTCTGAGTAATGCTTAGAACAGTTGTATCTTTTGATGACCTGAGATTTAGAATACATAGATTTAATGTGCTAACTTTAGCTAACAGAGAAGGCCAAGAGACACTGCAGTCTGCGCATAGAGATGAAAGAAGGGGGTGTCAAAGGGGGCCTCGAATGAAATTCTGTTGCTGTACTAGTCTCACACATGGTGGTAACGTCATAGGGCACTTTCCTCAGTAGGTGTTGGAGCAGCTGTCCCTGCAAGGAGAGAGGCTTCCACACAAACTAAGTCTCAGGCAGCAGAATCAGCCCTACTGGTTCGAGGCTGGAAGGAATTCCAGGAGAGATGCACCTCTATCTTGTGGGGAAGGTTTGCCATCATGGGGAAGCTGTCCCAGCAAGTGGAGGAATTCAGAGAAGAAATGAGCATCAGAGAAGAAGAACGGGAAAAAGACAGGATCTTCACTGAGACTCAGCAGCTTGAAAAGCTTCACACGCCATCTGCAGAGTAGCAGCAGTCAGGGGTTGCCCCCACCATCAATGCAAATGAAAATTTTGGGAAGAGGGAAGGATGAAAAACTAGTGACTGGATAAGATTGCCACCTGCCAGGGATCCGTTTAACAAGGGGAAGGGCCAGGTCCTGCACCTGGAGAGGAACAACTCCATGTATCAGTACAAGCTGGGGCCATCCAGCTGGAAAGCAGCTTGGCAGATAAGGACTGAGGGATCCAGCTGGGCACCAACTTGAACATGAGCCAAAATGGTGTCTTTGACACTCAGAAGACTACAGCTATCCTGGGCTGCATTAGGAGTGATGCCTGCAGGTCAAGGGATGTAATCCTGCTCCTGTACTCAGCACTTGGTGAACCACACCTGGAGTGCTCTGTCCAGCTTTGTATCACTCAGTACAAGAGAGACATAGCGAGACTCCAAAGGAGGGACATTATGGTGGTTGCGGGACTGGAGCACGTCTCATACGAATAAAGGCTGAGAAAACTGGAACTGTTTAGTCTGCAGAGGAGATAACTCATTGGGCATCTTACTAACATGTAGACATGGGTGAAAGGAGGGTGGAAAAAGGCTTTTTCCGTTTGTGTCCAGTGACAGGAACAGAGGAAATGGGCACACACTGGAATTCAGTCTAAAAATCAGGAAGCAGTTTTCAGTGTGAAAGTGACTGAGCAGTGGCACGGACTGCCCAAGGGTGTTGTGGAATCTTCATCCTTGGAAATATTCAAAAGCTGTCTGGACGTGATCCTGTGTAACCAGGTCTAGGTGACCCTGCTTGATCAGGGAGTTGGGTGAGATGATCTTGAGGTCCCTTCCAACTTCAACAATTCCATGATTGCTCAGATATAACTTTTCCTGAGTCAATACAGTCAAGTCCTTAACCTTGTGTCTTTTGCTTTTAAACACCTATATGATTTTGATTTATTGTGCACTAAAGCTTAAAAACAACATATATTTCTCAGTTCAAAACATTTACAGTGCACCTGACTGTATTTTTAATTAAGAGCCCATATAAATTTCAGTAGAAAAAAATGTTTTCAGGATTATGAGATGCTAGTTAGAATGTGGTGAGAGTAGCTGGTTCATTTTTGTTAATGAACATTTCTACGTGTAAGTGTTGTGAACTATCTCTGAACTCTGTCCTTTGCAGATTCTGCTATTCAGGGAGCAAACTGAATGTGAACAAGGGATCCATGAATAAGTGAATCTATGACCTACAGAAACAATTTTCATATGTTCTCTATCATAAATAAATGTAGTAAGGAAGAGGAGACATGTCAGGTAAGTACAGTAAAGCTGTATTTTTTACCAACTGTCTTACTCAGTTTCTGTCTTTAACTCAAAATGACTCACAAATTTAAATAATGCATGGCAGTGATGGAAAATCTTATGATTTACCGAAGACATTGGGACAGCTAAAATAATCTAAGAAATTCAGACTGACACTTTTGTCTGGTCTGCCCATAAAAGAATTAGAATCAAGAAATGGTCATCAGGTTGCTGGGGATGTGCATGGGCAGTGTATGGCACCACATCCTTCTGCAACAGACCCCTCCATATCGAGCAGTATTTTTTCTCACTAATTATTTTCTTCTATTATTAATGCTTAACTGTGACCAATAATGTAGATTTTCCAGAAGCTTATCTTGTTTACTGTTTGCATATATCTGCTATTTCAGCAATTGCAGTTTGTTTTGTGTAATGAAACCATATTTAAATGGCCAAAGCATTTCCAATTACCTTTGCTTCCTGTCTCATGATTGTACTTTCCACCTCTCTGACTGCAGTCCCTGTTGGTTTGCCCTACTCATAGCCGTTTGAAATTTTACTGCAAATACTATTTTCCTATCTCATTGCTTTGATCATCTTCCGGCTCAGCTTTACATTATTTTCTTAGTGCTCCTTAAAGTCACAAATTAAGTGGCTTGTTTCAATTTTAGAAGCTTTCTCTGACCTTTTCCATTTTCTATAATGTTACTCCCATCACTTAAGCTGAAGTTCACTCCCCAACTCACTGTATTGTTGAGTAAGCATCTTTGGTATTTTTCTGGTGCTTTGACATGCCCCTCACTGAGAGGAGTTTCCTGTAATACCATTTTTTTTTTCTTATGTCTACAAAAGACAAGAAAAATAAGAAGACTATTGTAATGCAGTACCTCTCATGATGGCTAACTTTATCTCCTTGCCTCCCTGTACTCTGCCATCTGTCTGTCTGCACCCACTTGTTATCCTACCTCTTTGGAGCAAGGATTATTTTTTTATTCTTTGATTGTAGACCACCTTTTTAAGTAGGCCACAGTTTCAGAACTAGACTTCTTAGACATTGTAGTAACCAAGACTAACTTGTAATGGGTCAGGAAGAAAAAGATGAATCATCCTCCAAGATCTTGCAATCTAAGCCTAAAACTAGAGATGGCAGATGGATACTGACAGACAGATGGTGTTGAGCAAAAATTTATACAAACAATTACCAATAATATAAAAAATACAAACAAAAGGAATACACATAAAAATAGTACTCATATATATGATATGCATAAATAATAATGCTAAATAAGAAAATTAGATGTAGTTAGATGAAAAGCATTTATAGATTGAAAACTATCTCACAGAAATATTATTTTTACCCTTCTCAGAGAGTCATAGGTTTAAAAAATTTAGTTGCCTTGCCTAGGTTAGAATCAAGATTTCCTTAGTAAATAATATATTTTGAGGAATGTGCTCATATTGTCTAAATTTAGATCTTCAGCTTAGTTGCCTAAGTTACAAAATCAATCTTTATAAATCTTTTTATTACAGGAAGGAAAAGAAGCACTTCCAGAGGAAAATTCCTATAATATTAGGAAAGTATATGCCAAACATAATGGGAATTTATATAGAAAATTCAGATAAAAGCTTCTAAATTTTACATTAGATAAGGAAAATGAAGATGTGCATATATTGGAGAAGAGATATGGAGCCTGGGAAATAGCTGAAAATTGAACCCAGAATTCTCAAGTCTCAACTAATTGTTGTAGTTCTGAAACTTCCTTACCAAGAAGCAACAGCCCAGTAATAATAAGGTAGATTTCCGGGGTCTAACAGGGGAGGATATCAAGGACCCTGTTTTAGTTTTAAAGCAAACAGACTTCAAATAGAAATTATCCTTGAATTGCAGATGAGTTCAGCAAATTGGTCTGTCCAAGTCTTCCATCAAAAATTAATAAATAATTTTCCTTGAAAATTTATCATTTATTTACTTAACAGCTTCTATGATTTTTGATACTCACATTTGGTACATAATTTTGAGGATAATATGTTTATATATTTGGAGGTGTGCTATATTTAGGTTTGCCTTTTGCCTTCTTGTAGCCAAGCTCTAAATTACTGGTGTATAGCTCTCCAGTTGATAATACAACACATAAAGTCACTATTTCTGCAGTCAATATTTGGATTACTGGGTCAACATCTTGGCAAGCACACATGTACGAAGCTTCAAATGATTAGAGAGTATGTTAAATGTTAGTGTATAAATTGAAACCAGGAATCAAGTGGAATTAAAATGTAGTCTATTGGGACATCAAACCACATCCCTCTTTTATTCAGATGTTTGAAAATGAGAAACACACAAGAAAATGTGAAAAACAACTTCAGAGCTGCTGGAGAAAGAGGAGAGAAAAAAAAAGAAAAAGGAAAAGATGTAGATAAAGGTGTTATTAAAGTATTAACTTTCATTCTCTTTTCTCCTTTCTGCTTCTATGTTCTGCACCCATTTTCATAATACCCATGTTTTACACTATAGAATTTGACATTTCACTAGAAAAGGGGGAGAAACAATGTATTTCAGCCATTAGTAAATCAGATACCGGGTACATTTTTCTGCAGTTTCATATATGAAGATTTCATTGTAGGCAAGACATTTGGCAGTGCATTCCTCCTCTGCCCTTCTGAATATCTATGATAATTTTGTTCAGTGAGGGCGGAATATAAATACAAAAGTGAGGATAACTCGGTGGTCTGTGTGGCTAAGTCAGAAAGTGCTTTTGGAGACACAGATGATCAAGTTTGGCAGAGCACATTCAAATGCTGTGCATCTGAGCCCTGGTGCTTGCTGTGTGCTGCACGGAGCATGACTGGGCTCTCTCAGGAGTAGGACCTCTCTGTCTGGAGTACTCCATATTGATGTACCACATGGCATGGATATCCATGGGCGTGCTTGCCAGCTCCAGAGCCTATGCAATTTAAAGTAATGGATCTACAGCTGAATTTTAAAGTGAGATTTTTTCTCAGATGGAAAGAAATGCTCAGCCTATTGATGTGAAAGTCTCTGTAGATACCACAGAGTATGTAGATATCTGACTAAGCTTGGCTTATGAGGAAAGATAGTATCCTGCAAAAAGACTCAAAGACAGTCAAGGGAAATACTTTACCAATGTTGATCTCCAAAGCTCTATTATTTTAGATGTGCACTACAGACTTTTGGAAGAACTGAGGAGAAAAAACAGCTATTAAACCAAATGCAGCATATTCAAAAACATTTGTGTGCACAACAGCACTCCGAAGTGCTTTGCAAGGATTCAGACAACAAATCTCTGAACACTGGGCAGGCCAAATGACATAACATTGCTACTTATTGTGATTTTATAGGGAGTTCTACATATGAACTTCTACAGACATGTACTAAGTTATTTAGATATAGCAGTTATGTTGCTGAAGGCAATATGTGAACTGGTATAACACCAATAGAAGAAAGAAAAAGCCACACGAGTAATAACTTTTTTTAAAAAATTCCCCACAATGTTCAGAAATGTTTAATTCATTTCATATTACTTGAAAGAAATTCTGTCTTCATTCAGTTGGGGTTTTTTTGAAAAAAATGTAATGGTTCCCTTTTTGTTTCAGGCTTCTATTTTAAAACTCATCATAGGCTTGTAGTTGAAATAATTCTATTTTAATGTTTAATAAAAGACTTTAATTTCCCATATTGGTATTTCTTTCCCCAGAACTTATTGGGAATCATTAATAAGTTTTCAAAAGGTTTTCTGTGCTCTGTAGATATGTAATATCTCCATAATATAACCTGAAAAAAGTAGTGTAATGTTCTGAAATGATCTGAGATGAAAATCAACACCATGATCTTCATTTCCAGACATCCTAGAGGCAAAATTGGCCTAAGATTTTATTGGTTTTTTTTTTTTCCCTACTGTTCTTCATAGCTTACTCTTCATCACTTGTGGTGTACCACTCAGTGGTGCACCACTCAGTGGTGCTGGCAAAAATGGCTGTGGGGCTGACCTGAGATCGCTGCTGGAGAAGAAATAAGAAGCAGTAATTCATTAAGTTCACATTAAAGTCAAGAAAAAGCAAATGTAACTGTGCCCCAAGGTGGTAGCCAAAGAGGAATGTAGTAGATTTAGATAATGTAAAGGGTTTAAATACATCTGCTCACATTATCTTGTATTAGCTCTGAAGACTTCCCTCAGCAAAAATTGCTTTTGTAAAATGTCTAATTTTGAGTGGTCTGAAATATATATATAATATATAATTTTTTTTCCAATCATAACATCTCAAGTTCTGTTTTCAGTGCTAGTTTGATAAACTTTAGCAAGAAATTTCACCATTTGATATCCGAATCTATGGATACAAAGCAGAAGGTACGGAGACATTTCTGACATGGTGAAATAGATTACTCAGTTGTTACCAGTGCTATTGCCACTTGAAATTGTTAGTTTCTCATTTTCACTTTTTATTTCAGAAGAAACTTTATATACATAATTTAAAATAGTCTTATGTGACGCAAATGAGAGTCTGGATTCAATATTGACTGTATCAAATTCAGATATTTAAATCAAAGTTCCAGTGAAGTCAACTGCACCATCTGTGGTGACAAAAAAGAAAAACATTCAAGAACCCTGATATACATTTGTAGATCTGTTGATTTTCAGAAACCTACATTTCTCCGCTCAAAATACAAACTCAATGCCCAGATTAAATTATATTAGTTCAAGAGATTATTAAACTGCATGGTCTTTCACAATGTTCACCTTTAAAAGAACATCAGTGTTATATTTTAATGGACTTATGCAGTGCAATTATTCATAGAACAACTGTGCAGATAATTCATATTTTTCATCACCTTAAAAACGTTGGAGAATTTCTGTATTTTTTAGATAGAGGTGTTTATGAATGAGAATAATTTTTTCAGAACTTGAAACAACAATATATCAAAGTGATGCTTTATTAAATGTATATTTGTTAAATTCATACAATGGAGCAAGATTTTAACATTAAACACCTAAATATGTAGTTTAGTTATTTAAATCAGGAACTTAACCTTAGGATTGTTGACACCTGTGTCTTACTTTGCTTTCCTGCAATAAAGGGAAGACACTATTGCTGCCCCTTCAGCCATGGATTTAACTGTGGTACATCATTGTCTTCTTATTATTCATTGATGTTGAATGTACTAATATGAGGAAAGAAGAGATATAGCCTAAAATGGTTGCAGATGTTTGACAGCAAAATTAGCTGCCAGTTTTCTAGATGAGATGTAGCATTTTTTCTTAAGAAAAGAGTAATTCTACACACAGATTCTCTCTCCCCTAGGATGTCCTTGTACTCCACTGTACAAACCATTACCAAAACTTTTAAAGACAAATATCCTCCTCTCACAAAATCACTGAGCTGCAGCAATAAAGAATGGCACAATCCCAGACAGACAGATAAATAACACAGTCTAACACTGAAGAGGGTTTTACCACTTGGGGGATAAAATTATTTCTAGTTTGTTTTGTGATTGTGTGTTAGATTCCGTGACTAATGAATATACGGCTATGTCTCATCATCTGTAGCAAAGTGTCAGAAGTCCATCTATATGGAATAAAGTTTCCTGTGCTGGAACAAAGGGATTTTTATGGAAGCATGCCCAACTGTTAGTAACTCTCTTTACAGCAGCAGTGTCAGGAAAAGATGGGGTTCTGTTCTGAATGATCACCAGAGCTGAAAAGATGCATTTCTTACTACAAATTCAATACAAGAATCGCAGATGAAATGTTGATTGCAAAGTGGATACTGAATTCTTACATCAGATTTAGTGCAGCTAGTCACTTGGTTAAATATTTTATCATCTTCTATTGTCACAGAATCCATACAGCCCCTCCCCCCAAAATAAATGACAAAAGCCTCAAAGCTCACCTGCCCCAAACCCATGAACTGCAAAGATCAATCTCTGGCACTGGAATGCTCGGAAATTTCATCTGCAGATTTTCCAGTGGTGCCCAGTGAGTCAGGTTTTGTACAAATGTGCTTCTACTGCTACAATGACCAATTTTTCCCATATAAAGCAATTGTATTCCTTCAGGTAAGTGAGTATAGCATTACCAGTCTGGAACATGCCTGCTCTTGTTTGCCAGCCACAAACTAATCTCACCTTATTCACCATGGCAACATTGACACAGCTGTCTATCCCTCTGTTTCCATGGTAAAGGACCGGTAGGTAGGACTCCTAGTACTGCTTTATGCCAGACTTCTGATTCTGTCACAGATTTCCAAATATTCTAATGGCTAAAATTTGTGTAGAGCCCCTAAAATGTCATAGCCCCTGATCTTGGCATAAAAACCAAAATCAAAACCAAACCCCTAAAATTAAAACACACAGGAAATAGCCAAAATGAAACCAAACTGGAGACAAAATAGTTGGTCATTAAAAAACCCAACCAACCAACCAAAAACCAAAAACAAAACAAAAAACAAAAAAACCCAACCCCACAAAGAAACAAACAAACAAACCAAAAACAAACAAAAAAGCAAAGCAAAGCAAACCAAACAACACAACCCCCCAAAAAACAACAAAAGCCCCAAAACAAAATAAAAACCAAACAACCCAAACCACACAAAAATGCCCCCAGCAGTCTGTGAAAGCAGAAGCAATTAAAGCTCTTTTCTGTTGTAACAGATCATGTGATAACTTTTTCACCAAATCACAGGATTCTTTTAAGGACTTTTTTTTTCCTGTACCTATGGTCTTTTTCAAAAGTTTTTACCTTCTAAACACAGCCCTTGTGAAAACTTTCACCAATCAGAAATCTCTGAAATGAGAGTTACATCCCAAACAGTGAGCTCTTCGAAGTTCACTGCACAGAGACACAACTTTAAGTTTTGAAGTAAATGTCTACAAGTGGCACTGTAATCCTTCTCAGCAGAGTGAATTAAGAGCTCTAGACACATTTTCAAGTACTATGTTGTAGCCAAAGTTACCCTGTTAGTCCTCATGGTTGGGTTGGAGCACTTCCAAATGCTCTGGGTGATGCACATCCATTACTTTAGGGACCTTAAAAACCCAATATGTATGAACTGCTTTTGAAGTGTCTCCTTCAAGCCCTGAAGTCACTTTGATGCTTTTGAAATGTCTCTCCTACCTCTGCTTGAATACAAGACTATAAGAAAAAGTTCAAAAATTGTAGGGGGTTGTGACTGGGACTAACTACTTCATGTGAGCAGTGATCTGGTATAGAAGTTATTGCTTTGCTTCTGATAAGAAGACAAACATCAACCAGTTACTTTGCCCCAGTTTTCTCTACTTTTATGACAAGTCTGTAACACTGAACTTAGTATATGCATTCCTAAGCACTTTATTATTATTCAAGTATAATGTGCTACTGACATGGTTTTTGGAGTTGTGTTGAACAGCACTGATTCTTGTTCTGAATGCCAGGCCACATTTTGCAGTTTCTAAGTTTGTAGTCAGTAGCTAGTTATAGAGATGCAATCTTGAAAAAGAATTAAGAAACTGTCTTTCAGAAACATAGGAATAAATATATGAGTTTATTTACACTTTAGATACCCCAGCAATACCACAAAATTGCTGAATCTGTGGGTATTAGCTTGCAAAATGCTTCACTAGGGGAGTCGGTGCTATTGTATATTGCCAGCAAGTTCCTAGTATTCATTTAGATTTTCCTTACTAGGTCACTTCATTAAAAAAAGATTAAAGTCTACTCCAGCTAGAGGCATGAATTCCCACTTCTGTTTTCACAGAAGTCTGATATCAGTGCAATTCTGAAATAATCTTGGTTATAAAAGCAATGTTAAACACATTTGTTAGGAGACCGTACATCTCTTCTGGGTCTTTAGTGGGTCACCTAATTCTAACCTTTGTAGCACTTCAGTGCAAGGGAGTTTTCCCAAAGAGCATAGCTTTAAAGGTGCAGGAGCTGAGGCAAGTCCAAAGGTAAACATGACATAAAACCACAGCAGTGACATCTGCTGCGGTATTTTCCTTACACCTGACTGCCAAATTTGTAACTTCCCACACACGCCATTTGAAAGAGAGTCACAGAGATCAGCAATCTGAGACAGAACTTCCCTGAAATACTTTTGAGGAAGAGAGGTTTTCCTCAAGTAAATAGCATTCTGTTGGGAAGGAAATCAACTTGGGATAGCCAGGCAATGAACAGTATATCCTTTCTATGCCATGGCCAGGAAAGGACTGCCTATACCCATTCTTCACTTTAACCCAATAATTAGAACTAAATTAAAATTTTGAGGGAAAGTGGGTGATATTTAAATCCCTCTCTAGTCAAACAATAGGGTTTGAAATAGTGCCCACACATAAAAACTCTTGAATAGAGAAGTTTTCATTCCTGATTTGCACATGTGAGGGAGGGTTAGCCATGGTATGAGCGCACATTGTAACATGCCTCTGTGCTTAGCAGAAAACATCTCTTTCATTCAGTTAGATGGGTTTTAGGTGTGAACTGGTCACTAGAAAATGGTTTTGTATCAGAGCTTTATGCCACAGCAATAATTTAAGTATCATGGGGACCTCACCAGCAGAAGCACAGGAATGGACAGACTTTAACAGCAACTAGGTAAAGGCATTTGTGAATATTCCTGATTGCTTAAAGTTTGAACTTTGGCACCTAAAAACGGTTTTGAGGTCACAAATTCCACATGCTAAGTCCCCTTCTGACTTCTGACTCTGGTCAGCTGAACTGTGCTGACTTTCATATTTTTACTCAAAAGATTAAGTGTATTCATTTGGCTGTGCATGTTGCAAGAGCACTAAAAGACTGCTAAAGTACATGCTCACCATGGGCCTGATCAAAGCCCTTTGAGATCAATGGGAATATTTCCTTTGACTTCAATGGGCTTTTGATAAGATTCCAAATTACCCAGTGGAAAGTTAGCCTCTGAAGGATGGTCCTGATGTTAGCATACCCATGGGCATGGCACTCAAAAGGATTTGGCTCTGGACCTGGGTGATACACTCACTGCCTCTCACGCTGGAGCAGATGCAAGTGTGACATCTCGTTCTGATATTTCGTAAAATACCACAGTGATGATAAAGGAAGCATATTTTGACTGACAGCTTCCATACTAGCTAGTACTTGAAACAGCTTGCAGCCACATCAGGATCTGGCAGGAAGCCAGATCCCATTCACAATAATGGGACATCGTACAAATATCAACAGGGCTGTATCCAAACCAGCTGTTATTATTAATTTCATGTCTTTTAAGAGGAAGAGAGGATTTCAGCCATTTGAAAGGATTTTTCAAATGAATAATTATACTGTTTGGTGATGTTTAATTTCTGTTTACCTCTGAATGCTACTAAAGTTGTAGCTAGTGGTCCCATATGAATTGGATTTAGAGATACAATTGCTGTTCAATTTAGCTGATTCACTTGAGATATCTTCTGCATTTTTGTTACAGGAGATGATTTTTTGAAGAAAATTGAAGGCAACTGAATGTTGACAAAAATAAAAAAACCCACAAAGTTGGATTTTAGAAAACTGTGCTTTGATATAAGTGTCTGCAGACAGTTTAGAAAATAAGAAAAAAAATATTTGCTGTTCTTGTGGAAAAGGATCAGCAATTGGGGATTAGAAGTGAACAAACAATTCACAGTGAATCATCTCAGCTCCATGGAAGTTTTCAGGGTCTTCATTCTATTTTGCCTTAAGAGCTAGCTTGAGAGTAGATGTGCTACTCTGTTCTGCTATACTACTTTCTTTCTTTTTATTAGAGAGAATTTCCAACAAATAGAGATTCAAGTTCAGCTGTATCTTTTGTTTGGCAACAGCAGAAAATTTTTAGATGCTTTATGGAAAAGGTTTAGTCTCTATACTGGAAGGCTATATTAGGGTGAATATAAACATAAATGATAGTGGAAGAATAAAGAAAAACATAAGCTCAAAGATTATGTGGACTGATCAGGTAAAAGCGGTAGATGTATCGTCAAATTTATAACCAACATAAGAGTTTCGTGGCTCTTTTAAATGATTTAGATATGACATTTTCAAGTGGAACAAATTGTCAACTCTTGATACTGTTTCTGTTCTTCTATTGATATAATAATGTGTGCATGTATATATATATGTATACATATAAATGTATTTATAGCTAAACAACAAAACCTACACATATTAATGTTAGAGGAACCCTGTAAAATGTATTTTCTTAAGCCTGATGTTGAGGAGTTAGTTTGAATGACAGATTTCAGAAGAAAACTAAAAATATATAAGTGGGTAGATGTATGCAGGGATTTTTGAAACTGTGGAGCAAGTTCCAAAAGGGTTTGGTTATGATATGAAAGTTGTAGGGGAAGAAGAGGGAGAGTATCAAAGGAGACTGCTGTTTCTGGATGACTGAGGGTGGTAGCATGAAAACTTTAAAAGAAAGCTTTAGACAGTTCAGAAAAGAAAGATTATGAATCTGGTTAGTCATCCATGTTTTGAGAAATTACTGAGCTGCTTAAGATGAGATATGTGACTTTGAAAGAATAAAGGTCTTTTTGAAGGTTTTGTTTAGGATACGGTAGTGGAAAACCCTGCAATGGAGGGAAGGGGAGGAGGGGGAGGGGGAGGGGGAGGGGGAGGGGGAGGGGGAGGGGGAGGGGGAGGGGGAGGGGAGGGGAGGGGAGGGGAGGGGAGGGGAGGGGAGGGGAGGGGAGGGGAGGGGAGGGGAGGGGAGGGGAGGGGAGGGGAGGGGAGGGGAGGGGAGGGGAGGGGAGGGGAGGGGAGGGGAGGGGAGGGGAAGGAAACCTTGGAGACTCCAGATGCCAAAGAGACGTAGTGGAAAAAAACCCTTACTATCTTGCAAGAAACCCCAATGTTGGTCACACCCATGTTATGAAAAAAGTTTTGCAAATACAGTGAGGTTTAGTTTTAATTGTACTCATCCCTGGGACTGTTGGGTTCACTGCTCTAGAAAGTTTATTTTTCACATTATAAAGTCATTGGTTCAACAATTTGTATGAGGGATTTTTGTCCTTGACAGATTTGAGTACTATTTTCAGTCCTAATCTTATCTCAATCTCTATCTTTCTATTTTTTCTTGCTGTTTTATCTTCAGATTTCAAATAACAAAGTCAAAGCTTGGGGTTCTGAAAAAAATATACTAAAAATGAACTCTGCAGAAATACATTTGAAAATGTATGTATCTCCAAATTAAAGCTGCTAGATGTTTTTCAGCTCTACCTTGGGAAATTTCCGACCTGCATATGAAATACAATTGTGCTTTCTGTGCTTTTAAAGTTGTTACTAGCCTGACTGAATGCGCAGCTGGTAGTGATCTACAGTTTTTGTTTATCCTGCTGAGTTAAAATGAGGGAGGACATATTTGTAGACTCATTCAGCTAAAATTCTGAAATGCTGTCTCATGTACTTTATTCTCCTAAAATGCTGCCTCGTTCAGTTAATTTTCTCAAAGGTTCCTTTTGCTAACAGTAATGCTTAACAAGTCCAGCACCCAAACTTTTCATGTCTATGTCAGAGGTCAGTTTCTGTTTGCCTTTACCTGTAAGAATTTTCTTAGGAAAGGATTAGGAAAATACAGGTTTGAGGACGAGCAATTTTAGGTATCAAGTAAAAGTTAGAGATGTTCTGTTATGATGAATATTTAAGAGTTAAAATATTTTTATCGAATCACTTTTACTTTCACACATCCATTAGTAAAGCAGAACACCACTTAAAAGAAAAATCTTATGCAAAAACTACCCCTCGAATTATTATCTTCCAAAAACCTCACTTAGTATTTTCAACAACTTTGGATCCTGAAAATTTCCAATTATTTAAAGATCACATTTATAAAAGGAAAAGTTGCTTATATTTAAAATACATAGATGGCAATATAGATTGGTTTTATGCATCAGTCTGTCTGTACGGTATCAATGCCTGTAAGTGTACTTGCCACAAATAGTAATACAGATATATCCCAGTGCTTCCTTTTTGATAGTGTCTTGTAGCTTTTGTTTTGTTTTGCTTTGTTGTTGTTTTTTTTTTTTCTGCCAGTGTTGTCGTAGCTCTTCTGTCTGTGATACACCAAGACACAGTATTCTATGTTTTTATAATATGGGAGATGCAGTTTTATCTATGTGCAGTACTGTCTTTTTGCTCAACATCTCCTTGAAAAGGGCAATTATTTTCCTGAACCAACACATCAACAACTGTAGTGAGTTGTTTGGGGGGGAGGGGAAATTGCTGGTGTTTAGGGATTTTTTTTTTTGTTGTTTATGTGTTTTTTATCTTTTCTTGAAGTCACAGATAAGCATTTCTCATCTAGTGAACTTTTTACATCATGTGGATAAAATCTGATATTGTACGCCTTAGTGTGTGATTCTCTTCCTCTTTGCTTTAACAGCTAGCGATGCTCCTGAGTCTATTTATCTGTTTATGTGATTCATCTTAGAATGTGCTAACTCTTAAAAAAAGAAAAAAAAAAAAACAGAAAAAAAAGGGAAGAAGGAAGAAAATGTACCTATTTATTTGCATGAAGTGGAAAAAATTGTTTTATTTCTGCTCCCTTGTTCACCAGCTTTCTCTTGCATTGCATATACATTTTTTCCTTCTGGGCTTTGAGGGCTCTACTGTTTTTATTCATTAAAATGGTCTTGTGGCTTAAAGTATTTTGTAATAATGACTGTGTCTGTCACTTCATAAAAGTGCTATGCCTTTCCCACATAAGCCATTGTTTTTCTCAAATGCTGGGTGTCTATACTGCAAGGCAGTCCCTCTCCGTACCAATAGCAGATTATTTTTTCTTCAATCTTTTTCTTTTATATCCTTTTCATTCAGAGCACACTTGTAAATCACTCAAGTAATAGTCTATTTCTTTGGGTTGAATTTGTTACTATTCAAGTCCTCTGGTTATTACCAGTAGTTCTTCAGTTCATCTTAGATTTTAAGGATTTTCTGTTCAGTAGACTAAATGTGTAAGAAATTATAGATAGTTTTTTATTTCTGGGACTGCACTGATAAAGTTACATGTTCTTTCCAATTCTCTTGGTCTTATGGCATAGTTTTCTTCATTTTCTTCCATGTTTCATTTCCATTTCTCATTTAAATTTTTCATGTACCATACTAATTCTGAAACCAATGTATTCATTCAATGCCTACTTCTGTTTGTCATACGACTGTATCATTTAATAAAACCCTTGTATTGAGACATCTCAGCTGGAGTTCTCCTAAATAAAATGGGAAATATTTTGATGTTGCTGTTGGCTTATCCAAACTGCCTGTAGACAATTCTGTTGGAAACTGATCTGTTTCCTTCATCCAGAAAATAAGTTACTGGGAGCCATTCTTTAATAAAGGGATTAGATTTTTGCCATGTCTAAGATTATGCCATCTACATTTAAAAGTATGAAGATTTCTAGCTGTAAATCACCATTTTAGTACTTCCAGCTTTTCTGTAGAAGTATTAAGGTTTTATGTGCTTACGATTTTATAAGAACTCATTGAAAGAACTTTGATGTAAGTTTTTAGAGGAGAGTATCTCTTTCATATAATTTAAATGTTCAAGAAGATTGCACTGTTTCGGACAAATATTGTTTTAAAAAAAGTTCTACATAACTGCAGGACCAAAACAAAGTAGTTTTTCCCGTTTATAATTTCAATTTTCATTTTGCTTTTTGGGTTACTGGTTCTCAAGTCCTCATTCCCCATCCCCCCCCCACTCTCTTTTATCTTTCTGATTTACTTAAATACCATTTTGTTTTCTGCATTGGGTTTGCCTGGCCAAGCTTTGGTAGTAGGGTGGCTACAGGGGTGGTTTCTGTCAGAAGCTGCCAGTAGCTTCCCACATGTCCAGCAGAGACAACCCCTGGATGCTCCAAAGATGGACATGCCACTGCCCAAGGATGGGCCAGTTAGAAATGGTGATAACGCTTCTGTGATAACAGATTTAAGAAGAAGGAAAAAAACAAAAGTTGTTGCAGAGTTGTATTTGTGTCCAGAGAAGAGCGGAGTGAGAACACTTGAGAGGAACAACTCTGCAGGCACCAAGGTCAATGGAGAAGGAGAGGCAGGAGATGCCCCTGGTGTGGGAGCAGGAATTCTTCTGCAGGCCATGGTGCAGAGCATGGTGAGTCAGGCTGTGCCACCTGCAGCCCAGGGAGGAGCCCATGCTGGAGGAGGTGGACGTGTGGGAGGAGGCTGTGACCTCATGGGAGACTCAAGGAGAGAGAAGCCCACACTGAAGCTGCCTTTCCTTGAAGGATGGCATGCTATGGCAGTGACCCACGCTGTAGCAGTTTGAGGGGAGCTGTTGCCCATGAGATGGACTCACACTAGAGAAGTTTACGGAGAACTGTCTCCCGTGGGAAGGACCTCACAGTTCAGCAGGGGAATGACTCCTCTCCCTGAGCAGCAGGAGAAACAATGGGTGATGAACTGACCATGACCCCATTCTGTGCCCCCTTGCATCTTGGGGGTAGGCAGTTGAGCTGAGAAGGTGTGAGGGGTGGGGGGACGGTGTTTTGAAGGTTTTATTTTACTTCTCATTATCCTACTCTGCTTTTGTTGGTAATAAATTCAATTAATTCTAATTCTAGCTTGTTTTGCCCGTGATGGTATTTGGTGAGTGATCTCTCTCAGTCTTTCTCTCAACTCTCAACTTCCATTATATTTTCTTTCAGCTGTGGAGGAGAGTGATTGAGAGGTTTTGGTGTGTGCCTGGAATCCAGCCAGCAGCTACCCACCACATTTTCCTTCTTTCCTATGCAAAAACCAGACAATTATGTAGGAAAATGCCACATGCTTCCCTGTATCTTACCCCTCTACATAAGAATGAATTGTTTCAGATCAGTTGTATTTCATGCGGACTAGTACGACTGACACCTCCCTGAAAGTCTTTGGGCTCAGCCTTTTGGGTAAAGTAGTAAAGTTGCATGACTGGAAGCTATATTTCTGAGAGATTGCTAGGTATTAGGTCAGTGTTCTCCATAATTTCCAGGTATTACTGGGAAATACTTTCTCTAAATCAACCTTTACAGGGTCCTATCTCAGAACTGCAGAAATGCAATTAACAGATCTCTGTGTGAACCAACTCATAACGGGGCAGCTTACATGGGCAGAAAAAGGTAAGGATCGATGAATTTGTCTTTAGACCCTGCAAAGAGAATGGGGAAGAGTGCCAGATGGCCAAGAGAAAGATATAAGGAATCTGTTATGCTTAAGACTAACAAGTGATCCAGAGGGTAATGTTTCCTTAAGGCATAATCAAGCATTCAGGAGACAGATGGTGGAAAGAGTAGGGAGTCAGGACAGTTCTAATTAGTCCAACACCATATGGAGTTGCTTCTTTTCTAGAAGCTCAACCTTCTAGACAGGCCTGTGGGTTTACCTACTGGACATCCCAGAGATCTTTGAAAGTGTTTAATGACTCACAACCAACCCACTTGCCCAGATTTTTATTTCACAAAAATAAGTGGATGATATTAAGTATGTGGAGCCTGATGCTTAAATCTCCCATATGAAACTATGATGTAGCTGGACTGGGACCAAAGAACCAAGATATTAGAAGAATCCCTAAGTCTGATAGAGCTGGAGTCTACAGAGGTCCCTGAAATATTACTTCATTTTGTTTTCATTCATAAAAAC
This sequence comes from Acanthornis magna, assembly GCA_036785705.1. Lineage (NCBI taxonomy): Eukaryota > Metazoa > Chordata > Aves > Passeriformes > Acanthizidae > Acanthornis > Acanthornis magna. Next base: position 26,677,188 of record JAWUZG010000090.1, on the reverse strand, counting down.
TCATCTCCTTACTTCCAGCCTTCATGTAGGAGGAAGTATTGCAATTCTTCTGCCATTATATATGTGGGCTGTACTCCTATTTTGCAGGGGTTTTTGGCCAGTGTGATCACCCCCTTTATCGCTACTCTTAAAAAGTAGAAGATATCTTCTGTATCTTAATTGTATTTATCTGTACTTGTATCCTTTTTTTATTTTGTTCACAAAATCTCACACCATCTGTACATGCTGGGAAAGACAATGGCTTTTAGTCCTGGGAGAATACAAAAGAGAAATCCACTAGAGAGCATAACTATGGTTTAGGGTAGATTGCAGTGCAGACAGGCATTTCTAAGGGCGGGGACAATGGGTAAAATAGGGACAGTGAGACATGTGAAATCAGGATCTCCCAAGTCACATCTGGAAGCAGCACAGCACAGCAGCTAATTCAGTTGAATGGAGTTCTCATCAATGTCTTTACAATGAAAATATCTTCTGTATGCATCAAGAAAATATTAATTTAAAAATTGTTATATTTTTTCAATACTACCTGCAGCCATGAGAAACACTGAAAACATGTAGATTTTCTTCAGAAATAGTAGTTTTCTCACACTACCTCATACTTGTATATGTGTGTACTCAGTTGAATTTTAAATAAAGCTATTATATCTTGCAGCAATTAATGCTTAAGTCCCAATATGGCCCAAAAACATTCTTCTCATCACTGACAAGTGGGAAGTGCATTTGTCAAACCTTGTCCTCTACCTGAAAAAATAAATACAGAATCCAGATCACCTAGTATTCTAATGCCAGAAAATACATTGGCACTCATCTTCAGATGTTTGGTATCTCAGTGTTTTTCAGTACAACCTTTTAGCTGACTCCTAGAATTTTGCACAAAACAAGACAGACTACTGCCTTGTTGTCACCAATCACCCACTGCTTATTTTTTCCTTCATTTATATTTTAAAAAATAATTTTAATTTTTTCACTTCCTATATTGAAGACAAAGTCCTTATCATCCTATTCTCATTATTTCCTAATATATACATTAAGCTTAACCTAAATGTTTATAAACCATACATTTTAAAGACAGGAAATTATTTTTAGTGGGGTTTTGGTGACTACTTTTCAATTAAACTTTCTTTACATACTGCAAGACATCATTACAAATGAATGCATAGCTTTTCATTTTGAGAGTTATCAACTGGCACTCAGAATCTGAGGCAGTCTCTGGCTCACACATTCTAGAAAGATAACACTCATAAGCTCTGGGTGAAATTACCTTCTTTTATTTCTTCTGTTACCAAATTCAGACATTAAGGAGTGATCTAGGCTGCTACTCTTTTCATCTCCAAGTCCAAAGCTTTACTATTCCTTAAAGCTTTATCTCTGTTCAACTACTCTATAAAGTTGTTGAGAGAGGCAATGACTAACAAGAGCTGAATTGCCAGCATTATGTAGGTGACACAGCACCAGCATGACACAAAACCTAAACCCTAATGTTTCTCAAAAATCACAGTATTCTTCTGAAATCGACCTTGGATGAAGAGCAAGTAAAAGAATACAGAAAAGTTAAAATTATACTCTTAAGATAAATATTTGTGCTCTATCAGTCTGTAGAGGATGAAGTTGACTTGCAGTTCTAGTACATTTGCCCATTATTTAAAATTTGATCTGGTCACTGTGACATCTTTATTAAATGTTTTCGTGAATTAACTGTAAAGGAATAATCTCAATAACATTACTCATTTGGAGTTAGGTGTGTACCTAACCTAATTGTCTAGACTCTGTGCATAGTCAGCAAAGAGAGGTGGCTCCAGGGTTCTATGGATGCCATTCACATCTTGCTTAACACAGTAATTCAGGTTCTGTATTTGATTAATCTTGTCTCTTGTGATGTGTTTTCTTATTTAAAAATCCATTTGACTGGTTAAAAATACCCCGCTCCTCAACATGGATGCTAAGTACTTAAGTAACCACACTGTAGAAATATATGTTTTATATTTTCATTTCTTTTGCCCTTACGCACACTTCTGGACCACCTGACCACAGATTCTAGCTGCTTTCTCGGTGGATTAGCTATTCATGATCCTCAATATAGAGTTGTCTCTTCAAGATGTCATCTTCATTAGCAAACTCCTCATTTCTGCTGAAAATTACTGCCCTGGTGCTTGCATGTGGCCAGATTCTTTGCCCCTGCTTATTGTGAGGTGTGCAGTACTTGGTGGCAGCTCATCTTTTATTATGATGGACAGGAATGAAGTGTACTGGAACATAACAATCATAGCCTTGTAAGGTGGAGAAGAAAACAAACTCAGAAAATCTGTAACTGTTGGGGCTGTTTGAAAGTTTTTCTCCCAAGAGGGGCATGAAGGGTTTGACTATAAAAAGCCTGAAAAAAAGAAATTGAGGGAAGATGAAAAGAGAAGTAGAGAGGCTGTGTGCATATCTATGCTGTTGGAGAATGAAGACTTTGCAGCACCTAAAATCAATCCCAACACCTCAGATAAAACATTGCTTTAACCCATCAGTGATTGAAATGCATTTTATTTTATCCTATTATTCTTTCTTTTGAAACAAGTCAGTGCAAATTTCATTGGTATATCTTTTTTTCCTGAACTCTGTTTTATTCATTATATTTTACTGTATTTTTTTTTTTTTGTTTTGTGCTTTTTCTTCTTTTTAAATTAATTATTCATTAAGCATTAATTTTAGGAATGAAATTACTTTCAATAAAAACTAAAATACATAATCATATTTTTCATCATACTAAGTGTAATCATTGCATATAACTCTGAATGTTAAATCAGGAAAACTTCTAACTCACATATATAATATTTCACATATTTAAAATTACTATTTAGACCAGGTTTTCTACAGAGATTTTTTGTAAAACTATTTTTCAACAGCAGAATTATGGGATTGTTCTTCTACCTTCCCATTCGAATTTCAACTTTAAGACAAATTCAAATACAAAGAGCATGTTTTGAAGAGATAATGAAAGAGATTGGTGGAAAAAAAAGAAAATAAAGTTTTGGGGTTTTTTTTCAGCAATAAACTAATTTACCAACAGTAGGAGTTTGTCCCTGCCTATTCACTACATTATTAACTGAAATTATCTTGTCTTAATTTAGTAATCTTAGTTGGCTTTATGTTAAAATCCTTCTTTTGAAAGTCAGATTCTTATTCTTTATGCCTTGCCTATGAACATCCTTTAATTCCAATGCACGGAATTGTAGAAAATGCACAGGATTGTAGAAAATGAGCTCACTTTTTCACTGGAAAGTAAAGAGGGTTAATAGATGAAATTATTTTGACATCAAGCATCAAGTTTTAGCTGCACTAGCTCTGCTTCATCAGGCAGAGAGGACAATGCTCTGTTGAATCTTCATTTCCTTGACTGATGTTCCAGGAGAACAATTGCAGGGTTAACTCAACTGATTTCCTGGAGTGGACTGAGACTCCATTGTGGAGATTTTGTTAAACCTGCTGAGAATGACTGCTTCTTCTCTAAGCAATCATTTTTTGAAACATTTATCTGTTTGTATTTGCTAACATTTTTCATAAACTAAACCTGACTGCCAGCTGTACAGAAAGGAACTGCTACACAAAAATGAAATGTTTGATACATGACAATGTGATTTATGTAATTTTTTTTTTCCCCCTCAGTGTATGAAGAGAAAGATGTTGATAAATTTTAGTGAGTTCAGTGGAGGATCACCACAATGAGACAGGATGGAGCATTTGCCCTGCCAGGAGAAGTTTAGGGACAGGGGCTGATGCAGTCTTGAGACAAGATGGCTGTGGGGGCACTCCACACCAGTCCTCCAACTGAAGGAAAAGGAAACTTCTCAAAAGCATCAGTAAAGAAGCAGTAGTGTACGATACCTCATATGCTGTCCAAAGCTGGGATTTTTTCTGAGTTTTACTGAAGACTTTAAGCAGTCTGAATTCAATGTGTTCAGTGCTGAAAATAAATTGTCATATTAGCATTAAGAAAAATTCTTGGTTTTGGCATCGGGAAGAAGAAAGAGAAAGGCCTAAAAAGCAAAACAGCAGAAAAGTAATTCTACTGTTGCAAACATTGTATACTAAAACATTCAGTTTTGTCAGTCAAGAAGCTGTGAAGTTAATTGTCCTAGGAATGATTCTGCTCGCTGTCCCTATATAACATTAATGTAAACTTACTTTGAGAGTACAATTTGTTTTTAAATAATGGCTTAATCATGTGAGTTTTACCCAGTGATGTTTTCCATCTGCAATTACTGAATTGTCTGCCGACAATTTTGTCCATTTTTCCACTGCAGTTTCAAGTTTATCCATGAGAAGATGAGAAAAACTCATTTCAGGGGTATTAAAAGTACACAGAAAGTAGGTCTGGGTAAATGGTTTGGAAAAAATCCAAATTTTATCATGCATGAAAAGCACAGAGCACAGAAATAATGCAAGAAAATAATTTCTTATGCTGTTTTATCCATCCTGTGTGTCCAGATTTATGTGAATACCAAACCCAAGTATCTTGGATGATTGATCATTGCTTCATAAAGCTTCTGGTCTGGATTTAGCTTGCCTTCATGCAACCATGCAATGACACAAAATGTCATACGTGATGGATATGGCTTTGATAAAAACACAAAAGAACACAGAAACAGCATTAAGAAGTTTTGTCCACATGATTTTGATTCATTTGTCATCCATTCTGAACATTGATGAAAATAACAGAAAATCCATGAAGGTCTTTGATCTTTGGAGGGGGGTTTTGTGAAAAAGCAGCTTTACCAGGAATCAGAGAATCATAGTATCATTTAGGTTGGAAAAGACCTCTAAGGTCATTGAGTCATCTTCCTTTGTCTTTCCATTCCTCACTTTTTTGAACACATATCTCAGCCAGGAGTGAATTTGATATGTGATGGCCTTCTTGAATGAGATACGCCAAGTAGTATCTTTCAAAGCTCTTGGCACTGAAATCTTGTGCCCTACATAAAACCCAAGCAATGTAACATTACATGGGAATATATGAGACTGAATCCCCTGTTCAGTTCAGGAATTCTGTGTGACACAGACCCCGAGTGATATTCATATGGCTGCTTTCTATTTAGCATCATTACTCATTGGCTTGCAGTGGTGCAAGAACATTTCTGACACCACCACTGCGCTCTGCTGGTGCATGGGATCCTTTCCATGCTTGTCAAGTTCTGCCTTTGATGTCCAAAATTCAGGAAGACTGTAGTTTATAGCACGTCACAACATTTGTCCATGTGAATTCTCTTACACAGTAGAGTCGCAGTAGTTCTGTTGTTTTTGAGGAAAATGATTCCTACACTCAGTGGGACTGATGATTTCTAACTTGGTGATTGTGCCAAGAAGTTGCCTCCAAAAAGTGCTTTAAAATGTTTATCAAGCACCTTAACAAGACCTCTTGCCATAATTTCCATACTATACTCATGGAATCTACTGTGAAGATTACACGAAAGGCCATTTCCAGGACCCTTTCCTGGATTTCAGTCCTGAATTGCACTCCTCAAAGGAAGACCATGGGTGCACATCACAAAGAAAATGGATAATACTTAATGAGCTGGGTAGGAGCAGTTTACTTAGTCACTAATAAGTCACTTACAGAAATTGTAGCATTCGATTTAAGCCATACCTTAATGCCTAGATTATTGAATCATACACTTATTGAGTTGTAATTTAAGGCAAACAGCTATGTTTTTACAAACAAATTATTATATGCATATTACCTTATACATAGAATTTATATCTATTTTGATTGGACAACACTTAGAAACTCTTGTGATAAGCAATTTGCCAAGTCAAAAGATTACTTAGGTATTAGTACAGTTGGCAAGAAAACAGAACTTGCTATCTTTTGAGAAATTTCTACACTTTGAATAATTGTAACTCCCTGTGAGAAGTAAATGTTTCAAGACATTTTATGGATTCAAAGGGCTTAAATGTTTTGTTTTGGGAAACACTGATGTAGCCCTTCAAAACATTAAACCGTTGCAGTATGCTTTTACATTTTAAGTATGATTAATATATATAACGTATTAGGTACAAGGACTGAAATTGAATATCTTATTTTTACTTTCAACCACGTATGTCAAAGAAACTGAAATATTTTTGTCAAACATTTTTTTAACATCAGGGCATTTTTTAAAATTAGCTTGATCTCTTTATTTTCTTTGCTTTTTTTAACCCTATTAATTGCTAAAACTAGTCAGTTGTGTGCTGACCCTCATAAAAAAAAGTGTTTTGTAATAGGTGTGGAGGGCATTTGAGCAGGTGGAAAATGAAAAAAGGAAAAAATAACTTGAATTACCTCCCTGCATAGTAAGTACAATCCTTGCAAGTATAAGGCACTAGCTGTACCTGTCTGGAGTACTATAAACAATTCTGGTCAAGATCAAAAAATACTAGCTCAGACTGATCACTAATATGAGAAAGGGTTTAGAAAACCTTTTATGTTGGAAAAACCTTCAGCTGAGTAAAATGAAAGTGGATCTATTTTAGCTAAAGAATAAATTTCAACAGAATAATAGAATATAGATTGTCAATTAATAACTTCTGCTCATAAATTACAAGAAGGTTCTTAATATCCGAATGTTTCACTATTTCAAGTGTGAGTCATTAGAACACATCTGAGTAAAACATATCTTTAAGTTGTAGTTTCCTAAATTTGGGATGAAATTTTGTGTGATATATTTGCTTACAATTGCAGGGATTAAAACTAAATTTTCCATGGGCTGCTGGGAGGTGCTTCAGTAAGTACGCTGAGGTCTTTTTAAAGCAAACAATACTCTTGTCTGGCTTGCAAGTTTTCTTTACATGAAAGATAGGACAGAAGGGACATTTCTGATAGGGAGGTAAGGAGCTAAAAACTGCAACCATTAACTTAAAAGCACTCCCAAATCCAGTAATATAGGGATAGCCATTAAATGCTTTTCTAGTTCTATATGCTACATTCTCATGTTGCTAAAGGATGGTGTTTCCAAGCATGCCAACTGAGGAGTATTTTAAATGAAGTCTTTAAACAGCAATGTGGTGAGAAGGCAGTCTGCTGTGTTAACACCTCTGTTGTTAAAAGATAAGGTCATATTTCTCATTGTGACTTTAATGGCCACTTCTTATTCTGTGTTCCTGCTCCCTGTGTGGTCTGTACTTATATCTGCTACTTTAATAACTACAGCAAATTTTTACCATGACCATTAGCACAGTAGAACAAATGCAGCATGGAAAAGCTGCTAAATTATTTCTCGATTAATGTTCCACCAGCAAATTTGCTTGTTCTCTTATTATTGAGTCCATATCCTTTATACAGAAAGCATAATTTCTAATTTCCATCTTGCATTTATTTTATCTCAGAAATCCTACTGAGTCAGCCAACATGCCAATAATAATGTATGGGCAATAAAACAGGAAGTCACCTTGAAATGCCATAGATCTTTACTTTTTTTATTCTTATTGTTGTGTTGGATTATGAGTTAAGTTGAAACTGGGGAAAATGGAAAGTGACACCTTTTATTTTTTACCTCCTTAAAGAGAGTAAAAGACCAGAGGCATTTCCTGGTGTTGTTTTTGGCGAGTCTTTTTCATTATAGTAGTTATTGCTTTTTAGATTATTTGTTTTCATTGAGTTATTCTTTGCCTCTCAATCTACTCATAGTGAATTCAGATTCATGTATGGTATGGATGGAAAGAATCATTATGATTATCTATGCCAAACACCTGCGTGGCAGCCCATAAAATCTGAACCGATACTTCATGCATCAAGTTCATATCTTCTGCTTGAGGGACAATAGATCTTTTAGAAAGACATTCAGTTTTGATTTAAAGTCTTGAGTCTCTCTGACTAATGTTTGCACCTTTCTAAGACATGCAGCAGGCTTGGAAACCTGCTATAAGCAAATGGGATCTTGAGGTTCCACCTCCACTGACTTTCATGTTAGAATTGTTCATTTAAAATTGACTTTCATAAAATTTTCATGGACTCAAAAAAGAAAAATATCTCTTGCAAGTACTTCACATTAGGAAAAAATGTTAAAGAATGAGTAATGGTATCTGCACAAAACAGAATATATATAATATTTCTGAAAACAACAACAACAAAAAAAAAACCAAAAAGCCTTTACAGTTATAGCTACTACAAACACAAAGGCTGGCTGACAAATTATAAGTGAGAGTTGGTCAGAAAGCCCACCTTGATTTTTGTCCTTCCTCCTTTGATTGCTAAGTTGCATGAAGTAGATAAACACTTCCATCAGTTCTGCCAATCCTTCATATAAGATTGTACTTACATAGTTTTTTGTGACTAATCAAACAAAATATCTGAACATTTTGTGAAAGTGAACTTTTTTTGGTGTTCACTAAAAAGCATGGCAAAAACTTATGAGTAGATTTCTGTTCTTCAGAGATAAAATAATTTACATTAAATAAAAACAAATATACAAACAAAACCTAAAATAAACTAAATCAACTTGAGATAAAGTCATTTTGCCCCATGATGAACCTTATTTTGGAAAGCACACTTTTTCAGATGAAAGGAAGAACAAAGCTTGCTTTCATTCAGGATGAAATAAAAGCTTTTACATACAGGAGTCTTGCTAAATCTCTTGTGATGAAAGAATGGTATTTTTTGTGTAACTACAATTCTAATGAGGTATTATATACCCATTTTCTTTACCTATGGAGGAAAAGGTGACAATAAGGGAGTGATTAGTCATAGAAAATGTTGATAAAAGAAGCTCTGAGAGATCACCCAGCCTGTCCCTCAGTCCAATTCAGGATTAGCTACCAGAATGTCATTCCTGATTGATACCGCCTCAGTCTGATCTTAAATACTTTCAAAGACAGGGTGTTTACGAGATCTTTGAGAAACCCATCCTAAAGTTTCACTGCTCTTACTCTTGCAAATTGTTTTCTATACATCTGAGCTACAGCTCAGATACTTCGATTGCCTCTCCAGTTGTGCTGCTTCCAACTTGCTGGGCACATTGCTGGGCACTGCATTTCAGCTAAGGCTCGAGCAGTGCTGAGTAAGCACAAGGATTACTGGCTGTGTTCTGCAGAGGATGCTCTGCTTGTACACGGCTGTCTGATATTTGCTTTCTTTGTAACAACATGACACAGTTGACTCATGCTCAGAGAGCAATCTGCTATAATTCCCAGATCATCCCCATTTGGCCAGTTGTTTCCCATCTTATATTTGTGCAGCTGATGGTTCATACATAACTGGAGTACTTTTCACTTGCCCTTTAATCTTGTTATACTGGATCAAATTCAAATCATCAGCTGCGGTATTTAGTGTTCCTTGATGACAGCTACTTGAAGTATTGCTGCACATAGATTAATTTTCTGTAGGAAATTATTTTCTAACAACAGATCTGCACAATATTGTATCTATACCTCCTTATTCCTTTTCTTCCACCGACTCTAGATTCTTAAGCAGTGACTTCCATAGATCTGCTATATGATGAGTGATGCATATCTTTTTAATTCACATTGTTATGCCAAAGAAATTACAAAGAAGGTGGTTTTTCTGTTACATTTTTCCTCTTTACAGATATATATTTACATCACACTTTGCTGGTTAAGGGAAAGACAAAACAGACCTGGAGGATCTGATAATCATATTATGGTTAGTAAGCTCTTTTAAATCATGAGATAGAGCTGCAGGACTAGGATGCTTGTCAGGACTTGTCAGGAGGTATGTGGTGTTATTTTTAGTCATAGTTTATTTCCTTCTGCCTCAAAACTATTGATACTCATGTACACATGTGCTGAGTGAAAGACTACAAATGTCACTGTCATGTACACCTGGGGTCACTGCAGCAGAATTGTGTGCAGCAAAATTCAAGGGGTTTATTGGTACACCGTATTGAATAATGCACTAGGTTACACCAAAAAATATATATGGCATAAGGAAAAAATAAATTATTAGCATGCACATATGATTAATCAATATTTTAACATAGCCAAATAGTTCTCAGCATAGCCTTGTTATCAATATGAATTTTATATGATGCTGTGAAGACCTCAATGACTGTGCTAACTAGGACTCCACCTAAAACCCCCAGATTTTGCCTAGCAAATTTGGACTACTCTGTTTTCCAACATCTAAACAATTTTTTATACTTTATTTTTATACATCAATTTATATAATTATTTGGAGCATTATTGTAAATGTGCTAAAATAAAATCTTCGGAAGACTATAGGTGATTCACCTAAATATTATTATTAATATTGTTCTTGTTCTCGTTTAATATCTGCCAAACCTGTCAAGGTGCATCAGTACAGATGCACCTTAGTACAAGAGCAAACCTTTTTGATGTGAAGAAAATATGACTGAGAATCAGAAGGATTAAGTGTTCTGTCAAGGATGGTGCTGCAGTTCTGAATTATTTACAAAACATGGAATTCAAAATACTGAAGTTCAGCATTTCAGAGTCACAGTTTTTTAAACCGCACATCTTAGAAATACACTTTTTGATGCTTCCCAACTTTGGGGGCAAAGTTAAACACAAGTCATTTCTCCAGTCTTGAACACTTCTATTGATTTTGGACTTTGAGTAAAAGAAAACTCAACTGAGGTCACAAAGTTTCTGCTGTGGCAGCCACAGTGCAAGTGATTAAAACCCTGTCTCTCACCTTAAGTGTTCCAATTCAGTCTTGTGAAGTTTAACACCTCACCTAAAGTCCCAGCCAAATCTCAAGGGACTTTGAATTGACATCACAAACACACCTCCAAGTTTAACAAAGAAGCCGAAAAAGACAAACAAGGAAAAGAAATACTTATATGCCAGGAGCAGCTATTCCACAGAGATTCGGTCCAAAGAAAAGCTGGAAGAAAACACTGCAAAAGCACATTTTTTTTTACTTTCAAGGGCTGTAACTAGCCCCTGCTCCTTCCATAGGAGGGCTCAAGAGTGTCCAGATAAAACACTCTCATCTTTTACCTTAATGAACTCTGAACTGACAAGTCTTTTATGACAAATTCAGTGCTCTAGCAGTAGCTTCAAAACTACATGAGATTTAGAGCCCCATTTGAAGCCATATCTGGTTTGTCTCGCCTCTGTGACAAGTTCTCACAGTTCTCATCTGGGTCAGTAAATGGAGATCCCATGATAGGGAAAACTGACATCCCATTCATCTTGCTTTGCATGAGTGCTTTGCCTGTCAAAACAGCCACATAACAATGTTAGTTTTATATACTCTTAAGAAATGCAGCCCCAAATTGGCTGCCAAAACACAAGCAGGAAGAGTGCAGACAGGAGCATACACCAAGATGAGGAAACAAATTGAAAATTTAGATGACTACAAATAAAAAACAAAAAGGGTGTTGTCATCCTTCCTTTTTATCCAGAGAGATGTATTGCCTTCTCTTTTTTTCCCCCACATGCTAGTCAAAGCCAGGTGCATGAAAAATGTCATAGAGTTTGAGGTCAGAAAGGATGATCTGATCATTTAATTCATCCTCCTCCTGGGGTCTTATACATGTTCCAGTACTCTTTAATATAACTCAATGACCTTGGTTAAGAGCAGACATCTTTTTCAGCACACCAGAACAATTGGTATAGGCCTGCATTTTAGATAAATGTGGGAGAAAGTGAAACACACCACGAGCAGATTGGACCACTTTTGTGCAGGGGAATAAAGAGTTCTATCAGACCCTAGCATATGTCTGGTTGAAGGGAGTGGGGTGTGTGACTTGACTACAATTTTTCTTTATCCAAAATGATATGTACTAGGTATGTGCTGAGGAGAGTGATTTTTGTTTCCCAAAGCCCTTCAGAAAAGAAAGTCAACTACTAATTTCAGAGAGCCACAGATTTTAGAGCCAGAAGAGACCACCAGGCACTGTGCAAAGCTCAAGCTCATCAGAATAATAACTAAGCCAAAATTGGTTATCAGGGGAAAATCGTCATTAAAGTGGAATGTAGTACTCAACAGTCTTTGAAACTCCTGTTTTGTTTGGGAATTTTTTTCTCCTTTAATTTGAAATTAATATATAATTAATTATAAAATGTGTAAGTTACACAAACAGGGGAAGTGGTAAATCATGTTGAACATAAGGCAGCCATACAGATTTATTACAAGAATTTGTTAAGCTGGTCTCAGTAAATGTGTGTATGTGTCTCAGAACGATTCATTTTCACTAACGATCTCAACATGGTAAATGTGTTTATTTAGGAAACAGGAATGCATTCCCACTAAAGAGGGAAAGTTGTTACTTTGAAAGTGACTAAGGTATTTAATGTGAAGGCAACTCAGATGAGGTCTCAAAGGCAGAAAGACCAATATGCTCTCTGGTTTTATAGATTGTAGAAGTACTGCTTCTCTGAGCAGGAATAAGACAACAGTGTGTCTCCTTTGGTGTTGTTCGGCATATGGAATCTTAAAGATAACGAGTAAAGTTTTGCCGAGGTTCTTCAAAAAACCATTCAAAGACTTAAAAAGCTGTTAAAATAATTCCTGAAGAACAAGAGCAAAAAGATTACTTTGAAAACATTTAATCTGTGTAGTTTATCAAATTGAAAATAGAGAGGTGGTTTGATTACAGTGTTTATATTCTGTTATTTTAACGAATACACTGCACTACATTATCAAAAGAATGAACAAATATCTTTTCTGTGTCATCATACTGAAGATACACAACCATTTGAAACATAAGCTTTTTGCCAAATAAAAATTATGGGGACAAACATGTTAGCAAAATTGTCACTTTGTGATATACAGCATATTAAACAGAAATTATTGTGGCTCTTTTACCCTTAGTTCTATGTATATATCCATGAAAAAAAATTGTTAAAAAGAAAGTGAAAAAATAATTGTTTGTGCAACAAATAAACATTCAAGTACAGTAATTTTAACTCATATGATGGTGGAGAGGTGAAAGGAGTGATGAGAAAAGAATTAATCAAAATGAAATACATTTTCACTTGAAGGTTGTAGGATTCTTTCTCTTGTTGCATTATGATTATGAAAAGAAGGATAATTGATTTTATTTTCATTTGCCTGAAGAAGGAGATAATTAAATTTTATATAAATGTAAACAAAATACTCACACACACATATATATAAGAATAGGTAGTAAAATAAAACAGTTCAGTTTTTTTGTCTGTTTGGTAAGATTTGACAGCATTTTAGCCTGGATAAAGTGATTGGTTTACCATGGAACATTTAGAAGAGTTCATGTAACCCTTAATAAAAAAATGTGTTGCTTTAACTAGTGTCTAAATGATATGCAAGTCAAATTAAAGATGCCATTTGTCATCTGTACAAGTAAAGTGACTCATGCACAAAATTAAAAAAAAAATATCCACCACACAGTCTTTTATTTGCTGCTTCATCTTTACATAACATGAGGAAAGAAAGGCAGAATCACTTAGGCTCTGATGAAGTCTGAAACAGATTATAAGGCAAATCTAGTCAATTGAACATGTTTATGAAAGTAGAGTTTAGAAGGCAGAGTGAATTTACTAGGCTCAAAGATAACCAAAAAAAAAGAAGATTAATTGAAAATGGTAGGTAGATGAATGGCAGGCTTCACTTTACAGGCAAGGTAAATACAAACAGACTTCAAATTTCAAAAGCCCATGTTTGAAAAATTTTGGTATGTTTTCTACTGAGATTTATTCCTATTTACATATCATTACAATTCTTTCTAATCCTTTGACCATCATAATGCTGACATCTATATAGGAAATTGAATACAACAGTTTCCTTCTTATATATGAACAGACATGTCATATTTTCACTCTAGTTGTTTAAAGCCCAGAGGAAAAATTTTACATTTGTTCTACACTGCCTTGTATACCAAAATAAAATACATAAACAGACCCAGCCTTGCCCACATCTCTTGTAAAGGATGGAAAAGAATTTTAAAACAGAACATTTGTGATCTTCTTATGTCAGATGAAATGCAGGCATAAGTATAATCTTTTAGCAATCTCATTACAAGCCTCATAACTAGCATGGCTAAGGGCCACTCATTAATGCAAAAAATACTAAAGTGGTCTAAAATTTTCATATGAAGTCAAAGTATTTGGAATTCCCAAGAGACTGTTGGTTTCAGCCCCTTATCTTTAGAAGGATGTGGCATCTCTTAGTGAACGAGATATGAACTCTGTTTCATTTCCTTTCATTTTTTTCCATTTGTCATTATAATGGTGATATCATAGTGTTGTGTAAGTCAAAGGGACAGCATTACTTTTACAACTAATATCATCAAATACTAACAGTGGTTCATTTACAGTTGGATATTTAATACCGTTCAAATGTTCCAAATATTTTTGTGTACTGGTCTGGATTTTGGGTCTAAAATGATTTTATTTTATGTTGTGAAGTCTTCACAGCATAATAATAGTATGGGTTTTTCTATTTTTACTCATATCAGTATACTTGTAAGCATGCTATTTTTTTGTGATTTTTATTTGCATAATACTACAGAGTTTGTAAAGAAACACTCCTTCTTTAACTCATTCACTGCAAAGAAATGCTTGCACATCTAGTACCCTTGAAAAGAAAAAAAAAATCCCCCAAACCCCACAGGTTTCCATAACAATCCTGCTATAGCAGCAGCACTCAGAAGAACTGCAGGTGCAACCTGATTGCTTCAATGCAATGACATTTTAGAATTTTCACCAGAAAAAATGGGAAGTCTTTCTATTACATGACCTAATAGTTTCATCACTCTCATCATCATCATCATCATCACTGCATACATTTGAATAAACATTTTCAAGAAAATGAACCTTTGCCTACTTAAAAATTTAGAAATACGTGTTATATATCATACTGTATGTGGAGTGGGGCATACATTATATAACAGTGAACAACAGTGGGAACATTAAAGTCAATAATTTTTTTTTAAGGATGTGAGAAATTGAACCCTAAAACCTTAAACATCTAAAATGCAATTTGTTTATTTGGCTAGGTTTTGGAGGAGTTAGCAAAAGGAATAGTGATTTTGCTGTTAGTTTTGTTGCAACTGTCATGAAAATGAATTTGTGTATTTGTTTTGATGTTTGCCAAGGGCATAGAGAATGACAAACAGGATTCTCTTAGTTATGGTAACATTACAAATGACAATAGTTGTTAATGTAAGCCCCAAATTAATTGTGCTGTAGCCTGAAATTCAAACTTTATGGCAAGTGTTCATGAAGACAGTATTTTATGACCAATACACGATTCATTCTTGAATGTTAACCACAGATTTGTTTTCATTTTGTCTCAAGTCATGTTTTTGTCTTTGCTTTACATTAGTTATTCTGCAGTAGAAAATGTGCAGGAAGGTGGTAGATAGACTTGTGTAGAAGCGATTTTTCCTGCTACAGCATCTTGCAACAATATGTCAGCCTGAAACTCCATAGCAATAATTCTGATGAATGTTACAGAAATTGCTTCCAAAGGGAAATAATGCCTGTAGGCATTTTGCTCAAGGCCTGTGCTTCCTTCTTCTGTCTCTCAAAGTGGCTCTTATGAGCTATAGCTGGGCCCTCTCTCCATGGTATCTATACATGCACACTGTACCAAGGTATCACAGGAGCACACTGCAGCTGAACCATGCAGTTCAGAAAGCCGAATGTTGAATGCTCCCACAGTTTTTAGGTGCACACTGTGCAATGTTTTTGCATCATGTTTTCTAGGCTTTATTCCTTAGGGTTATCTATGATATTCCAGAGTTTCAATAGTTTCAAGAATCTGACATTATTTATGGCATTTTAAACAGTCTCCCAAAAACACTGTGTTCATTTTTTTTAAAGTACAATGCGTCTTCTTACTGACTCAACGTAATTTCAGTCTAGACCGGAGATGACAAAATTAAGGTTTTGTATTTTCCATTAAGACTTTAATGCCACTGGAACATTGGTATTCCCATTTTTCTGGTAGTATTCAGTGGATTTTGCTTTTGACAATAGTTTTGAAATTATCCTCCTGAAAAAATCTTCTAAAAATTATGTAATATTTAAAACCTCCTATACTTAAACCTCATATTCTTGTCTTAAGATAAATGAATGTAGAGTTTTAGAGAGGTAAGTTACAAATTCTACTTACAGCAAACCTCCCTAATTCCCTAAGATATTTTCAGAATGATTTTCAGTAGGCATGTGGAGAGGACATGACGATGTAAGTACGGTTATGTTAGTGAAGATTATCCAGAAGACTGTAATTCTTTTATGACTTCACTGTCAGATAATAATGTGGCATGCTGATAAAATATTCTTACCACAACATCCTAGACTTTATTTCCTATATATGAAAATTTGAAGCTTACAGGAAAATACAAATCTATTGCTTATGCAATCTACCTGTGACAATTCTGCAAAAAGTAGTCCTTTATATCTGCAGAAAAGGTACAGAACAAGAAGTGCATCTGCAGACTTCTTGCCAATGTTCCATAGTTTTGACCCCAGGTGGCTACTTTTTTGAAACGAGAGTGAAATCTCTGATCTTTCAGTATTTGTTTTTCTTCGCTAAGTCTGCTGTTGGAGTGCCAGCTACTTTCTAAAATTTGAAATGTCTTCAAAAAATTATAATTTTAAAACATATCTGAAACTCTTAGTCCAAAACTGTCCAATGTACAAAGCCAGTGAAGGAAAAGAAGCAAAGGAATCACATCAGTTACTTACCTTTTCAGGAGCTTTTAGCTCTTTAACCTTGGTCAAAACATGAATGCTGTACAATTTTTCTATTACTGAATAACATGTACTTTATGTTTTCCATGATAGCATCTTCAAAGTCAAACACACTCAAAAGGGTAATAAATCAAATATTAGAGAATAATACACCTATGCGCAGATATCCTACAACCACCCAGGCAAGCTTTGTCATGCAAGTCCAAACAAATCAAATGAGATTTATCTTGCACCCTGGCAAGTGGCTCTTGATTTGTTTTTCAACCAAAATAAAACAACAAATTCCTTGGCTTCCTGAATCCTATTCATTTTCACCATTTTCAATATAGGATTTATTTGCATGTTGCATATTACAAATTTACTTATTGCTTTAAGCTTGTTCAATTTGATGGGTTAAAGGTGTTTTGTGGGCACAACGCACAGCAGTCTAGGTGTTTCTGTTCAGTGGAACCAGTGTTTATTTAGGACCTGCTCAGTAGAATAAACAATTAATTCTATGCTGTTACTTGACTCTGTCTGGTTTGTAAATTAGAACAGCTTTGCTCTGTTTCACCAAGCAGAATTTAGTTTGGATTAGGAACTCGTGGTTTTTTTACATCACAAGTTTTACAGTTGTTCACTGTTGTAGTGGTTTTGTCTGGGATACGGTTGATTTTCTTCCTAGTAGCTTGCATGGTGCTATGTTTTGGATTTCTGATAATAGTGTTGACAGCACACTGATGGTTTAGATGCTGCTTAGACAGTGTCAAGGTTCTTTTTGTATCTCATTCTGCCCTGCCAGTGAAGAGGCTGGAGATGCACAAGAAGTTGGGAGGGGCACAGGTAGGACAGCTGACCCCTACTGATCGAAGGGATATCACAGGTCATATGATTCTGTGCTCAGCAAAAAGAGCTGGGTGAAGAAGGCTATGACATACATTTGATGTTTTGACATTTGTCTTTCCAAGTAAGCATTACACGTGCTGGCACCTTCCTTCCCTGGAAATGGATAAACACCTGCCTGACAAAGTGAATTAATTCCTTGTTTTGCTTTGCTTTGCTTGCATGCAAAACTTCTCCTTTATCTATTAAACTGCCTTTATTTGAATTCACAAATTTTCTCTGCTCTTGCCCTTTTGATTCCTTCCTCATTTCATTGTCGGGGTGGTGAGGAAGCTGTGCGGGGCTGAGCTCTGTATCAGGGTTAACCTACATCTGCACATATTCAGGCGCATTTTAAACACAGGAAAATTTTAAACCTAGTAGGATAGAAATAGGTACTTCAGGTATAGCTATCATGGTAAGTAGAGATCTCTGCCCTAAATAAGGTAGAGTTCTTGGGCCATTCTCTGGGTTTTTGTACTCTGATGACAGCAGCAGCTAAGACCGCTTCAAACTGAAAATGTAAAGTGTAAGATCACTGTTAATGAAAAAGCAAATGCAATGTGTCATTGAGACCTGGCAGAAAGCAGATCCTCCGTAGTCCATAGGCACTGTTCCCTGTTGCACAGGCTTATGGAAGCTTGTGCAAAGAACAATGAAAATGCTCATTTTCTGATATCAGATTGACCTTTACCCACATTATAGTGTGAAACGAGACAATACAATATCCTGAATGGAAAATTTAGAATTGTAGAATTGAATCATGGAACAGCACAGGTTAGAAAGGCCCGCAAGAGACCATCTGGTCTAATCCTTTATGGGGAAAGGAGTCTGGATGACATTATCTAGCACCCTCTTCAACTGCACCTTAAAAACCTCCACCGAATAGGGACTCTCCCATGTCCCTGGTAAGGTTTTTCCAGTGAATGACTGCTTTAATTGTAAAGATTTCTTTCTTATGTTGAGATGAAATGTTTCCCAGTGCAACTTCTACCCATTACTCCTTGTCTTCTCCATGTGGCTCCTTGTGAAGAGAGATCCTTTGTCCTCTTTGTAAACATCATTTAACACTGGAATATTGTGACAATGTCCCTCTCAAGCCTTCTCCAGGAAGAAAAGACCTAGCTCCTTCTGTCCTTCACAGGACTGGTGTTCCAGCTCTTTGATAATTTTTGTGGCCCTCCTTTGGATCCTTTCTAGTCTCCACATCTGTCATGAATTGAACTAGATACAATACTCGGGTGGGGCCTCACAAACACTGAGGGGAGTGAAATGACCGTATCTGTGACTTTGCTAATAATGGCCCTGTGGTTCCAGTCCAGGATATGATTTGCCTTTGTTGCTATAGCAGAGCACTGTTGACTTGTGTTCAGCTTGTTTTCCACCAGAACCCTCTGGTTATTCTGTCCCAGGTGCAGGACTTTTCACTCATCTTTCTTAAACTTCATACTATTCTCCCTAGGCCATTTTTCCAGCCTATGCAGGTATCACTGTAAGATCTCTCTCCTTTCTGAGGTGTTCATCTCACCACACTTGGTGTCATCAGCAAACTTGGTGAGGGTGCTCTCAGTCCCATCATCCAGATCATTTATAAAGGTGTTTAAGAGCCCGGGGCCCAGCACTGATCCCTATTGTACTGCATGTATAATTGCAAAACAGTACTATTTAATAGAGGAAAAAACCAGTGCAATAGGATGTTACTAAATTGATATTTCAGTGTGCCATGATTTTGTGGAAAAGAAACTGTTGCCAAGGAATAATGGCAGCCATTGATTTTCATATTTTTAGGCATCAATAAGTCATACAAATCTAAACGGCTAATCAGAGGGACCTTACATATAGTGGGTGGAGGGATGCTGACATGTCAGAGGGGGATTTTAGGTACTCACTGTAGAAAAGAATGTTGACACCTAATTCTCTTCTGAAAGAGGGAAAAGAGATGACTGGCATTGACATAGATAATTACTTTTTAGCTGTCTGAAGATATAAGAGATGAATCCCATTCTATTAAGTTAATTAAAACACCTTACAAAATATGAGGCTGTCAAATTATTGTTTTCATATACATTTCCTCATCATTCTGTCTTCCAAGGGCTTGTCTTCACTCAAAAGAAGACAAGCAAATAAACAAGAAGTTGTGTTTATTAAAGCCTCAGGGAAACTTGCATGAGTAATATGAGAATGCCCTTAACACAAGGCATTCTACTTTTACTCTGAAGTAAACTTGTCCAAATCAGTTTCAGGTAGAGTAAAAGGCTGACCTTAATGTGTTTACACATTTCTAAACTTCCCATCCTTTCTGCATAAGAGGTCTGACAGCTTGTGAGACTCTGTATTATTACCCCTTTCATTTTGAAATTCACTACCCCCTGCAGTAGGACAATTTCCTTTTGATTATACCTTTCAGAAAGTCTGTATGAATATGGGATTCAAATAGATTTCCTAGTCAATTCACCCATATCCCTCCTGTGAATATTTACAAGATTTCAGGAGAATGCCTTTGCTGGGAGAGGTTGGTGTACAGCAGTACAGAGAGCTCTTGCATTGGCATATTAATCGTGGGGTCAGTCTCAGGCTCTGACCTTTGGTCTTTAGCTAACCTCACTGTATCCACATTGATGCAGTACTGCTCTGCTAGTCAAACTAGCTTGGTTTAGTGATTTGATTTTATACATAGATAGATTCTGAGGCCTGAGGTGACAATTAGATGCTCTAATATGACTGCATATTATAGGATGAGAATCCAAACTGAAGCTCAGTGATTATGTGTGGGCAGCCCCCTCCCATTTTCCTTCACAAGGATCATCTGACTTCAGAGTCCCACAGATTATTTTTTTGCAATTTCATAATACAATAAGAAGCAATGAAGTTCTGCCATGCATGTTTAAGAAAATTCACAATTTAGTATTATATGTTCTGCTGAGGTACAGAAAAACTTATCCACTTGTATTCTTATAGGAACACTTATTTGGATATATTACGTACACTAAAATAACAATATTCCTCTGTGTCGGAGACTGAAATGTTATTGTTTATGACTTAAACATTTTCATGACAGACTTTTGCCTATTACAGCAAAACTGTATTACAAAAGCATCAGAGAAGACCACTACGCCCTAATCAGGCCTTCTGACTGAGGCCCTGAACCACCCAGATCAGATGGAGGAGTGCAACGACACATTGCTGGGACCCCCAGAAGGGTGATGTGTTTCCTGTCACTCTCCCTCTGTCCCCCCAAACCCCCAAGTACAACTCTTTTTCTATTTCTTTCTTTTCTCTCTTTTTCCCTCTTTTACTATTAAATAAAATATATCATTTTTTGGCATCAACATCTAACCTCGTTTGGTTTTAATCTCATTTTTTGGGTATATCCTGGGTATATGTCAAACCTTTCTAGGTTTTATCCATTTTATTCACTTTCTTTGCTCTTCTGAATTTAAACTGGATCGTAACACTCTGAAACAGTACTTGAGTTTTCTAAGTTCTAATATGCAGTTTTGTTTATGAAAACCAAATAGCAAGGTCAATCTCCTTAACCAAATATCCTTGCTATCTAAGTTACTAAAGAATCCTTGAAGGGACTAATTATGCCTTTATTTACTGAATATCTTATATCAAATGAGAATATGTTTTTAAAAAAATTAAGTTTATGAGGAGAATTTATATTCTTTCTACCAGACATGCTGTTCTCTTATTACAGCTTAGCCAAGAGTATGACAAATGCCATGATTTTTACACCAAATCTTGGTCAGCTATAAGAATTCTGAGTAATTGTCTAATTTTAGTGGAAATACTCCATTTTTACGCTGGCAAACAATGGAGAGCAGAGTCTGGCTATGTATTTCTCTACTTATTTTATGAATCTTCTTAATGAAGGCAATACTGAGTTTATGTACTTGTCCACCTACTTTTTGATTCTCCTTAATTAATGTTATACTTTAAAAAAATCATAGTTGTTCTTTTTATTGAATTTTTTTGCTAAAATTAAAATTGAAGTTAAATCAAGGAAAGGAGAAATAAAAAATCATAAATTCCTGCAAAAGTGAAATACAGAAACTTTAAAATATCAAATGCAATTTGCCACCAGCACTAATTAGAGCTAAGAAAAAGTTATATCACAGCTATAAGAAAAAATGCTAATTTTTAAAACACACTGGATTTATTCTTTTCAGTGTCATAATTATTATTCTGCCACCTTCTGGAACCATTATGAGCAAAGTATTTGAGTTACTCTGTCAGAACAGGAAGAAAGACAGTTCCACTGTGTCCCGTAACTTCTTATGAGACTCACATCATTATGGACTTCTCAATCAAATCTGGATTGGAAGATCATTCAAGTCTACCTGTCATTTTAAATCAAATTTTTTAACCTTGGGATGCAGCTGACAGTTTTGTTGTTGTCATTCTTTCAATCAAGGAGATAAATTAATAAAAAGAACATTTTTACAAAATGTGCACTGATGTTGGTCTTTTTTGTACAGCAAGACGATAAACTACTTTTATTTTAAGAACGCCCAAGATTAAAAACAAAACAAAACAAAACATTAGATTATGAGTTGGTCTGTGTCTACCCAATAAAGCAGTAGCCAAATTAAAAAAAAAAAAATCTATTGTCTAAACCCTCAGATAAGAAGAAAATGGCTAATTTTAATTTTCAGCTGGGGAATTCAAATATAGACCATTTGCATGGTGTAAAAATAAAGATTTATCAGGTGAACTCTTTATTTTTATGAAATATTAGTATATGGATTTTCAATGTCGCCTGGGGACCAGTGTTTTGGCGTCCTTCAATTACAGAACACTTACGCAATATTCAGAGAAAATATTGTTGTTTTTTTTATTTATGACTCATTCTTTTCCTGACATATTTTGGCTGGGTTCAGACATAGGTAAATGAAGTTACTGCAAGAAAACAATGTAGGCGGCATTGAAAAAATAGTGTTGCAGTAAATGATTAAAAAATGAAAACTTGTCTTTGAAAAACAAAAAGAAAAGACAGAAAATTAAACAATAAGTAGATTAAACAGGGGAGCTTAATATTGTACAACAACAGATGGAAGCTTTGCCTACAACGTGAAGGAAATAAGGTAGTAAACCAATAATACCTTTAATATGTATCTGCATTTACTTATCATGCTGCATGAAGCTAGCTTTATTGCTGATGGCCTGAGGATAAACATCTATGTTCTCAGAGCCAATATTACCTTTAGCATTTATATAAGGGTTGAATTATATGTAAAACTAGAGAGTGAGATTAGGGATTTCTGTGCATCTGTTTGTTTGGCCTTGAGTGTGGGTTTTCTTACAATAAACTTTTATTTTTTAATATTATTTTTAAATTTAATTAGCTTTTTGACAATATCAAAGAGGTGTTTTAATTCTCCTTTTATCTCTAGAAAAAATAAATATAGTAAGACAGAGAATAGAGCTAATAACAGTAGCTTTGCAGAGTGTTTTCAGTACCTGTGATGCAGTATCCAAATATTTCTGAGATAAGGGCTGAAGAATAATATTTATGTGTGCGCATGTGTGAGAGTGTGTGTGCTTGTGTGTGAGAGAGAGGAAATTACAAGATAAATCATTACATGACACATACTATCTCAGGTAGTCTGGTTAATGCGTATTTATCCATGTAGCTGGATTACTGTCATTGTTTGGAACACACAAAAAATAGCAACAGAGGAATCTTTCCTGTTTTCTCCACAGTGCTGTTTCTCTAGAAACATTTTCAAATGTGAGATTGAGGTCAACACAGTTTACTTGTATGTAACTTTTAAGACAACATTTCCTAGTAAGTGAATTCATTTGTGGCTGAAGACTTCAGCTCATACTTCATTTACTGTACATGTAAAGCTCACAGGTCACACAGAGAAGCACATGAAGGAGAGTTAAAAACATCAGGAACAAAACCCTTAAGTTGCAATCATACGGTGTTCAGAAATATGAGTTTCGAACCATCCAAAAGAAACCCAAAAAACATGTTCGTGTCTTAAAAATCTGATACTTAAGAAATGCTGAATGCTGACAGCTTCGATCTACCTTTTTCTTCCTACTTGTGAGTAAGACTTTTTTTTCTCTGAAAACTCAGCAACTACGATCTTGATAGCAGAAGCCAAAAGTAGTTTTGGAGAGAGGAGCACCACAGTTGCTAAAAGGGAAAAAAATGTAATAGGAACCTAACTAGACACATGGAAAGGAAAGATTTTGTTAAGATTTTGTTAAGGGGAGAGGAGTTGCTGCAAAGATATTTTGGAAATGTTTTTGGAAATGACATTTAGTGGGGACAAAAGCATAATGCTTACCCCTTGGATTTTTCCCAAAGCTTTCTCTATGTGCGTTTTCCCATATTGCCAATATTGTCAACACTCAAGAAATTTAAAACACTCTTGCAAATTACTTTATTGTAGGGTGGAGGAAAGTCTTAGAAGAACAATAATGGAGAATAACTGTTCTCGCTCAGCAGGTAAACAAAAATACTGCTGAAAAAAACTAGCAGATTATTTTGCCAGTTTTCTTATTGTTACAGTACATTGGTAAGGGGGGAAAAACACATGGAAAGGGTTATAAAGTTATTTTGCTTATTTTCTTCCTGCTCTGAAAAATGGGAAAAAGCATAGAAAGCACATAGATGAAGGCACAGGGAGTCGCAACTATTAAAAAATGGCACTATGCAGACAGAAAGGTTTGATGACCAGAAAGGATAGGGATTCTGGAAAACAGAATACAACTGGAGACTGCAACAGAATAAACTGGTATGCTTATAGAATGTTCATATTTCCCTTTAGCCCGTATTTTTTTTCTTCCAAAGGGCTAAAATTCCCTTTTCTAATACCGGTTTGAAACATCGACAAGTCTTATGAACATACATACACCCAGAAATTATTCAAGTTAAAATGAGATATTAGAAAAATAGATATCTCTATAGGATTTATTTAGGCAACCAAGCTCATCATCTAACATGTATTAAGATTCATACTACTGTTTTCTCCTCTTTCCTCCCCACTCCTCAAAACAATCATCAATACAAACTGATCTTTATCCCTCAAACCTGTTGAGACTTCCAGGAAAAATCTTGTAAGGGAATTCTAGTCTCAGTAATATGCTTTCCACTAGGACTAAGTGTCCCCAGTGTTTTCAAATCTGACATTTAGAGCTACGTGCAAATTATTTGTGACTGAGCAAATTAGCTAATTAAATAATTGGCTTAGGGCTTCATAAAATTTGGCTGCTATGGAAATGAGGCTGTCTGGTAACTTACAAGCTTCATCTAAGCCCTAAAAGTACTTCATGTCTTTACTCCAGATGAAATTGAGGTAGTAGCAGATTTGTTTTTAAAAGTGTTGTTTATAGATTTGTTCTCATAGTTTCCAAATCAATATGCAGTGGGATACTTCTCCTGAGAAGCACTGTTCCCAAAACTACTGTCTACCCTCCTCAGGGTGAACTTCTAAAACACTGGGGCAGAGAATTGAGCCAAGAACTGGCTCATTTTCTCCCACATTCAATACCCTATCTACCCGCAGGGCAGATTTCAGAATCACCTTCCTAAGAAACCTCTTTCTTGACCCTAAATATTTTGTGGAGGAGACACACTGAGGAGACACACTGAGGTCTCACACTGAGGAGACCAGGCAAGCTTAGCAAAAACCTGTGCTTTCCTTAACACCCAAAGGGAATTCAAAATTCTCAAAAGCTATCGTAACAGGCCTGAAGGAGGAGAAAGGGGTGAAAGGCTGGGGAAAATCATCTGTCTCTGTTCCCTCCACAGACTGGGTATGATTTTAATGGACTCGCAAAGGTGGAACCTGAGGTAAGGGTAAGGAGCAACACTGAATCCACTCCCAAATGACCCTCATTGCCCTTGATGTTTCCATGCCATAAACTGATGTCACGCAGTACATCAGCAAAGCAATCCTGATTCCTCTCACAGATCCCTGCAAGAAGCACATATAGGAACATATACAAGGTGAGGTACCAGACCCACATGAACTGATCAAGCCACATTGTACACAGGGACTCCATACCGAACACAGCAAATGCTTAGATCAAATTTGTTTCTCCCCCAGTCTGGGCAGATCTGTTGTTATTTCAACCCTTCTTGACCTGCATTGTGCACCAATTAAGGCTCCTATGGTTTAAGAATGGTACTCCTCAATTTAGAGCTCCCACCAAAAGCATGCTAACATTCGCTTCCCCTCCCCCTCCAGTTGGAAGCACAAAAGGCAAAGACCACAATGATAAGAACAGTTTACTGGAAACTGCAATGAGATAAGAAAATGATCACTAACAGCACCAATATGAAAAACAAAAGAGGAAAAAGAGAGGGTGATTTACACTCAAAATTCCCACTAAACCCGGGTCAATGAAAAAGAAAGGACAGACAGATCTTCCACCCACCACACTCTTTCCCTGACCAGAGAGGAATGTCATCTCTTCTCCAGAGCCAGTGAGTTTCTTTTCTCCATCCTGGCAGCAATTTCAGATGGTATCAAATAACAAAATCTCTTGACCACGCCCCCTCCCACTGATCTGGGCCGGACCCAGAACAGGAAGTGACAACAGAAAGACTAGGGAAAATGTGGGCTCATTACTTAGTGGGATGGGGGACGTGGTTACACATGACAAATGCTTCCTTTGCCTTTACTACCCAGACTGGCTTTCCAAGAGACTGTGGAAAAGGTTGGAACCAAGATGTACCCTTTTTGGACGAGAATCAGGTGCAGATCAGAGAATATATAAGCCAACTGAAAATCCATAAATCCATGGGCCCACAAGCCTTGAGGGAACTGGCAGTTGTCATTCTGATGCCACTTTTGACAATTTTTGATGGATCATTTCAGTTGGGAGAAGTTCTCAATGGCTGGAGGAAAGCAAACATCACTCATGTCTTCTAGAAGTGCAAGAAGGAAGTGAACTAAGGAATTGAAGGCTAGTCACTTTAATCCCTGTTAAGGTGATGGAATAGCTAATCCTGGACACAATTTCCAGGCTAAAATAATCAGGATTGGTCAGCATGGCTTCAGCAAGGGAAAGTTATGCTTGACCAATTGATGAACTTTGTATGATGACATGATTGTCCTGGTAGACAAGGAAACATCAGTGGACATTGCTAGCCAGGACTTCAGGAAGGCCTTTGACACTGTCTTCCCTAAGATTCTCATAGAGATGCTGCTAATGTGTAGACTGTGTGAGTAGACAGTGATGTGTATTGAAATATAGCTAAATAGCTGGGCCCAGACTGTGGTGATCAGCATCCTAAAGTCTAATTGGAGACCAGTAATTAGCAATGTACCCTAGATGTCAAAACTGTGACCAGTCCTGTTAAGCACCTTCATTAATGACCTGAGTGATGGTATGGAGTACACCTCCACTGTTCTGTGATTCTCTGACCTCTATATTCCCTATAATTTTAATAAAATTTTGTCTGTTCTGAGTTTTTTTGTAGCTGTCATCCTGGAATACAGACACTGCCGGCATAAATAATTTTAGATTGTTTGCTTCAAATTGTTTGAGTAATATTTTAGGTTTTGCTAGCTAAGCAACTGCAATATCTAGGGCTCAACCAAATTTTTATTTTTATCTACATCAGCCATGAATTTATACATATGATATTGAAAAAATATTCATATTTGTCATTTTTTAATTTCCTTTCATATTTTGACAGAACATTCAAAGCTTTCTTTGCTTCTTGTACTGCTGAACTTAACAGTGGGAATGAAGGAGTAGACATCCCATGGCTTGGAATGAGATGGAGCCCTATCCAGTACTGCATGAATTACAGAGTCAGCTGAATCTTTGATTTTTATGAACAGGTGGTGAGATAAAAGATTTACATATGGATATAAAATACAGAAACTTTCATGAGTAAATAAATTTTCTTGGCTGCATAAGAATTATTTCAAGAAAAAGCATAGCAGTCTCTCTTCTTATTGTGGATATACCTGCAGCCCAATAAATATGACTTGTGCAATTACTAGTAAAAGGCCACAGGAACTGTATTGACCTGACACTGCAGGGTCTCAGCAGTTATCTGGACTTGTCTTGGCCTATGCTGGTTTTAACTGCCAAACTCTTATCTAATGGTCAAGTGACAACTTGACTACTGGCTAACACTTTTCAGCTTAACTCTATAAACACTTACACACCAAAGAGCTCTAAAAAACAGTCAAACAAAAGTCAGTCACTTTACAACAAGAAATGACCCTTTATTTTAGACTCCTTGTCATTAACTGAGGCCATTAATTGATAAAGAGGTGGAAAACCAATTATGTTTCTCTGTCTCTCTCTCTATATAAATACATTTCAAATTCTAACTGGCTATTTAATTACTTTATTATGTGTGAAAGTACACATATTCTTTTGAGTACAGCACTATCTTAATAACTTATTATGAAATTTTCAAAGGCCATCTTTGAGGTAATGAAAAAGATACCAGCAATAAGAAAACATATAGAAATAACCCTAAGCCGACCCTAAGACTGAGAAAAAAGGTTCCCAGCCGTAAGTGTTAATGCATCCCAGGCACTGTGATTGTGTCCTCTCATAATGCTCCTGTACATTTTATTGGCAAAACCTAACACTGTTGACCCAGAGAAACACTGGGAAGGGTTCCAGAGAAGGCAGGAAGATAGCAGGAATTTCATATATAACACTTTCATTGGAATTTTTTTTAAGAAGTGACTGGATAATTTGGTCTAGAATTAGTAGCATCCATTGCAATTGTACTCATAATAACCATTTGTATTTTGAGTGCAAGGTTAATACCTCAGTTATACTAACAGCAAATTTTTGAGTATGCATACATGGTGTTTTGCCTTTTACCCATAACAAGGATTTGAGGAAGAATATCTGATTTCCTTACTTAGTTTTAATTTGATGAAAAATAAATCTATGCTCTCACTTCTGATTAAATGCTAATGCTTTCCTAGTGACCTTTCAAATAGTAGTTACTCATTTATTCAAATGTAAAGCATTTCGGTCTAGCTACACTCTCACAGTCTAGTTTTTCATTATTTATTTATTTATTTATTTATTTATTTATTTATTTAGAGAAGACTAGTTTCTTCATTGCTTCAAACATTTTTAAGCTATAAATTCAATATATGAAAAATAGCTATTTCCCATCTAAATTGTTTACTTGAACACTCTACCTATCTTCTTCAGGATTCAGCAAGATAATAGAATTCCTTCCCTATGGGGAATAAACAATCTAATACTGTTCTAAGTTGTAAAATTAGTTTAGAACAACTATTTCTCACTAAGCACATTTATATTTATTGATTTATCACGCACATATTTTAATGCAACAAGTAAGTTAAGATTTGTCTGTTTGCATTGCAGTGCTGGTTGGAATTTAATCTATTGATTTCCAGAATCACTTCACTTACACCTGAGGCTTACGACATTGGCATTATCAGAAGAATAGAATCCTGTAGGTCTAAAAGAACTATTTGTACTCCCTGTATACTCAACAGCTATAGAAGCCTTTGAGGACCTGAAGAGGGAGATCCAGGATACCTCAGTTATTTGCCTCTCTCTTCATGTTGATTACGTAAAGATCTTTGCTTCTAACTGGTGAGCTAGTAAACATATGTTAGTGAGAAAAAGTTGATCACTTCTGAGAGATACATATTTCCTTTCTCTCTTAATGATATTTTTTTGGGTCATCTAAATTTCAGTTTAGGGAGCCAGGACACTAGGTATTCAGAATGTTAAAAATCTTCATTTTAGCCAATGTACACAAAGCTGTATTTCTACCCAACAATTTTGACAATATTTATGCATTGTGTGCATGTGTAATATGTACACAAGTTTAAATAATTTTCTTATTTCTTACTGTATATTTCTTGATTTGTTTATTTAGTGAGTGCTGTTTATTGTGGTGGGGTTTTTTGTGTTACCTTTTTTTTCCTTTGTCTTAGAGTTAAGATCCACTCGTTACAGAGAAGAACCATTTATGTTAACCACACGTCAGAGAAAAATGATAAAACAAACCACAATTTCAGTACTAAAGGATTTTTAAGAATTGATGACTGAATGGAAATATGCTTTGTTCTTCTCTCTTCCATCTTCCCAAGCAAGTAGGAACATTTTAACTATTCATTAAAATCTATAAATTGATTTACCAGTCCAAAATCTTGAATAAAAGAGTGGCTTCCCACTCTGAAATGGAAAGGAGCACTCAGATGTGCAGACTCTTGTGGTCGAAAAGAAATTACAAAAGTCAGAGAGTCTGCAAAAACTTACAGTTTTTCATTTGACATGGAAATTGGTATAAATTAATACCTTATCTTCTAGAATAAGCACATGGTTATGGGTTTTTAATAAGGGGCAAGGTGAAAGTGAAAAGAGAGGGAAATTAGAGAGAGGGAGAGAGAAAGAGAGGAGGAAAGTAAGAAAGGAAGAAATAAAGATCACCTATCTTGACTCCAGCATTGATCCAGCTGATGGGGTGTCCAGAGTCCTGGGTCATGTGCCTATGCTTTGTAAGGTTATTTTTTTATAGATTATTAAAGCTTATAAAATGGAATGAGGCCCTTCAGTTGGCTGTGTGAAAAAAGAAATCCTGAACTTACTCAATTCAGTAAATTTAACACAAATAACTGGCTGTTTGTTGAACCCAGGCTAACTGCTGATTCTTCTAAAGAATAAAGCTCTTGGATAAAGGATAAAGCTCTGTGCCATTCTTTAAGTAATTTTATTATATTATGTATAACTTCCATTCCCCATTCCCCTGCATAACTCAGGAGGGAAGAGCTAGAGGAGTCAGGGGTGAAGGAAGAAGAAACCTGGGGATGGTGATACTTTGATTTTAGCCTTATTCTTTCCCAATACCATCCAAGCATTTATTCTGTTTGGTAGTAAATTAAATTAACTTTTTCCATGGCAAGGTATTTTTTTTTCCCAAGACAGTAATTGGTAAACAATCTCCCTACCTTCATCTTAACCCACAAGCTTTCTCATTCCTGTTCATATATTTTCACTTTGTCCTACTTCTGGAATGAGAGAATCAGTGAGTGGCTGGGTGGAATTTTAGCTGCCATGGGTAACCATGCACAAAAATATTAGGATATTTGTTATTAGAATAACATACTAGGTTTTCCTTGCATATGAGATGACTAAGAAGACAAGGAATGTTGTAGACATTCATGTGAAAATTCATGTGTTTTTTGTGAATAACATACAGAAAAAGACTGTCAGTCAAAGACATAAGAAAGAATGAAGTTTACTTTTCCTGTTATGAGAACAAGAGTAACGGTTTTGATTT
Organism: Acanthornis magna; assembly: GCA_036785705.1. Lineage (NCBI taxonomy): Eukaryota > Metazoa > Chordata > Aves > Passeriformes > Acanthizidae > Acanthornis > Acanthornis magna. The sequence goes on along the minus strand of JAWUZG010000090.1, from coordinate 26,646,443 downwards.
AAATATATAGTGTAGGAACACTGAATTACCCAGTTTAGATTAGGGCCATGTATATAATGTACAAAATCTTCTTCACTTGTGGTTTGTTCCATTTTTACCCTAACCTCCAATATTACTCCATATGTGAACACATTTTAGGAGAGCAGGGAGAGATGGAAACACCATTAAGTGTCATCACAGAGAATAGGACTGATGGCGGTTTTAATTATTTTGCTAACATCACTGGAGCCATTACCTCATAATAAAAAGTGCTGAATGGTCACCTTTTCCCAACCTTTCTTACCACTTATCATCAAAAAGCAAAGCATAATGGGCAACAGCTGTTTCTGCTATTGCATGGATTTAGCTACTTTCCCTAAGTGAGCAGTTTAGTTCACCAACGTTCATTTCTCCACAAGTCCATAATTACAAACCCAAAGTTAATCTGCAAAACATTGGCATCTATTTTTAAGACAGATGAAGAAAGGCTTTTAGTTTTCATTATGATAATTTACTTTTCTTGTTTGGCCTTCTTTTTCTTTCTTTTGTCTCATTTCTAGATTCCGCTCCCACATCTTTTCTCTTTTTCATTTTCAGTCTTATTATAATTCTTCCAGCCATTTCTTTTTCACATCTTTAAAGTTAGAAAGTCAGAAAGCTACAATTTTGTCTGTTTCTGGCCTTGCATCTTCATATGTCTAGTTTTATTTTGTTTAATTTTTTAAAAATTTATTTAGTTTTGTTTCTTTCTCTTGATGTCTGAGACAGTGCCAATTTCTGGGTGAAACAATTAACAAAGACTAGGAAACATGTACAAAAGTTAAGGCAACTTTTACAGTAGAAAACTATAGAAAGAAAACTGATTATATATGCAGTAAGTAATAAATATAGTAAATGTTTTCACTCTAAAGAGTACTATTGAGTTTCAGTTTTATAAGGAAAAACATTTTTTGCTCAAGGTTTTTGTTTTTTTTTAATTCAGGATGAATTTTGCAGGGAAGATATTTCTTACTTAAACTATGACTGAAATTAGACTTCTGCAGTTCACTATAAATATTCATTTTTCTATTATATGAGGTAACTAAACAAAATTATCTCAATTTTCCTTCTTCATCTAGCAGCCTATTTTTCAAACCTCCCTGGGACTAACTGGCAGTTTGGGTTATGTTCTCGCACTGAAAAAAAAAGAAAGATGTTGGCTTTTGACCATTTTTTGGCATGTCATAAATCAAAATTATGAATCAGATGCACTAAAAATCTTTATGTCTGAAAGATGACTTAATATTCCCATTGCACCAGAGGAGTTAACTCCTGACTATGTTATATAGAGGTACTACAGCGTGTATCCTGCAGTAACAGTTCAGAGAATTGTGTGGCTGCCTTCTCTCTTTCAGTTTCCTTTTCCTGGAAACAGAAGCACAGAATGTGATCTGGCTGCATCTTAAAATCATGTCAAAGACCTGGCCATATACACAAACTAGATAGCTAGTCACGTATTTTGCAGAGCAGTTATAGCCTCTGGATTGAGTTCCTAAGAGAGAGACAGCTCAAATCAGTCATCAATCCCGACTGGTTTTTTTTTAGCCAGGTATCTCACTAAATCTCTTTACTCAAAGGAAAGACAATGGATACGTTGCATTATTTCTTAAATACAATTAGTGTTATTTTAGTTTATTTTTTCCATACATCAGTCTCTTTTCAAAGCCATAAACACTGTTGTCACAAAAATGTTTTAAATGTTGAGGGGAAAGAGTTTTTTACAACACAGACCTATTTGAGATGTTTTCTCTAATTCCTATATAAATTAGACAGGTTTCTAGTAAAACACCATATAAAATGTAGTTCTTTCTAGTCCTCCAGGGCATTACTGAAGAGTAGCAATAATGCAGATTTTCATAAGTTTTGGAAACTGTTGTTTGCATAAGCTGTTTTTCAAAGATCGTTATGACTACCAGAGTTAGTTTTGCAAAAGGTTTTTGATTGTAATGGACATTCAGTTCTATGTAAACTAAAACACAGTCACTAAAGATTTCATGTAATCTTTAGTCCCATTTGTATGGCATGGCTTACACTATTAATTAACATAATACACAACTTAAGTTCTTTTTATTTTTACCAATTTTTATGTTGCCTCTCTGGCTGCTGAAGTTTTAATCCTGGCCTGTCACATGCCGTGGATTGAAGGACTATTGCAACACAGACCTACAACTAGGATGCCAAGGACTGTTTTCCGTACTGCTACAGGGCAATCTCTTTTATATGTGTAAGGCTGTCGTGGGTTTGACCCTGGCTAAATGCCAGGCACCTACGACGTTTGCTCTCTATGCTCTCTATGCTCTCTATTTGCCCCCTCCTTCCATTCAACCAGCAGATCTGGGCTGGGGCCAGATATGTGGCTTTTCTTAGTCAGTCCAACGCCACAATTCTTCTGCTACAAACACTGTTTTTCTGCTCACCCCTCTCCCTATTAAGGCCATTTCTCAGCTCGCCCCCTCCCTCCTTCCTTCTAACCAACAGCTCCGGGGTGGGGGCAGGGCATGGGGGTTTCCTTTGGTCAGGGTCAGTCCATCAGGGGAAAAGAATCCTCTACTTAGCCATGGGGGTCCCTCCCACGAGAGACAGTCCTCTGCGAACTTCTTTGGCGTGGGTCCAATCTCACGAGCAGCCCCGCCCGATTGCTGCTGTCCGAGATTCTCTCCAGGCTGCAGATTTCCAAGCCGAGGCCAGGCTGTTTCCATCCCGGGAGCAAGGTCTTTCTCTCTCCTGCAAGGCTTTTGCAACTCTCAGTCTCTGGGACTCCCACTGGATCACAGCTTCCTGCAGGCACCACCTGCTCCTCTGGCGTGGGCACCTCCCCACAGGCTGTGGGGGGTTCTCTGCATCCCCCTGGACCCCATGGGCTGCAGGGGGACCACCTGCTCCCCCATGGTCTTCACCACGGCCGGCAGAGGGTTTTCAGCTCCGGCGCCTGGAGCATCTCCTCCCCCACCTTCTCCACTGACCTTGGTGCCTCCATGTTGTTCTCCCTCACATATTTTTACCTCCTCCTCCTCCTTCCCTGGCTACAAAGAAGTGCGTGCTTACCCTGTTTTGATTTCTTCTTAAATATGTTTTCACAGAGGCGTAACTAACATCTCTAATTGGCCCAGGCTTGGCCAGCAGCATGTCCATCATCTTCAGAGCCATCAGAGATTGGCTCTGCTGGACATGATGGAGAAATTTCCAGAATCTTTACTCAGGACATGCAGGAGCCATCTTTGTACCCCACCCTATCCACTGGCAAAAACTGGGCCAGGCAAAACTACCACAAAGGCTTAAACCTGTAGATGTAAAATGCAAAAGAACATTTCCCTCCCAAAGAGAAGAGTCAGGCGAGTAGTCATTGTAGAACACTTGTGCTCACTGGTGATAGGAAAGTGGCAAGTTGTGGTGAGACAAGGATTTTTGGTTAGCCTTACAGTTGAACTTTGGATAGGAGTATGACAGTGAGCTTCTAACTGTCAATCCTGAGAACTTGTCATCTTTCTGGAGCATATATGTGAACTGAGAAAGGATTTGTCCTATCCCCATGAAGCCAATGCGAGTCTTTGTAACTTCAGTCACATCCTGATTTAGTTTCAAAGAACAGGGTATGAACATTTCTATTTGGTTACTTACAATTGCCCATGGCTTTGGTTTCTTTTTTCTTAAATAGTTAGTTTTTAAAGTATTGACTTACCTGACACTGAATTACTATATTTTCTTTGTTATTTTTTGGGATAAAATGTGGAAATATCTTCATGTTTAAATGCTTCTATTGTTTCCTTTTTTTTTAATATGTTGCATCACAGCGGCTATTTTCTTCATTGAACATGCTTAGACTTCCAAGGAAAACCATCATCAACCAGATTGGCCCATCTAGACTGGGGGGGAGATAATCCATTCTTTGTATGTCTATTTGGATTTTTAAACTGAAAAATGTTCTAACTTTCAGCATGGCTAATCCACCACTAATCCTTAGAAACCTTTTACGACAAAGCTTCAAGGGAAGACACAAAAATATGTATTACTCATTGTATGCCTATTACCCATATGTTAATTTCATTTTTCTTAACTTTCATTTTGAGGAACAGCTGACCTCTCCAAAAGTGGGTTAAGAGAATGGTTCTTAATTGTGGCAAAGAATTACAAAGTAAAGAAAGGTAATTATCCTGTTTTCTTACTGCAGAATAGAAAAGATGAAACTGCTCACACTGCAGGTGAAATTTAAAAGACATCCTACTTTTTAGAATCCTTACATCAGTTTGGAGCAGAAAAAATGGATTTTACTAAAAGATAATTTTGGAAACTGTTCTATGTTTACTGCATAAAATAAAAAAGATCTCTTGGCAATGAAAGTTTGTGATTTTCTATGTTATTGTAATTCTTTTGGTCTTTTTTACTTCACATCCCTTAACCTTCTTTACTGAAAGGAGATTATGCTGTTTGTCTCCACAAACATGACTCTAATAACCTTGACTTGTTCAAAAAGGAAGAGAAGATGCTTTTTTTTCAGTTTAATGTTTTAACTTGGCTTTCTTTTGTTTTTTGCTTTTAGTTCTGTTTTTTTCAAAGATGTTTCTGAACTACAAAGCAGAGTTGAGCAATGAGAATTCAAATTCATCCATACAATGCATATATCAGTTGTTGAAATAGTTACATTTTTTTTTAGAGTTCAAGAGCACACAGCTATTTTCCTGAATTTCTTTTCTTTTTTAGCTTCCCCATTTCTGCTGATGTGGTTTTTTTCCTGTTTACACTTCAGCATATAGGAACTGGAGCACATTCTGATGTAGGGTCATCCACAGTGGATGTACACGTTCCAGTCTGATTAACTTAAAAATTTCTGATCTCAAGCTTAGGGTCTGGGAGGAAAATGAAAGACACTGTAAGAAAAAAAGAAATAATCTTCAATTATAAGAGAAACAAAAGAACAAAAACCCCCCAAAATCCCACAGTGAAACAGATGGTCAGAAAGATTTTTCAAAAAGTGGTAAGAGATTGCTTGTCTCTACAAGCATTTATAAACTTATTTCTCAGCAAGCACAGAGGGTAATTTTTGGAAAAGGGCTGCAAAAATCAGAACATGATCCTGGACAGAGAAGTGTCTGTATCAATTTATTAGGACAATTAGATTTCATAAAAGCTCTTGGATTGAACTGTTTGCACACTGACACTTAAATATCTTAGTCTCCAGCTCATGGGAACTCTAAAATGACTCATGGAATTGGTTGGACTGTCATAGTTGAATGCAGTACACCATATCTTAAGAAAGAAACATTTATTTTTACAAGCATGGGTGCTTTTCATTTTGTGCACAGCAGTCGGTAGATGAAGCCTGGTGACAGTAGTCAAACTGGTGAGGTCCTCCCTGACCCAGAATATGTATAAAAACAGTCAACAAAAACAGACCAAGGGACCCATACTAATATAATTGTTGACTTTGCAGACAAGAAACCATACCCATGCCCAGAAGCAGTGAATGTAAGCATTCAATCTCTTCATAAAATTGTCAGTGGGAAGAGATAAGGATGAGAAGGAGCGAGTGAGACTAAAGCTCTGAAACATTCAAACAGATGATAAGGGAATTGAAAGATTTTTTTCTGTCTCTGAAATTCAGTAGTTTTTGTGGATTTGTTAATTGCAGGGGTTTGTTCAGTTTGATTTGGTTTTGTTTTTCTTTTTTCATTCAAATGAAGAAGTAAACTAGAATTAGACACTCAAAGCTCTGATTTAGAATTCTAGAACTAGGTATTATTCATAAGAAAAAAACAGTGGTGGGACATCTGACACCACTGTAACAGGAGATACTTGTTTTTCAGAACAATCTAATATTGAATAAAGTATACAGATAGCAAGGGCATCTAAACCAAGGAGCTAAAAGACCAACACAAGACCACTAACGAAGACAAACACAAAGACTGACAACATGAAATTCAGGACCAAAAATGTAGAAAACATGCTTTCTTTTTGAACAGTGAATAATAATGCTACCCTGTATTCAAATGCTGCAAGAACCCAAGGCCGACACAGTGATCAGTGATATTAATTCAATGAGACACTGAATTGACTAAATCTGTTTTTCAATCCTATTTCCCCCACACCTTCTCTATGTAATAGACCAAATCCCATTCATTTCTACTTATTCATCACTATTTGTTTTGGTTCTTCTTTCCTACTCTGTAACCCTTTAGTCAATAGTACAATAATTTAATATATTCCCCATGTTTCAGGGTATTCTTCTTTTCTCAGTCTGTGTTTTATCCAAATGTTCTAGGAGCAGTGTCTAAAGTAGTTTTCTTAGCTTCTTTCTATGCTGGTGTAAATGTGTGAATTGGATAGTTCAAACAAGTTTGGTATGAAATTAGTGGTGTAGCCTATCCCTCAGTGGAAAGCTCTACTCTGTTCTGGAAGCACATCCTTAACATATTAATAGGGAAAATATTAACTTTTTGTTATCCTCTGCTAGATTTTCTTGAACTTATTAAGAGTAGGCTAGTAGATGGAAAAAAAACTGCAAGACAATGTTTGCTTATAAACCTTTGAAGAAATGATTCTGAAAAGCCGAAGTACATTTCAGGACTAAGCAACTTCCAATGAAGAGGTCAGGTCCAGCAGGACTTCTGTAGATCCAAGACCACTTAACTACAGAACACTTACAGCCATTCAACAACCTTACTTGCAACTGTTTTTAGAGAAATAGTCCGTTTGATTGTAACTAAATTCTGGATTCATTTAATTATATCCCCAGATGTGGTGCTGAGCAACATTATTAGATTGCTGGAAGATGAATGAGCGTTAATGATGTGCAATAAAACCTATGAGAAGGCAATACAAGGAAATGTAGGCAACCGATAAGAAAGAAGAAATATTATTGGATCAAGTCTATAGCAGTCAACATACAAAATATTATGGCATATTTAAGAGAAAAAAATGGATGATGAGCAGAAGACGTAAAACAGAGATATAGTAAAGCCACTTACAGAGGTTATCAGAAACATATGAAAGCAGCAAGAGAACCAACCATCAGCTAATAATACAATGTCACAGCAGAAATTGCATGTATTACAATAGAGTGTAATGTCATAAAATTGTCTTACCTTGAGAAAAGATGGAGCAATGTATGAGGTTTATAGGGAATACTGAATACTAATAGCAGTGAGCAGAGCAAAGGGAAGAGAAGAAAAAACCTCCAAAGATGAAATTCCCTTATCAATGGTGATAACTGAAGAAAAAGATAAGGAGATTTGATCAGTATGCAAAATACAGAGGCTTTAATACCAGTAGAAGTAAAAGGTACCAATTTTTTAAAATTTAATTTTAATCAGACCAAATAAAATCCTATCATTATCTTTGTTTTGTTAAATGTCTTGTCTGATTCTAAATAACAGCTTTGTTTTTATTGGTATGCTAAAAGGTTTCCTTCATTGGGAAAAAAAAAGATTCTGTAGTTTCTACTACTCATTTAAACAAGGGAAAATTAAAATGTAACTTGAAGGCTCTTCTCAGAATAATTCCTTTCAGAGTATTTTAATAAAGTGGACAAAAGGAGGAATAAAAGGAAAATAAGTGACATTACTACACAAACACATAGGATTTTGTTTCTCATCATAATGCAAAAATCAATATCTAGAGACAGTTTAGTCTTAAGGTCATTTCCCTGATCTTTTGCTGGCTATCAGTATTTCTCTTTTCAATTATCAGATTTAGGAATAGCTTTGAAGACTTTTCAAAACTAACAATAGGTAACCTGAAAGACTTCAATACTGTTTATTCATAGACCTATGTAAAATTTTCAGTCCATATTGACTCATCATAAAGAAATTGTAAAGATTGATTTATTTGGGTCACGATAGCCTTCAAAAGTGCACGTTATTTTTCACACTTAATTCAGTAAGAAGGGCAGGTGGGTATCTGAAGGCAAACTTTGGCCGCTATGGCTACAGGTTCTTGAAGGAATTGATTTTGCAGACAAAGTACATTATACAATAGCTCTATTTTGCTATAGAATTGCTGTCCTACTTTAAATGCAACTGTGATTTTTAAATGGGACTTTTTCTTCATACACTTTGCATCCTGTATTGTTTTGTGAAAAAAAAAAAAAAAAATCTATCCTTAGGTTGTCAACTGAACTAAATTATTGTAAGTTATTGTGTCTTAGAAACCACTGGAATGGAGATAGGTTGTCTTGTGTTATTACCTAAATTTTCCTAAAATGTGACAAGTCTATGTATTTCTTGTTTTAAAAGTAAGTCATAGAAATGTAGAATAATTTATATCGGAAAAGACCTTTAAGACCTTTGAGTCTAACCATAAATCTTACACTGCCAGGTCAACCACTAAAACATTTCTTTAAGAACCACATTTACATACCTTTTAAATACCTCCATGGATGGTGATTCAACTGTTTCCCCGGGTAGCTTGTTTCAATACCTAACAACTCTTCCCATGAAGAAATTTCTCCTAATATGCAATCTAAATCTTCTCTGGTACAACTTGAGGCCATATCCTCTTATCCTAGCCCTTGTTATTTGGGAGAAGAGACCAGTTCCCATCCTGCGACAGCATTCTTTCAGGTGTTTGTAGAGAGTGATAAGGTCTGAGCCTGAGCCTCCTCCAGGCTAAACAACCCCAGCTCTCTCAGTATCTCCTCATCAAACTTGTGCTCCAGACCCTTCACCAGCTCTGTTGCCCTTTCTGGACATCATCCAGCACCTCAATGTCTTCTTTGAAGTGAGGAGCCCAGAACTGAGCACAGGACTCAAAATGTGACTCACCAGTCCTGACTAGAGGGGAAAAATCACTGCCCTGGTCCTGCTGGCCGCACTATTCCTGATACAAGCCAGGATGCCCTTGGCCTTCTTGGCCACCTGGGCACACACTGGATCATGTTCAGCTGCTGTTGACCAACCCCATCAGGTCCTTTTCCACTAAGCATTTTTCCAGCCACTCTGCCCCCAGCCTGTAGCACTACCTGGGGTTGTTGTGACCCAAGTGCCGGTCCCAGCACTTGGTCTTGCTGCGCTTCATAGAATTGGCCTCAGTCCATTGGTCTAACCTGTCCAGATCCCTTTGTGGAGTCTTCCTACCCTCCAGGAGATCAGCACTCCTGCCCAGCTTGGTGTTGTCTTCAGCCTCAACTGAGGGTGCTTTGCCCTTTAGGACTGCTTCCACCAGGTTTTTATAATGTCTCATAATCTGTCTCATAGATTTCCTGCTGCACAGTTGCTTTTTAATACACTGAGAAGTGTACAATACAGCAATGCTCTTTAAATCTTAGTGCTTCTGTCAAGCTTTTCTAATGAAAAAGTCACTATTACTATGTTCTTCGTTTCTCTCCCCCAGCAGTGATTTTATTGTTGTCTTATTCTCTGCAATTGGTGATTGCTGAACTCTGTCATTCCCTCTTCCTGCAATGCATTCTTAAAACTGTTAGCTACAGGGAAGAGGTACTCCTATTCCTCTCTCTCTGCAGTTGGATATTGAAAGAGTCTAGAACACAACCTAAGCCATCACAAACTGTATCAGAGCTTCTTCTGTAGCCCATTTTGCAGCTTTCATGTTTTGGTAACATATCTAAGAGGTTATGTAGAAGTGCCTACACATTGTACTCCATCTGTTACAGTTCCAGTCTTACTTGGCAAAGGGAAATATTTGTGTGGGTTGTTTTGGTTTGTTTTTTGTTTGGTTTTTTTTTTTTTTTTAACTGCATGTTACATCAAACAGTGAAGTCACTAATCAGCTGTCTTAATAATGCTGTTTTGAGAGCTGGATCTCAGTGTCCAAACACATTTCTTTTTATATTTCCAGAAAAAATACACTAGGTCATCATTTACCTACATACAGGGAAACAGTTACAAGTGTATTCTCACCTTTATACAAATGAGAATTATAGTCTTATACCTAAGACTATAATAATGATCATGATGACGATGGCATCACTAGCCTTTGGTAATACATGCCAGTACATTGGCTGCACCAGGCTGATCCAGAGTACAACAAAGTGTTCTTACTTTTCATTTCTTTTCATCTCTCTGTGGGATGCATCATCGTAATTTTTACACTGGTCCCTTACTTTGGTATCTCATTTACACAGCAGGTATTTTAAAATTGAAAAATTTGGAATATAAAGGATAAGATTTTTCAAGAGAATATAATAATTTCTGTCTCTGTCCTAGAAACTGGCAGATGGCGGAAGCCTTCTTCAAGTCCAGACAATTTATCGAGATAGTCCATTTGATTTCTCTGGGTGTTTATATGAAAAGACAAATTGTCTCTAAAACCATGACACACTGAGTCATCCCACTTGGGTGAGATGACTATTTTTCAGGCAAGGAAATGTCAAAGTGAAGTGTGAGAAAATCAACCTTAATGAATATTCATGTATCTATCCTATAAAGGAATTTGAGATCTCACAGAAATTCTATCAACAGATTATCTATCAATATACTTGTGCTGCCACAGCTTTTTGTTTGGAACAATTCCTTACTTTTTCTCTGGAAAACACCATAATGAATTAATAGAAGTGATCCCTGAACTGAGGAGCTTGAACAGACATTTGAAATGTGACTTCCTGAGTAATAACCATGGCAAGTGGCAAAGGCTGTGGCAGAATGAATGGGTCATCACAGTGAGGTAATTTGGTTACTCATCTAGAGCTCTGATGTAACATCATAAAAAAAAGAATCTTTAAAAATAGAACCACAACATTTGCTGTCTTATTTACCTAATACTTTATGGTGCTGCAGAAAAAGAGAAAAAGACTTACAGGTCTTGAAAGAGATAATTAACTCATTTAACTCTTTAATTGCACTAGAAGAAATCTATAGGCATTCTGCTGAAGTTGGCATAATTTGAGATTGATCTGGCAGCAGGTGTGAGAGAGAAGCTGAGATAAGGTCCAACAAAAAGAAAGGTTGGTTAGAGGAAAGACTTAGCAATCTGGATCAGAAAGATTAATTCAGTGCACTGATTTTTTAAATGACTTGACTTACGAATAGGAGAGGATTTAGATGTTCCTTCATGGCATTATTCCAAACAAGAAAGATCCCTGAAACAGCCTAAAAATTCTTTCTTGTTTTAGGTCAGCAAGAAATAGATGAACACAGAACAACTACTCACTAGACCATATCCTCATTCTGCTTTGCCCTTCATTCTCTTTTGCCACTTGAACCAGTACAAAACTAGGTAGAAAAAGCTCATAAATCATAATTGCAGCATGTTACAGTTCTTTAGTAAAGTTAATAGAGTAAGATTATGATTCTCTACCTTATCAGTTTTATGTTGTCACAATGCTGTTTATTTCAACAAATTTTATTCATACAACTTTATGCAAAGGATTATATAATCAAATGCATTCCTGTACTGTTAGCCATTAGGCATATAGGTATGTATATTCATCGCCAGTCTCATGGAAAGAAGTCAGTTTCAAAACTTTCCATAAGAAATTCTTGTCCCACTGGGAAACAACGGGCATGGAAAAAAAGAAAGTCTATTCTTTAAAAAAAGGAGCTGAGATAAAGTTATGCTTTCCAAAATCTATGTGAATTCTTTCATTTAGTACAGTGAGAGAAATGGTGTCTAAGTAGTTTGCAAAGCTTTCTAATATGAAAAGCAACACAAAGGCCCTTCATTTTTTAAGGGATTAATTTCATTTTACTGATCAGTTGCTTGCTCCCTACTGTTTTTTCTCAGTCTTCATAAGGAGCTTCACATCTTTGGGTCAGAAAGATGAATTACTTAGATGGGAAGTGTTCAGAAAAAAATGCACTATTTGCCCTAGTGACAGCCAACAGTCTTGCTGGTTTTCTTTTCCTCTTTAATGATGCTAACTTGTCACTCTGTATGGGCAATGTAATTAATGTAATTTTGCAGGCAACATGAGTCTTTTACTCAGTGTTTCAAAACCTAGATGGTGCAGCAGACAAGTAATGATTTAACTAGATTGCTAAGCTTAACTCTTTTGACTTCTACGTAGAAAACCTAACTGGTTATAATAGTCCTACTTGCATAAAAAAATCAGAATAAATAGGGAATCCACATCCAACAAGCACAAGTTTTTTCGAACATTATGTTAGGTTTGTGGATTGAATCACACTTGTTACTGGTGATGTACAGCACCACTGTGAACACTTGAATTCCTAAATCAAGGGCTGTACATCCCCTGCAGTCTCAGTATTGTCACATGAAGACCCTTTGGGGCATTGCAGCTGAAGGCACATCCCCTAGGGACATAGCACATGCTATATAGCATTCCTTCTATATTTAATTTTGTTTTATCAATAGACACAACGGCCAAGTGTCAAAATAGAGGCTGAGGATGCATCAATATCAGACATTGTGGCTGATTAGGACTTGGTTTCAGGGGAGGCCACACGACATAGAATGTATATATGCACACAGGAGTACCACTGGTCATGGCCTTGCTCAACATCATTGTATGTCAGGAGTGTTAAAACATTTGTGATTTCTGAGTGACATACTCACTTTAGAAATATATTTTATTCCTGTAGAGAGCACACAGAAGTGGTCTTCCCAGCCATTTATCTTAGTTTTCTTAGAAGGACATCTAGGACCACCACAGATAATGTGGTGGTAGAAAACTGTCACACTCAGTTGAAAACATGTCTTCCTCCTATACAGATTCTAGTGTAGGGCAGCAGTGAGAATGGGATGACTAATGAAATAATATTCCTCATCTTCCTAGCACAATTCTTTAGCTAATATGGCATAACTGGAAGGTTGTCCATGCATCTACAGTAGTCAACACCTTCACAGATCTGGTGCATTTCTGGTGCAAGTTGGTATTAAAATATGTGAATTTCCTCAGTAACACTTATGCAAAGACAGAATATTTTTGCTGAGATCAGAGATATAAGAGAAGCCAGATTCAAATTTATGGTCTTACAACCTCATTGTTTTTCACTCCATATCTTTTGCAGTTTTTCAAAGAAATTCAAAGATGCTGTGAAAATGTACATTTGTCTTCTGTAATATTTTATACTGACCTAAGCAATAATAAGCAAAAATCTTGGGTCTGAGAGATGTAAACCCCCTTTTTTTTCTTTGTGGCGGTGAAAAATGGTCTTGAAGAATACATGGAACATAATTGCACTACCTGGAAAGTATAAAGGTACTCCACTGGAACTGTAAGGTTTAACATATGAGGCCATGAAGAATCAAATTCCTTCATCTAAATTTTGGACTCCATAGAGTAGAAAGCCCCAATTAATGTTTTAGCATGGCTTAAAAGCTTCATTTTCTGTTGGGAAAACTTATTATAACATTAAAAATACTCAAATAGACTTTTCACAGGGAAAATGAGGTTTTAATGCTTAAAAAATTGCCATGGGGACTTCCTGTTTTGAGAACTTCTAGCACAGATACCCACTGTTGCCTTAAAAAAGTTTTTTTTCTAAACATTAAAAAACTTGAAAAATAACAAATTGACTTTTCAGTAAAGTTGGAAGAGGCATTAATTATGGATATTTATGGTAATAGAAATAGAATATTAATTTCTGCAGTTAAAATCTTCTTTCAGTACTATTAAAGCTATCATGGTCTCAGGGGGTGTAGATACCAGTTTTATTGGCATGCAGTACTGCAGTGGAGAACAAGAGGCCTTTTCAAGATGTAATTCATCTGCCTTACTTTTGTCATGTGATGTAAGATGAAAGAAGATACATTTCAAAGGTTGGACCAGGTGACCTTGCAGGGTCCTTTCCAACTTGGGCTGCTCTATGATTCTATTAGTCGATGAAAACATCCCAGTTCTCTACATGGATTGAAAGGGCTTCGGGAGGTGATTCTACTGTATACATCTGTATCTTGTCAGATTAAGCTTCCTATTTTAGAGACTGACATAGCAGTAATTCAAGTTTATGCAGTTTACTGTACAATCATTAAAACACATAGAAGCAAATGAAGTTTCTGTCTGAATAAAAGGTGTTCACTCTTCTCTCCTTCCAGAGTATTACAATGTTTCTAGAGCCAAAAAAAGACTTTGTTTTGTTTCTTTTGTATCCAGCAACAAACAACTCTTTGTCCCAGAATTTTTTTTCTCTGCTAAGAGATATGCTAACATATCTTCTTTTTTATAGCCTCAAAATGGTTACAGAGAAATGTATGCATTAAAGGATTTATGATGCATCGACATCTATAGGCAAATTTTATGCATTGCTGACTTTAAGTATTTAGACGTCTATCAACATGAGAAGAAGTTGTAAATTGGCTGAGGATATGAGACTACTCTTCAGACTGAAAAAAAGATCACAACCCTTATGGTACATCCCAAATAGCTGATAAGGAGTGAAACATTGCTGAGTCTAGATAAAATTTAAATCATTCTTAGTTCCTGCACATTAGATTAATATTATTTTTCAATTTTTCACATTTATTTCTTCTTCTTTAATTTATTTCTTGCTATAACGCCTTCTCTTTCTTTCTTTTTTTTGAGGAAGTAATCTTGCCAAATTTTCAGTCATTCCATCTTTGGAGAGTTGCATTGCTAATTGTCATAGACATGCTCTGCCAATGCCTTAATTTTCACTAGTTAGCATTTCATACTCTGTGGCAATGGAAGCTACGAGCTGTGTTGTATAAGAGAGAAGAATCAGGTCTCTTAAGGAACAGATTTCAAATCTTTTTGTCTTGATAAGTAAATGACAGTATCAATGCTTATCAGTGGAAGGAGAGGAAATCTAACAAATACAAGCTGGATACAAGGGGTAAAAATAAAAGAGAAAAAGCTATTCCTCAAGCCAGGCTCAGCTCTCAGATGGAGCTTGTGTTGGTAAAGAAACTGATGGAAAGTGAAGGTAACTTTATGACACCTTTGTGTCTGGATCCTTGTCTGGTCTTTGATGCATGTCAAAAGCAGATAGATTTGGAATGTACACAGAGCTGTCATGACCTTTTCCTCCCTCTCTTTTGCCCTTAGAGCAAATCAAAAGGGAGAAGGTAAAACAAGGTGGAAGACAAGCCTGGGAAGAGTTTACTTTCCCCTCTTAGCATGAAAATTATTGAGGCGAAATTTTCACACTAGGTTTACATTCAAACCCTTCTTTTTACTGTTTGTATTTTTCAAACTTTTCACACTGATGGATCTAACAATCGTGAATGGTCCTTAGATACTAAAATTTACAAATAAAAAAGAAATCTACAAATCATTTCTCAACAAAAACAGGGACATAGTTGCATCAGAGTTATGTGAGAAGTTCATGGAACACATCCTGGGTAAGCTGCAAAAGATAGAGCAAGCTGAAACTGGCCTCTAGCATAAGGACATAGGTCGCCATCCTAAACCTCTTTTATAGCAATGGCAAAAAGAAAATTTACAGGAATTTTTTCTTTTAATAAATCTAGATGAGTAGTGGACATGCTTACATTTTACGTGTGTGTCCATGGTTACATATATAAGTAAATATAACTCTAGATTTATGTATGTGTAATATATAGATTAGATATAGATATAGATATATAGATATAGATATAGATACAGATATAGATATAGATATAGATATAGATATAGATATATGATATAGGAGTGTGTGTGTGTGTGTGTGTGTGTATGTGTGTACACACACAATAGGTCCAAAGATCCCCCAAAATTTTTAACAATTATAAACTAAAATTGTACCACAAGAGAGAATAAGACTGCATAGGCCAGAGGTTGCCCCACTGAGCTTTAACTTGAAAATGAAAGGATATCATGCATTTTAATTTTCCTGGGAAAACACAGGGAGCTGTGTCTTTTCCTTTGTTTTTGCTTTGCTGTTCAATCCTCTGGGCTTGGTGGGGTTCTGTAGGGCTCCATCTTAGGCCCTGCGCTCTACAATGGCTTAAAAAAACCTGGACACAGGACTGGAAGGGATGCTAAGCAAGTTCACAGATGATACAAAACTGGGAGAGCTGCTGAGTCCTTTGAAGGCAGGGAGGCACTGCAGAGACACCTTGACAAATGAGGGGTCTGGGCAGTCACCAACCACATGAAGTTCAATAGGGGCAAGTTTTGCACCTGGGGGATGGGGCAAGCCTGGAGGTACAGACAGACTGGGGAATGAAATGCTGGAAAGCAGCACTGTGGAAAGGGACCTGGAATGGGTCCTTATCAATGGCAATTTGAACATGAGTCAGCAATGCCCTGGCAGCCAGGAAGGACAAGCCTGTCCTGGGGGCATCAGGCACAGCATCGCCAGCCGGGCAGTGGAGGGGACTGTCCTGCTCTGCTCTGCTCTGCAGTGGGGCGGCCTCACCTCAAGTGCTGGGGGCAGTTTTGGGTGACACAGTGTAAGAAAGACATTAAACTATTAAAGAGTGTCCAAAGGAGGGCAATGAAGATGGTGAAAGGCCTTGAGGGGAAGCCACATGGGGAAAGGCTATCACTTGGTCTGTTCAGCCTGGAGGAGATTGAAGGGAGACCTCATTGCAGCTACAGCTTCCTCCTGAGGGGAAGAGGAGGGGCAGGCACTTATCTCTTCTTTCTGGTCACCAGTGACAGGACTTGAAGGAATGGTCTGAACCTGTGTCAGGGGAGGTTTAGGCTGGATATTAGGAAAAGATTATTCATCTATAGAGTGGTTGGGCTCTGGAATAGGCTCCCCAGGAAAGCTGTCACAGCATCAACCTGACAGAGGCAGTGTTTGGACAATGGTCTCAGGCACAGGGTGTGACTCTTGGGGATGGCCCCGTGCAGGGCTGGGAGCTGTACTCAATGATCCTTGTGGGTCCCTTCCAACTTAGCTTATTCTATGATTCTGTCAGCTTGACTTTGTGATCAGACTAGTGAGAAGGTAATTTTGTCAGAAAATTTGTTACTTGTAAGGTGGAGATTAGTGTGGTCTTTTGCATTTTCTAAGAAGTGTTTGCATTTTTGTGAAGTATGCATTTTTGCTTCCTACTTGCTCAACAAAGTATTATAGAAACTTTTTCAAATATTACTGTGTACTTTACATGCACTAGAGCATACCCCCAATAACTGAAATTCCTTAACATGTGCATCACCATATGAAGACTATTTCTCTCACTGTATGAGGAATATGAGAGCCTGGTCATATTAGCTGAGGTTAGCTGCCTTAAAATCTAACAGAGGTGGGTTTTTTTGCATTGCTCTTCTCTGCTTGTTCTAGGGCAGGAGGAAAAAAAAAGGAAAAAGACAAAAAGAAGGTGTGTCTTCACTTTTCCTGAAAAAATGGAAACAAATATGCTTTTCTGAGAATATTTCATCCTTAAGCCCTAGATTTTTCTTCACCTTGTCAGGCCCTGCTTCCAAAATGTGGAGGCTCTTTTTACTACACTAAATCAATGCCTTGGTTTTCTAGTGTGCACAGTGCCATACTTCTATTTTCATATTTCTTCCTACGTATTTGTAGGTCAACAGATTGAATATCTCTGTTTTTAGCATCTTTTTTTCAGTAGTTTTCATGTGAAGGTATTTGGATAAAGACAGAGCAAGATTTTGTTTGTCAAATCTTGTTAGATATTAGGAGTAGTGAAAACATCACTCACTATATTTTATCAATATCACAGAAATACTTCTTGTTATGTTTAAAACCAGTTTTAACTAATTATACTAGGAAAATCTAGACAAAGACAAAATTACTAGTAGCTTGAACAGATGCGATTTAATTTACTTTGATTCAGAAATGTTTTACCTCTCTGCAACTGTGCTAATTAAATGTTACTTAAATCAGGACCTAGAGATCTCATCAAGCAGTTGATAACAGTGAAATTAAGGAAATAATCCCAATTCCCTTTAATAATGAATTTTTGATTACTGATAGAAACCACAGCATTCCATCTGACTGCCAACAAGGGGTGTATGCATTACACATCTGGGTTCCCAGTATTCTGGAATTAGTGAAGGAGAAAAGCACAGCTTCAATGCTAACTCTCTGTTTCATGCCTGAGTTGCACAGGAGAAATCTCCCTGTGTGAAAGTTCATTCAACTTTTGAATGGAGAAATTCAGAAGGAGAACAGAGGTAAACATTCACATCTGACTAGGTTAGGCTGGGTCCCTCCGTAATCGATGTAGAGCATTCTAGGACACAATTCATCTCAGGCTGAAGTTGATATCTACTATAGGCCTTAAACATCAGTGATTTCCCTGACGGATACTCTGATGTCTGATAGCAATTTCTGTGGGTCATAGCTCAGTTGTCACAGAAAACTTCAGCAAAAGGCTAGGACAATGACACAGTAGCTGACATGCAGACAGGTCTCATACAGATGGTGTGGGATATAGTCAAGGTATTACAATAAGATTTAACTTAGTGTTCTTTTCTGACAGATGTTATTTTATTGCATTATTACGTATTGGCAAAAAATACCCTTTTAGTCTAAAATCATCTCTAACTTTAAAAATATAGAAAACCCTCTTAATCTAGATAAAGAATTAAGCAACAAAGCATTTCTATAAATCCCTATTTACAATATATTCAAGATCGGCAGTTATCTCCATGCTGTTTGATGAAACTTTACAGACTGATACAAAAATTCTCAATACCTGATAAATTGCTAGACCAATTAATAAAGTAGATCATTTGTAAGCACCTGGAGGAAAATAACCTGTAAGTATTAGGCAACATGGACTCATCAAAAACAAATCATGCTGAACTAACCTCATTTCTTTCACTGACAGGGTAACAAGCTTAGTGGATAAAGGAAATGCTGTGGACGTACTATGTCTTGATTTTAATAAAGAATTTGATACAGTTCCACATGACATTCTCATAAGGAAACTAGAGAAATGTTGATTAAATGCAATCACTGCTAAATAAGTGCAATGCTAAAGAGAAGAAAAAAATTTAAGAAGATGGAAATAAAATCGGAAAGAAAAAAAGAGAAAAATAGCAACCCACAGAGCAATCATCAATGGTTCAGTCTCAGGTTAGGGATAAGTTTCAAGGGTGACCTACAGAGGTCTGCTCTGGGTCATGTGTCTAATTCTCCTTAATATTTTCACTGTGTGCTTGGAAAACAAAGTAGAAAGCATTCTAATTATAACCAACCAAACAAACAAACAAAGAAACAACAAACAAAACCCAACCAAAAAAACCCCAAAACAAACAAAAAAACCCTGAAGTTTAAAAAAAACCAAATGAACAACAAATGAACAAAAGAACTACAAAAAAAAACAAACACCAACCAACCAACCAAAAAAGCAAACTGAAAACAAACCAAACCCAGAAGATAAAAAATAAAAGTAAGTTTCATTTCCTTGGTTATCTGTAAATAGTGTCACAAAATAGTGTCACAAACCTTTAAAAACAATACGGAAAATGGGACTGATCCCTGCAAAAGCTTTGCCCACTTTTTGAATTGTCAGCAATGTCATAAGAAGGAAAGAGGATTTTGCCAGGGCTGGGTCAGTCAGAGTGGCTCATTTCCCCACACAAGAATCTTCCATTCAAAGTTTGGGTTGCATCTGAAACTCACAGGGCTTTTTAAAATTTTGTTGGGAAACAATGCACTTCACAATGAAATATATCCTGGAATGCAGCCAGATTGTGGTCAACTTCCTTTAACAATCATTCCTATCCTTCTGAGACTCTTCTGGTGCAGAATGCACATGACAGATGAACTTGTTTTTCTGACCTAATGAGTTTGTAGATATAAGTAATGGTGCTAGGAATGGGATGGTCAATTTTCATCTCTAGTCATGTAAATTTTGAATTGTTTTACATAATTAAGAAAAATCATAGAAAAAAGTTATGTATTTGATCAACACTACCAGCACAAAGGAAGGCCAGGCCCATGATTAACTAAATGTGAATGAACTGTCTGATAACATTACAAACTCATAAATATTGCAAAGTAATACTGTATGTACAACAAGAAAGGGATTTGATAATTAACTCATTGATGCTGATCAAGCTTTAGATAGAGTACTACTTTCAGTTTTGGGTCCCACTTAAAAAAAAAAAAAAAAAAAAAAAAAGAGGAAATGAAACAGGTTAAAGGCACATCCAATGATTATCTAGAAATATATGAAGAGATATTACGGTAGCAGGGACTATTATTCTTATTGATTGATAAAACATAAAAAATAATGAGCCAGTGTTGATGGATAAGGAGGAAAGAGAGAAAAAAATGTGAGAATATGTACTTTGGTGGAGGTGATAAAGTGACAATGTTATTCGAAGCTAGAAAAAGATATAGGAAAAACTAAATGCTCTGTAAATTACAGAGAAGAAGTCCTTGCAATTAAAAAAAATCAAAAAAGAAGAAAAAAAAAGTAGAAAGCAGTAAGGATAGAATAGTGGGATAAAGGAATTGTATGTTAGAAATAAAGAAAAAGGTACTGGAAAGAATGAAGAAACTTAAAAATTGAAATTCAAAGAAGCGCAAATATATATATGCAGATAATAACTACATGTGCACATAAATTTATGGTAAGTTAGTCATAAATGCTGTTAAATTAGTGATGGGTGTTTAATGTCATCTGTTTCTACTACTTCCTTTTCACTGGTATTGCCTGGCATGGCTGGGATAGTCTTTATGTGAATCATAGGGTTCTTTTGTCAGTCGTATGAGAAAAAGACTTTATATTTACATAAGCTGTCCTGGGGGCTCACAGATGAGAAATATTTACACCAACATATTCCAAACTCTATTTTTTAAATAAACCTATAAGCCACACTACGTTCGTCCTGATTCTTCTCTCCATCAAATTTTATTGAAGCGCTGGCCATTTGAGGAGATGTGGTACAACAACAGGCAGATATATCAACAAAAAAAATCTGTCAGACACAAATACTAAAATTCTAAACATGTATTAGCCAGAACTGGCAATAATCAAGAATTAGTCCAGAGTTAGTTCATACTACTACTACTACTACTACTACTACTACCACTAAAAAAAAAAAAAAAAAACCCTGAAAAAAATAGAAAAAAAAGAAAAAATGTAGAGTATTGGAGAAAAACTGAATTTTTCTGGTTTAATATTGCCTTATAATATACACCTGCTATAAAGTTGCTAGCAGGGCACTTCCTAATATAATTTTGTGTGACATATTGTTTTGCTATTTAGTGTGTGCATTTCAGTAAGTCTACATTTCCAGTTTACTTCCCCAGTTTTATTTTCTTTAGTCATTAATTCTATTTTAAGTTATTTAGGTCTACAGCAATAGGTTTTCAGCACAATCTTTTACCAGCTATATAAATGAGTACAGAAAGATTCCTCTGTGTTCTCAATCATACAGTTTTAGTAAGAGGAAGATGACAGTATAATCTTCTAATGATAACTCATGTAGAAACACTTTCACAATCTTAGTAGTGAAATGTCTTTGTTACGCAGTCAGTAAATGAGGAGAAGTGCAGAAGTAAGATGTGAGTGAAGCAGTGGGCTTTTCTGCCAGTTTTTCTGTAGGTTTCAATATTGTCTCTTTAGTGTACATCAATGCAGAATTAATTGCATTAATTTAAGCAAAAGTCTTTTTTCTTTTTCCCAGTGTAATTAATAATATAAGAAGGGCTGCTTTCTCTGTGTTTATGTTGATTTATCTCATTACAGACCCATCTCTCATTTATACCTGCTATTATATTAATTATTATAATTATTATAAATATTTATAATATTATAATACCAACTATTGGTTACAGGTATAGAAAAAAGGTCTGAAAAACAAAAATGTTAACAGCTGCCACATCTTTGCTACTATGGCCACTATCATTGGATGCTATATAGTAAAAACATTTCTCCCAAATAATTTCTTTGAGAAGTCTGCCTCCCAACAGAGGAATTCTTTTTTGTCAACTTAAAAAACCTACCAGTTTATATACTTTCCTTCTATGGTATCCTAATCTAATCCAATGCCACTTAACAATTCAATTAAAAAAAAAAAAAAAAAAAGAAGGAAGGGACATTGTTACAGAAAAGAGGATCTTTTTAAACTAAATTAAACCATGATTTTCTTCTAGACTACCTGGACCTTAATAAAGCCTTTGATACTATTTTCCACAGTATTGTCCCGGAGAACTGGATGGCTTATGGTTTAGATAAGTACACTGCTCACTGAATTAAAAACTGGCTGGGTAACTGAGCCAGAAAGTGGTGGTCAACGAAGTTACATCCAGTTGGTAGACAGTCACAAGTGACGTTCCCCAGGGCTCAGCTCTGGGGCCAGTCCTGTCTAATGTATTTATCAATGATCTGGGTGAGGGGATTGAGTGCACCCTTGGCAAGTGTGCAGAGAATAACAACTTGGACACGCGTGTTTATCTGGAGGTCAGGAAGGCTCTACAGAAGATCTGGACAGGCTGGATCAATTGACCAAGGTCAATTCTATGAGATTCAACAAGACTGAGTGCTGGGTCCTTCACTTGGGTCACAACAACACCCTGCAGAGCTAGAGGCTGGGGGCAGAGTGGCTGGAAAGATGTCTGCCAGAAAAGGACCTGATGGGGTTGGTCAACAGCAGCTGAACACGATCCAGTGTGTGCCCAGGCGGCCAAGAAGGCCAAGGGCATCCTGGCCTGTATCAGAAATAGCCTGGCCAGCAGGACCAGGGCAGTGATTGTACCCGTGTCATCTGTGTTGGTGATGGCACACTTTGAATCCTGTGGCCAGATTTGGGCCCCTCACCACAAGGAAGGCATTGAGGTGCTGTATCATGTCCAGAGAAGGGAAACAAAGCTGGGAAGGGTCTGGAGCACAAGTCCTGTGAAGAGCAGCTGAGGGCGCTGGGGTTGTTTAGCCTGGAGAAGGCTGAGGTTCAGAGCTTATCACTCTCTACAAACACTTGAAAGGAGGGTGTAGCAGGATGGTCTCTTCTCCCAAATAACAAGATGTTTCTAATTGTGGGAAAAAAAAAAAAAATGGAGAAAGTTGGTTTCTAAGGTAACAAGGCACAAAACCATTTAAGCATTTCTAGGTCACAGTCAACACTTACCTGTTATCCGAAAAATTTTTAGCTGCATTTGCATGTCAGTGAAGTAGCTATTCATGTCTCTGGAAGAAACTCCAGTTGTTAATGAGCAGATGTAGTTTTCGTTTGAAACAACCCTATTTTTAGTCATAGCAAAGGTCGCCTTTATATTGAAAATATGTATTCTAACAGTAATACGGAAAATTACATTGAAAAGATTGCCATTTTTCCCTTCACAAAGGGCACTTTTAGTCCTATTGCAGGAGCATCTAGAAACACTGGTTAGGGTTGTGGCCATTTGCAACAAATTGTATGGCATCTAATATATTTATGGGGAAAAAGTTGAAAAGTTTGAAATTACTTACTTAAATTACCTTAACTCTTTACAGTAAAATACGTCAATCTTGCAGGAGGTGTGGTTTTTGGGGGGCCTATATATAGAGAAGATATAGGTAAGAAATTGGGAAGAGTCCCAATTAAATTAAATCATATTTAGTCAGAGCAATTTAAAAATAACTGGTTAGGTCCTAGTCAAAGGTATTTTTTCCCTCAAGCTTAGAATTAAGAAGCAAAAAAAATCCCATGATGGACATGAAAATACAATGTGAGATAAGACGGAACCAGGTTGCCCATTAGATACTGGCAGGTGAGTGTTATTGTACCTGAAGTTATAGAGACCCAGAGGTGTATTTACCCTGCAAAACCTCCTTGGCCCCTAGTTCATGGAAGATTTTTATGCTCTTCATTTACAGTGTCAACTACCAGCTGTCTTTTCTTCAAGTGAAAAGCCCACCCACACTGTGTTGTCTTTCAGCCCCCATTCTGATGTACTGCAGCAGAGCCCTCACGCTATCCAGCTCAGGTACTTTGAGCTGAAAAATCATGGACAAAAATTGAAATTGCACTTTAAGAGCAGAACATTGGGATCAGAAGAGACCTTGATCAAGTTGTAAACATACTCATTTTTCTCTGAAGAGGACTAACTTCAAGCAGTGTGGTCACAGCCTTCTCTGCATGTCCTGACTTGAGGCCCAGGGCTGTTCAGTGATATAGGTGCAGATAAAGTCAAACAACATAAACAAATTAACTGCAGCAACAAGAAACATTCCCGCTGATTTGAATACTTCATGCCTAAATATTGTAGGAAGAATATTGCAGGAAGCTTGTGTTATTAATCATCTGAATAGCATAGGAGTGTTGCCTGGGACATGCCAAGGAAGATGAGAGAGATTACAATGGCAGAAATACTCTCAATAATGAACTCAATTATTTCAATTAATATTGGTAAAAAGCAATTTTGGGACATGTTCTAAATATTAATTTTAGATACTGTAATGATTGCCTCTTGAAGCATTTATTTTTTAGATAATTCTAAACAATACAAAAAAACATACTAACATTTTTACTAATGAATAACCATATTGACTAAAGTACGTTCAAATTTTTCTTCCCTATCAGAATTTAAAAATAAATTTAAAATGTACATACACACACATGTATAAACAGCAGGACCTCTACAAAAATGAGTGATACTAGAAAAAAAACCGAAGAACTTAGAAGGAGAATCTAAAAGGATAAAAATATTAAATGTATTATGAAAATTTTGTAAAGTCCACAGTGAAAAAGAAAATTATAGTATTGGTATGCAGCAAAATAAAGAAACTCTTTAAATTAAAAGCTTGGTCCTCATAAAATAGAATTTATGGCCAGGTAAGGAACATCTGAGTATCATGAGCTCTGAAAACCTTAATATAGAATCAAGCTAAGAGGAAAAAAAGATTTAGAGAAAAAGCTTTGTAAAGGGCATGAAAACTAATAAAAAGCCTTTTTTTCAGCCCATCAGAGGCAGAATGTCTGCCAGAAAGTCTGCAGAGCTGATACATGATGGAGGTGTAATAGGAGAACACAAAGGAGATAAGACCATGGTAGAAAAATTAAATGGGTTCTTCACATTGATACTCACCTCTGAGGAGTTTAGAAAGGTTCCCACTGTGTCTGTTTTCTTACAAAAGATGTATTGGAGGAACTATTTTAAATTAAAGTGTCAATAGAAGTGATTTTAGACCAAATAGATAAATGAATAGTAACAAATTACCAAGACAAGATGGTATACACTCAGGGGTTTCCAAATAACTCAAATATGACCTTGTAATTTGATCATAGATCTTACACAATTGCTTAAGTCAACTTCTGTATGAGAAGAATAGAGGTTAGGAAATTTTATGTCTATTTTTTTAAGGGATTCTTACAGAAATGTGGCAGGGGACACACAGGAAAGATGCAGGAAATTAAGGAATTGATTCTTTACAGGTAGCTTGGTAGAATAGGATTCATATAGATATAGGTAAATACAATAAAATGGGGGTGGGAAAAAAATAAATTTTATAAAGAAGATTCTGGCTTTTTAAAGGTTTTAGAATAGATAAGTATATCGGCAAGGGTGATCTTTATCTAGTTGATACACTGTGCCTGGATTTTAAAAAACTTTTGACAAGGTTCTCTATAAAAGACAAATAAAGTAAGAAGACATGGATTGTAAGAAAAATGAACTGCCACCTGTGGATTTCTAAATACCTGAAGGAATGGGGGAATAATAAATATATGAAGGACAGGAAAAAGGCAGGTGAAAATTACTGGTTTTAACAATGAAAGTCTCACCATTTGTGAAAGGTTGCAGAAGTTACTTGCACAAGTAACTGGGTGATAAAAAGGAAGAGGCAACACATGAAAAGCTGTGCACATAGGTGTTGGGGAGGAAGAAATAGGAAAGTCTTATAGAAATTATTACCTGGCAAAAGATACTGAAAATATAGAAATTACAAGTGAGATTGAAATGAAGACAAGTTTTGAGATACCAAACCTCGGTTACTAAATAACCGAAAAATAATGGTATGGCCACCGCAGGTAATCTCCCTCTTTGATTAAACAATAGCCCTCCTTGAGCAGACAATACCCCCTGCTTAAGGGCAAGTCCAAGGGTCAGAGCAGACCCTACCAACCTAAGCAGGAGGTCCAAAAAGCAGTTTTTAGGGGTTTAAAATGTACCATCATATGGTAATACAAGGATGCTCATAGGCTGTATGTAAATGCTATAGAATTTGTATCTTGTCCTAGATTGGTTAGTGAAAATTAGAATATTCAGCATAGAACATGATTTATTGTATTGTAAGCAAGAACCACGGTATTCTGTATTCTGTATTCACAACCCTTACTCCCTTTCCCCATTCCTGTATCCTGTATCCTGTACCTCTCTCTCTCTCTCTCTCACCTCTCTGACCTGCTCTGGGCTGTGCCTGGCAGTTCATAGCAGGTCTCTTACCCCCACGCTCTTTATTACAATAAACCTCATGCTCTAAGACCAGCCTCCAGAGATCTCCGTCTCCGTCCAAACTGCATCCACACACCGCAGAGGCCATCCGACAGGCGCCTAGATTTCAACACATAGGAAAAAGATAAACAGAAATTCTCACTGTCTACAAACTGAGAGTCTCAAAACCAGGTGTTGTTAACCCAGAAAATATATTTGCAGCTACTGTAGGTACACCTATGAAAATGTCAGTTCAGTGGTCATTGACAAACCACCCCAACCAACCAAAAATATAGAAGCCCCTAAGAATTATTTGAGGAGTAAGAGAGAACAAGACACTCTTTTACATAACAAAATAATTATCAGGGCCATTAGGTGAAATTGTAAGCTAATGAACTTAAAACAACAAAGGATTTTTTTTTTTAAATTTTATTTAATGTATGACTAAGTTTTGGAACTCAGTCACAAGATAGATGGGATGCCAAAAGTTAAGTGAATTAAAAATGTTAGACAAATAAGTGGAAACCTGTTGAGGGCTGGTAAACACTGATGAGACACAAGCTCTAGATTAGAAATTCCTCTAAGCCGCATAAAGATGTTTTACTCTATGCTTGCTCTTTTTTTATAAAAATTTAAACATTTTATTATTACCTGAAGTAGCCAATACTACTGTCTTACAGAAAGGGAGATAGGAATGAGTTTGGATCTCTGACCAAAAGGCCGTGTTCTTCAGTCTGCTATTCTTGTGACACCAGCATGCTAAAAATAAGTAATTCTTTCAATACATGAAACCAGCTGCTCAGGAAGTGTCAATCAGCATCATACTGAAGAAGTATCATTCTTTGGTGTATTACCTTGGTTTAAGCTATGTACAGACCTGAACAAAGTTTTTTATTTGAGGCATAAACTTTTCTACAGCAAGGTTTTTGATTTTGACTTCAGACCATATGTAAATATATTAAAATACAGATCTAGAAATTAATATGAATTTTAACATTAATGTAAATGCAAATGATATAATTATAAACACAAATATAGGCATAAGTGTAAACACAAACATATATAAAGATTTCTTGTGCATTTCACAGCATAATCAGAACACATATATGAAGAACCTAAGAAATTATTCAATAGTCATTATGAAACCACACACAACTCAGATAAGCCATTTTTCTGCCCTGGAGGTGTAGAATAACTGTGGATAAGACAGCTTACTGTTGATGCCTACAAATACTACTTAGCAATAACCCAATTACCACTACTTCTTAGGCCAGTGATCTAGGGGAAAAAAACATGTTTTAACTAGAATTAAACAGAAAATATTTTAGAAACAATTACTTGCTTTCTTGCCTGATGAAACATGTTTTAAGCTTTAGTTGCTGTAGGCAACATAAGCAGAATTAGAAGGTAAATGCAAACTTACAACAAATAATGTCAAATAGGCAGAAATAAGTACATCCAATTGGATGAAATTTATCATGCTTTTGAATGAGATGAAGAATTTTTATTTGTTTTGTTTTGTTTTGTTCCCTTTATGGAAATAAATGTATTGAGGAAAACCTGAACTCTTTGTGATCCAGCTCATTTCCAAGACAGTCTAGTATAAACAAAAAGAAATTCTCAACTTACTAGAGAAGAATATCCCCAGAAACACGGTGCAAAGGTGGGCTATGGGATACCAGTTGATGGTAGAATGTTAATATTTCTTTTTAGAAGGGTGTGATTTTCTTATGAGAGAATTTCATGAGTACTGAAAGACTTCCAGTGAATTTTTAGACTACAACGCTTTGTGCTGGTCTCCTAATTCTGGAAATCCAAGGCATCTTTTTGTCCCTGGAAATAAGACAACCCTGAAAAAGGAACAGGGAAGTTCAAACCATAGGGCTCACTTGGCTCATAGCTGATTTTCATTTGTTGGAAGAAGAGTTTTCATTCTTTCAGGAGGTATATTCAGGGGGAATGCTTCAACCCTTCAAGGGGAATTATAACTTCCCACAGGCCTAAACAGTACAGAAACCTTCTTGTGAATCATGTGTGCCCAATTCCCAAACATTGAAATGGTGACTAGGTTCTGAGTTACTCATATTTTCTTGCTTCAATACCTGCAGGTTCTGTTAATGGGATGTTAGCTTTTCCTGAATGGGAAAATCCTTTTTTCTTCATGTAATCAATTTGCCTTTGTTACTCCATTCCATTTGTCATCAGTCATCTCCAATTGATTTATACTTATTTGAGTGTCATATTTTCATTTACAGTGAAACTGATGACTTTGCATGAAATTTAAAAGACCACAGCACAGAAAACACCAGGGAGAATCTTCTAAAACACCTCAAGGAGTATTAAAATGTCTATCAGGTTAAAAAACTCTTGAACATCCAAACCGGCCTTAGACGTTTCAGGGCTGGAGTATCCACAAATTCTCTGGGGAGCTTGTGCTACTGTTTCACAACCTGCACAGTAAAGAATTTCTAAACCTACCATCTTCCCATTTAAAGCCATTGGCCCTCATCCAATCACTACACCTCCTTCTCAAAAGTCCCTCTCCAGCTCTCTTGTTGGATCCTTTAGGTACTGAAAGGGATTATAAGGTCTTCCTGGAGTCTTCTCATCTCCAGGTTGAACAATTTTAATTGTCTCAGCCTGTTTTCATAGGAGAGGTGCTCCAACTCTGGTCATTTTCGTCTCCTCCTCTGGACTTGCTCCAACAGATCCAAGTCCTTCTTAGTTGGAAGGTCCCAGAGCAGGATGCAGTACTCCAGGTGTGGATCTAACAAAAGAAGAGTAGAGCATATGACCTCCCTTGACCTGCTGGACATGGTGCTTTTGATGCAGCCCAGGACACGATCAGCTTCCTGGGTTACAAGCACACATTGGCAGCTCACCTCCAGCCTCTCAGCCAGCACTTCCAAGTTCACTGCAAGGCATCTCTCTTTATCCATTCTCTGCCCAGCCTCTAATTCTCATTAAGATTGCTCTTACCCAGGTTCAGGACCTTACATGTGGACTTGTTGAACTTCATAGGTTTCACAGAGGCCCACCTCTCAAGCTTGTCAAGGTTCCCTGGATACCACTCCTTCTCTCTAAAGTGCCACCGGCACCACACAGCTTAATGTCACGGCAAACTTGTTGAGAGTGCACTCGATCCCACTGTCCATGTCCTTGACAAAGATGTTAAGCAGCTCCAATTCCAGTAGTGATCCCATTTGAAAGCTACACATTGCTGTTGTCCACTTGTGCATTGAGCAGTTGTCTGCAACAGAATGTAGCTATCCAGCCAATTTTTTACCTGCTGAATGGTCCACCCATCAAATCCATATCTCAGATTTAGAGACAAGAATGTTGTGCAGGGCACTGTCAAATACTTTGCACAAGTCCAGCTAGATTAGATCAATTGCTCTTACTTCAATCACCAGTTCTGTAACACTGTTATAGGCCAGAATACACCTAAAAATCGTACTGTACAAAATGCATAACATGCAGTATTCCCACTAGGGAATTTTTAGGACTGGCATGAAGACAGACCTCAGAGTGCTCAGTAGATACATGATTTAACAGCACGCTGTCTTGTGAGGACCAGACAAAAAAAGAAAAAAAAAAAATAAAGCCAGTTTCGGTACCATGAATTTCCTATTAATTTTTGGCCACAGTTGGAGGTGGTAATATTGATCTTGGAGTTCTGTGTAATTCAAGTCCTTGAGAGCTTAGACATCACTTCTGGTCATGAACTCAAACAAAGGAGTTGAAATCAGCAAGTTCATGCCTGGCATCCTATTTGTGTGTCTAAGAAATTGGGTTAGAGATTACAGAATGGCTATTGACCCAGGACTAAGAGCTGCTGATACTGGAATTTGGTTCTTTCTACAACAATCATTGATATTAACTTGAAACATAGAGTAAGGCTATGTACCTTGCCTTAACTTGGCTATGTACCTTGCCTTAACTTTTTCTAGTATAGATAAGCAAAATCATGTGTTCACATTTCAAGAGGATCTGAGTTTTGTTTTTATACAACTTCTCATTTGTAACTTTTAAAATTAGTAATTTTAATTTGAAGGCAAGCAGATACAGAAATTTAAAGTACATGCATTTTGGGAAGAATAAAATTAGTTGTCTACCAATGATACAGTTGCTGCAGAGTAAGAACTTCAGAAAAATATATATTCTATTTGAGAGAAGAAGTGACAAACTGGATTTTTAAGAACGGATTTTTTATAAAGAAAATAATTTAAGGAATTATCTATTTTAGACCACACAATAAATTTGAAAACACTTGAATTGTATATTTCGTTAAGGTTCACTCCTTCAACTATCAGAATGCCAGAATAGATACACAGCAGTTTTTTCATATTAACATGATTATTGCCATTTCTTAGGCTCTTCAAAAAAGAGCACAGTGATATTTTGACAAAACAGAATATTAAACTAAGGATCTAGAAATCACTGGTTTAGTTACATAAATTAAGAATGAATTGCTTATGGCACCAGTTATTGAGCAGCAGGTGTCAGAAAGCCATACAAATTTACAAATGAAAATTGAGCCACTCAAAGCTTCAGGAGTAGTTTTCAGAACATTAGAAAGATAGGACTAGGCTTTAAATCCTAGATATCATCTTATAAATGTCTCAATTAAATTACATTTCTCAGAATTACCTACACTGAATGCCTAGCAATAGGTGATTTCACACAATATAACAGACCACTAATACACAAAATATATGCACAAAATAACATTTGGCCTGAAAATCTACTACCAGAAGACATTTAGTATAGCCCTAGGAACATGCTGCATGAATTTAGCTGTAGCCAACAAGCTGAACTGCATGTGTGATGAATTAATTACTACAATTTCACTTTTAAATAGGATTCAGGGCAGAGCAGGGAGAAGATTATAGACAGACAATCACAGGGCCCAGGAAAAGTTTGTGAAAATAAAACCTTCCCAAGCATAAATAGAGCATCAGCAAAGAGGCACTAGAAAGTTGTCCCTTTAAGCTGATTGCATGAAAATCAGGCTGGGCCAAGAACAGAGTTTTTTGTTTACAGTACATGTGTCAAAGCTCTCCCATTGGGATATACCCATATCTTCAGTCTCTTTTAGTCTGTCTCTCCTGTTTATTTCTGTGCTCACGTCAGCAGTGACGCTTCACTGCTCATCTGAGTGCCTCCATCTGCCTATGAACAAGAAATCTTTCTTAAAACATTTAAAGTTCATTTCTTATTCTTTCTAGGAGATATATCAAGTTTTTCTGTAGACATAAATATTTGGTAGAGCTTAAAAATCAAAAGCAATCTGGCAATCTGAGATCTACATTTTCTTTCTCTTTTATTATTTTTCTTAACTTGTATGATAACAGGACTTTGATTTGATTTCACATGCAGTTTTAACCAGTTAAGTAATTCAGTTTATCTTATAATTTGTTTTGAACTACAAACGTAAAGTACTATTAAGACCTCAAATATATCCTAAAAAAGCAAAAACATTTCACATCTTGCTGGACAAAAATAAGAAACATATGGGATAAATTAGTTGTATCTCCTATTCTGTGATGTTGACAGCTTAAGAGTTTTTCTGAGATTAGTGTGCTGCCAATGCCAAATGAATTAAGAAAAATGTCACTGTACAGGGTTTTTAAAATTTATTTATTATTTCATCTGTAGGGGAAAAAATAAGAGCAGATGAGGATAAATGTGATCATCCTTAAGTCAGCTGATAATGCGCCTGAAGGACATCAAGGAAAACCTGAAGCATTAATAAACTAATGTGTACTGTACGCCCCACTTAATTTATTCTTATATGTTCTTCAAGCATTATGCATTTGTGCATTTATTTACTTTCTGTTAAAATATGATTATGTAAAAGAAGTCTAAAATCTAGATATTCTTTCTTGGCTCGGATGTTTATTTCTAGAGAAATGTAGCAGTGACTAATTAATTATTTGCATAATTTCCCTTTCTTTACTAAGAAATTGAAAGTAATACGATTTTTTTTTTTCAATTTTCTGACCAAAAACATAGGTAATCAAGACCATCCAATCTCTCCTTCCATGTTATAGTCTTAGGTTATTCTTTTATCTTCTGAGGCGGAATGTAGGACAGGGAAGTAACCAGTCTTCTAATCTGTTCTTTGATTGTACACTGAGTTATTACTGAAGAAAAAAGATTATTGATTTGAATGCTTGGATGTATTTCTGTACTCTAAACATATGCACACACATACGCGCCTATAATTACTCCCTTTCTTTTGTTATAATTCTTTCCTCCTGGTTAAGAATTAACAGAGGCTTCTGACTACAGATTTTTTTAGCTGACTGCACACCCATTTTGACACGCACACAGACACACAGTCTGCAGATTTCATTATTTCATATATCTTTTAAGAAAACGAGGCCTAAAATTTGCAAGCTGACAATAAATCATTTAATTTCCATTAATTTTATGACATATCTGGTTTCTGCATTTGTAGCAGCTGTAAAACATGTTAACTTCCTAATAAACCCTGAGTAATGCTCATCTGTCACCTTTTTCTTTTTTCTTGCTGTTTTTTTTTTCTTTTTATTTTTTTTTCCAGTAGGAAACAGTGCACAAGTTATTACCTAGGGAACAGTTGTTTCTGTCTCCTGTACAGATCCATATCATACTCAAATTTGCATTCTGATGAAGAAGAAACAAATGTTACTTAAATCCCATGAAGTGTGTTAATTACACTGAGCTCCGTGAAATTATGGGTGAGAGAGCCAAAATAATTCTACAATTGCATTGTGGGTCTCTTGAGCATATCTTGTCGGATTAATGTCTTTGTCACTCACATGATAACCTTAAAATTGCTTTTCTCCCTAAGTGATATTCCCTAAACCTCAGTGATATGGAAAATCTCACACAAAGCTAGCTAACAGATGCAGTTTTTATTGTTTACATAAATAATGCTGGTACTTTTATGCAAATAAATAAAAACTTAATTTCATTAATAAGTACAGCTTGTTACTTTTGCTTAATTATTTTAGAGTCCTTCTTCCGTGCTTCTCCATACAAACCATGGTGCAAGTGCCTGAGGCAGTACCTCTTCCTAGTATGTCCCCTTAACAAAGGCTAAAATCACATAACTATCTAGGATGTAATGCTTTCTTTTTATTTTTTCCCTTATTTCCTCCTACTTCTTTACAAGCCCTAAATAACCATAGCTGACTCATAACTTGAATCCAAAAGCCACTGTGCTATGTAGGAGGAACAGAAACTGTCCCAGAAGATTTGACCACCTCGATACGTGCCCACAGTTCAGCTCAAGGTTTCACAAAAACAAGTACTAGGGAAGATTTGCTGTGCCAGGGCTTGCTTCATATCCCCAGCAGGGGACATACTCCACCCTCAGAAAGCTGCAAGTCTTCTCACAAAGTCACAACTATGACTGGCGAAACTCAACCCATTGGAAATCTATATTAGATGTCAGACCCATCTAAGAGACAAATCTAATCCTTTTGGCTAAAAAATAGCTCACAGCAGTCTGCTGCTCCTAGTTTACTGATATTTGGAAGAATGGTTTGGTTTGGCAATCAATGTCCTAGAGCCACCAAAGACCTTGATATTATCTTTTTTCTTTAAGCCCCTAAAGAGGATTACTGGGGAAAAAAAAAGCAAAAAAAAAGCAGGGGAAAAAAAAGAAATTTTGTGATGTTATATGAGTACCATTAGTATTTAGGTTTTTCTTTCATAAAATAAAAAGCTACTTGTAAAATTTTAATTATTCATAATGCATTGTAAAGAGTTGTAAGCTTTACTTTGTTAAAAGAGAGAGATGATGCACAATCAGGTGTGTCCTATACTATAAGCAATAAATTTTTAATCAAGAAATTTCTTTTTGTCATACTAGTACTTCAGAAATGGTAGGTGATGAGCTCAAAAGATAAGAAAAAAATGCACTAAAATAAAAGAAGCATGTCAATTTGCACTGGTTAAGAAAGCAGCCAAAAATCTTTGAAAAGAGGAAGCATCCATTTTTCCTCAACTTCATACTATAAACCGAAAATTTTTACCAGTCACATAAAACCAGACTAGCTTTACATGTCAGTTGTAAAACATGACCATTTAGGCTTTCTAATTCTGGGAAGGAAAGAGTTATGCTTATGGAAGTCCATCCATCCAGTCTCTGCAAGACTACCAGATCTATAAATAATGGAAAAAGGCCCTCAAGCTAGGAATGCCAAATTTAGTATCGCCTAATGAAAAGATAGGAGTAAAGTCCTGAAATCTTTTTTCAATTAACTTCAGCAGAAGTGGGGACCTAGACTGAAATCTAGAAGCCATTGGTAGAGGTTTCTCTAACAATCTTTGTAATCTTTGCACAAATAACTTCTTCAAGATCACAATTAAAATGTCTGTTCTTGCTATGCATTTAAAACCTGATCGGTTTATTCAAATCAAAGCTTTTTGAGCTTTACTTAAAGTCACTGTAAGAAGGGGAGGGGAGAGACAAATCCTCATCATTGCTTTTTAAAATTACTTAAAAGCAACTGACAGCAGAATAAAAGAATATCTGTAAGGACCTATGTGAAAGTCTGTCTACAAAGTAGATTGAAAAACTGTTTTGTTCTAAATCCTAATCTCTTCTGTGGTCTCAAGAAGGCTAACAGAAGAAGATTGCCACAGAAATGAGTGATATTTGTCACAAGACATCTGCTAAGACACAAGCACAGTGTACTTTCTCTGATGGGTGGCATGTAATGGAGGTTACCCAATCTAATGTTTACCATGAAAATTCAAATCCAGTGTTAAGAGATTTTCTTACTGTAGTTCTTAATGAAAAGCACCTTCTGGATCAGTTATATCAGCAGACTGACAGGAAATGAGTGGGATATCAAGACTTGAAAGCAATAGTTTTTAATCTCTGTGATTCCCAGTTTTACCACACAGTAAATAAAGTACAGTGATGTTGGCAGCCAGTGGCAGGAAGAACAACAGGGCACTGAGAATATTTGTGCATAAGCCCATGACTGGTTATCCTGAAATCACACAAACACAAATCCTTTCTCTGAGCTCAGTCCCACATACTCTGTGCTTTAGAAGCTGCATCACTGTGAAAATAAATGCAGAAGTGATATACTCCCTCGTTTTAGTGTCTTTTGGAGAGATGAAGCACTGAAAAGCAGAAAAGAACTTGAGAATAGGTGAGAGAATGCTGAGAAGTTAGTCAGGGTTTATGGATGAGTGAATCACCTCAATGCAAGCACCTAACCTAACATTTTGAGTTTTACCCAACACTAATCGGTGGAAGTGAAATTATATAACACAAACTTTATATATCTAAACAACTCATTATTCCTATATTCTCTTTTCCACTACAGAAAATACACCATCATCACTGTACCCTTGTATGTGGCTAGGGAAAGTGGGGACTCACTGTGGGACCAGTGAGGAAGGCAGGCAAGTTGTTTCCCATAAATCTTTTTTGTGCAAAAAACCCTGTATTGAAATTGTGAAACTCCATTCTATTTTTATTTCTGCATCTTGTTCTCCAGCTTGTTCCTAGCAAACTGATTCTCCAGCCACCCCTGATGTGCACCCTCAGCAAATTTGCAGGTGGTACAAAAAATGTGGTGCTGTCGCCACACCTGAAGGACAGGATGCCATCCAGAGGGACATGAATCTGGTCCCTAGAGGGGATGAACAGATCAAGAGCAGCCCAGGGGAGAAGGACTTGAGGGTGCTGCTGGATGGGGTGTTGGATATGACCCAGCCATGTGCACTCACAGCCCAGAGAGCCAAATATGTCCTGTGCTGCATCCAAAGCAGCGTGGGCAGCAGGGGAGGGAGGGGATTCTGCCCCTCAGCTCTGCTCTGGTGAGACCCTGCCTGGAACACTGTGTCCAGCTTTGGGACCCTCAGTACAAAAAAAATCTGATAGAGAGAGGCCAGAGGAGAGCCACAGCCACCAAAATTATTAGAGGGGTGGAGCACCTCTCCTATGAAGAGAGGCTCAGAGAATTGAGATCATTCAGCCTGGAGAAGAGAAGGCTTCTGTGTGACCTAATTGTGGCTTTCCAGTACCTGAAGGGAGTCTAAAAGAAAGGTGAAGAGAGACTTTTTATAAGTGCAGGTAGTGGTAGGACAAGAGGAATGGATTCAAACTGAATGAGAGTAGGTTTAGGTTACATATTAGGAGGAAGTTCTTTGCTGTGGGCTTGGTGAGGCACCAGGACAGGTTTCCCAGAGAAGCTGCAGATGTCCTAACCTTGGAAGTGTTCAAAGCCAGGCTGGATTTAGTTCTGAGCAGCCTGGTCTAGGGGAAGGTACCCTGGCCTATGGCAGAGAGGCTGGAACTAGATGATCTTTAAGGTCCCTTCCAACCAAAACCATCTATCATTCTATGATTCTGTGTTAAGATCACTTCTGCCTGTACCCAGAATGATGGCACCCAGATAAGCTGAGGCTGTTTAAATCACACTTGTCATGAGTCCTTGGTTCTGATCCTTCACTGCATCAGTCATAAAAAATCCCCATGCTTTTGTGCTGTTAGTATGGGAGGTAGAGACCGTCAGGACCAGTATTTTTAACTAGCTTCTGTACTTTTCTGTCTCCTTTGTAAAGCAATATGCTATAAATAAAAATAAAAAACTATGTAAAACAACCTGTTATATGTTTTTCTTCTTACTACCTGCAAAGGTCCAGGTTGTCTGTAACTGTTCTGTTATAAAGAACATCTGAGTAACACAGTGCTGCACTGGCGTATTCTGACCAATTACCCTCTGTAGCCACCCAGGGTTCACCAAATGAATAATACAGCACAAACTAGCAAATGTCCCAAAACCTGAATTTGCAAGCAAGGGGAAAGAAATGTGTGAAAGAAAGCCACAGCACCTTACAAAATGGCAGTCCTTTCCATTTTTTCCTTTTTCCTACTACTGCCATGCAAAGAATTCAACTGATTTTCCTTAGTGGTACAATAAGTGCTAAGCACTGGTAAAATATGGAAACAATCAGATTCTCCTCTATGTACAGATACATTCTTTCAAAGGGATTTGCAGATGAGAAAACATGGAGATGTGGTGCTTAGGGACCCGGTTTAGTAGTGGACCGGGCAGTGCTAGGTTAATGGCTGGACACAATGATCTTAAGGGTCTTTTCCAACCTTAACAATCCTGTGTTTCTATGCATGCTTTCTTTTCACAAATAATAAATATACATTTAATTGTAGATATTGCTTGTTTCACCTTTGTCTCTTTAAGAATTCTCACTGTACCTTAAAAGAAATTAAAAAAGGTGGTGGGGTAGAAAGATTTGGGAAGTGTTTACAGTTTAGATACCTTCTGCTCTAAAATTGCTGCTGTTCCAAAGGAGCTAATGAAGTACTGTAACTCCACTAGCTCAGTCTGACAGCCATTACTCGCAGCTCTGCAAACACTGCATTAAATCTCTGTGTATCCTTGGTGACTGTTATTAGTAGTCCTGGGTGTATTTCACAAGACATTTGGAATTCAGCTAAGAAAATTCTCAATCAAAAACAAGCTATAACAGAGCTAAAGATATTACAATCACTCTCTCAGAAGAAGAGGGAGAGGGGAAGGAAACAATTCTTTCTGCCTGGAATTGTTTGATTTTGATAACCAGAAAATTTCTAAAAGAGTGATTTCTGTACCAGCATCCTCTCCCTCGACCTCTCCAACAGTGTGCAGTTTTCCTGCATGTTTGGGCATGGGAACTGCATTTCATGTAGAGTTTTAAATAACACTCAGTGCTCAGACCCTTTAGAGCATCCGTCTGCTTCTTCCAGTACCTTAAATCTTACATGAAGCAACTGCTTAAACTTTTAAGGCCAACACCCAACTCTTACCACTCTGATCAACACATATTCATGTCTATAAGAAGTCAGGAAGTCTCCAATATATTAATGTTACTTATATTCCCATGAAGAAATATCTTAGAGGATTGTCTGACAACCTTTGTTTTTGAGGAAGTCCAGACTGAATTCTGGTCTCAGTTGAACATCTGAAATTGAATGGAATTAATTAGTATTTACATACCTTGATGTTTTGAATCACTCTGCCTTAGTTTTTAACTCAAACTTGTTAATGTCTTTCAAATAGAACAATCCTGGATGAAAGCAGTTATGTGGAATATACTTTTTATGTTTTATTTTTTGAGACATATTACCATAAATTTGACATCATTTCACATAAAATACCACATTTCTGTACCAGCTCTCCTATGATTATGACAATAGCTTTTTCTTCTTCCCCAACAATAATGAAACAGATGTTTTGTATTTTCTTAGTTTGTGATCTTCTGTTAACTGAACTTGTGGCAATTGTTGGTGTATTTTGGATTTTTCTGTATGGTGTTGCTGACACCACTTACTGTAGCCGGTTACATGTGTGAGGTCATTCACAAACTTATATTTATTGATAAATCTCTGCTGGCTGACAGCATTGCTCACACTGAATGTCCAAAGTGAGATTCTCAAGAATATACATGGGTTTTTGTTCAACCGCTAGTGAATTCTTGCTAAAAAACTTACATGTCTCGCAGCAGTGTGATTCCCTGAGCTCTGCAGCAGGCAGGATTTTCATTGGCAGTGTATGTCTGGGCTAGGGGTGAGATGCAGTTGGCCCTTTTCTCTGCCCAACATACAATGCTGAGCCACAGCTGTTGTGTTAGTCCCTTGAAACTGGTGTGACAACCCCCTACATTTTTTCTTGAGAACCAGTCTCAAGAACCAGTCTTTATTCCTAGCAAAGGAAAAAAGGTGAACAATATATTTTTTATTCTACACCTATGTTTTATATCTAAATTCTTCAGCTTGAGCTGAGTTCAGCCTGTTTTCTCTTATCTTCCCATACAATTGACTATAGTGCTAACAAAACAATAAATCTGCTGTGTAGTTTTCCTCTAAACAAACTTTACCAACAGCATCTTATCCAGACAAGGCAACAGCCCTTCTATCCCTGTCTTCGTCTGCTGATAACTCCAGATAAAACCATTCTGAAGAGCAGTGCTTCTTCTAGGAAACTTCAAGAGAATTTGAAATGAGGACTTTTTTTTCAGTTGCTGGAGCCTTCAGTAGAAATTAAAGATGAATAACAGTATAGTCCAGTCTGTCTTTGTTTCCACTTTTAAATATGCCCATGAAATTAATTCTGTCTCAAATAAAGAGTTTCTGCTTCTTTAGTTGCTAGATACTGGGAGAAGATTTTTGAATAATTTCACCATAAAAGACCCTGGGTTTTTTTGCCTTCCATGAACCCTTTTTATTTCCCTTAATTTAAAACAAAATATTTGGCTAGTCAGAGTGACAGTGTAACCCTATACATCCCACTTATTTTATTCTTTTCCTTTATGGTTTATTCAGGAGCTGGTTCTGCCTCCAGTGAAACATCATCAAAACTCAATTTGACTTCTGGGAAATGGGAATACCTTTTTAAGTGGCTATTAATTCCAATGCTGCATATGCATTATAATTTCCAGGACAACAGAAGCACCTTGTAAAAACTATTTCCTCTTATTCATAAAATAAAATAAAGTAAAAAAAAAAAAAATTCTTCCTCAGTAACACTGATGTGATTATGAAACATTTCCTGTGACAATAATGATGCATGGATGGATTTGGAATTTGTACTTCAATCTTTTTCTTCTTAGATATGGTGCCAAGGAATGAGTATGTGTATCTTTATGAGTGGAGAGTACCAGACATTCCCTTTTTGACTTTTACATGAGAACAGATGTTTTCCTTTTGCCCCCAGTAGTTTTATTTATCTAGCTGATTTTGGGCTGCTCCTTTTATTTGTTTCTCATCTTTTTTTTTCTATTAGTGATGGATAGAATTAGATAACTAGCATCCTGCAACTGACACATCTTAAGATGAAATTCTCTAGAGAAAAATCAAAGGCAGATGTGAAGAAATGTTACATTTAACTCTGACCAGAGCTCTATGTAAAGAGCTGTGGCTGATCAATACTGGCCCTATTAATTCTTATCCTGGATGGATGATCATTGCTTCTGCTCTTTCCCCAGAGCTAAATTACTTTGAAACAGCACAAAACTACTCACAGGAGTTAGTCCAAAGACATAGGAAAATATTTTGTGCCCCACTGTCAAGTATCTCTCATAGTATCATAAACTGAATAGAATTTGGTTTTATATTGCACTCCTCATCAGCTCCAAACACTGGCCAAGCAGTTTGAAATTTTGAAGTACTGGAAGCAGTGGTTGTACAGTAAGGGTGGAAGCCATAGCTCAGCAATAGTAACACAGAAACCTATAGAGTAGAACCTGTT
Organism: Acanthornis magna; assembly: GCA_036785705.1. Taxonomy (NCBI): domain Eukaryota; kingdom Metazoa; phylum Chordata; class Aves; order Passeriformes; family Acanthizidae; genus Acanthornis; species Acanthornis magna. The sequence goes on along the minus strand of JAWUZG010000090.1, from coordinate 26,606,011 downwards.
TCGCTGGGTGATGGAAAAGCTGGGCAACCTTCCTTGTGGGATCCTGCACTTCCACCTGCATTGCTAACTAGCAGTGGGCTGCAGGTGGTTCATTTAAACATTTCATTGAATGGCACAACACATCCTTTACGCAGCAGTGCCCACATTAGGCATGAGTACGCATGCCAGTGAGCATGACAAAGGAACCATATTAAAGTAAATCTTTAGGTAAATAAAAAGAGCTTGAGCTTCACCTGGTGAACATTGGCATTGCTTCGCTGCACCCAACACAATGTTGTTAATTTCCACCAGCTGAAGATCCAGCTGTAAGTGTTTTGACACTGAGCCAGGCCTCTTTCACAATTATCTTAAGTCATTAAGCTTTATACTTAAGTGTGTGGCCCTATCAATTGTATTTACATAGCTAATTTATCAATTCTTTAGGAGTTCTGCTCTGTGAAGAAGCAAACATGTTTAGGTAGGATTTTCCTCTTACCTCAGATCTCAACTAAACATAGAAGAAAAGTAAGGAACGGAAACTATATTCAGTTACAACTTCTTTTTTGCCTTCTATTTCTTTTTAAATTCAGAAATCAAAATGTAGGGGGAAAAGCAGCCCTGAACATGCATTCAGAAGAAAAGCATAATATCAGATTCTAGAGACTACATTACTATTATTTTTATCTATCCTTTCTTATAAATATTCATCAGTGCTGTCAATGCGCATTTAGAGGATTGCTTACAACCACAGAATCCAATCATGCCTGTAAGGTATTGTCATGGTATTGCAGTTAGTGGAATTAATGTTCCTCTGAAAAAAAGAGAGGCACATCTCCGCCCTAAATACTGTGATGATTTGGGTCTATTTCTTTCTGGCGGAGTCTACATTGCTCTTAAACAGTAGCTTGTGGCCAACCTGCCTTCCTTCTTGACAGCTGGAAATCAACAACAGCAAAGACAACTCTGTCCTAACAACAAAGAGGTTTCAAGTGGTACTCAATAGATAAAATTGATACTTATGGCCATGCCTCTCTCTGAACTTCATCTTTGAAACAAAAGTGTTTTCTTGTGGGGAGAATAAAGAAAGATACTACCTCTCCTTGCATTTTTTGAGGGTATGATAAGTTTACCTCTTCAACAGGATGAGGACAAAATAAGATTAAAGTATTTGTGGGTTGAGATAGGAAGATCACTCACCAACTACCACCAAAGGCAAAACAGATCAAACTTGAGAAAAAAAACCTTATTGGCAGTTAAAATCAAGAGAGGAGCAAATACAAAAACTAAAACAACTTCCTCCCTATTCCTTTCTTCCCAGGCTCAACTTCACTCCTTCTATCCTTATCAACTGCTCTATCCTTTCTTCCCTAATCTGAGCAATGCAGGAGAATGAGGAGTGGGTTTTGTTCATGACAATTCACCTCTGCCTCTTTTTCCTCCACACACTCTTCCTCTGCTCCAGCATGGGAGCTCTCCCACAGGATACAGTCCTTCAAGAACTTCTCCAAAAAGAGCTCTTCTCACAGACAGCTCTTCAAGGACTGTTCTGCTATGGGTTCTCTCCATGGGGTATGGTCCACCAGGAAAAGTCTGATCCAGTGTGGGCCCCCCTAGGGCTTCAGTTCCTGCCAGAAAATCTGCTCCAGTCCAGGGTCTTCTCCACAGGCTACAGTTTCCTATAGGGCACATCCACCTCTTCTGGCATGGGGTTCTCCATAGTCAGCAGTGTGGATATTCCCCTGCAGTCCTCCATGGACTCCAGGGGGACAACCTGATCCACCATTATTACAGAGGAATCTCTGCTCTGGTACCTGGAGCACTCCCTGCTCCTCCTTTCACCTTGATGTATGCAGAGCTGCTTTGCACGCGTTTTTCCTCATTCCTCACACTGCTGTGCAGCATTTTGCTCTTTCTTAATTCAGTTTTCCCTGAAGTACCACTGTCTTGGCTGAGGGGATGAGCTGTGCCCTGCAGTGGGTTTATTTGAGCTATCTGAAACTAGTTGGTACCTGACACGGGGCAGTTTTTGGTCTCTGTTCACATAGACCAACCCTGCCACCACCACATCTGCTGTACAAAAAGGCACATAAACTTAATTGAGAAAGAAGACTTGCATTTCAGGAACTAATAAATTAATCTTTATAAGGAAAGGATTGACAACTCTCCTTTCTTGTGTAAGACAAAATTTGTGAAGAAACTGTATCCACTTGATAAGGGAAAATCTGCTTCCAAACCCAATTCTTCAACCAATGTTTATAGCTACTCAAATTATTCAAGAAAATACTTTCCATACTGGTGTTAACATTAGTTCCAGAGGAAAAAAAAAATCCATTGATATTGAAAGTGACTGAAATTGCCTCATCAAACTTCAGACATCTGCATGTTGACCTACAACTGAATTGATCATTACAGACACTCTTTACAATTCAAGGAGGGAGAGAGGGTTCTTTTCGGGTGAAATTCTGACCAAATATAGATGGTCACCTAAAAGCAAGAAAGAGTCTTCCAGTAAAACTGTTTGTTTATCTCTGACAATAAAGATAGTTTAGATGCCTATGTTTGGTCATATAAATTTCACCTCAAGTGTTTTATGATTGAATTTCTAGATATCAGGATGCTTAATAAAGACATAAGCTTGATGTAAGCTTGATGTGTTAAGACATGCTGAGCAAGCGGAACCGCCTCTTCAGTATGAAATGCTGAATTTAGTCATAGGCTGGTGGTAATTAGTAAGCTAGAGTGAGGGAGAATGAAATTCCAACCCGTGCTCCATAAATATTGCAAAAATTTTATATAAGCAGAACATTTTTTAAACAGATGAACTTAAGAAGACCTGGTTTGAATACCAAACAACCTATTGGTTAACAGATGGCTCTGGTGATATGGGTTCAGCTCCCTACAGCAGCATGCAAACTCAGACAAGGTCTTCTAGGGGCATAGGTGCATGCTCCAACCAATAAATTCCTTTGTAAAAACTGGACATGACACCTTCCACCAATGGTTTTCAGGAGGTTCAGCTGGGCAGATGGGATCTGAGAAGCCAGATGAGTCATTCTCAAATGGGCAATTCAGAGAGGAAACGATCCTGCTTTTTGTCCTGTTTCCAGCCAGGAAGGGGCACGGCCAGGACCTGGAGGTTATTCTATAGCACCTCATATCATTGACGAGGGCAGGGGGGAGACGATCTCCTCCAGGGCGACAGGGTTCTGTTGCTGTTCCTGTTGAGTAAGGAGAGCTGTTCCGTATCTCTGTTGTTGGGGGTTTCTGTGGGAATTACTGTCCTTTCTTATACCCTCTGTCACTAGTGCTGTTGTTGTTACTGTTCTTTTTCTTATGCCATTGCTGTTTCCAGTAAGTTGTTCTTATCTCAACCCACGCTCTTTGCCTTGTGTGCCTCCAATTCCCCTTTCCAGCCCACTGCAGGGAAGAGGGAAGGGGGGAACAAGTGGTGCACGGTTTTAGTGGGAGTACTAAATAGGATAATAACATTCCTAAACTGTGACATTTTTACATTCTGACAGTGCTGAGATATAAACCAGAGCCTTATCTCTTTAGTGCTCCCTAGATCTAGGCAGTTTTGAGTAGACATTTAAGGTTCTTAAACTACTTTAAAACATAAATGTAGGGACTTCCAGTGTTAGGCAACAGGTTTCCGATGTGTAGGCTGTAGTCCTTCAACTGGCATTTAAGTTTTTTAGCATTTATCTTCTCATTTCTGATATGAAGATATGTTAGAGCTTTTCTGCCTATGCATATTTTTAATTTTATATTTTATATATTTTTAATGAAAATTTTAAAATTAAGAAAGGTGAGGAAAATGTGGGAAAATAGTGTTTCTTAGGAAATACAAATTGAGGGGTTTTACAAAAGGTAAGTATACTTGCCTTTCTGGCATTGAACTGTATTTGAATAAAGGACATCCAAATACATAAAATTACTATACCTCTTTCTGCAGTTAATTTAATTGCACAAGGAGGTATGTGTTGGTCTTTGCATTTTCAGTGTGATTGACAAGGGGAAGACCTGGGTACCATTCTGTGCAGCCTGTGCACTCACATTCCCTGGGTTACTCCTACCTTACTTCACATGGCCAGTAGCTAAGCAGAGCTGTAAACAGAGACTCAAGAGTGTTTAGCAAGGCATGATAATGTGCCATCCTCAGCATGTCAAATGTGGTACATAGCTCAGAGTTTGCCTTATATATATTGCTTCTGCTGTGGTTATAATTTATAATTTTTACAGTGCCCGAAAGAGTATTTCTAGGCAAGGAGCAATTCAGCAGCCCAGCAGTTTCATTACTGCAGAGTCAGGCTCCTGTGTTCAACACATTTTACCTTGTACTTGCAACACTCTGCAGTTCTTCGGGCAGGATGAATGCTTAGATGCACGAGAAAATGTGTTACCTTTTAAAAAATTATTTCCATAATTTCTCACTGTGAACAGACTTAATTCTTATAAAAATCTAACGAAGGCTCCTAATCTGTAATGCAAGACAACTTTAACCTCCCGTATTAGTAACATCTATAAACCATTTGCCAAGTTTTTGCTAGGGAGTAAAGTAAAGGAGCAGGAGTTGCTCTTTACAGATTACAGCCACCACTGTAATGTCAAGCTTAATGTATTTTGGATGCAGAAATCTCATCATTCTCTTTTCCAAACATGTTTTCCCCTTGAAGGTGGACCCACAGCTATTCAGCAGATTCCAAAGTCTCTGTAACTACAGAGACTTCCACTTTCTCTTCTGGGTTTGCATTGCTTTGTTTGAAGATTCTGTTTTGTACTTATTTTAAAACCTTTCCCCCTTATTTTTGTAACTGTTTTTGGTGGCATCTTCAAAAACTATGCTCTCCCAACCTGCCCTTTCCAGTGTTCTAAATATAAATGTAGAAACAAAGAAACACATATTAATAAGTAAAGAAGCACAGGTGTGCCTTGCAGACAGTAAGTTTTTTAAAGTCCTTCCTGAATTCTTGAATCATTATCCCTGCATAATTTATACTATGTTACTGTGTGCAAACAGTGAACCTGGCCTGCAAAAAAGAGATGTGAGTTGGTTCAAAACCCAGACCTTGTATTTTCAGAATAGAAGTCATAAGATATCTATTTAAATTTTTTTGCCCATATTTTCTAATCAACAGAGTGTGAAAGGCAGAAGATACGTAGTTCATTGTTGTCCTCACACCTCTCTTGCTCAGAGGCAGAGATCCTGATACTATACTAGTTGCGCAGTGAGTTCTTTCAATGTCATTATTGTCTCATAAGTTTAAGACTTTCTCTATGAAGTAAAAATGAGGCGGAAAAATGGTCGAGAACCTGCCAGATTCATGTACTGAAAGAAAACAAGAGGAAAATGAGTTATTTTTGCTATTTGCATTGACTAAAAGCACAGCATGGTATACAGCCTGGTCCTGAGAGCAGGGATGTTGTGTGGAGACACATTTTAGGAGATGGATTCAGAGAAGTGACAAAACACCCAGACCCTTGTGTTCAAAGTAGCTTTATTTTTTCCCATGCAGAGAATGAATTGGGTATAGTATCTGAATTTTATTCTCCAAAATCATTAAGTACATCAACATAAAGTGAAATTGTAGTATATTTTCTCTTCCCTGAGTAATATTTCATGGTTTTGTCTCTTTTTCTATCTTAAAGAGCAACGAACCCTTTAAAGAGACGTCGGTATGATGAGATATCCTGAACTGCCAGGTAAATGTTCACACAGTTTCTCGTTTACTCCTGTCCTCAACAGGACATTTGGCTGTGTCTGTCATGGGATAACCCTGGCCTCTCCTCCCAGAGACCACCTCTGCAACACCACTCCTCCACCCCACAAATCTTGCCATGTAGGGTTAACATACTGAGCAATACTGGATTTTTTAAATTTTTATTTTTTAAATTATGAAAGCTGCGAGCAAAAAGTCATGAAAATACTTGACTTGAAAGAGAGAATTTTGTCAAGTTTTCACAGAGGCACTAAAGATCACTGACGTCATGTTTTTCAAATGGAATTTTTTTTTAAACATTTTCAGAAACCTTTACTTATTTTTCCCTTTATCTGCTGCAATTTTAAACCAATCTAATGATATTTAGAAATAAAAATAAAGTTAAGAATATGAGATTTAAAAGTTGAAATTGTTGAGATTTTTAACACTATTGATTTTAAGCATTGCATTTTAGAAATGTCAAAATTAAATCTGTGGGATTTTTTTCTCTCTTACTATTTTTATCCCAGACTATATTGGAGTGTAATTTTATAAAGATTTTCTCCCCTCTGCTACATGGAAATGACTCATTCTGTGTTTTTCAGAATAACTGAAGATTTAAGCATCTGTCTAAAGTCCACAGAGTGAAATTGCCTTACAGCTATAGAGAATCATTTTTACCTGAAAGCTGAGAATAATATCTGTGAGGAAACTAGAGACATTACTATTGAATATAACTCAGTTACTTAAAATTTTAGTTTTGATGAATCAACATTTTCTGCTAAAGTTTTTTTTTTGCTCTAAAAAGATGTTCAGTTAATTTTGTTATGTCATGTTATGTCTACAACTTCATTGACCCTGCTTGCTAAAGCTAGTTTTACCTTTTTGGTGATGGAATATTTTGGTAGTCATATGCCTAAAGTATCCAGTGAAACAAAATCAAGTCTAGGTCCATTTTATTTTTCAAGAGGGTATTTTCAACAATAGTTTGTGGGTTGGGCGAATATTTTGGATGCCAGCAATGTAAAATGGTTTCCACAACTTGCACAGTTTGAAATCCCTTGCTGAACAGCACAGCCCAGATGAGAATGAATAGAAGGGAATGAAGACCAGCTTCTGACTTGAAGATGTGCTATAAGAGGGGTCAGATATGCATCTCGTGTTTGCACAGAATATGGGTTTCTATTTCTGGTTCTAAACTTTGACTTTACTCAAATTGAGTGTATTCATGACCAATTAGAGTTTATGGTACAGGCATACTCATTTGGCATATTTTTATTTCTGAAGTATCTTTCAAAGTCTTGATTGGGCTTCTAGTTTAAACCCATTTTTCTTGGCAGAAAAAGTTTGTCTCAACTTGTGATTTAGAATACCCATTCATCTCTGTCATCTCACTTTGAAGTTTCATCTTTATCCTGTGAAATCTATCTGGATATATTTTATATCTCATCCAGCTTTTCTTTATCCACTCCTTTTCTATAGCGTTTATGTCTCCAACACATTAGAATTATGGAGAGAACAGAACTACATATAAGAGTATAGGAGTATTCAACTAATTTGTTTAAGCTTTTGAATACATAGATACATATTTGGGTTCTTTCAGACAGTTTTCACTGTAGCATCCTGAAGTGCACGACTTTAATAATTATTGACTGTTTTTCAGCCATTTTCTGTTCTGGGATGGAATGGCAATGAGCGTTACAGTTTTCCTAGTAGGCTCAGGGAAGCCTGCTCACAGTGTGAATAAGTCATCAACAGTCCACTGCAGGTAGAGTCAGGATACTTTGTCAGGTGGATAGTTTCCTAGATACAAACCAAATTATTTTATGTATGGTTAGTTACACAGTGTATTTCTATGTTTACTTATATTGCTATGCTGCATTTAGCTGACTAATGGCTCAAGGACTTTGTTTGCTAACTTCATCCAAAGCACCTGCCCAAGGATTGCAAAAGTATAAATAATTTCTAAGGAATTACCAGAGGAAAAAAAAAGCCAACAAACCCCCAAACAATTTCAGTTACATAAAATTCAATACTTAGCACAAGGCACCATGATTGCTTAATAAAATCACTGTAAAGATCTGGCCAGAAGACCAGTCATTAGGGAGAGCAGGACATATTGATGTACAACTCTCAGTGACACTTCAGGACAGCTTTGCTGAGGTGAAGGTAAAGTTCTGGGGCTATAGCCAACCCATCAACATGTCCTTGGGCAGCGTGCTGAGATGTGACATGGCAGTAACCTTACAGCTGAACAGTTGTGCTGACCATATTGAAGCTGGATCCATCCGGATGTTATCAGCAGATAGATACCATGGGATGGTTTGCCTCAGTCCTAATATGATAAAATTTAAGCATGTATTTACGTCTTTTGACTTAATTAAAGTCTATGTTACTCTATGACCAGGCAAAACAATAGCTGTCTTCCAATAGCACGTTAAAAGATTTATAAGTTTTTATTTGTAAATCTCTAACTGCTTAAAAATATGTGCCAAACAAAAAACTTTAATCTCCTCACTTTTATTCATCTTCAGTCTTCTTCTGTGTGATAATCTATACTTAGATGCAAACAAATAATTGTATGTAGTAATAATTAGCAGTTGAAAGGAAGACTGTGCCCAGATGTTATCTTGCATAAGAACAATGACTGGGGTTGTAAGAAAGAATGGAAAAAAATTATATACATTTCTTTAGAAATGAGAAGAATTTTTCTTTAAGCTATTCTAGTTTAAAGACAATATGTATCAAGTATTGCTATGGTACAGCTTGCTGTGCAAATAAATGTGTGTCTGTATTCACACACAGGCAATACCACAAAAATATCCTGTGTTCAGAAGATGGAATTTTATAATAATTGTTTCATGACTGTTAGCTGAAAACTATCTATGTAAAAATTGTAAAGTGTGCATGCCAAAATTATTAAAGTATCGAGTGGACAAACAGAACAAAGGATGTAAGTCCTCTGCATGATCCTCTACTCAATGAGCTTAATGCTGTCATAATACTCCATCTGTTTAGAATGACAACCATATTAGATTGACACAATTGGAAAAGGAAGTGAACCTTATGCAGCCCAGCTGGCAAAAATTAAAATAGCTGACTTGATCTTAGCTCTCTAATATAAATTAGATAAACTTTGTGATTCATACTGGAGGAAAAATATTTTCTTAAAAAAATCTTAAACCCACTGCAGATGGTCTCATGTGGAAACAAGCTGACTTAACCAGTGAGCACTTGACATATATCAATATAAAAGAAATTGTCAAGTTTAATGAATGCCTTTAAAAGTGACAGTCATCCCCTCTGACTATAGCCTGGACTCAACTACAGAATAACAGAGGGTATCACATAAAATAAAAAGTGATTTTGGTTTGCCTTCTTTTTTGACAACTTCTGTGAGGAGAGAACACCCAGAGCCCAGACAGCTGATAGAGAAAATCAGTTTTCTCAGTTTAATTTGAAAATCATGCACTTGACAGTTTTCAAGGTGTGTTTCCAGAATGACCACAGATTTAAAAGTTAGCTGACATTTATCTGAGATGACCTTTCCAGAGCATTCTCAAAATCCCAGCTTTGCTGATTTTTTCCTTATGTGATTTCCCCTATTCAGCACCGTTAGTCATGTAAAAAGTAAGAACAGACTAGAAAATGTCCTGATCTTGAATTGTGTTTGAATAAATAATCTCAGTAAACACAAGAGCGTTTTGGGTTTTTTTTTTTTATTATTTAATCAAGAATATAAAATCAGGAATATAAAATCAGTCCTTCATTTATTATTCCAAATATATATTTCTATAATAGAAAATGAAGCTAGAGTAGAAAGTGTCACTACTATTTTCTGTTCTAACAATAACTACCTTTTATTTTGATAGAAGGTATCACTGCATCTATTCTGAAGGGAACCTATAACTCAATGGCTATGTGTGTTGTTATCAGTCTAAGTCAAAGAGATGACACTTGGGGATATTTGCATGGACGCAATCAGAAGACCCAGCTTAAATAATTTAAAATCATTCTAACCTATCTGCTCCTCAGGGGTCCACTCCACTTCTTTATATTTTCATTGCTGAGAATTAATCCTTGTTTTGCTTTTCAATTCCTTTAAATAGATAATGAATGTATAGATAAAATATCACAAAATGTCTAGCTTTTACAAGACTCATCCCTAAAGGAGTAAAATAACCTCCTTTGAAAAGGACAGCAGAATTCTGATAAATTTACACTGAATAGAAGTTTTCTAAAAAATACAGTTCAGTATTGGTCTAATGGGAGCAGAGTTAGACCACATCTATATACTTATAAAACAATGTTTTATTATTCATTATTGATATTTTAGGTTCTATATATAAAATCTAAAAGCATAGTAAATTTAGAAAAAATTAGTTACAGTACACTGTCATTTTCAATGTAAGTGTAGTTTCTAAAAGTCTTCGAAAAAAGTCTTTATTAGTATATGTAAGCAGCTGCACAAAAGGTCTTAATTTTATTTCTTTTTGACATTTCTACTCTGTACTTAGTTCTCCCTGTCCTAATGCATATATTTTAAATCATTTGATGGCATGTCTCTTTTCACTCAAAATAGTGCAGCCTTCTGAGAAATATAACTGATAGGGCAGGATGCAGCTGCTTGAACTGTAATCAGTAAAAAATGAGTTGGCCATATTACATTAAATCTTGGTTCATCAGCTTGCATCAGCCCTAAGGTTTTGTCACTGATGTATGAGAAATTATGAAATCTCTTGCATTCTTTGACCCTTTGCATTCCAGAATTCTAGCTCATATCATCAGCTAGAAAGTTTTCATGATGCTTGCTTTAGGAAGCTCCTTTTCAGTATGCTTCTGTCTAAATAAAACTCCTCACTATGGAATATTAGAAATTCATTTTACTTTTTTACTTGAAACTCTTATGGCTTTATTCCATTTCTCGTGCTTGAAATTATATATCCAATATGTTGTGTGGTTAGGTTTTGGAATTTAATTCCCTACTGACTGAAGAACTAAACTAGTTGTCAGCCAATTTTCTGACTACTGAAAAGTTAAAAGTTCAAAAGTTAAGACTACTGAAATTAAAGGAGATTTTAATTTAATTGAAACAAAATTTCAGGACTGAATTCCAGGTCATTACGTATTAAAATATTTAAAATGCCTGTGCGATTTTAACTACTGTGCATGAAATCCACCTATTTTTCTTAGTCTTCCCTATACACACATTTAAACATACACATAAAATTATTGTCTTACCAGTGCCATATTTTGCTTTTCTGTTTTAATGAGAATATTATCTCTTTTGACTCTTTATTTTAGAATCGTATGAATACAATTAGAACTCTTATAACAAAGGTACCGATGCACTCCACACTGTCTTGCACTGATTTGTAGCATGTGCTGCATCATACATGTGAGCCTGTGCTAAGGCTGAAGCAAGAGCATCAAGTGTCTCTAACCTGGTTTCAAGACAGCCCATGGCAACTGAGCAGACTGTAAACAGCAAGTTGCTACATGGCCTACTTATGGGAAGAAGACTTACTTGTACCTGTATTTTCACAGTAATCTATCTTTTGTTCTCATTTAAGTTTCATAAGTAATGTTATGCTTACAGGAGTTTTCTTTGAATTGGAAACAAAAAATAAATAGTAATATGCCATTGTCATAATTTATGTCAATATTTGCTTAAATACTTAGGTTTTCTACTCTACCTAAACTTTATGTCCTGTGATTAAAAAATGTAACCGCACAAACATGTATAAATTATGAATCACAGAATCACAGAATGGGTAAAGTTGGAACAGACCACTGGAGGTCATCTAGTCCAACACCCTCGCTCATACAGTCTCTCCAGAGTATGAATAGTATGAATCCCTTTTCATTGGTGGAAACTGAAAGACAGAAGAAGTAAGGGGGGAGAATTTTCAGTATTAATCTATTCTGATTTATAAGTTTAGGTATAAATTGATCACCCAGATCCCTCAGAAAGTGTGCTAGAACTCCAATTCTGTCTTACCTTCCTTAAACTGAAGCATTATAGAAACAGTAAATATCATCAAAAAGTGTCTACCAACTCAAGGAAATCTACTATGGGACATGGCCATATGTCATGACCAACAAAATTGCAAACAGCTCTGGAGACTGAGGGATTAGCTGAGCATCTTGGTTCTCAGGTGGTTGGGAGACAGGTTCCCATTCCCACTTGTGAGCACACATGGGCATTGCTCAAATAGCTGCCTGGGGAAGAAGGAGACACCAAATAAATCCATGCAGCTCCATGTCAAAGTAATTAGATAGGTTGTATGCCTGTGTGGGACAGAGGAGTTTCAGGATATTAAAGGTTAGGAAAGGGTAGATTTATTAAGCCTGGATTTAGGTGGAGTGCATCTAGTACATAGAAACAAAGCAAGTGACTGCAATCATTGAATGGAAACATAAAATGTTTTCAGAACATGTGCTCACCAAAGGGAAAATTTCCCTGGCAACCGAAGCAATGGACCTGTGACATTCATCACACTGATTCTTTTTCACATGCTGCATTGTATTTTTTGAATTAATAAAGTAGGAAAAGTGGGTCACAGAGTGGAACATTTGCACTGAAAGAAAATGTCATGTAAGTAACAGGAGATTATTTGCTGTAGTCCGAGGTCAGCATGCATCTTGCTGAAACAGCTCAGAGTGTTTTATAGCTGCTTTTTTACCTGGCATATTTCTATTTTACAATTGTATCAATGTACTACATTGATATAGTAATGATTCTGGAATAGCTTTTTGCCTCTAAGAATCATATACCTGTCCAAGGTTTCCACTTACGGGGAATCTTAATTATTCCATGGAATTAACAAAGATCTAAGTTATCTTATCCAGTGAAAGTTCAATAGCACTTGCAAAGCAGATCCTGGCAGCATCAATTTGCAAAATTCAAGTAGTGCAAAATCAGCTTCCATCTGTTAGGACAGATAAAGCAACAGTTAACACATTGAAAAGATTAAGTGGGTATATTGGCCAACATTCAGTAATTACAAGTCCTTAAAAAAAAAAAAAAAAAAGGAAAGGAAAAAAACACCACAAATTAATAAGGTCTTCTTAGCAAAAGAATATTTTTCCAGGTCAGGCGATGTTGAAATGGAAGATGTAAACCAAGGACTCATCTATCTATAAGTTCGCTAGTATGTATTTTGCCAAAAGACATTTTTCTTCATATAGACATAGAACACATAATCTTAATTTTAAATAAACACTAACTGGAAAGTAAACTGAATACAAATGTTGAATGACTGTACTGATTAAAAACTAGCATTCTGAACTATACTTACATGTACTGGGAATATGAAGTTGAAACTTCGACATTGTTTCTAATACAAAACACTTGGAAGCTGAATTTTAGGTATGTGGTAACTCTCCATCACCGTAACAAGGTAAAATAGGTCAGACCTGCATGAGAAAAACTACAAAAAAATCAGGTCCCTTGTAGTTTCTTCTTCTAGAAGATGGTCTAAAAGTTCCTGTGACATCAGAAAACATACATAAGATGTTAAAAAATAATAAAATGGAAAGGAAAAAATATAGACAGACATCACAGAAACAGGAAAGTGTCTTCTAGTTGATGCAGGAGGCTAAAGCTGCACAATAACAAAGCATTTTTGCCATCTACTATTCCTTAGCAATATTTAGCAGGCCTGTGTAAGTAAAGTCCCTATTTGAATATTTATGCTGCTCAGGGGTATTGCCTGACTCTGTCACTGATAGGAGCTATAAAAACCCAGCATGTTTATTAGTGTTATGAAATGTCAGCAATATATGTATTTATATGGAGGCATTCTAACATTTTGTACCTCATTCCTTCAAGGAGAATTTGAATAAAGGTTTTTGAGAACATAATAGAAGTGAGACACATGCATCAAACATGTTTTGGATAGGATAAATGGTCAATTATTTGAACAACACTGCTAAAATGGTGGGACATGATGAAAATTTCATCATGATTACAAAGGAACTGAAATAAGAACTTGATGACACTTTAGATCAAAGATCCTGTGCAGGTGTCTTTAGCTGAGCACAATGTAAATTATATGCTTTATGAAAGGCTAATTAAAAAGCAGTAGTAATATTGGATAACTTGGAGAATCTCTTGCTGGATTTATTAATTCCAAATTGAAGCTGTTTTGTTAACATTCTTAGTTCAGAAACTGGGAGCCCTTGTGAGAAATTTTTTGCTTCTAGGTAATGTTCAGTTAGAATAGATGCATGGTTTCCCTGAAAGCTTGGAATCCAATGCTAAGACTACAATGCAATAATTTTAAAGGAAATACAGGAAAACCATGACAATCACCAGGCTCCAGCACTGTTCAGAGCTGTTTGATCGTTGTAAAATTTGTCAATAATATCATGAAAAAGAACTATAAAGGAGACCTACAGGAGTGAAGATTAAATTTTGCTGATCTTAAGAAGAAAAAACGTGCAATTACGGGAAAGAAAATTCAAGGTTCCTGCTTGAAAGCCAGAATGAAAATAACATGTAAAAATCATTGAAAACAAAGTCTAGAATTTAAAATATTTTGTATAAAATGTGACAGACAAGGGGAAGGATGTGAAAGGCCTTAGTTTCATGTACAAAAAACCAAGACACAAAAATCTCTGAAGTACCATTCTGGGTATAAAGCAGGGAAAGATAACAACTGTTGAGGCTAAAGGAAGGGATTCTTTCATGACAAACAGCTATTGTGAATCTAAAAAACAAACTTGACCTTGAACATATATGGAAAAAGCCATAAATAAGACCTTAAATCAAAAGGATCTCTAAAATGTAGCTTTAGTGTTGACGTGAAGATCTCAATAGATGCCCAAGAAGGAAGCAAATGTCTTTCTTTCAATGGCTGACTTATGTTAATGCAGCACACCCTTTTCTATTCTATCCCTCTTTTCTCTTTGCCCATGCAAGCTAGGACTCTCTTGGATCCTACAACTTTACAGCTGAGAGGGTTATTTTTTAATTAATTTCTCAGAACCCTGATATATAGAGCTACTGAAGTTCATACCACAGCACCACAGATCCTTTCTGTCAACTTCAGTCTGGGAGCTGAGATTAGCGAAAGTATAGCAGAAGCTGTACTGGCAAATGGTGCTTTTCTTAGCTACAGAAAAGGACTGGCTACAGAAAAAAGCCTGTTTGGCTGCTAGAAAAGTCCTCCCTTCTTTCCCTCATAAATGCATCATAGGAACTTTTGGGTTTGTGACAAAGGAAACGAGAAGTGAACTTTTGTTTTTAAACCACAATTATTAGCTGTTACTATTTTAAAATACAGTAAAAAGTAATAAGTTAAACATTATTAATTGCTTAAAATAAAAGAATTTAACAAAGAACAAAAATTTAGAATTTCAATTTATTTTGAGTTTGCAAGTCAGAAGAGAAATCAAAGGAAATCTTTGAAGAAGAAGGCTCTTAAAGATGAAACTGTTTCATCTCGAAAGCACTGAAGCATAACATTTATTGTACAGCTGTTTTTTTTTCTTTGTCACAGTTCATTGAAATATACAATAATAAGTTAGTGATTTTGTAACTGCTCTTCTGTGACTGAAAACATTACTGCAAGAAAGATGAATATGGTCAAGTGTTGCTAGGATGAGAGGGGGTCACCACCATGCTCCTCTGAACTCCAGGACAGCAGCTGAAGAACTTCTCTGATGGAGAAGAAGCGGAAGAATTACCGAGAGAAAAGGGTGAGTCACAGGGAAAAAGAAAGTGCAGAGAGCTGTGAGAAAATGTATGCAGACAGAAAATTAGAGACAGGAGAAAAAGGTCTGAAGGAGCAGAAGATCAGCCAAGGCTGCAGATGTGAGATTCAATTTAGTCCAAGAACAAAACTGTGTCAGTAGGAAAATGAGAGGACAGATTTACACTGGAAGATGTCAGTCAGGTCACAGGATTTGCTTCACACAGAAAATGTATTCTTGCTTACATATGCAAAATATCTGTTGCTCTGGGTCAAAGTATTTTGCTGGTAGCAGATTATTTTGTAGGAATACAGTAACATTTTTAACATCAATTTTTGAACTGACACCCCCTTTGGACATTTTTGTTTGATTATACAGCCTCCTTGTAAGCTGCAATGCAGTTAGATAGGTCTATTGGACACTTTATCAATCTACCCTAATGTTTATGGGAAGACAGGAACATTTTAAAATCCTTAGTTTGTAAAACATTTAACTAGGGACTTAATACTAATAGGCAGTTATAGAGTTCTTAGTGGAGAATCTAAGCCTCCCTATCTGATGAGTTTAAAAAAAAAACAATACTAAAATAATTCAAAACGTAAGCAGAAATCTACATGAAAATTGATTAGAGAAAATTCAAGCAAAATATTAACAGAAATATTTCTGCTGGAGATTATAGAAATGTCTTGAATGGTGAAATCCCCCATGAAAAAAGTATCTTCCAATAAATAATTATTTTTATAAAATATTGGAGTATGTAACAAATTTTGATTAAATCATTTGAAAAAGAAAATTAATTTTGGTTGAAAATGGATATTTTAATTCATTTTTCCAATTAAAATATTTTTACTGTAGTTCTCATAGCATTTCTTATTAATGAATATAATAATAATTGGCACAATAATAGTAGTAAAGAATGCCATTTACTTTGAGGGGCTGGAAGTTTATCCTTTCTTCTCTCTGTTGGTTTCTTAACACACAAGGCGAGTGTGGTCATAGCGTGTGATTATGTCTCTGTTCCACACCAGAGCTGCAGCCTGTTGGTGAATTTCAACTGTGTTTTACAAACACTTTGAATGGCCCCAATGCTGTACAAAAATAGTGTGCTATGAGAAGGAAAGACTGTGACTAAAACATTCACAACTTTGCCTCTCAGGATTTTCTTGCATGTCTCATGCAGTTTCTGAAACCTTTGCCAAAATCAGTGTAGGATGAGGGTTACAGTGAAATGAAGAGGGAACTGTACATGCTCTAAGAAGTTCTTTCCTTCTTGCATACAGCATTTCCACGAATACTAAAGCCATCATCTTTCTTCTGCATTTTCCCCACCTTGAAGCAAAATGCTTCTGGTACCTCCTCAACTACATTCCCAGAGTCTGCTATTTTGTCCATCTTTCAAGGAAGCAAAGCAGATCCGCTTGCAGGCTCCAGATTCCCTCCATATGCTGTGGTTAGAGATTTCTTGTCATTCATTTCTCCCATGTATCCTAAAGCCCATTTACTTCCCCTATGTTAACCTCCCTGCATTTTTGGACATTTCCTTCCTGTCATTGTTCCTATGATGAAACAAGATACTGACCTCCTGACCGTCTGCCTCTGTTCTCTGCATTTCTCTAAGTGGAGTATTTCAGGCATAGCTACAGCACAGTGAATCCTCCAGGCCCACTTAGAAGGTCTGCAGAAGGAGGGTATTTCACATGGATGCAACCCTGCAGTGCTGATTCCACCTCCTGACTCCTCCACAATCTTGACACGACATGTGAGTGGGTCACCTCTTGCTGGAGAGTGAAAAATATGCCTCTTACTGGAGAGGATGGGATGGCTCAAGAAAGAGTGCATTTTGAAGGGTTTCATATTCATTAGAAACCAAATAAAACAAAAAAAAATGCGACACTTTATCATGGCTTTGCTTCATCCATATCATCAGATTTACCTTCATGAAGTATGATGAAAGTCTTCCTTTTTCATATGACCTGAAATACCAAAGCAAGAAACAGTGCAGGAACAAACTGGCTGATATGAAGCAAGATCTGATGTCCCACTACTTGTGGTATCTACTCCAATCACAAAACACCTTGGAATAATTAAATCAAAAAAATGGCCAAGCATCACATCAGGGACCAGAATTCTCCAGTTTTCTATGTCATGGAATTCTCTCTTGTTTTCACCCTTCTTCTTTTCATCTGAGTGTTTCTCAGGAAGGCAAAAAGACCCTGTGAATATAGTGAAATGGAGCACTTTTGAAATTATGAAAGTCTGAAAAATTGGAAACAAGAAAATAGGCATGATTATAGCCTAAGTGTCTGATGGGTAATATCTTTGTTACTAAACAAAATGTAAAATGGTGAGGCAACTTAAATATAGTGAATTATAGCTGCAAAATTCAACTATTTTATTTGATTAAATAGTAGTGAAAGTATGGATGTTTTAGTGTATTTTAATATGTTCTTCTCCAAGATTGAAAGTTGTTTTTTGTCTTCATACTATCTCACACCTTTCAAACAGAGTGGACTTCAATCATTAATTGTATGGATCCAAAAAGGTACAGGAAAAAGGTATATGGTAATGCATTTTTAATTATTTGAATACTTTTGTCCTTTATTTCCACCACCATCCTCATCCTTATCCACTGACATTTTAATAAAGCTGAAACAATGCATTTTACAATTGATCTGTGTGATAATTGCTCCCTCAGTATTGGTTGTGCTAGTTTTAGGATAAGCTGAGGTTTGCAGAGGATGACTGGGATATACCAAGCTGCTGAAAAGCTCATTGCAATTTATAATTTACTGTCAGTCTTGGAAAGTTGAAGAAGAACATGGGAATCATATCCACAACAGCCATATGGCCGATACAGCTACAAAAAATGACACTGTAAGAGTATCAAGTAATTAATGTCTCAAAATGGACATACCTCAAATGCTTAAATAGCCTCATATTAAAATATCTTCAGCTGTTTAATCCAAAGAATATGAAGATCCTGACACCTATTGACACACAGCATTTGCATCGTCTCGCAGTCACACATCACTTTCATGAATACTCCAGAGATGTGAGAAGTTGCTGAAACTGTCTGATAGAGCAGTCTGAAGGAAATGCAAAATAAGTGACACTACATTCTCCTCTATTCTTGCTGACTTTTTTCATCAAGAAAAGGTTGTCTGTCTTGTTCAGCATGGTAGCTCACAGTTTTCTCCATTGCCTGTTATGCTTGGGAAGGCTGGACTTCCTGACCTCCAGAGAAAACACTTAGACACCCAGCTGAAGAGAAAACAAACCTTTTAACTGTCTCCTCTTCCAGCTTAGAAGTCAGTGACTTCGAGGGAACAGAAGCTAGTGCAATTGATTCTTTTCTCAACACCCTTTCCTTTGTAAATTTGTCTGTCCCTTGATGCCTGAGATAGGTTTCAAAGATTTTTTTTCTGTAAAATAACTTTGAGTTCAACTACTATGCTATCAAGAGAGCTGTTTGTAAACCTACTGGTGCCAACAAAATGCTTGTCAGTGAGCCATCCATGATTTAGAGAAGACAATTGGAACAGGACTTTGCCCTCTCAGAAGTCATAACATTGGGCATATTGTTACAAAATGTTCTCCAGTAAACACAACACCAATTCTATCATCTTTGATTATGTGAATAGGCAACACAGTTCATAGCAGTGAAAAGAATCTGTTTTATGTTTTTTACATGGGACTTTAAGTAATAGTTGTAAACCAGTTCATAGAATCTTTGTCTCAGTTTGTATGAAGAACCTTGCAATAAATCACAGTAAATTAATCTTTTGATTCATTCCTGTCTTCATTATCTTTTTCACTTAAGCTGGGCTAATCAACCATGCACCAAGTCAAAACAGGATAAAACAAATTGTTTCTTAGGGTTTCTGACTATAATGGTGTGGCTTCCTGGTATTTCTCTAGCTCACTTATTGTAGAATCACAGAATATCCAGAGCTGAAAGGGACCACAAGGATCATCAAGTCCAAATCCCAGCTCTGTCACCAGTTCAGTTCAAGAATCACACCATGCATTTGAGAACATTGTCCAAACAAAGAAACAGAAGCAAATGTCTTGGTGCAAGCAAAAAGAGGTATTGCAACAACACTAAGAGGTTGTGAAGAAGCAGTAGAAAACTCGAGGTCTGCATTCTGTAGTATAAAATCTTTTTGTGCAGCAGGACTTCGCTGAGGAGGATGAGAGAGCAAAAGTGGCAAAGAATCAGTATATGCATATACATGGCTCTGCCTGTTCCCTCATCTCATGGTAGTTGTGCAATCTTTCCAAAAAGAAATTATTGTCACAGGCTACCTGCTAGGCTTCAGTTTCTTGTCCAAACTGAGGTGGGAGAACCCTGCTGTCCTGCTGGGCATGCAAAGCTGATTTGCACAGTTTCTTTGATTTAAAGTTGTTTTGGATTTATGGTCAGAAAAGATGGTGCTTATACTGTGCATTAATATGGATGAAAAGTTTGCTCTATCATGGCAATCGTTCATCTACAAGGAATTCTAAATAACCTATCAGTACAACACAACAGGAGCATCAATGTACTGTTAAAAAGGTTTTATAAAAGAATATGTGGATTTTTCCAACAGCCTCTCCTGACCACCACAAGACAATATTCACATATTACATCCAAATGCGGGTATCATATATGGCTGTACGCTCTACTGAAAATTAACCAGGTATGGCCCATGAGATACATCACAGGATTTACTTGGAAGATTACAGATTTGATAATTGACTTCCTTAATTTTTGTTGTGTTGTATAGACTCATTGCAAGTTCCCTCCTTGTTTTATATAAACTTATATATGTATAACATTTGTCATATCTGTGTTTTCTTCCTTACAATTATTATAGATCAACTTTTAAAAACATTCATATCGAACAACCCCAAAAAATATTCAGTGTTGGGGAAAACAATCTTGTGCTAAGAATTTTGGGCTATTTCCTCTTGTTTTCAAGGTGTTATAAACAGCAACAAAGTAAACACTGAAAAAAGCCTGAAAATGAGAAATGCATTGGCAGAGTCTTTTAAAATAATAACTCACAGCAGGGTGTGGGGCTACACTACTGCCTAATAGTTGTTAATCTGAATAAATAATATGTTTTTAATCATCAAGTGGCATTTAATTAACCTGCAATAACTGGCTTATTAATTCTCAATTAAATCATTATTTGAAACACTTAATTTAAATGTGAATGATTATATTTTCTGCTACCTCCTATAAGGTATCTCAGTGTTTGTGATGAATTGTAGGTTAAAGTTTGGCATTTGCTCTTCCTCAATGAACATCAAGGACAGGTTTAAAAAGCTTCATGCTGTTTGTTAATTAAAGTAAACCAGAAGAGCAAAAGATGTGGAATTCAGAAAACAAAATAACTCAATTACCATACACTGCAATAGTGCCATATGATTTATTTGCACTTAATCTCACACTTAACAAAAACTCAGGGCCAGATCCTCAGCTAGAGGAAAGTGACAATGTTGACTTCAATTATGTTACTTACTATGACATTACACGTTTTGGTTTCTATTTTGCAATGTTGTTTTGTTTTGTTTGGGTTTTTTCTTTGATTTTGGTTAAATATGGGCAATGTGACGTGTTTTGCCTAAGAATCAGAAGCAAAAATTAATCCCTGTTCCAGGAAGCTTATGGTCAGGAGTACAGGAAAGAGGGGATAATATTTTGGTTCAACCAGTATAAAAAGAGCTTCTACTAAAAATTTGAACAAAAGCAATGACCTGTAACAGGGAGTAGAGGAAAGTGGGCAGAGGAAAATATGGCACTGAGGAGAACAAGATGAAAATGTAGAGTGAAAACATGAAAACACATTTAATGACAAAAAATATTTTAAGAGGAGAATTTTGTAATGAGATGTGATAATCCTTTAAAGGGTTAGTCAGAAAGACTGACCATTACCTATGAAGAATCATCATCTCAGGCATCCTCAGAGCATCATCCTTCAGTGATGATTCAGAATCTCTAGTGATGAAACAAGGCCTTTGTGGACTCTTCTCCTCTCCTTTGATTCAAGATACCTGTGGAGACTAGTTTTCCTGGGGTAAGATTAGTCTTTGCAAATAGCTTGCTTTAACTTCTCTCAAGTAGCGAAAAATAAATACTGGAGTGGTCCAAAATGCAATTAAACTACATTCCAAGACAATGCACAGCATTCTTCCATAAACTGCTTAAAACCCAGCCAATATAAATAAATAATAATTTTCAGACACTGTGCAAAAACTAAGTTCTGAAAAGATAAGGATATTGTGTAACTTGTAGCACAGATTCCAGTAGAAGAAGTGTATTATCAACTGTGATAATGAGCTCGCATAACAGAACCTAATTCTTGCATTCACAGGACATGAACTCATCACAGGAATTTATGTTCTATATAAGTTGAAGTGAATATTTGCACCGAAACTGGAAATTTTTGATATTTATATTGTATCCATGTATTATCAAGCTTTTTTTTTTTTTTTTTTTTAATTTCTTTTACTTTTCTCACTTTTCTGATCTTCTCTTTTTCTTTCTCTAATTTTTCTAGCCTGGTAAATTACCTTTTTTCATTTTCCAACCAAGAAGTCCCCCAAATTTATTCCCTGGCAGTATAGCATATTTGGTCCTACAAGAACCACTAACATGCCAGAAAATCTTCTATCTCTAAACTAAAATGTCTGCTTTTTCATTATACAGATGGGACAAATGTTAGAAACATAGTAAATGTTTTAATGGACATGGGTTGAACAAACATGATTCAGAAGTTTTCTTCACAGCCATTTATTAATACAGGAATGAAATTAGATACAGATTAAAAAAAGAAAAAATAAATAAAGAAAAAACCAAAAAAAAAAGGGGGAAAAAAAAGAAAAAAAAAGAAAAGAAAAAAAACTAGTGAAAGCTACGTCCATCTTCCTCCTCCCGGATTTGTTTGTCTTTCTTCCAGATTCTTTCCCTCCCAGAAGGTGGGGCAGAACTGCAGTATTCAGATCAAGACACCACCCTTCCTTCTTTAAAACAGAAGGAAGTAGAAGGATAAATGGCAAACAGAGATGTCCCTGAGTGTCAGAAGCAGCACCTTTATGCCTTCTATTTTCATGTAAAGTCTTTCAATTTTTATTTCTGCTGTATTATTCCTGCAAAAATACCTACAAAAACAGCGTGTTTTCCTGTTTCTTTCTACTGGAAGCTTTTCCATGAGCCTCTTGCTTTCAGGCACCAGATGCAGCCACTGAATACTAAACTTCCAATCGGAACTACTCAGTTCTCTGAGGTGATGGGGTTAGAGGAGATAAAAAACCTCACCAGTAGAAGCCGGTCTCCTAATTTCCATCAAGGGATACTTTGAAACAAGTTCAGGTATTTTACTACCAGCATATCTCTGCACTAATGTAGCATTTCACAGAGTTTCTGCAATAACTGTCGTTGGGTCTTCTCATAAGAGCCCTATAATAGTCATAAATATTCCTCAGGAGAGCCAGATAGACTCTGAAAGGCATATAATAGCTATCATAAATGAATAATAAAATGTAGAAAGGACAAGCCACCATGAAAATGGCAAATGAATATGATGACGTGTATGTTGTACATGAGTTAATTGTCTGAGTTTTATATTTACAGAAAATCCCAGCTGTTTTCTGATGTGTCAGCAATATTTATGGAAGAGGAAACATCCTCTGGAAGGTTAAGACTTTTTGCAGAAAGTATGAAGTAATTACTGAGTGGAAAGCTTGCACCACTGTTCTGTGTGTACTTCTTATGCATCTTCTTAAATTGTTTGCTGCAATGACAAATTCTGGAAGTTACAGTCCAAGCATCATCTTTGTCCTGCCAGATGGTGCAGACAATTTTTGCTTCAGCATAAAGACCAAATCAGGGGTTTCAAAAATAAGTTAACACATGTGGATAGCATAAGACTGCACTTCAAAGCCTCCCTCTGAGCCTTTGTAAGCCTCCCTTTGCCAGTACTTTGACTGAGTAAGAATATTTGTCAGATGCCAGGTTTCCTTAATGACAATCAGAAATTTGATTACCTTGTTTCAAAAGTTGTCCTTTACTTCCTGCATAACTTCATCAATTTCAGTGCAACAATGTATGGTGTAACACACCACACAACATAGGAAATGGTTCGACTCCGTAAGTAGTCCCATTAAAATCAAACCCATTGCATTCGCAATGAAGTCTTTAGTTTTAATTATGCTGCCTTAATCAGGCTTTTAAACCCTTCTTAAGGGGATATTATAACTTCATAATCTTGAAAAGACAGCCAAAACAGACAGTTATATACAGAAAATGTATACAGAAAAGTAGTAAGGGAAGAAAATTCAGATGACATCAGTGCAGATCTGAATAGTAAAAGTCTGGAAATCTGAGACCTGAAAGAAGTTAATTTCTTTCTCTATGCAAGGACCAATATAGGAGCTTCTATTTTGAAGCAGCTGTGTATGTCAGCATAAAAACACAGACAGTAAAGCACATTGCAAAGTGGAAATACGCTATGACTGAGTGCACAGAGATTAAGGGGAAGTTGGCTAAGTGTCTCAGTATTGCCCAAAATGCTTTGCATCCTCAATTCAGTCCTTTTTGATTTCTGCACAAACTAAAATCTAACCTTAAAGCAAATCCATCAGCTCCTAAAGACTGATATATTCCCTTTTCTTTGGCTTTTTCATAATAATCTTAACATGTTTCAGTAAATTGAGAAGATACTGTAACCATTTGGAGTATAGAATGGTTATAGAGAGCAAGCACCATGATATGTCAAGGACTGTCCCTTATTTGGTTGACTTAGATTGTATTGTAAGCATGAGGCTTTTTAAATAGACAATTCCACAAAAAGACTGACTGATACAGCCTAGCTCAGAATTTCCGAAATGTTTGTATCTGAGGGGGAAGGTCTTGAACTTAGAAAACCTGCTCTTTGGATTGTGGGGTTTATTTTTTCTTATTTTCCTATTTATGAATATTATTATCTCTTGAGTATTCTTCATCTTAAAAAATAGGAGTAATTGAAGTCAAATCTGTGTTTAATTATGTGTGTAATTTACTGATATTTAGATATGTTTAACCTCATGCTGTGTCTCTGGCTTATTTTATGAAATCGAAGGCACAGTTGTACAGAGGTGATTTTTGTTGGATGTGAATTATTTTTTTAATGGTACATTAAGTCATGGCACTACATTGATTGCAAGCTACATGAATCTGTTTTATATACTGAAAATTATGGTGGGAAGCCATTTTGTTTTCTGAACCATAGATTTTGGTTTTCCTCTTCAAAATTAAATTTTGCGTTGTTTGACTGATGCAGAAGGTAGCAGAGGAAAAAAAAATGAGACAGAGGTGCTTTACAGGAATATGTGAGCCAATGAATGTCCCTAATTCTTACGAAATAGCATGAAGCTGTCTCAGGTGATGCTTGGGTTGGATATTAGGAAAAGGTTTTTCACCCAGAGAGTGTTTGGGCACTGGAAGAGCTCCCCAGGGAAGTGGTCACAGCACAGCCTGACGGATTTCAAGAAGTGTTTGGACAATGCACTCAGACACAGGGTGCCACTCTTGGGGTGTCCTGTGCAGGTTCCAGGAACTGGACTCCATGACCCTTGCAGGTCTCTTCCAACTCAGCACATTCTATGATTCTGTGATTGAAGAGAGTAACTTAACTTTTTACTGGATTGGGCTTTCAGATGGACAGGAATGAATCTCCATAGCAATACAAAACACATAACAGCCAGAAAAGTGACTTGAATTTGCATTTACTTGTCTTTTCATATTGTAAAGTAAGTGTCCAGCTCCTGATATCATCTCCTCTAACATTAACAAAGTGACATTTCACAGGCTGCACTTTTCTTGTTCTACTTCTAACTAAGTGCACTGGAATATAAAGTACTAAGAAGTTATCATCTGACCGGTAAAAATCAGTTAGGTGCCTGTAAGGATACCTGATTTTCAAGAATAACAAGAGCTTTCTTCTGTCAGGATTGTAAAGGGAAAATAAAAGATATGGGAGAAAGGCATGAGGATTTCATATAAGGCATTATCTGCCAGCTCTTCTGACTACCAATTCTATAACCATGTGAAACCTCCAGTTGTAGGGTGGAGATTAGCAGAGAGAATCTGATGTTGTTTGCTTGCTCTGCATTTTTGTATGCTGCTGAAATCAGGGGCTGCATAATTAGACCAATTTAGCACAGATATCAAATCTGTAATATTGAGTCTCTAAATTATGTACCCTAATTCAATGGGAGAAAATCTATAGAGAGAAAAGAAAATTATTAACATGTTTGAAAAATGCTAGACAATAATATTTGAAACTTTTAGTCAATACCTTATAACAGCATATCAGAAAGTTTTACTCAAGTATCTAAGATCAACATTTCAAAAGTCAAAACCCCAGGATTAGGCATTTAAATTCATATTTAGTTTTAAGACTTACTGTGCATCAAAGAACTCATATTTAGGTAATTTAGAATCTAGACAAGATGATAATAAAACCAAAACATACTTATTACTCTAACAGTCTTTCTCTGCTTTTATAATTATTGTTATCCATCTGCAGACATGCTCTTCTATTTTGGATATTATGTTTAAATAATGTAAAACTACATTATTACTTATGTTCAGAATGATCAGTAGATGAAACCTGTTCTTTTTTTTAACTTTTCAGAAATGCCTGTGTAATCTGGAGAAGACAATTTGTGAAGCAACAGACGCTTGGAGATCACAAAGGCACAATCCATATGTCTGGATTGTATTATGATGTAGAGCACAAATGTACTCCTCCTACTTAACAAATTCAGGTGTGTCATTTCTATTAAAGAAGGATAAAGTATGTCCCACTTTTACTAAATATTTCAAATATACTTAGAAATTTTATAATGAAATAAGGATAGTTAAATAATTCTTTCTATATGCAATAAAATAATGGAAAAAGAATTTGTAAGTGCTTGTCTGTATGTTGTCATTTTCTTATTTCTCTTGGGAAATCTCTGGGTATGTGAAGCAGATAAATTAGTGATTAGTGATTGTATCTGAAAAATTCCAGAGAAATATGATTTCAAGAGAGCTACCTTGGAGAAATGAGCTTACAGAAAAGTGACTTCATTTGCAAGTGGCATGTTATGTTACTTTGTGTACTAAAGGACCACGTATTTTATTTCTTTCATTTTGGTTCAGAGCCTACCTGTTTAGTTTAGGAAAGCTGTAATTTATGCAAATATATCAGTGAGTAAAAAGGACTTTGCTTTCTCACATTTTGATATTGACATCACTCTGTGTAGTGTTTAGTAATTTTTGCTCCTTGATTCCCTATTGTCAAAGGTTTTAAAATTATTGATAGAACATCCTTCACACTCCAAATGCAAAGAATCTAGGAAAGTATCTTGGAATCTGCATTGGCTTGTTTCAAAAAGATTCACAGTTTAATGATCTTAGATCTGTTAGGAAAAAAAGTGAATTCTGAAATGAGTTTGTGATGCTCTATTTAAAAGAAAAAAACCTCTTGTTTGTTCTGTGTAATAACCATGGAGTGTTGCATCTACTACCCACAGATCCAAAATATGATGACTCTTGCTTTTTCTGGAAAAGCAATGTTTGTTCATTGTGTTAAAGAGACAGGGTCTCTGTCAAAGAGATTTCATAGTGAAAAAGTTCACCCTGGTTGTGAATATGTAGTATTAAATTACATTCTTTACTTACCTGATAGGCAAGAAAAACTGAAGCAACATTAATTTTATGTTGAAATCTAGGACCTCAAAAACAAGCAAACCGACTTTTTCCAAGTACAAGTAGTAAGGGTGCATCAACAACAGGGTTTTTTTAGAGGTTTCATAGTTATGCCTTAGACTGAAGGATAGCTGGGCTTCTCACTTATTCCAAAACAGGCACATTTTGTGCGCAACAGCAGTCAACAGAGTCCTTTTTTTTTTTCCCAAGTGGTATTTTGCAAGACACCCTACAAGCATATGCATTATTCACATCCTAGATATGTAGATATTTGTCAGACCAGGGAAGGGGGATGTATTTCCAAAGGCCAATTTTTGTCTATAAAGGCTAATTTCCCTAGAGTCCCTTAGAGTCGGTAGAGGAAGCTAGTATGATAGTATCCTCCAGAGAATGGTTCAGAGTAGGAGACTAATTAATCTCAGAGGGGGAGATTGTGCTGGTGTTGGCTGGGAGAGAGTTAATTTTCTTAACAGTAGCTGGAATGGGGCTGGTTTGAATTTGTGCTGAAAACAGTGTTCATAATGCAGAAATGTTTTCTTTGCTGTGGAGCAGGGTTTACACAGTGACAAGGCCTTCTCTGTCTCTCACCCCACCCCTCCAGTGAGGCTGGGCATGCATGAATTTTTTCACTTTTGTCCTTCCAATTCTCTCCCACATCCCACCAGGGGCGAGTGAGCAAGTGGCTGTGTGGTGCTTAGTTGCCAGCTGGGGTTAAGCCACAGCAGAGATTAACCACACTAGGCTATAGTCAGGCTTGATGAATGATCCCCACTCTGATCACCCTCCCAGATTATGACAAATGCACAGAAGTAACCTCTCCTTTTTACCATTTATTATCCCACCAAAGACTGTCATCTGCAAAAACTTGCTAATAAGTATTTTTACACCATTGTCATAGACACAGGAATGGATTATGATTTGGTCCCCAGGGACTTTCCTACTACCCTGCTGATGCCTGTGCTCTGGCCACATACTTTAGCTGGTTATATTTATTACATGCCTTTTATGCCTTTTAGATACCTTTTATCTCCAGATCACATTTAGAGGGTAATTCACACCATGCTCTTCAAGGCTGCTCTAGAGCCAACTAGCTGCATCCACAACAAGCAGAATCTGACACGGACTTGGCTTTTATTCCTACATGGTAATCCTTTGAACAAAAGGCATATTTCCTGTTTTTGTGGGCTTAAGGTTTTTTTCCTGTTGAAAATGTAACTAATGGTGTGAAGGCTTTGTTGCAACCTGTCAGAGCTGAATTCTTATAGCCTGAAGTGTGTTGCATGTCCTGGCATTGTGGTGTGTTCAAGGATTTGTGGATCAAGAGCACATGCAGAAAGTGTTGTGTAGGGCACATGGCAGCAAACCTATGCTTGTCTTAACCCTTCAGCCTTTTGGAAGCTATCAGTCAAACAAGCTATTCCCAGAACCACTTCCAGGTTATATTTTAGGAGCTATTTCTTTTCCTCTTCAAAAGGAAGTTTGAATAACACTCTGCAGTAAAATCAAGAAAATAGATATGGCTAGTACATAATTCTGACTATTGTCTGATCTCGGAATTTTAATTTTAGCAAAAGGTACTAAAAGTAGACTAATGTGTCATGCAAGATTGAAAGCATTGAAATATTGATCAGGAGTCTGTTTTACCAAAAACTAAATAGGAAGAAAAGTGGGTTTTATAATCCTGAACAGAAAGGAACTACACATATAGCAGTTTCTCCGTTTAATATTGGAACTTAAGAAAAAATTTACCCCGATCACTTTAGAGGAACATGTTGGTTTTTCTATGAGTGTAAGCAAGTTTCACTTACGCACATAGTAACTCCTTGCTCTTTTGTTCTACATTCCTCTGGCAAACACAACCATCACTTATGTGGAAAAATATCTTGAAACAGAATCCTAGCAAACTTTCAAGTGAGACATATGCACTCTGCAGAAGACAGTTCTTCTGTGACAGAGATACAGATAGTGGATCTCTTTGTTTTATCTAGAGTTAAATTAAAACTACAATATTGTTATTTAAATCAGCTCTACATGTTTCATTTTGTTGTCACAATGAACAACCACATGCACCAAAAATTAGAGAGATTTTTAGCCTCTGGACACAGAGATATGTGAAGAAAATCTAAAAGCATGTAATCTCGAAGAAAAGTCTGACATATAGTTTGCATCAAGACCACACTGAGAACAAAAAATGTAGTTTAGAGGGGAATTTTTATTGGTTCCCTGAAATTAAGACAGCTGGATGAGAGAAAACTGTACTTCTGTAAGGATCTAATGTGATGAAGTTATTGTTCCAGCTGCTCCTATCTGAAACACAGAAAAAGGTAGAAAGATTATTCACAAAGCCTTACATCAAATCATATAATTTTAGCTATTCTACAGACATGGAGGTATGTCACTACAGCAATTCTCTCTTCTTTAACAAGAAAGAATGTTACTAAAATGTGTGCACTTACAATTTTTGTAGACAGCAGCAATTGTCTGTTACCTATTTCTATGACATCAGGAGCATGGATCTCAAAAGGACACCAAGAATTTCATTACCAAGGTCTATAGGGATGTACAAGAGCCCAATACCTTTTCTTAATGCAAAGAATATGAGATGTGTATCAATAAACAAGGACAGGTAGTTATGGGTAAGAGAAATAATAAATATAGGACATAATTTTTGTATGCTCCACTGAGACAAGTTTAATTTTTTTTAGCAAAAAAAGCTTAAAGGATCTCACAGACTGAAAAATGAAAAGTCTTGTCACAGTAATTACTTATTAAGTTCAAGATCCATTTCAATCAGCAAGAGATAGTGAGTCTTTTTTTTTCCATCTTCCGATACTACTTTCTTAGCATGGGTAAAAAAAGAAAAAAACTTACATAATCATTTCAGAAATGAAGGAAATAAACCCCAAGATTTTTAAAACTCTGTTCTCCCAGGCAAATTTGGCGTGTAAACAGTATGTAAGAAGACTCTTAGACAGAATCTTTCACCTAGGAGAGCAAGGCCTCATTTGTATGGAAATTGAAAAGCACATGAAGTCAAACTTATATAACTCTCTGGCAAAACACAAATGATTTTTAACTGGTATTTGCATCATTTTAAAGACAGGCACACCCACAAATTTATCTTTTTTTAATTTGATATAAAACCTTTATGGAAAAGCATCAGAGTATTTTGTTGTGTCTGCTGGACTTAACAGAATTTTAGGTCTCTGATTCATGCTAGTACAAAGGGGAAAAAATGTTTAAAAATCTATTTCCATATGTTCTTTCACAATTGATCTTTGATTTTGCTTGAAACATAAATCTGGCCTTCTTAATTTGGAGCTCAAATAGTTATGAAAACCTTTTTCATAAGTGATGAGAAACTCCTTTTCTCTTTCCCAGAAAATATCTGGCCACTTTCATTGCAGCTCATCTCACTCATCTTGTATCTTTTCAAATGTATGTAGAATATTCCACTTTGGTCTTAGAAATCCAAAAACTGGCGGGTTTTGTGTCTTTTAACAGTGACTTGATCAGTGATCTTAATCTAATCCCTTAGAACTCAGAGCAGCAAAACAGAAACCCACATTTTTTTATTTGAAAAGGACTTAACATTTAGCAACCACTTGAGTATTTTGCATTCTGTTGGTCTGTGCCTCCCATCTGTGTAAAGAAAAAGAGAATGTTTATACCTCCTTTTCTTCCCTCACAGATGTTGCAAGATTTAATCAGTTTGAAGAAAGATGTGGTTTTAATTGCATTGCAGGGAATTGAATGCTTATGATACGTGAGAAAAGATACAGTCTGACCAGTAGCAAGACTCACAGAGAAAAGGTTGGGTTGAGGAATTAAAAATATGTCTCTCAAGGACTAGTGAACATAAAAGGAAAGGCTATGCTGCTTCCAGGCTCCCATTTTAACTAATTTTTTTTTCATTTGGTGAAAAGCTCCCTTATTTTGTTTGGTATTTGTTTTGAAACTTATTTAAGAAAAAGGAAGTAGTTAAATATCAGTATTCCCTAAAGATATCGCTCTGCTGGTTTTTTTCCTCAATAAGCTCCAGAGTTAAGGAATGCCATTGGTATTAGTATTCACAAACAAGGGGACTGTAAAGATGAGATATGCATAAAATAGAGTTTCTTTCATCAGAGAAAGTTCCCAGGGCTACTGGCATTCAGAGAAATAATCTTTCTTTTCTTTCTGATGAATTATAAAAAGTAAAAATATTAATAATTAAAGGCAACCCCCCAACTCCAAACCATGAAATCCAACAAACCAGCAATGAACAAAGGAAAGAAGCTGTAAGAGTCATTTGGGACTGATTTGGAAATGCTTCCTGATATTTTTAAATGCTCAATCTTTTCTGCATATGTATACATAACACTGATGCCTTGGGGAACTCAGCTGTTGGGATAAGTTTTAATAATCTATTTTGGATACTCAGGGAAGCAGTCTTTAGTCTTCCTGCTTCCATCTTGCAGAAGCTTGTTTGCCAAGAAGGGTCACGGGTGTCCTTGCAGATGTGACATTCTAGATATGACCTCTCAGAAGAACAATAGAATTAAATATTTGGAGCAGATGACAGGAAATACTAAGTTTCTTCTTTACAATGGAATTAAAATCCCATATTTCTTCAAAATTAAAAACACCATTGTTTATAATCTATATGTTGATCTTGTTCACCATTCATAAAATAAAAGTGAACTCCTGAGACAGATTATCTGGGAGCTTTTATTGAAAGTATTAATGAAAGAAATGTTTTTAAAAACTAAGGATGTGGGAAAATGGGTGACTGTAAGTAAAGGCACTATAGATGATGCAGTCCACAGAAAAACAATACAAAAGGTCAGAAACTGCAACATATACAGATTCACAGTGGTTTTAACAGTTTGTTCTTAAGGGAACTATGAAAGACTTTTGGTGTTATCAGATTTTAGGTCTGAAAATTTCATTGTTTTTCCAGTAGCAACCCTTGGTACTAAGGAGGAGAACTTGTGAAACCTGCATGTGCTCTTACTGTGTGAACACAGATCTGTTAAATTCTGTCTTGCTTTCTAAGCTAAATAGAGACCAGACCCAAAATAAAGAATTATTCTTGCATTATGAATGTTTAGGTCAGCGTACTAGAGGATTTCACAAAGATAAATCTTATTTCATGGTTGCTTAGATTATCATGGCACTATGGCTCTGTTTATGTAGTTCATGTAAAATTTTGGTGTCTGTTCCTAAAAGTAAATAAAGAGGTTTATTTTAAAATCTTCAGTGTGTTTAAGATACCACTGTCCTTTTCACAATTAAAATAAATTAAGTTAATGTGTACAATGTTTTATTTTCCTCTGAGGTAGCATATAGAACAGAGAAAGACCTGTTTTTTCATATGTGTTTCTTAAATGAAAAATAGTGGTAAAAATAATCCCAAAACACACTCTTAATCTCTTTTCAGGAGGGATTTGACCTTGTCAACATTTGTTCAAGAAACACAATGGTGTGGGTTATTATCACTTTTACATTACAGTTCAGAAATTAAAGCATGCAGGAGAACTGTATTTAGTAGTCTGGTATATCCTCATGGGCATCATCTCACCTGATCCAGATCAAGTTGTAGATTTGTCACTGTCTTCAGCAAAAAAAGGCCAAATGACTGCCCAGTGGATATGCAACAGATGTTGAGCAGTGGGTGCAGGCACCTTTGAGATTGGAGATCTAGAGTGTGTGTCTCAGGGATCCACACCTTTAAATATCTCCAGAACTTTTATTTTCCATCTTCTAGATGCCCTGCTCCAGCAATGCCCCACTAGGGCCAGTCTCCAGCTCCCAACACCCCTACCCTGCCTGGCCATCGGTCCTAGTCTTGTCCCGGT
Organism: Acanthornis magna; assembly: GCA_036785705.1. Lineage (NCBI taxonomy): Eukaryota > Metazoa > Chordata > Aves > Passeriformes > Acanthizidae > Acanthornis > Acanthornis magna. Next base: position 26,573,075 of record JAWUZG010000090.1, on the reverse strand, counting down.
CTTGGCCTGCGCTCATCCCCATGGCAGAGCCCAATATCTGGTGCTGCTCCAGTGCCCCCAGCTGCCCTGCTTCTGGCTGGATGGTTGGATTCAGTGGCAATCCCCGTGGCTACCACACCCTGGAACTCACCCTACTCTGCAGTCTCTCAAAACCTTCCATAGATTTTGCTTTCAAAACTAAATTTCATTAGTTGCCACAGCAACTTTGAGCACACACAGCATCCTCTAGATGCAAGTTCTGACTCCAATGTCTATTTTGGATCCCGCTTCAACTAGCTTGGGTTTTTTACCCCTTTGTTCCTATCCTGCTGGGGAAATGAGCCCTTGGAACCTTTTTATCCTTTCCATAAGACCCAGTATTTTATAAATATTTATTACACCTCCCTTCCCTATATTTTGCAAATTAAAGAGGTTTCTCCCCACTCCATATATTTGATAATTTTTGTTTCTTTCTGAACTTTTCACAGTCTTTTATAGCTCTCCTGGGTATGAAACACAGAAAAATACAGAGTATTTAAGATGTCAACAACAGTTTGAAATAATGACATAATTATGTTCTTGTTTTAATTCTTGATTTCAGTTTCAGTATTTCCTAACAGGTAATTTTTTTGTTTTGTTTTAATTTTTAAGAATATTAACGTCTTGGAACGGGTCAAAATCCCAACATCCTGAGGCGCTAGAGTTAATTTCTGTTCAGTATTTTTCTAGGATTTAGAAACCCTGCAGTTGAAACTGCTTGTTATAACAACTCAGATTTGGGAGCGTCAAATGCCTTATATGAAGTGAGGTGAAATATTAAAACTGAAGGACATTGGATGCCAACCAATATACACATGCAGAAAGTCACCCTTTTGCTATAATTTATAATTTGAATAAATAATAAATTTAATCTATTCCAAAATTTTTCTGTAAAATTCAGCTTTACCAGAAAATACCTCTTCATTGTACCTAAAATATTTCTTTAAAGGTCTTGAAATCAAGGAACTGCAGTGAAATCAAATACAGGACTGATGAAAATCTGACAGAATTCTCGTCTGTGGTTAATGACTGACAATCCAAGGCTCTAAACAGTATTTTAGATAAGATTTGTTTTCCCCCTGTGTATGAGCTCTCATTATCTATGGTGCTAGGGCAGTTTGCTGTGGGAAGGTTTTCAGACTCTGATCCCAGTTGTTGAGCTCCACCTCTAAACGGGGGTCAACATTTGGCTCTGTGGTCAGAGCTTAGGAGTCTTAAGAGTTTTATACTCAAATCTGGGCTCTTGGGTTTTCCAGTTTCTCTTGGCATGGAGATGTTGAAATGCACAGTTGTGACAATTTCACGTGGCTAACAGCAGCAGTCAACTTGACAAGAATGTTAATTCCAGTGTGGCAGCTGCTGGAGATCAATGGCATGTGACCACAGGAAGCCACACTGGGCAGATTGGCTTTGGCCAAGGATTCTAAGATGTCCTGACTCCTGAGCCAACTCATTCTCTGGCCTTTTGATCCCCCCAAGAATGTAATATTCTCTTAGCAGGTGCAGGTCCAAGCTCATTTATTTCACTTGATAGGAACAGATAGAGGTAGGGAAAAATGCCTTTTGTTCCTCTTCAGGATTTCTGTTCATGCAAAATTTAACAAATTTGGTTTCTGCACGATTTGGTTCAAAACAAAATATAAATATCATTATGTAGGTTTTATCACACAAAATAGAGTATGTGAATTTTGACCAGCTGCTGTTCCAACCATTCCCATCTTCCCTGAAACAGGCATGCAGCAGAAATAGGCTCTAAGGACAAACATAAGAGAGTGTCTGGTGTTCAGGGTGAATCATCCATTAGGGAATGTTGAAAAGTAAAGCAAACAAACAGCAAACAAACCTGTCAACCCACTGCACCCTTCCTTCCCCCAAGAAAAAGCCACAAAAAAACCCAAAAAACAAAAAAACCCAAAACTCTAAAAAGCTTTCAAACTAGTTTTTGACATGGATTCTTTTTGTATTTTTTTATTAAAAATAGAGATAAAAGATCTCTGATTGAAAAGCTGTATCCAGAACAATAGCAAGAAAGCAAGACAGTTGTTTCACGCAGCCATCTGGTCTTCCCAGGGCTTCAGCAGTTAGACCCTGTTAACCCTGATCTAGGGTTATTTCTTTTTTTATTTAACTTTCTGTTGTTGGTGGAAAGTGCTTACACATGCAGTATCAAGCCATTTTGTACAAATCTGTACTAATACTCTTAAAACCACACAGCACTCAGAATCCAGGATTAAGGCTTTAAACCAGATGAAATATATATTGGGATTCCAAACAAGTTTTCTTTCTTTTTATAATGCAAATGTGTTAATGCTCTGACCTCAAAACTGAGAGACCAAAGCCTAGATAACTATCAAGAATCTGGCAAAACACTGTTCATCCTGCACAGGCACTCTGAAAAACAGGACTCCCCGCTCCTAAATAACAACAAAGTGAGATATCAAGGACTTATATCTCAATAACATTCTTTTGCTTCACTTCTAGTCGTAATTTGAGATAAGAGTATCGCAATATTCTCAGCTTTCTGTCTGTTAAAACAATTTGTAATTTCACAGAGGACAGTACTTTTTAAATCTGTAATTTCTTGAATAAGAATATTTTAATAATTAAATACAAAATACTGAAACATGATGAGACACTTTTCTGGCCTGAAAGATGTTTATAAAAAAATAAATAATAAATAACAACAAAAATAAATAGTTAATCAGTCCCTTCCATTTTTGTGATTTTTAAGCATATATATAGTGTCTTTCATGAATGTGTAACTTTTAGTATTTATTTCATTAATGTAAGAGTCCAGATTTTAAAAAATCACATTATATACTCAAAACCAGCATTACAATGCTACATACAATTCTATGTTTGGCCAAATAAAATCCAGCTTCCTTTATATTAGACATCCAAGATGCTTAGAAAGTGCTCTTTAAATAAAGAAAAATATTGATTTTGTTAATCTTTCTTTCATGTTTTCTGTTGTTTTCAAAACCTCCCAAAAAAGAAAAAAAAACCCAGGTGTTATATATATCTCTAAGTGAAATAAATATCCCAGATTTGTTTATGTACAGGAAAGAATAAATGTAATACAGAAGTTTTGAAAGGTACCCTAATTTGGTGACCCTTTGTTTTTCACTTGCAGCACAAAGCAGCTGCAAGCATTTCATACACATTGCAGTACAATGCCATAGTACAAACATAGTCTCACCCTATTTTCCCTTTTGAAGGTTTCTCATGTGGTGCATCAAAAGTCATGTCAAACCTGTAGAACTGACATCTTTGGTCTATGGTCTCTTCTCATTGGGGTTGTCTTCTACCAGGAGGCTGCTAACAGAAGCAGTTCTGTGTGTCTGTGCTCCAGTCTGTCCTGTTAACATCTTTACCTGTGGTCTTCAGGAGATGCGAGAGTGAGTTCTCATGGAGTTTGCAGATGTCACCAAATTGTGACATGCTCAGCGGTGGTGCTGCTGTAGAGGGGCACTAGGCACAGGCTGCAGGAATGGACAATCCTTATGAAAAGCAACAGGGACAATTGCAAACTCCTGCCCCTAGAAGGAAGGACTGATTGCAGGTCAGGGACTCACCAGCTGAAGAATAGCCCTTGTGAAAAGGACATGGGGACCTCAGTGGATCATGTGCTCAATGTGAGCCAATGGTGTGCTCTGCCAGCAAGATTGTCAACACAAACCTAAGCTCTATGAAGAAAAGCATGGCCAGTAGTTCGAGAAGTGATTGCTCCCCTCTATGTGTTACCTATTAGACCACACGTAGAATACTGAGGCCAGCTTGTCTCTACAATCTCCCCTTACCCCTGTCAAGGACAAAGAAAACCTCAAAGGAGAGAGTTCAGATTCTTCAGCAAGATTGTCAACACAAACCTAAGCTCTATGAAGAAAAGCATGGCCAGTAGTTCGAGAAGTGATTGCTCCCCTCTATGTGTTACCTATTAGACCACACGTAGAATACTGAGGCCAGCTTGTCTCTACAATCTCCCCTTACCCCTGTCAAGGACAAAGAAAACCTCAAAGGAGAGAGTTCAGATTCTTCAGCAAGAAGGTAGAGCCAGGTTCTTCATGGTCGTGCAGTGTGGAAGGGCAAGAAATAATGGACATAAATTGAGTAGAAGACATAAGTTGAATATGACATACTGGTTTTAAGGAGAAAACAATAAAAGGGTGAGATGGTTTCCCAGAGAAACTGCAGTTTTTAACCATGGAGTTTTTCAGGACCCAACTGGATAAAGACTCAAGTAACCCAAACTGACCTCATAGCAAAAGGAGGTTTGATGTTGAACTAAAGACTGCCTGAAGTATCACCTAGCCCACAGTGTTCTGTGATTCTGTGATGCTACTAATTTCTATATATTTTTTTAAAGTTACTTTCTAGTCAGACAAACTGTCCACTTTTTCCAGCATCCTGTTTCTGACAGGAATCAATGGTGGCTGCCTACACAGATGTGAAAGAACATGGCAACTGTAGTAGTAGGGCAGTTCCAAGCAAGAATTCATGATCAGACTTTGTGCCAGAAATCTCTTTTGATTAACCCTGCACCCATCTGATTCACCCTACCACCCTAAAACTTTTCCCCATTCTTTTTCAGTATCAAATGATTAAGGAAGGCCTCAAGTTAAAGACAGGACAGTATTTGAGGGCCTGGTTAATTATATTCTCCCTATGTATCCACAACAAATAATTTACAGCAAAGGGGTACTTGTCTAAAAAACCACTCAGTCTGATCTTCTATGGGCATTCATTAGAGAGCATCTGTATTTGCAGGCAGCTATCAGCTTCCATGTTTGTACAAATTTTAGATTCTGAATACCACCAAAGCAGTCAAGACTTAATCAAGACAATGTCTGAAAATCATGTGCACATGCATTCTTCCCTTACGTGGAAAAGAAATTATTTTCTTGAGGCATAAATGAGATTCAAAGTTTAATGTTGACTAAGTAAAGTGCAAATCCCAAATCTATAGATTAATAGTGATAAAACTGATAGCCAGGCTTTGCCCTTTAGCCAGATGCACATCTATAAAGATCCAGCCAATTTTTTTCTTGCATTCTTGCCAGGGAAGAGAAAAAAATACATTACCAGAATTTTACATGCTATATGATTTTGTGAATAACCCTTCAAGCTGTCAGTCTTGGTGCCAAAACTACTGTGCGACAGCATTAAGCAACAGGAGCATGGACTCATTTCAAGCCCAGGTGCTGAGCGATTTTAAATGCATGAGCTCCTTGTTGTGAAACAATCATTCCCTCTGAGGCTGTGTCCTCATCACTCCATGAACTGTGCTCCTGGTGAATGCGCATTTACTTGTCTTGTAGCTAGTGATCACATGCAAATTTCCAAGAAACAGAACTATCTCCTCCTTTCTTTACAGGATGCAGCCCGTATCAGCACTTGTATCAGATACTGGAAGAAAAAACCCTCCACATCCAAAAAGAAACTAAGAACACTGACAGCCATATAAGGCTTAGAAACTTACAGTAATTTATGACCCATGCAAATATGGTTTTCCAAAACTCTAAAGTTTTAATTATTGTGGGATTTTTAATAGATCTTACAAGCCAATTTTAGAATGAATTAAGGATGAGTAAGCAGTATACCAATTGTTTCTATAGCAAAACTCAGATTAATTTTCAATTCTTAAAGCTACATTCATACGTCATGTAGTACAACTCATCCAGCTGCAGTTGTCTAAAAGTTACTTGTCTAAGTTAAAGCTGGATCTCTTTATAGCACTGAGGTCAAATAGGCACCTCAAGATAAGATAAATCACCTTACAGGGATGTCTGTTTCTTTCTTTTGACTTTGGGAACTAAAACAATGAGCTGAAAATTAGACACCTAATCTGTGATTTCTGAAGTATGTAGTTGGCAATTTTTTGGCTTAGGCAGTTTTTCCACACACTTGCTTTTATGTTTCTGTAAACCATAGGGTTAAAATGTGCAGTACAGATTGGGGAAGAAAAAAGAATGGGCCTGCAGGGACAAGGAATACTATCAGTTAATATTGTCTGCCAATAAAGATTTTTTTCTAACTTTTAGATATACACATTAGATGAGATAAAAGCATTCAAAGCACTTCACTGAAGTTGAAAATGTTGCACTTATTTACTTCGGAATTGAAATTTCATCATCTATTCAAAACATCTGTTTTCTATTGTTATGTGAAAATTGCCATAGAGTGGATTGTGAGAATGCTTTAACAAGCTCTGACAGCAGATCTGTGCCAGAGCTGGATGCTCATCAGTGAGTTGAGCTTGCACTGGGCAGCACAGGACAGCTACAGCCAGTCCATCCTCAAGGCACAGCTCAGTGTCATGCTGAGAGAGCAGTCCAGCAAGGGGTGTTTTGCAGCCTCTATCCTGTTGTATTGGATCTGGCTGAGATGGAGCTCATTTTCCCACAGCAGCCCTCACAGGGCTGTGCCTTTCACTGGTAGCTGGAAAGGTGTTGATAACACACCTTTGGCTGCTGCTGAGCAGGGCTGGCACAGCATCAGCGCTGTCTCCCCAGCATTCCCCCAAGATTAGGCTGGGGGGGGCGGGCAAGATCCTGGGAGGGGGCACATCTAGGATAGCTGGCCCATATTAACCAAAGAGATATCCCATTCCATAAGACATCTGCTCAGATATAAAAGGTAAGACAAAGGGGTAGAATTCATTATTTACAATGTTTTCCTTCTGGAGCAACCACTACATACGCTGTGGCCCTGCTTTCCTGGAAGTGGCCAGGCATTGCTTGCTGATGGGAAGTAGAGAAAAGAAAAATTCTTTTTTTTTATTCTTTGCTTGTGTGCACACAAACTTTTGCTTTTCCTTTAGTAAACTGCCTTATCTCAACCTATGATTTGTTTTCCATCTTCTTTTTTCTCCTGTGTCCAGGGGGGAAGAGATAGAGCGGTTTGGTGGTGTCCAGCCAGGATCAACTGAACACGTCTATACAGAAAGAGGGAAGGGAAATAAAGCAGAATGAATTAGTATGTCATGTACACCATCACAGCGTTCTAAAAATAAAAAACTGATGTATTTATAAGAAGGAGATAGTATTTTTATTAGACCAACTAAAAGAAAAATGCCAAGCTTTTGGGTCTGTAAGCACTCTGCACGAGTCCTCTGTTTTTCCAAATATATGAATTTATATATATATTCATTATTCTTAGCTTTGCTAACATACCTTCAGAGGAAGAAAAGAATAATAGCGTTGTAAAAACTCAAGTCTTCCCATTACTCACAAAAAATACTATCTTATTACTTAAAAGCATGCAACTTTTATAAATAACAACACAGCCCTATCTAAAGGAAAGGACGTTGTGTCATTAATGGCCAACAAACTATACATCAGGCATTGGCAAAACTCAGATGAGTGAAAACTTCACCTTATTATTTGTTGCTAATTCATGAAAGGAATGACCTCCAACCAAAAAAACCCCACAAACAAACAAACAAAACAACAAAATCCAAAAATCAAAAACCAAAACAACAAAAAACCAAACCAAACCAAACCAAACCAAACAAACCAAAAAACCAACCAACCAACCAACCAACCAACCAAACAAAAAAACCCCAAAACCCAAAACCAACTTTGAGTCCATTTTATTACCGTTAACGAATTATCTGAGTATTTTCTCTGGTTAACAGTGTTGGGAGTAAATGACAACACTTTGCCAGTGGGAGGGTTCGGAGGTGGCGTTTGTGAGGAGGGGCTGTTTCAGGACACAACTGAGCCCCTTTGACAAATCGTGGCACAACTGGAAAAATGGGAGGAGCTATTCCCCTTCCCACTGCGCTGTTCGTAGAGCTTCAGACAGAGGAGGCTTAGAGGAGAGAGAACTTGGGAGTGAAGTAGTGAAGTTCAGCTTTGAAAGGGGAGAGGGGAAAGTGCTGTTTAAAAGTTTGCCTTTGTTTTCTCACCACACAACTTTACTTTTCACTGGAAATGAATTAAATCAATTTTCCCCAAGCAGAGTCTGTTCTGCCCATAACAGTAACTGATGAATGATTTTGTTTTACTGTCTTGGCCCATAAGCTCTGTCATTCCTATTTTCTCTCCCTGTCTCGTGAGGATGGGGAGCAAGTGAGCAGATAGGAGGTATATCTGGCCAAGGCTAACCAGCCACAATAACTTGCAGAAGATCAAGGTGGCATTTAAAAAGCCTCATCCAAATTTCTAGATACTGACTTACGTTACTAGTCTTACTGAAGAGCAATAGACAAGACTCACTAAGACATTTTAGAATACATCTTGTCCCGAAATTAACTGTACATGAAATTAATAAAGTGCCATTATAACAGAATGAATCATTCATCTGTCTGTAACCAAACAAACAGAGCTGGTGCAAATAGGTTAGATGAGACACATTAGACCTCTCAGAGGATATTTTGTATAGCATTTACTTGTGCTCCACTTTCTTTATTCAATACTTTTTCCATTTGTAATGATAAACATCCATAGTTCCTAATCCTCGGAGAAGCAAGATTTGTTTTTCATATTATCTATTAGAAGTTCTGAAATCTCATATGAAAAAATCCTCTATACGTTTCTCAGTAATTTTAGGAAAGGACAATATTAGACAGTTTAACACCTAGCATTGTACTAACTCAAATCCATTTCCTGGTTCTCAGTAAATCCTCAGTCAGCCTCTTTCTAAGACTGTCTCTATTGCTCTTCAGAAATCCCATCAAAGGACTTTTCTGTCTCTTTTGACTAGGCAAAGGTATTTAAGGTGTTTAAGTCTCTAAATGCTTTAAAAAAAATGGTCACAGGTGTATTCTTAGAAATAGAGATATCAGCACGCAGGGGAAAAGGAAATTTGTGCTATACTGAAACTTCTGTATGGAAGTCCAGAAGGGAATCACAAGTTCTATTAAGGATGTTCTCAAAGTGCATTATTTTTAAGAGGCACTGTAAAGCTACAGTCACTGATACTTCTCTGTTTGGTATTTGGCATGCTACTGACTTCTCTAAGCTACTGTTTATATTTTTAACAGTGTGTGTAAATCCTTTCCTAAAGTTACTGTTGCTCTGCAAGGATGTTTTTTCAAGCCTTGTTCTTATTTTAAAATTTCTTCACAAAGAGAAGAAAAATTTTTTATGTATTAACATTTCAGTATCAGCAAGCTACACCAGAAAACTGTGAAAGAGAAGCCATGTGTGAGTTTTGCTGATGTAATTTATTGTTATAGAAGACAATTTTATCTTCAATCCAGTACCTCAGTTCCTCAGAACACTTATTTTCCAGTAAGAAGTCTTAGCTCAGAATAACAAAGTATTGATAAAAAATTTATTTGGTTTTCACATCAAAGGGTGGACTGGTCTAATTGGTGGGCAAATTAGATTAGACCAATCATAACATTCATGTGATAGCTCTATTACTAAAAGAGATCTGTTAAAAGGAAAGGTTGGGTTTTTTTTTTGAGTGATTGATAATCGTGTCCAGCATTCTGTTCTGTGCTTCCATGGCACTGAAAGAAGCAAAAAATTTTCAATAAAATATACTGAGAAACTGCACCTACCTATCTTCACTGCGTGCCCATAAGAAATAATCATCAAGCACAAATATTAATGTAGTGTCAGAAGATATAGGAGGAAATTTTGAAAGGGATTTTGACAATGACTGTAGCTTGAAACATTCTAAATACAAATGAAAACTATTAATCTCAATAGAAAAGAAGACATAAAAAGCAGGTTGTTAGTGAGAGACTGCCAAAAGACTAAATAAAGAATTTCAGGCTGAACGTTCCTACCATGCAGTATAGTGGAAACTATAAAATATCAAACATAATATGACAAAAAGCATCTTTCAGTACAAAAGCCAAGATCTAATCTTCAAAAGAGAAAAGTGTATGAAGAATCACCCTTTCAATCTGGATTGAAAAAAAAGTGTGTTCTTAGTGGTTACAAATACTGTTCTGTGTTTGTTGATTAGGGCTTTAGGAGCTCATCAGCTCTAAGATCAAAGAACAACTGTTTCAGCTTTGACACATCAAGATGGAGACATGTTAAACTATGGTACACCATCTTCCCCATCTCTAAATATGGGCTACAACTCATTTTCACCTCACAAGAGGTTTTGCAGCAGTTAAACCATTATTGGTTTTAATAATATTTATAATATCCAGATATTTCTACTTCTATTCTCAAGTTACTGAGTAAACATTGCTTTATATTTGAGTCATCCTTTCATTGAAAGCGCCATTGTACCATTTCAATTATCTGTGGGTTTTCTATTAACATTTTCATTGTCATGAAAGTGTTCTTTGATAATAGAGCATTATTTTTTTGCTGTGTTATTTATTTGATTGGCTAAATATTTACAGAGGTAATAAAGTTAATAAAATATTAAGAATTAATAGCTGTAGCAATGCTTTAAAATTAGTGGAAATGAGAAGTATATGCAGATGCTAAATGAAGCATTTGTTCTAGAATTGGATCCAGCATTATTTATATTGATTCTGGGAAAGATCCATGGCTATGTAATATGTCTTTACTACAAACAAACATGATTCTCGTGGTTTTAACCCTCTTACTACTTGAAAACGAAACTTCTATACAGAGCATTGTGTCACCATTTTTTAGACTTGTTACCTTGATAGATCCAAAAGCCACATTTCTAATGTTGTCAATCAAGACTTCTAGCACAGCAGGGCATCTTAAGTCTTATAAATATAGCAGTGCAGGAGTCAGACTTTATTCCATGTAAATGCCATAGATTTCATTCATATAAATTTATTTCTACACTACAAATGTATAATATCTTTACAGTGTCTGTTGATGATTTCTTAGAAATAAAGTTGCACGAGTTTGGTGTTACCACACCTAATGGTATTAACTGTTGGTGGCCTCTTCATAAGAATTTGGATGTGCAAGATTCACACTTTGATTAATCCCATCTTTGCTTTTAGAGATAGCCATTAAAAATATCAACACTTATGAGTTCAGTTGTTTTGTCATGTAAAACTAAGTGCAAGTAAGAGGAAACCAGGTACCTACCACCACATAATTTCTTTTTAAGCATGAAAAAACCCCACATTTTCACTATGGAAACAGTTGAAAAAGTGTGCTTCTGCATGAGGGTATTTGTGTATGTCCAAGTATGCAAGCAACTGAATGGGACACATTCTTGGTGCTTTAGAACCTATTGCTTTAAAATTATATTTAGATTTGTGTGAGAGTAATTTCATGCAAGCAGAAATAAACAGGACTATCAGACAGTTTTCTCTCAGAAGCTAAGATTCTCAGATGATTTTTTCAGAGATTTTTAGACAATAAAAAACACTGATGTGATGGGAACTTCCTCTGAATATTGGTCATCAGTCTTCCTCTGGAAGCAGGAAAAGTAATGAAAATTAGGGACCTAAGTTAATAATAGGAGCACATGTTGTAGCCCTTTGACACATTTCTCCCTTAGAGGCTGGTGAGATGATCAAACTGGTTCATCTCTCTCTTTGTCAGTTATTGTTTCAGAGTCCACTTTGAGCATAAGAAAATATAGAACTTGACATCAGATGAGATTCTGTTCCTTCATATCATATTTCCCTGTGTGATAAGTCCTGACAAAGAAATGGGAACTAGTATCAGAGGTGGCTGTTTCCCAGGTATCTATTACTTACCTCCAGAGGGATCTCAGAGAACTGTGTTTCATAACCAATGATTCTGCTAATGGCAACTTACACATATGGTGCAGGATATTTCAATCTCATTCTGCATGTTTAGAGACATGATCAGAAATCTTTAATTTTTTTTTTTTTTTTTTTAAGTTTAAGGCCCCCAAGTAGAATTTTAATTCCATGTTGAAACAAAATTAAGACTTCTGAACAGTCCACCAAAGGGATATATTTTCTGAGGTAGAGAGCAATATATCCAAGACAGACTTGCCACTAGCTCTGTGTTTAGATGCTGAAGAGAGAAACAGAGGGGAGAAGTCAAACCATATAAGCGTATGCATCTTCTGTATGTCTCTCACAGCCCATTCAAATGATCAAAGTTCAGAGTTATAAAATCCATCTTTTCCAGATTCTTTCTGGCATGCTACCCCAGTTCAGAACTTAAAATATAGATTCACAGAAATTGTACCTTTTACTTGATTTTGAAAGAAAGACCAGAAAGTATCCTTCCAAATAATTTTCAGTTCTAAATAATGATTGCTCATGGCTGAACTTCTCTCAAGTTTCACCTTTTTTTTTACATGAGAAACTCTCTTCATGAAATCTTATTTAGACTAACAAATATTGCTGGGCATAAGAACAGAAATGCTGTCAATTAAATAACTACTGTCCCTCCCTATGAGCATCTGTGTGGAAATTTGAGGCAAATTGTAGATGATTGGGCATGGCATATGTTATCAGCCCTCCTGAGCTTGTTCCGGATCTATATTTATGTTTTCATTCAAGTTAGATTCCAGAGATTCAATGCATTTGTGATATAGGAACCAGAGCATGAACTGAGTGAAAGCAAACTAAATGTGATTTACTGACAAAGCATTTGCTGAGGTAAGAAACCTTTTATTTGAAGGTGTGTTGGCACACATGTATCCAGTAGTGCATGTTCAGCTTTAGATCATTTGCTACAGAGGTCTTACTGCTGCTCCTGACAGCCTTGAATTTTCAGATAGGAGATGGGGTTCATAATGGTTCTTATTTTAAGAGACTGAGATATAGCTGCTGCTCCTCTTCAGCCTACATGTGAAGGCTGAAAAATTCAATATGAACAGCTACATATTTCCTCAGCACAAAAGATAAACACATGCAAATAGCAGTGATGTATAAACCTCTGCATTGTTTCCATGTTACCTATTATGTGCCGATCAGTTTACTTCTGACTCAAGCAAGTTAGAAGCGTACCAGACCTATGCAAAAGGATTAAAAAAAAGACTGAAATAATTTTCAGGCAGAACAAGAGAAAAAGTAGGAAGTTCTCTGGATCATTTATGCTACTGTTAGTGCTCTAATCTGTCAGCACATCCAAAAAAGCTTTTAACTAATTTGGAAGCTGTAACAAGTAAACACATCAGCATAGAGCTCAGTCTCAGCAAAAGAATCCTACTTCTCAGTTACAGGATTTTCCTGATGATGGCTTTGCATTTCACTTCCCAGAGTCTGACCGATATACTCTGAGCAACCTCTGTTTTACCTCAGTGTGCTGTATACAGGATTTATGAGGTTAGTCTTTTGGTCAGTCTTTGTATTTGATCCTTTGGTTGAATTTACTGAAAAGTGTTTTGTTTATGGGGAAAGATCACTATGGGTAAATAGATGAAATTTTTCACTTAGTAGTTATTATTCATATTCAGAATGTTAATTTAATCAGTGACTAGTGTTTTATACACCTCTTTAACAAAAGCACTGCTTATGCTATCAACTGAGATTTCCAAAGAAATTTTATCTTATACATGCAGAGATTTATATGTAAATTATAGTAAAACATGTTATTAAAATATAATCATATTATTGCAAGCAATATACTATATATAAGCTGTAATTATAAGTCATGATTTATAGCATATAAAAATCCTATTTATTTTATACTCCATATTTATATTGCATATTTAAAAATTATTGTTACTTCCATTTATATTCATTTGACAGCAACATGTGTTCCCGAAACTGTATTTCTATTAGAAATTTCAGTTTGACGTGCTAAAACTTTTTTCTAGACTCTGAATTAGTCTGGGTCTGCTGTACATTTATACAATGATTGCTGTACATTTTGCTGTATCTAAGATAATAACAATAATTGTTATTTTGTATGAAGATAACTTTGCACAGAAGTTGGAATATTGACTTCAGTACAGAACTATCACTACTTCCTGCTGGTCCGGTTATTGAGCCACAGGTCGTGTTTAGAATGCCGTCATTATGGGGCAAACAAAAAAGAATATTGTCAAAAGGCTTGTCTACATTATGGATTTTTTACGGGTATTTTTGCACAAACGCATGGCATATTTACTTGCTTTGAAACACCATCTGTGCCCATATGGCTTTGGCTTGGTTTCTAACTGGACTGAACACGGAAACAGTGGAAATTCATGTTTCACTAAAGAAGACTTCGCTAAGCAACTGAAGTTTCATTCAGGGACCTTCACATCTTTTTTTAATTGCGGGTCCTAGACTTGCACACAGTATTTATGCTGAGGCTGCACCAATGCTGAGCACAGTGAGATAATCAACTCTTTGGACTGTCTGGTGATGCTGTGTCTGGTTTTCCCTCATATTGAGCATACTGTTGACCAGCACCTCCAAAGCCTTTTCTGCAGGGGTGCTTTCAAGCCACGCCTCTCCCTTGCACTTCTGCCTAGCATTACTCCATCCTAGGTGCAGAATCTGGTACTACATCTTGTTAAATTTCATCTCATGGTTCATACCCCAATGCTCCAACCTATCTAGAACCCTCTTCAAGGTCTGTTGCTCTCTGTGAGAATCAAGAAGGAACAGCAGAAACAAAGACTTATGGACTGACCACGAACCCCATTCCCCTTTCTACATTGCTCAGAGGAGAAGTTAGAAGAGTCGTGAGTGAGGTCGAGCCTGGGAAGGAAGGGAGATATGGGGGAAAATGTTTTCAGACTTCTTATTGTTTCTTATTGTCTTCCTTTGTTTAATTGGAAGCAAATTAAATTAATTTCCCCAAGTTGCTCCTGGTTTTGCTGTGACAATAAATGCTGAGTGGTCTTCCTGTTCTTATCTAAACCCCTAAGTTCTTCATCATATTTTCTTCCTCTGTCAGGTTAATGGAGGGAGGGTGATAGAATGGTTTGATGGTCATCTGGAGACCAGCCAAGGTCAAACCACCACAATATTTGAAAAAAAGAGGAAATATGAAGAGTTATTTGATTATCTAGAATATGCTATAGCACAATTCTGGGATGTAGGTAAAGTTTTCTCACAGACCTGGGGCAAAGTTAATGTGTCAATCATAGCTGCATGGTTTCTTGAACTTCCTGTTGAGTATCTTGCTGTAAGAAAGTGGTAGTTATTCAGCACTGCATCCTATTTAGTATGAAAGGTCCTTTCTGTTTTCCTAAACTAATCCCTTTTCATCTAAATAGCTGAAATTCTGAAAATAACGTGTGTATTTTCTACAGGAGCTAGGCGAAATTCTTCAGTGAATCATTCTTCACACTCATTTTAGGTCCCTAATTTATGGATGTTCCTCCAAATTGTTTTTTGGAGGTACTCTGTTCATTTAATAGAGAGAAAATTTAAAAAATAGTTTCAAATTACAGGCACAGCTTTCAGATAGGAAGATAAGGCAATGGTAACTTTTCTTACAAAGTATAAGGAAGATACTGAGATCAAGATAAAGAAGCATGAGATCGAGTGAAAGTAAACCTTTTCCTTTGTGTTTTTGCACTTTAACATTAGGAAAAATGAAAGACAACATAAAACCCCTCAACTTTCTTGAAGGTTCTTGAAGCCTGTGAAAGTGAAGTTAATTCAATCTTTAAGGGAAAATTTGAATACCACATCTGTCCCTTGAGTATGCTAATGATTTTGACACTTATAAATAAAATGAACAGTGCAGTGTAGAATAATTGCTTATTTCCAAAAATTTCATAAAGCTTTTTATTATGTATAGTTACCCTATGTGCTTGGATGAGTGCTTTAAAGTCTCCCTCAGCAGGCATTGATACAGCAGACCATAGCAGCACTAAAAAAACCCATTACAGCCTATTATGTCAATGAACTGTGCTTGAAGAATTTCCTTGGTAGTATTTATTGGTGCAATACACCATGACAACCGAAGAATGTACGATTATGCATTTGATGGAGGAATCATAACAGTTATATTAAGATCTCATGGAAATTAAGTAACACTGTCCCATGCACTTCAACCAAAATCATAATAGCTCTAAAGTGTCTCCTGTGATCACCATGGAGGAAATTGAGAATAATTGTTACTGTAGCAGTCCTGATATTTGAGTATGAGATTTTCCATTATACTTTTTTTCTCAGTAAATGCTAAAAAAATGTTAAAATGTGCAATAGGCTTTTATTTAAAACTCCAAAAGCCATGAGACTCTGTCTGGTTTTTCTCTCCATATTTAATTAATTACATTGTACCTTGAAGTATTATAGGGGTCTAAAAAGGCTGTGTGATCTTATTGACCATGTGTGACATAATCCTCCCTAAATACAAAAACTGTGTAAAAATAATCCATCAAAAGCAAGGAACTACAGAGCTAAGGCTTCTTATTTCATCCCTAATATATTCTGCATGTCTGGGGGTCGCATTTGATTTTCTTTGGTTCTGGGTAGACTGGATAGTAAAATAGCAAGCTGATTCAGGATGAGACATTGTTACGCCTCTCCTTTTTACCCTCTTCATGAGAAGGTGGAGGATTGTGCAGTTTTCAAGGAGGTATTTCTGATTAGAAAGGTGTAAACTTAGCATAAGTTTCCAACAAAAACTCCTTCAATATAATCTGGTTTTAAAATAAATAGGATTCAGGGTTCTATGTCTCTACAAATGCCCTATATGGAGTTCCTAAAAAAAAAAAAAACGTTTCCCAAATCTCTAGTCAGTTCTGAAGTTTTCTGAAATCTGTACTGCTGTAGGAAAAAGTGAACAAACATAAAAAGGTTATATGGTTCTTTCTCATATCCAGAGAAAGAGCCATTACAGATGTTATTCTTGATAACAACTCTTAAGAGAAGACTGCTGTAGAGGACAAAATCCTGCAGTGAGATTGAAATCTCAGACTGTTACATGATGTTCCCCAAGCATACAGAAACAGCACGTAAAAAAAAAAAATCATGCCATATTGGAGGAAACACCAGTGATTTTGTTAAAGTGAATGTTTCCTTTCAGAGAATGGAAAAAAAAAGCCAATAAATACTAATTGACATTTTTATTCTACTCATATAAGCTTTAATGTGAGATAGTGAGGTAAAATTATTCTTCACCCTTTTTTTGCTTTTGTTTTTTTAAAATATTTTTTACTTTGTGCAAGTTGGTATTGTTTGGGGTTTTTTTGCATAGACAGTGTGTCTTTTGTTTGTTTGTTTGTTTGTTTTCCTTCTCAATGGAAAGGATATTTCACAGTGCGACCTAGCTTTTCTTCTGCTCTAAGCTCATTTACATATCTGCAAAGTGGATGAAAAATAATTTCATTGCTTGGTTGGTTAAAATTTGTGAGCAGTCTGTGCATGCAGAACCAAAGTCTGAGACAGTGGATAATCAGGTTGAAAATACATTTTAAAAAATAACAATTTACTAACTTTTAAAAATTATTAATTATACATTAGATAATGGGAAAAGGCTATGAAGCAGCTAAGTGTGTACAACATATTTTGTAAAATTCACTTCTGCATTCATGTTACTAAAGTTAATCTGGGAATAAATTTATTCCCCAAATTGATACAACAACTTCCTTTGATACAGCAAAAGGTTTCTGTATGGCAACCACTGCTGAAAGCCTCTGTTTGTTAACTACAAGACAGTGCCTTGGGAATACAGTGATATGTTTTTTCAGTCTGAAGTTGAGAGTTCCTTAAAGCCAGGCTTGTAGAAGAAGTTCAGCCTCTTTT
This sequence comes from Acanthornis magna, assembly GCA_036785705.1. Classification (NCBI taxonomy): domain Eukaryota; kingdom Metazoa; phylum Chordata; class Aves; order Passeriformes; family Acanthizidae; genus Acanthornis; species Acanthornis magna. Next base: position 26,555,533 of record JAWUZG010000090.1, on the reverse strand, counting down.
TAACCGTGGAGTGTAGAAAGGAAGCAGTGAAGGAACAGAAGTGTTTTTGTAATATTGTCCTTTTAAAAAACATGCTCTTTCAGAAGTTGTCAAAAAATAATTGAAGCTACCTTTGTAACTTGACAAAAGAAATAATTTGTTTTGCTATCAAAACATCTGTTTTGATAGCAAAAATTCTGAACTAAAATTAATCCAATATTCTAAATTAATTCCTTCTGAGAAAAATCAAGCTATATACAATTTATGGTTTTATTCAACAAAGCATCCAACATTTGAAGGGGTTAAATACAATCCAAAAACTAAAAGAAAAAGGAAGTTGTTCTTTCAGAGATGGCATCTCATCTGTATTCTTAAATATAGACCCTAAATTTCCTTTTTAAAGAGTGACAATAATCCTATATAGCCCCTTTTGTAGAACATTAAATAGGATAAAAATATTATCCTAAAGATTGAAAAAGAAAGTAGCAATTACAGTTTAATCATCCCAGTTACAGAGCTTCTACTTGCTTATTTCCACATCCTGCGCTTATTGCCTAGCACACCACTGTTTCCTACACCGTCATAATAAAAATAAATACAAAAAATATGCATCTGGCATATGGACTTGGTTTTGAAATACTTACATCTTTCATGTTGTTCACCAAAAATGCAGGGGAGAAAATGGTTCTGCGCTGTTTGTGACTCCCTAAAGAGTCCTTGTAGAAAATTTAATGCAAATGTTATTCTATTTTTATGTCACATACTGTGCTCATAATAATTGAACAAATTATTGATTTTCAGTAGGGAGATTATTTAAAACACTTATTCTATGCTTTCTGGATCAGTATTAACCATAAGCATGAAGAGCACTCTTATTTAAAGCATGTAACTTATTATGTCACTGGAGCAACTGCTGAGTTTACAGTAATGTGCTACTGACATTTCACATCACTGCCCTGGTCCTTATACTTAAAACAACTGAGATATTTTTAAGAAGGAAGGAAGGAAGGAAGGAAGGAAGGAAGGAAGGAAGGAAGGAAGGAAGGAAGGAAGGAAGGAAGGAAGGAAGGAAGGAAGGAAGGAAGGAAGGAAGGAAGGAAGGGAGAAAAAAGCCTAGCCATCGAGTTTTAAAAGACAATGAGATAGAAAACAAATTTGTACTTTCTAGATTGAGTAAGGTATTTACAATATTACTAATAAATACAATGTCAATAAGATAGAACTTCACTGGCATGAATTTGAGCTATGCATGTGGGTTCAGAAACATTAATACCTCAGAGAATAGAAAAGGAAGACCTAAGTTCTGGCAGTCATATAAATGTTAGTAAATAGTCATATATAGTGTATATTCAGACCACCTTAGCTCTGGAGTAGTAAATTAACTGTAAATAACCTCACTCTGTGTTCAAGAATAAAGTGGCAGAGAAATCTACCAGAGTGCTTCAGACAAACTGTGATTGAGTAGCAGAGCTGGAAAAAGATCTTTCACCTTTCTTCCATATCTCCATTTAGAAATCTTTTTTCCTTGGAATGCAGTTCAGTAAGGAATGTGTAGGGAAGGAAACTGTAGACTTTGCAATGGAGAGGAATAGAAACTTTGAGAGATACAGATGTGGCTGTAGGCTTGGTGATGGGGGAGAGCATTGTTACAGTGAAACTGAATAAAGTGATTGCAAAAGCAGGTCTGAGCTTGCAAAGATTATCAGATATACCTTTACAGTGATGTTGTTAGCTAAATGTAAGTAGGACAGAGTGCCTCTGAAAACACACATGATACTCTGGAGACAGGTTGGACAAGGAGGTAGCCACGACCTCTCTGGTAATCAGTTTGCATGGAAGAGCAGAAAGGGGGGCATATTTCTCAAGATATTCAGGCTCTGAAATCCCAAAACACAGAGGATGATGAAGCTTACAGATGTTATCCCCTCCTGCATTTTGTTTGCCTTGCTACCTAGTTTGCCAGCCACATTCACAGACTGACGCCTTCCCTTGTTTTAGGGCCATGCACTCAGCTCCACCTCACCTGCACTTTTCTCTCTAAATTGTCCTGATAAAGAAAATTCTCACGGCCTGGTCACCCACTGCAAATGTATTAAGTATGTTTGCTGCTGTCTCACAGTATAAATTAGTTAAACAAATGCTGTGCAAAGTGAGCAGTTTACACAACTATTGCAAAGCTAAGGACACTTGCCAGAATAATGGTTTTGCTGGTCTATAGTAGTTACACACCAAATTAACACAAGAGAGAATTATTTTGGACTGAAAGATCAGAAACATTTCTTAGAAATTTTACAGTAGAAGTGTGTTATGGCGCATGCGTGGCACGAGCAGCAGTACATACAGGACACACCTGTTGTACGAGTGAGGACTGATCACTTTTACTTGTGGTCTTTCCTGCAATTAAATATAAGGACCTATTAGTGTACATCTAAATGTTACAGGGAATTTTCTATTGCGAGGAAGTCTGTCTCTAATTCTAGCTAATAAAAAAGACGTCCTAGCAAGGGCAACTCTGTTAATCCACTCTGCAACAGGTGGGACCTGTTTTATTTTTATTGACAAGCTCTCTCCACCAAACAAGAATTTATGTGTATAAAAGTATTTTGAAACCATATCATGTGTCTCAAATTAGATTGTATATATTGAAATATAACATAATACTGTTCCTCACTCTCCAGATTTTCTTTCCTCATGTTTCTATGAAAGGACAGATTCAAATTAACACCAGTGAAGGTCATGAGTCACCTACTTCATGTAGTAGTATCTGTCAGGAGAGAAATTTTTCAGATAATTCAGTCTATGTGCATGAAATGTAATCTGCGCAATTTCTGACCACTGAAGTTGAAATTATGTTGAGAGGTAATTTTTTTTAATGTGGACATTGATATTGCTTCCTATTAATTCTGTTAAGTGATGTGGTAAGAGAGACTCTCTGAAGACTTGCTTTGAACCTTTATGTGATCAACACAAAAATGTTAGTAGAATATTTCAACTTTTTACCTTATGACTCTATTATTCCTTTGCACCTAATGACAAGTGGAGGCCACATCCAAGCCTATCTGTTGGAATATGCCATTGTGTGATCTACTTGGTCCCTTTACTTCTCTTGTAAAAACAAATTGCCCATCCTCAGAATTTTTTTTTTTTGCAATAAATGACACCAAGTGTGAATATATTTATAAAAACTTGTATTTGAAGGATATCAAAAGCCAAACCCTTGTGGTTTTTTGTTTTTGTTTTTGTTTTTTTTTAGTTTTCACTCATGGCTTTAACTTACTCTATTTGAATATGATATCATCTTTATTAAAAGGAAGTAATGGATTGTTAAAATACGTATAGAAATAGAGGGACGATACAAGTGTTTGTTAGAGATGAAGTAGCAGCTTTATTCTGTTTTATTCCCACTGAAAACTTGCCATTTGTTCCTGAGACAAGGGATTTCTCTAATCATTATTAATAAAATGGAAGGAATAAGAGAGGTTAGCATCTACATTTTTAAACAAAAACCAATACCAAAATCAAACATTACTTTTGTACCCCGCTACAACAGCCACTAGTCCGCAATCTGTAGTGAAGGCATAATGAAATTTTCCTGAATGTAATATAATTTCTCCTGATGATTGAATTATCATTTGTATTTCATGTTTTAAGAAATAATTTTTGTTCTTTGTTGAGTGCTCAATGTCATCTTTTCTTTTGTTAGAAAGTAAATTAAATAACTCAAAGAAGCTTTGTGCAGAAATGTTTGCTCCTTTGTTCGGTCCCAGAATGTTGGGAATACAGATAGCCTCCTTTCTTTACAACAGCAAGTGTAATAGTTTTGACAAAAGCATGAGGATAGTTGTGAGCAAAGACAAAATGCAAATAATACGGCTAAGGGCCCGGTTAGGGAACAACTAGCACAGGTGTGAGCTGTTATTATGGTGTCAAGCTTTGCTGAAGTCATTTCAAGCTCCAAAATATTTATTTTGGAATTGATTTGAAAAAAGTCTGAAAAATATAATAAAATTGGGCTGCTTACCACCACTTTGCTGATAATATGGTACACAAAACAGCTCTTTCCTGTATTCAGAAGAGATAGGTTTAAGCTGCTTTCCAGTGGAAATTACAAACTGAGTGCTTTTCCTAATTGGGCAAGACACTAATATCTTATAATGTACAAATAGCAAAATCTTTATGAAATAATTTTGACTTTTCTTTGTTCTCCTTTGAAATGACACAACAGTTAAGCATAAAAATCGATGGGAGTTTGGCACATAAGCTGCTAGATCCACAAACTGTGGGACTTCCAAGGGACTTAGTCTGAACTAATTTGTAAACATCTTATCAGCTATTGTCTAAATTTGGAGGTGCCTAAACTGTCTAGACTTTTTTTTTCAGGCTTCTAATGTTGAAAAAAATATTGAGTTCTTAGGTCACAGTGGAACTAACATAGTCCAGAGAAACTTGCTAGGCTGATTGAATATGGTCTGAAAATCCACGTTGGACCAAGAAGAGCACTAGTTCTACATCCAGTGACCCATTATTTAGAGCAGCTTAGAACATTCCTCAACTTAGAATATCACTCAACAGATTATAATTTTAATGCAGCTTCCCTGAAACCCTTGGTCAATGAGGGTATTGGGCTTTTATGTCACATTTTAAAATGTTTCTAGCCAAATAAGAGATTTAATTGCAGGACACCCAATTCATAAAGGAATGCTCAACATCCCTCCTTCTTGAGAGCTTTTGTGTAAAGCCTGATGGAGCAGTCAGTCTTCTCTTTCAGTGTATCAATCACAGAAGGCTTTGTGGCAATCAAAATTATTAATATGAAACTGGCCTCAGGACTGCAGAATGAACTTCAGCTCAGAATGACTCTGTAATGTCAAAACTTGGCTAGTTGTTTCCCACAGGCATAGCACAAACTTCACTCTGCAGTGTGCTATCACTAGAAATCTAGGCAATAAGACACTTCAGTTTGCCCACATTTGTAAGTGAACAGGAATATTGTGGAAAAAAATTGAAGGTATTCAAGTAGCAGTGAAATGCCTTAGTTTTTAGAAAGTTTTGTATTACTACTTTTTATGTCCTACTTAAAGAATCCAACAATATGGCACCACTTTAAAGATCTGTAATACCTATCGGGCCCCTCTCCATACTAAGAGGGGCCTTTGTCCAGACAAGCAAGTTTAGGTCTTCATCATCAAGAAAGTACCTGAACTGTGTCTAAACTTCAGTGAGATATTTTCACTGACTTCACTGAGCAATGGAAGATGGCTAAAACAAGTCATTAAGGTCCAGAACCTTCTGATCATTTAAACATCTCAATGTCATTGGTCTCGATAGGAGTCATGTGTCAGATGTGCTGAAGGATCTGCAATGTGGCAGAACCACCTTTGAACAATGAGAGTAATGTCTGAAACCTTCACACAGGGGATCTGAGTATTAGGGTTACATAAATGTGGCTACACTCCTCACCTTTTGTAAGCTGTTCAAAAGTCAAGTAGGAAGGCCAAAAGAAATGAAATTTCACAAAGTGTTTCCATTTCAGGCATATATCCCATACAGAAAAAAAAAATTAAAAAGCAAAACTACAAAAGGTGTTTATTTTTCCTCTCGTATTATCTTGAGACAGAGATGCTGCATGATGGTTGGCCTGGAGCATATCACAATGAATAAGTACAATGGTCAAGATTTTTTTACCTGAACCTAGCTCACAATTCAGCTGCCAGACCCTCTAGCCAGACCCAAGGCTTTATGGACCTGCAAAATTTGCTTAGGCAGCGTTTTCACTAAGAAGGAAAGGAAAAAGAAAAACCCACTAAGTAAAGAGTGTTTTGTTTAAAATAGGAGCACAGATCACATTCTAGCAGCACCAAAACCTACACTGCTGATAACACTGTCAGTACAAAAACAAATAATCATTTTGGGAGATATGATTTCATTTCCCTTTCCTAAACAGCTCCAGAAGAATAAGCAGGGAGAATAGCTTAGGTACCTTCTTCCTCTTTATCTCTTGCGACAGAAAGCTTTATGGGTTTCTAAGCCATTCCTACTGTCCCCCAGACTTTGTCAGTATCGGTGAGACAGCAGAGGTGGAAGGTACACAGAAGAGTGTTGACAGCTCTGCTTGGCTGTGTTATTTTTCCCCACGTGTAATACCTGTGATGTCGCATTGATATAACTTTCTTTTCGCGGCACTCCTCCATTTCCTGAGTTATCCTGACTGCCCTTCAAAATCACAGCCTGGAGGTAAATCAGTGGTGTCTACTGGGCCTATTTTAAACAAAACTACCAGAAAAATCCCTCATGAAAGCATTCTGTATGGTAACACCCTGCCAAAAATGGGCCATCCTACTCAAGAAATAAACTTAGTCAAGTCTGACTACATTTCAAGAATGTAGAATTGTGATATTGTCCTCCTTCGTGGCAAATCCTGCTTATGGCAATCATCGCTTGGTGAGGTGTTCCACATTCTGTGATCCAACAGCTCAGAACTGATACTGTTTTATATTAAACTGTAATCTAAATTATAACTGCTTCAGGGATCACTTCAGACTATGATTGCAGGTTGCACTACCAAAAATCACTGATACAGGTGTTAAATTACCATGATAATGGTCTCTTGGTGCAGAGAAATAACCCAGAATATATTTCAGCTCTATTTTCATAACACTTTGGAAGATCCTTTGGCTTGGATGTGAGTGAATTCTTCCTGTTTTCAGAAGCATAAACAGCTGGTGACCTCCTCTCTCTCTGCATTATCATACAGCATTTTAACTTTAGTGGAGACTGCAAATAATTATCATAATAATTATATTTATTACAGCACTGCAGAGCTGATTTGGAACTCATCAGGTAAAATGAATTACTTTTTAAAATAAAGACTTATGATAAGCCAACAGGAAAAAAGCTGTGAAAGCCATCTAACCAATGTTTACATAGATGCATTGTACATCTACTTCTGAACTAGTCACATCGAAGTCTTTTATATAAATCAAAAGGAAAAAAAGATAATTTAATGAGCATCATGCTCCTGACTTATTTTAGATAATTACTGTGAGATTAATTTCATCCAAGAGTTTCTATTTCCTTCTAGTAACTATAAGTGAAGGTAACTGCTCTGGATCCAGACATATTCATCAGATGAATGTCATCCACACTGTCAACCCAGCAGTATTTCTAAATGGTAGGATTCACTGCAGGGTCAATCCAGTCCACCTGTGGAGAAAGGAGCACTGTTGTGAAACACTGTTGTGAAAAAATCAGAAGTATTTACTCTGCACTGGATGGTCTTAGTGGGAAGGGAAGGAGAGAGAGATAAAGGCCCTTAGTCTGATAAATCCATGTTCAGTGCTAGCTGGCTCCACAGTGTTTCAGCTGAACTGCTTTCAACACCTGAACGAGCATCATTGCCTGTACAGAACCATCACCATTTTTCGTGTTCTAACACATCTCTGCTCTATCTGTATTGATAAGTTAAATGTCCCTGTGACTGTTTTCAAGCACTGAGGTGACTGATGTGGGATAATTGTAGTTTTTATGCTGTTATCCATGTAACAAAAGTATTGCTTTCTATACATGCAAACCCTTACTTGCTCAAATTCCCCAGCCTGGTAAAATAAAAGACAATAGCATCAAGTGGCCAAAATAATTCTTGAAACTTTCCATCAGTTTGGCAACAGAGAGAATCAGGGTCTTGGGGTCACTTGCAGCTCCTATTCTCCATGGCCAGAATCCCTCAGGGATTCCACCTACCCTGCCCAGGACTTCTGTTTCAGCCTCAGTTGAACTGGCAGAAACTTTTTGCAGCTGCTGCTAGACCTGCTGCTGAGCAAGAACCTGAAAACACATTTTTTGCACCAAAATGTCTTATGAGAATGGAATTGCACACCATTCAGCTGGAGGATGGACTGTAACTGCATAGAGGTTATGGGGTTGTCAGGTGTTCCTATGGATTAGATTTTGACTTGTAAAAGAACAAATAAAGCTCTAAATCCCTTCAGTGAATTAAGGCTAGTGTATATAGTTGCAGCTACTACTTGGTGAAGCAACAATGGAATGTAATCCAGTTTCTTATTTTCTTTCAAGAATTCTTTCAAGAATTTTAAAATATGTTAAGAGCACAATGAGGTTTCAAGATAAATCTGTTACTTGATTAGGTCGATCACCTCACAAGTCTCTAACACTGATGATGGACCCTAGGGACCCTGGAACCTTGTGTTGGAAGATCATGACTAGGGGGATGATAAACTTCCAGATGAATCTGAACTAGTTTGATACTTGCTGCTCCAAGTGGATGCACATAGGGCCTCATGGGAGTCATCCCAGGGTACTGAAAAAGCTTGGTGATGTTCTTGCAGGACCTCTTTGCTATTTTTAGTAATGATCTTCAGAGTCTGCATGTCTCCAGGGAATGGAGGTTGGCATATGTTGTTACAGCCTTCAGGAAGAGTAAGAAGGAAGACCCCGGTACTTACAGGCCTGTCAGTCTCTCTTCAGTGGTAAAATTCTGCAGTTACTGACATTTACTGAAAAACACTCGAGAGACAATGCAATCTTTGGTTATAGCCAACACAGGTTCATGAGGAGAAAGTCCTGCTTAACAAACTTAATTTCCTTTCGTGACAAGGTGACCCATCTAGCTGATCAAGGGAAGCCAGTGGAAGTGTTGTTTAATTTTAGCTAAGTTTTTGATACTGTCTCTTGTAGCACTTTTTTGGACAAGAAGTCTATTCAGCTTAAAGAAGAGAAGAGGTGCCCTCATCACAGTCAAAAACTTCCTCAAGGTGGGCTGTGGTGGGAGAGCTGTTGATCTCCTCTCTCTGGTGACCAGTGATGGGATTTGAAGAAATGGAATGAAGCTGCACCAGGGAAAGTTCAGTTTGGACATTAGGAAAAGGTTCTTCACTAAGAAGAAGTGGTCAGTCACTGGAACAGGGTCCCCAGAGAAGTTGTCATGGCACAAGTTGTCATGGCACCAAGCCTGGCAGAATTCACTAAGTGCCTGGATGATGCTCTTAGCCATATGATTTAGTTTTAGGTAGTCCTGCAAGGAGCAGGGAGTTGAAATCAACATTCCTTATGGATACCTTCCAGTATGAGATATTCTGAGTCTATGCGTTAGAAACCAATGTGGAAACTATATTGATGTACCAAGACTTAGGTTTTAAAAAAGCCTCAAACATAAAAATGGGTTTCATGCTAACTGGGAATTATTATAAGCCATTTACTACTAGGTTTCTTTTTGCCAATATGAATTTCTAACAATACAATGCTGTTTTGTAATACTAATACATTTGCATATTTACAATGAAAGTGTTCCGCTCGCTTATATTTGGCACTGATATTTTAAGTCCCTGTATTATCCATGAACAAGGTGATGTAATAATGCCAACTTAATTCTTCAGAAGACAGACACAAAATTGAGTGTGTTGCTGTCTGTGGAAGTGTTTATCCAATTTAAGCTTATTCTCACTGAGGTCATTTCAGTCTATTGAATAGCTCGTAATGCACAAAGCAAGACAGACTTAACAAGGGAAAGAAAGAAGATTAAACAGAAAGAGAAGGATTACTTAAAGAAGATGTTCTGTGGTGAGGAGGAAGCTTTGAGCCTTGTAAACTGCGAGGTTTGACTTACAACACAGCACACTGCACTCATGTATCATATGTATGTGTACAAATATTAGTAGCACTGAGCTTGTGGCCATCAATACTTTCTGACTTCACAGAACACTCAACAGTAGAATTTATAATTCAGCTATTTTCAGAATAATAACTAAAGAAATTTAATCTTTAATTAAAGAACTCCAAATCACATCTTTTCTTCTAATAGGCAGCACCTGCAACACATGAAAATGATTTGTTGGAATTACTAGATTTTTCTAATGTTACAGAGACAATTGACTGCACCCATATGCACATTTAATGTCTTTCAGTGAACAAATACATAGAATTTGAAAGGTGATTCATTTGTGAAAAAGAGGGAGAATATTCAGAAGTGCATTATAAACACAGTTAATGATCTCAGAACAGATCTACACCAGTGCTGGACAAGATAAAAAGATTGCAGATTTAATGTCTTTGGCCTTCAGAATATTTAACATAAAACCATTTGGCAAAAATTACCTCAATGACATATCTAGATGATACTTTATCTTGAGCTGAATACCATAAATTTTTCCATTTCTATAAGTGTATGCCACAGGATGCTAAATTTTTTCATCCAATTTCTCACACCTGCACAAATAAAATACAGTATTCACCATTCTTATTCTGTTATGAAGAAAACAGTTGGGTTTAGTCCAGGTTTCTAGATCTAAATCTGTCCACTGACAACATAAATTATAACACTTGGAAACAGCTGTTGCAATATATTTCCTCAGACTGCATTCAGTGTAAGGGCCTGGTTACTATTAAGGATAATTCACGTTTGTAAGGCTTTGAAAGCAGAGAAACTCCCATGACAAAGACGAATGGGAACAATAGTGTGTTACAACTTACATAGCATTTACCATCCTATGCACCTAAGGGCCATTAAAATTCACATTAAACCTTAAAAGAAGTTTCTATGAAGTAAACAGTTTTAATATTCTTACTTTACAAATGAGGAAACTGAGGCCCAAACAGAACAATTAATTTTCTTAATGACACATAAAAATTAATGCAGCAAATCAATACAGACCTATAGTTTAAGCTCATAAGTTTGAATCTTATTTTAACCCTTTGAGAAATCGATATCACATGCTTCCTTTCATTAAATTATACCTTGTATTATTATTGTTGTTGCTGTTATTAGAAGGAAAGGAAAGTTTATTAGAGAGAAAGTAAGGTTTTCTCAATTATCAATGAAAAATTCTCCTGAGAACCAACAAAAGTAAAACTGAAGTCTTGATGCAGGACTGAAGGCCCTGAAGCTATTTCCAAACCTTCAGGAAATTCCAGCATACTTCTTGTTCCATCCTGTAATAAATTACGAGTATGACGTACAGTGATAAAAGCCACAGTTTATAACTTAATTTCCATTTCTCCAAATATTGTTGCAGGTCATCCAGCAAATGGTTGAAAGCTAAGTTAATAATTCCTGTAGGTCAGTACAGTTTAGCAAGGAGCGGAAAAGATAGAAGTGGAGCAAGAAAATCTTTCACAGTCACTGATATCTCACCTTCAAGGAAGGATTCTGGTGGCCAGAAGCACTGCTCAGAAAAAAACTGATCTCCTACACGGTATTCCATGCACCCTTCTTGTGCACTCTGTACTGAGTGGGAAAGATTAGAAATTGATTCTATAAATCAACAGCTGTGACTCAGAAGTTGCAGTAACCTTGCAGCCTGAAGCTTTCTAGGATCCCTTAGCTCAGTCCTCCAGTAGGCATTGGAATTTCGATGAAATGTTAGATAAAGTCCTGCCTTCTGGAGAAAGACCATCACAAGCTAAAGACAGACAGAATGTGAACAAGCACTGTGCAAGTTCCCAGTGCAAGCTTGTCAACATGGCTTATTCCTGATCAGTAAAAGTTTGCATTACAGCTCTTCTCATCAATGTAAATTGCTAGATATCCTCTGTTACTCCAAAGAAAAGCAATATTTAATGTATAAACTCTGTATCTGCTTTCTTTTCGGTCATTTCCAGATGTTCCATCAAAGTCTTAGTACTGATGTTAAACTAATCCTCACTTGGAATCACATGGAAGTTTATTCATTATAATAAATATGTTCTAAGTTGGGTTGTATTTGAAAGATATTTTAATTATTGATTATAATAGATATGTTCTAATTTGGGTTGTATTTGAAGGACATAGGTACAACTTTTCTTTTGAGAGCCTTCTGTTGTCTCTGAATGCAACAGCATATAGCAAAGAGGATGTTTTTCACCTGATAAAATAAATATTTAAATATCCAATGTATTTAAGAGAATACCAGTAATCTAAAGTGTATGAACAAGAACTTTTAACTTTATAGGAAGAGAATGTTGTGGTTTTTTTCTTTTCTGGTACAAGTCCTGGTGAGGTAATTGGCCATTTCTGGCACGACCTGTCATACAATTTGCAGATGAATTTAATGGGTTTATCTGCATGCATGTGAAAGGAAAATTTATTAGAATAATTAATTAAAATAAGTCTTTCAATCTTTCAACAACAAAGTTGTGATTTTTTATTGTCTAGTGAACTACTCAGAATTTTTTCTGCTCTTGTGAAACAAAGATGCATCTTACAAATTTTTTTCACTGACTCCTATTTGCTGAGTGCTCTAGTTTGATCTTTATCTCGATGGGTATCTGTGTGCAGTTACTTGTTGTTTCTTAAAACTTCATTGGTGTCCTTCAGCTGAGAAGACAATTCAATACTTTTTGTGATTGACACATTCTATAGATTTATTTACCCCATATTCTCTGTTCTTTTCCTAATAAATTATTTTAGAACAGTGCCTGCTGACCTAAATGCTTATTGCTTTTGTTCTGCTCCATTTCTTTTATCAATGTTCCAACACCATCCATTTATGGTGCTTCATAACAGTGTTTTTATAATAGTTTTTTAATCATTTATTACATTTTAAAAAATTCTTTTGTATTTCCTTTATGCAGATGTACCAGGGGTAAGGTCAATTTTAATGAAAATTACTTGTACTGCCAATGATTGTTTACATTATTGCCCAAATGTATATAACTTGCTAGAGATGTTTATTAAAAAGACACTGATACTTTCTGCCATACACGGGAAGATTAAATTTATATATACATATATAAATATGTGAAAAAATTTCTAGGTTATGTGCATCTCTGTTTGCATTTATCAACCAGTTTTTACAGTTTTCCTGTATGCAAAAAATATGTATGTTGCATGATATCTGGCTCACCACCTCCAAAAAAAATACATTACACATCAAATAGTCTGCAACAAAAATACAGTAGTTTACAACCCGTGTCAACAAATAATGCCTTCCTTGGGGCATGAATGTCAGAGCTAGAGAATAGGCAGTTTTTTATTCAGTAAAGCAAATGCTTTTAAGCGTGTCTTGCATTCATTTCTATATAATTAAGAGAAACAAAGCAACACAAAATCATGAACATTATGAAATGCTAATTAAAAGTAATAGACACAAGATAACAAATCAGCAATTTAAGATAATTTTTGTGCATTGAACTAGTTGGTGCTGTCCCTCTAATTAATACCATGTCATGTTTTCATGCTTCATATATCCAATTGCTGTGCCAAGTAGTCTTCATCCATTCAACCACTTCCCTCAGGGGTTAACAATTTTAGTCTTAGTGTGTTTTGAATGATAGTGTTCATATTCTAAATTCAAAGGGCATTTTCTTCTGGCTTTGAGTTCTATATAAGCTGCTGCCTTTTATTTTTTGTTTTAACAAGATAAAAGGATACTTGTGGTTGCACTGAAATTATATAAATTTCTAAAATCATATTTTGCTAAATCGTTGAGTTAATTTTATTCAGATACTAGCAAGTGCTTTGGTCAGAGACACAAATATTTACAGGCATACATGCAAAGCTGTTCTAACAGTGTTTCATCAGCTGGTAAAATATTTCCTTTCTTACACAGAAAACATAAACATTTTTACATAAAATGATGGAATCTTTGTTTGTCCATGAACTTGCATAAGAAGGTAATTGCTCAAGGGTTTATGCACTCAATGAGATAAAAATGTAACAGTATGAAACATCACAAGATGATAAAAATACGAATTTGACCAGACAAATTACAGAGGGCAATGAGGAAATAAGATCATATCATTACAGTACCAGATTGAATGTAATCTCAGCATGAGAGCATAAAAATATAATGCCCACCAGAAGAGAAAATTCTCATCCTCACACTCTTGCAAGGAAGGAAAAGCATGTTCAGTGTGATGTTTTCCCACAGGCAGGCAGGTGTTCAGCCATCCCCAGGAAAGCAGGGCTCCATCACGTGTAAAGGTGACTTGGGAAGACCAATGCCATCACTTTGAATGTCCCTCTCTTTCTTCTTCCCCAGCTTTATATGCTGAGCAGGATGCCATATGGTCTAGAATATCCCTTTGGTCATTTGGGATCAGCTGTCCCAACTAAGTGGCCTTCCAACTTCTTGCATACCCCAATCTACTCACTGGTGCAGCGGGTGAGATGCGGAAAAGGCCTTGATTCTGTGTAAGCACAGCAGTAGCAAAATCATCTCTGTGTTATCAACACAGTTTCCTGCACAAATTCAAAACGTAGTCCCACGCTGGCTACTGTGAAGAAAATTATCTCAGTTGAAATCAGGATATGATTCTACAGTGGGAAGGGAGTGCATGATATAGTGAGCAATATCCAGCTGAGTAGCAACACATTTTGTCTTGTTGTCCCTTAGAAAGTTCAAGATAAAAGAAAAAGACACCTGGAGGAAGGGGACAGGTAGGTGTACAAGAGGAGGAAAGACAGCTGAGGGGAAGGAATCAGTAGAACTAGGACACCCAGAGGGAGAGTCTGGTCCACACAATTCTAGGCATCACACCAATGTGAAATATCAAAATAGACTTCCCTTTATACCCTACTGCAGCAAGTCACCCAGTATTCCTGGTTTTTAAGGTGGCTCTGTCAGATTGGAAAGAATGTTAGGATGTATGTCACCGTATAGTCTCCTTCATGAGTCCATGTGAATATCTGAAAAAATATATCTTTGTCTAAATACCTACATGTATTTATACCTGTATATGTACATTTATACAACTGTGTATGCATAACCAGTTTACTCTCAGTTCCTGCAGAGAACAATTCCCAATATGAGAGGCATCTAAGATTAGAAAGGCACCTCTCTCTCACGATTAACTGTGGTGAGGGTAGTTGACCAGTTTTAACTAACAATATCTAACAATTTCATAGTTCAAATTAATTGTAAGCATATAAAATAAGTTCTGACTCTTAACTAGGCAAATTTGTACATCTGTATTTTTACTTAAACAGTTGTGAAATAACGGTTCTAAATTTCTGCTCAGTAGCTAGGAATAATTAGGATTAATGAATTTGCACTGGTGTAAAAACAGAAAGTAGAATTCAGAAGCATGTTATCGTTTCTATACTTATACTGTTGTTCACAAACAGATTTCTTCTGTTTCATTAAAGTTGTTTTTGTATTAAAAGTATAAAAAATCAGCTTTAGTGCTTTTTTGGAATTATTCAGTGGAAATGAGATTAATTTCTGGTATAACTACTTTTTCCACTTATATGTCTTTGTAATAAAACTTTGGGCATTTTTCTTTCTTTTCTATTTTTGAATATAGTGCAAAAGTCTAAGTGCTTACTTGCTGTAATACACATTAAGAAATGAACCTACAAAGAAGTTATCATAGCACAGCTATGATATGTAGCTATTTCATGTAGTTGAAACTGAACTGTGATAATACTGTGATCAACTCTTCTGTAAAATTAATCAAATTTTGTGATGATAACTATATTAGAAATCAGTTGTCACCTGCTACAGATTTTCCAATAAATACATGTATAAGTCATAGTTAAAAAGAAAAACTAAATGGAAACTGAGCAGAAATAACAAGATAAAACTTACTGCTTGAACTGATCACTGGTACTACCATTAAAAAAAAAAAAAAGGTTAATAGCAGGGATTCTGCCTCCTGTTCTTGCACCTTTATTTGGGAGCTGTATAGAGAGATGTGCCCTTTTCTGAGCACTGAGAAAGATAAGGAAGGGATAAATTTTTACTGGCTTGACACAGACAACCTCAAAGAACAAAGCAAAAAAATCCCAACAAATAATGCACATACAGTGCCTAAATGGCTCTCCCAAAGGCATTGGAAAGACTTAAAATTCACAGGCACTTTACCTTGATGCTTTACCAGACAACTCTGTCCAACTGTTGATGGCATAATGCAATAGGGAAGACAGTGTATTTCTGTGCAAGATTCACTCATCTGCATTAGAGGGAAAACTTTGTACAACTGTACTACTTTTGTGTCAGTATCTGGCATAAGATATCACAGCTTGGCTATAGAATGCAACTGAGGGCAATGCAGATAATTCCTAAACAGCTTCCAGAGCGTCCAGTAGTCTACATAGTGCAGAGTTGCAGCTGACAGCAATGCCAAATTGGGTCCCAAAAGCAGAAGAGTGCTGTATCTGCAGTAACCAGCCTGGCGTCTTTTAGCTCAGATATAACTCTAGAAATGTGCTAGATTAAATACGGAGCTGAAGACTTTTATAATAAAAGAATACAAATATTTTATCTGAAAAAATTTGGCAGATTGAGGTACTTCTTTCAAAGATATTTTAAACTGAATCAGAGTTTTGAGTCAATGAAATAATTCCATTTTGTCTTGGCTCTACTGCCCTGTTTTATTCCCATCACCACTTTATCATATATAGATACAGTAGCAAAAGCCAAAGACCAGATGAAGCTAAATTGGAGATGCAACAAAAATAGGAGTGAATGATGGGTTGAGATCCCTGCATTTCAACTCGAGGTAGTTTTTCAGAAAAGTGAATGCCACACCCTGACAGAAACAAAGTTTTTCTTTAGATTTTATTGTAATGCTTTTATGTTAGTTTATTTTTTAATAGCTTGTCATAAAAACCCAAGCTAAAATAAATGTGTTATGCAAAGCCACAGAGACATCAAAACAAAATGGAAGCTGTTTATATAACAAGTGCAGCAAAATTGAGAATGCATGTTGAGTCAAATGTACCAGAGCAGGAGACAATTCTTTTGTGTGTTCAGAGAAGCTTGAAAAATTTTTTGAGTTAAATGTTCAAGCATTTGCACAACAACAAATCATTCTAGATTTTAGAAATGTCTGAAGCTATTATTCTCAGTTCTGCCCCTCAAATTACCCCAAATTTTCTGTTTCATATATGCACATCAGTGCCCTACACATTGATAGGGACAAAAATAGCTTCATTTCCTACTATTTTTTTAGTCTTTATTCTTTCCAGCCTCATTGCAGACAGACGGGCAAAAGTTAAATACAATGGAAACCAAGAAGACAAGTTTCTGCAGAAACTGTAACTGTGACCCCTCATGACTACTAACTGGGTTTTCTCTTACCTGTTTACAAACTCTCAGATAACTAGAAACCAGTTTTGATTATTTGGGTGTATGCTTATCTTTACTGATTGTCATAGTCACCACTAACTTCTGCAATTTTTTTTTCAATACCTTAGCTTTTTGTAGATTGAGAAACAGTCTAGAAGAGTCAATGCTGCATTCAAAGTCACAAAGGCTTAGGTAGAAGACCACTGCTAGAACTTGTAAATACTTATTTTACAAATGGAGGTTCAATATATAACAGTACAGAAATGTGACCTGTAGGAATTTTTTTGTATGTACTTACCTTCAACAGGCAAATTGTTACGAACACTTCCCAAAAAGCTATAAAGATACAGAACTGAAAATGCTGTTCTTAACCCTCACCCAACATTTAAAGCTACTTTTACCTGGAGTTTTATTTGTATTCTACATTTTAAAATTCCTGGGAAGCGATTTTACCCCATCAGTGCTACTTACACACTGGTAATCATGCCAGCAATAAAAGGAACTCACTCATCTAATTTCATCAGAAAACATTTTAAAACTGAAGAATAGATGATTCTGATAAAGATAAATAGAATAAACCCCAAAATATCATCATGTGGAATGAGGTGTTAAATTCATTTGGGTTGTTTGACCTTTGTTTTTGATGGTAGACTTGGCAGTCCATGGCACCATTGTGAACCATTTCTCAAAGTTATGGATTAGAAAGCGATGCCAGGAGCCTACTTCTGATGCCAAAGGGATTTCTTAACTCAAAGAGAGACTCACCAATTATTCCCCATGTGATTCTGAAATGTTCTTTTTCCTTCATATAAGAGCCTGCAGGTCATAGAGAATCTGTTTTTCTAATAAGAATTTAAGCATTGTAAACACTACTGTTTTCTTTAATCTAATTTGCTTTTTAAACAGTTTGGAAAATTTTTATATATTAGTCAGTGTATTTGGGCTTAAGCTTAAACTTACAGACACCTTGCATATACACACACTTCCTTCTCATTTCTCCAAGGGAAGATCCTAGCAAAATCACGTTTTAACTATGTAACTCCAACAAATTCTTTACCATTGAAATAAGAGTATTCACAATGAACCAGCTCAATACAAAAAGGTTATAACTTCTGGAAGATAAACTAAATTGTAGATCTGTTGACTGGGAAAGGATGGAGGTGTTGAGAAAACAATACCTGTGATAGAGAAAAAATACAACTTGCCCATCCTTGTGACAGACTGATCTTGTGGGTATTCCCATCTCCAGCACAGCCGTCTGTGGTTCTTTTTGTTTACAGCTATTTCCTTTCTGTTCATTGTAGAGTAGTTTGAAAGTGCATTATTTATCACTAGAAAGGGTCTTCAACTTTTTCCAACATGTGGACCATATTTTCAGAAAGTGATTGTCTAATGGATATATTTCTTCACTATGATCAATTACAACCTTAGGACATCAAGTTTCTTACAGGGATAAAGAGGTTAACAAAGCTCATATACACTTGAGGTATACATGTTTTATCCTTATTAAACCAGTTAGCCATACTGTCTGATTCTGTTCATTGTTTAATCTCTCACTCCTATCTGCTCTATTTCCTTCTCTTTCCTTGCTCCCCATATCCTGAATCTGCTCCATCTAATCTGTCTCCTCCTTCATTCTTAGTGTCTTTTGTTTTTTCTCTTCCGTTGCAGAAGTGGAATCAAAATAACTCTTTTATCTTCCTTCTATTATTTCATCTGTGTTATGTCAGAGCTTCTGAAAAATAATCTACATGAATACATGGAGGAAAAAAGGCTTAAAGGAGGCCTTCTCACTGCATAGTTCTCTGGATAAATATGCTTTAGAACACTTTTTCTCTGTGTGTTTATTTAAAGATAATTTATCATGTTATTAAGGAAACAAAGCCATCAAACCTGTATTTTCATTACACTCTCAGTGATTTTATCTGAGTCTTCAGACTACAGGTAAGTACTATGGTAACTCCAACTGTATAACTAAGTAATTAAAGATAAATATAGTAATGATTCCCTCACAGTTGGAAAAGAGATTCTCCAGAGTTCAAATCAGAGCAGGAGCCTATCTCACCTACTTTGGAGGAACTAATCTGTCCACACTGGTACTCTAGGGAGCCATGCCAGAGTAGCTCTCTAAGCTAGTCACTAGGTTCAGAGAACAGGTTCTGCCTAAGGCATGAACAAGCTCTTGGGTCAAGCCCTGGAGCTATAGGTTGTGCTCAGTATGAAAGCAAAAGTGTGAAAGTAGAGGGATGCACAACATGTTAGTTCTTCCATCCTAAGGAAAGGGTTATCATATAGACTCACAGACTGTAATAATGAGGTGAGCACAAAGGATTTCATAGAGCAGTACAGAGCTGCGCTTCAGAAAAACTCCCCAATGATTTTGCTATGGATTTGTCAGAGGGTGATCATGGCAAAAAAAAGATCTAACCCAAGCAGGAAAGGTATCTGGCAAGCCCATTGCACAGGATTACTAAGCAACAAACAGAGCACCGAAACAACTGCGGTGAGAATGATGTAGAATTTCTTGATGCACGCCCAACCCAGCTGTGTGATACCTGCAGAGAGGGTCTGATGTGTTTTCAACATTGCACCCTCTGCATGCTGGCTCTGCAAACCCTAGCCCCAGGGCATGTCCTCTCAAGCATTGAGCTGCACCCCTTCTGTGAGTTAAAAAACTGTAAAGAAAGTGTCAAGTATATCTCACAGACGATAAAAGATAAAAAATTAAAATATGTTAAAGCGGTTGTTATGTACAGATTGATATTTACAGAATCTTTGTATTGAACAATTAGGCTGCATTTGTGACTATAGATGTGTTCATAACCACAAACCTTCATTAAAATATTATATTTTAATATAAAATTATGTTTTTTCATCTAATTTAATTCTATGTGAGTACACAAGGAACAATAAATTGTTGACAACTT
Source organism: Acanthornis magna (assembly GCA_036785705.1). NCBI lineage: Eukaryota > Metazoa > Chordata > Aves > Passeriformes > Acanthizidae > Acanthornis > Acanthornis magna. The sequence continues at coordinate 26,535,624 of JAWUZG010000090.1, read as the reverse complement.
TAATTCAAAGAAAAGTGCTTTTCCATAGACGCTGCATGCCATGTCCTTTTAAACCCTTCTCATTCATTTGTAACACAGTATGATACCATGTTCTGGGAATTAGTTATACACAACATGATACATCAGAATATATTCCATAACAGTATTGGACAAAAATTTGTCCTCATAGAGATTTAATCTGGTGTATTTGTCACTGAGGTCAATGTTGTTATTAACCATATCTAGAGAATTATATTTAATTTGGCTTCTATCCTAAAGGGCTTTCCTTTCCCTTTTCCTTTTGTTGGTTCTGTGGTTGCTAGTCACAAAGTATTCCTACTTCTTGCTGTCTTTGCTTTGTGTGGAAGCAAAGGCTCTGAGGTGTCTCTGAAATGTGGCAAATTCATTGTGATTGTGTTCATTCACACATAGAGGTGTGAATCCAGACTTGTCCATCGAGCACATGCTGTAGTGTCTAGAAAGCTGTGCTAACTAAAAACACTCTATGGGTACACCCCTTGATGTACAGGTGTGCAAGACAAGAAAATTTCATATCTATAGTTTCCCATTGAAACAATACTTTGTATAATACCAGAAACTTTTAAAATTTACCATATAAAAAAGAGAGAATGTGTAGAAGTTTGATTTAGAACTAATAATCAAGGAAGCGTTTGGTTGAAAAAGACCCTTAAGATAATCAAATCCAACCACTAACAACACTTTCAAGTGCTAAGCACCACGTCCACACATCTTTTTAGTACTTGCAGAGTTGGTGATTCAACCACTTCCCTGGGAAGCCTGTTCCAGTGCTTGACAACCCTCTCAGTGAAGAAATTTTTCCAAATATCTAATCTAAAGCACCCCTGGCACAAGCTGAGGATGTTTTTTCTTGTCCCATCATTTCTTACTTGTGATAAAAGAGAAATACTCACCTCATGTCAACCTCCTTTCAGGTAGTTGTAGAGAGAGATAGGATCTTCCCTCAGCCACCTTTTACCCAGACCAATTTACTGACTATCATAAATCAGGAGACTTCTGTCTAGAAGAATATTTAGCTTCTCATCCTTATGAAACACACAGAATTTAATATATTGTTGTTCACATAACAAAAATTACATTGGTATAGTCTGTCTTTTTGAGAAAGGAATTGGCTTTTTTTGTTCCAGAACAAAAAGAGTTGGAGATCTCACCTTTTGAGTTTATTCTGTGTGAGCTACTTCAAAAGCAATCACTTAGTAAGCCTTGGGAGAATTATCTACAGGGGTAAGAGCAGTTCAGAAGCCTCTGAAAACTCCAGGAAGACAGAGTTGTTCCTAGGGAAAGTCTGTCAGCATCTTTTGACAAGTGAGGGAAGCTAAGCTGTTCTTGGCCATATATACCTAAATGTTGTACAATGTTTTGTAGTTTGGGATAGTTTGGTCAAAGCATCCATCATGAAATGCTGGAGTGGTGTTCCTTCTCAGAATATGGTGGCCCATGTCATTAGAGCATCCATAGATGAGGCAAAGCAAAGAGAAGATCTGTCTCCATTCAGGAACAAAGCTTTAGTATATGGACTCAGTTCTGGTCCCATATATCATGATTCCTCTCTCAGGTGTTCTTTGAAAACTTCTTTCAGATAAACACAGCAATGGAAGCTCTGTGTCTTGCAGTGCAGTCCTTACAGAAATAGCAATGAAAAATATGATTTGTTTACCTGAGCAGGAATGAATGCAGCATGAAGGCAATTGTGACAATGAATACTTGAGAGAAAACAACAAAGACCAGGGCCTACATCAACAACATCTACAACATGAAACATCAGATCTCTTCATAAGTCCACAAACACTTCTTCTCCTAGGACAGGGAGCTGAACTTCTGGGTGGTGCTCTCATAGAGAGAATAGATGAGCACACACAATAATGGAAAAATATCCTTATGACCTGAATACTCAACAGAGAAAGAGATCTCAGCAGCAGGAAGGATCAGCAACGGAGTACCTTCTTCTCACTGTACAACTGACAACATAGATCACAGGTGATACTTTTTACTATTATAAATTTCTATTAATATTTTATAAATTTGTTTTTATTCTACTATATGCTCTTTCTTCCTGTAAAAGGTTGGGGTTTTTTGAATGGATAAAGAAATTTTTTTCCCTCTTGGAAAAACAAACAAATCAAAACAACACAAAAACCAACAAACTAAAAAACACTAAAAAACCACCCCAAAAAACCCCAAAACTCAAACCAAATGAAACAAACAAATAATCACACACACACACACACACACACACACACACACACACACACACACACATACACACACACACATACACACACACAAAAAAAGGGCTACTCTATCTTCTTGCTTCTCCTGGTGAGAACAGAGGCTTCTGTTACTGAAGTTTTTTTATTACAGACTCCTAGAGAGGTGCTTTTTAGAATTGAAAAACCTCTGGTAGAATTGTCAAAAAGATTAGATTTTTAAATATTTTTTTCCATTATCTTGTGTAGCATTACCTTCAGGCTTTGGATCTTTTTAAGAATTTATCTTCTAGTCTAAAGAGACCCTTGACATTTCATATTGTCTCTTTGTGTGAGAATGTATAAAGGATGCCGCTGTTCTTAAGCAGGAATACATCTATTTCGCATGCAAAATGATCTTCCAGGTTGGCAGGCTGAGGAGAGATTTTATGTTAATTTTAAACTTAAACTACACAGAAAGCTGTTACAGAGTCTACCTACAATTAGATGAAGGAACTTAAGTTTGCCACACAGATCTGTGTCCTGTTCCACATATATTTTCTGCTGTCATAAAGGCGGACCTAAGATTTCTCCACTTGTTCCTGTTTTCTCACTGCTATTTGCCATTACTTCAGTAATATTAATACCACTCTTTGTGGTACTGAAATATAATTGGAATCCTTTTAGTAGCCTTTATTAAAACAAACAAACAAAGAAAGAAATCGGAGATTATCAGAAATTTTAAAAAAATAAATAATTGGGAGGAGGCAGATCTCACAAACTAAGTCAAATTCAAAAAATAGTATTATGTTGGTGACATCCTAAATTGTAGATTCATGTTCCAACAGCACTGAAGATTCCAGGGTCACATTGTCACCTGAAACACTTCAAATTTTCCAGTGATACATATTTAGCATTGAAGGTGCAAAAAAGAAAAAAATAGTACATTATTGGAAATTGTACATTATCCTGTTGTGGCAGGTTCACATGGGACTTTCTTAAATGTGCTTCCCCCAAAGTGGGACTATCTTGGCCGAGCGACTTCGTCATGCCCTGTGGAAGCTCTGCTGCTCTTGGCTGGAATTGCCTGCGTGTGGCACCAGACAGCCCTGGTCGGTCTTCACAGAGGCCATCCCTGCAGCCCCTTTGTCACCAACAGGTAATATAGTTATCCATAAGCTGGTGGGAGAAAAAAAAATAAACAAAATGGAATAAAAGAAAAGACAGATGAAAAATTGGTTGGGAGGGATTTTCTTTGTTATTGCAAATTGATGCTTGGCACTATACTGTCAAAACTAGTTAAAACAGTGAACTGAGCGTAAAGATCTGACAAGTCCAGAGGTTTCGAGTTATTTCATGTATTTTTTCACTCCATCTTGTCAGTAATACCATTTCTTTTGTCTTGTGCGGTGCTGATACACCATTGATTCCTCATAAAAAGGATTCCTTTCCTCATTACAAGCTTTAATGGGCTTTAGGCAGAATCTTGCTCCCTGTCCTATGTAATTCTGGCTTGTGTTAGCTGGTGGATATGGGTCCCAGAGAGCCACTGCATGGTCTGTGCTCTAACACTCATCAGCAACTCATCAGCAAGAATAGCAAATTTGGCTTTTGCAAGTAAATTCTGTTTCCTGATTGCAAGAGGCACTGTCATTTTAATGCAATCACAAGGCCACAGGAATAAGGATTAGGACAGTTTCTCTGGACCTTGTAAGACAACTTGCATATTAATTATTTACAGTAGCATAGAATTAACCTCCTTCACTTACTAAACTCCAGATATTGTAACTCTTCAAATCACCTGGGGTAAGCTGAAGATTTTATCTAAGGGGAAAGGCCTTATAAAGGCTGGTTGGGGCTTTGAGCAGCACAGTCCAGTGGTCATATAATTGCCCATGGCAGGGGTGTTGGAACTAGATGATCTTTAAGGCCCCTTTGAACACAAACCATTCTATGATTGTATGACTCAAGGACAGCAGGAAAATGTCTGCCACCTATCATTTTGATTTTTTTTCTAATTTTCTAGACTTTAAATATCAGCCTTAGCTTTGCAAAAACATCTTCTTCTACTTTTAATGTATATTGCATTTCCAATTCCTTTTACCATAAAAATATATTTTGCATTACACAGCTTTTCTTTTCACCTTTATGGATCAATTAGGTTATGCCTCTTCTGTGTTCCCAGACAAGTGCCAGTGAAGCAATTTCCAAGCAAACACAGTAGTTAAGAGGGCTTGGCATTTTCCCCAAGTATTGCTAAAAAGATAGATAAAGAGGACCTTAAGAGAGGTGAAGCTGGGTTAAATCTAATATGCCAACAATGAAATATTTTGAAGATAATGAGGGGAGAAAACTGGTGTTAGAAATTTATTATTCATTATCCTAGTGATGAATTAAGTAAAAAGGACAAAAATACAAAGACTTCCTGTACTGTAGAACAAATCAAGTAATCAGAAAAATCCTAGAGCTGAAACAAAGATAATAACTGATTCCAATCTACTCCAGTATTCTCTAGGACCAACAAAAAAGAGGCTTCAGCCTGGCCAATATTAACATTTAAACTGCAATAGTTGGTTAATTTAATAAACTTAAGACTGTTTATTAAAGCTGTATGGAATTTTTCAGTAAAATTTCTGAAATATCTGTATTGCCCAAACTGTAGTTCCATTCCAATGATTATTTAATTATCCATACAGAAAGGAACAAGCTAGTATAAATGAAGAGAGCATACTTACCCCCATAGCTAGTAAAAATCTCGCTATGGTGTTCACTGGACTATGGAAAAAAATGCAGAAATAAATGCCTTTAACTTTTATTTCTCACATTGTAGATAAATAATCAGATCCTTTGATTACTGGAAATGTCAAGGTGAATTTCTCTTTCACCATAAAATCCAGCCTGCAATGGATGAGTCTCATGAATTTACATTTGTTAATGCAAGCCTTTTTCACTGTGAAACTCATAGCATATTTTAGCTGAGAGCATTAAGCAAGAACATGTGACTTGCAGCATCAAGGACTATTCATAAAGAATACATCAGTTGTTTGTGGAATACCTCAGCATTTACAGCACTAGCTTGGGTTTTGGATTCCTACTCTACTTCATATATTATCAGCCCCGAGTTTCTCAGAAAAGCTCTTAAGAAGTATTTATGTGCCTGACTCCTAAATCCAACCTTTCTGGATCCATTTACTACACTATTCAGAGCTTCTCAGGGCAACTTCAGGAGCAAAATAACCTCATGTTTTAACTTGTCAGTGCCAGAGTGCCCTCCAGCCTAGTTCGAGTTAATTCTCTCTGGAAGGTCTCACTTAGCTGCTACCCCTGAGAGCATGTTCCCTATAACCCAATCCCTCCGGATTTATTGGAGATTGACAATACTTGCCAGACTTTCAGAAATTATGTAGTAATATATGTTTTCAACTCATTCACTTCTTAGTGGGTACGAGTGACCTTTACCTCCCATATTCAGCAGGTGGATTTAACTCCAATACAGAAAAGAACCAATGTAAAAGGGCTTCTTTCAGAGCAGCTTCAGAGCATCAAGGGGGCAGAAACAGCCTGAACACAATCACAGGGAGAGCACGGAGCAGGCTGGCTTTGACAAGAGCTGTAGCAGCTGTTGCAAATCAGGGGTTTGGAAGGATCTCATCAGGTGGATTGTCCTTAGTTTTGGGGGTATTGCAAGACTGCTCGGGGAACAAGCGTGGCCTGGAACGATTATGCCTAATGCTAAGCCAGAGAAATCCTCTCTTCACGCCACTGCACTGGAGTGTCCTTAGGGGCTGCATTAAGAACCGCTTGTGCCTGGGTAATTTATAGATGTAGTTTGGTGTGACCTTAATACCAACAGAGAACTAGAATATGCAATCTAATTTAATTTTGGGTCTTGTACAGACTTCGCTGTAGACAAAGAACTGTAGTATTCAGCTGGCAAATGAGGCCTAAACCTGTGGAAAATCGAGTCAGTGAATTTCTTAATGACATTTTCTTCTTCCCCAGTGACCTTTATCTGATGGTCTAAAAGCACTTTACAAAAACATAACATTTCTTACAACCAAAATTAGTTGGAAGATTATGCTATTTTGTTTCTTTCCCCATGGAAAATGTTGGCTTCTCTTTGAAAAATTAAAAACTCCAAAACCTCCTAACTAAAAACTTTTTAGCTGAAACAAAAACTTTAAGTTCAAAGATGTTGCTGCAGATTTTTGGTGAAGTCATATCTGCAATCCCTCAATCTCCAGTTCTCTTGTGTGGAGGGTACTTGATGTTAAAGCTCTTGTCTGTTGTGTTCAAAGTTCTCCACTTCCTCAGAATAAAGCTCTAGGAGGCTCTTGGGCATCTCTGACTGTCCTGCATAAGAACAGAAGCTATAAATCACATTTGGAGCCACTATTTCATACTCAGAACCACTTTTCACTTTCTCATGAGCACAATTCCAGATAGTTACTTAAGTTATTTTAAGAAATCCTTATAATTTGATCGTTTGATACCAGTGGTAGTAGTCAACAGGATTACAGTGACTCACCCTAAATATGTCCCGAGCATCCCTGAGAAAAGTGAGGCAGTTTTATAAAACATGCTATGTATGTTTCTTGGCTGATTGTTATAGCACTTAATCCTTCGTCTCTGAGGGAATGAGGTGCAACGGCTGCCATGAACTATCATTTTATGTGACAAAAGTCTGCCAGCCCAATCTCTCACTTTTACCACTTTCCCATTTATGGATATATAGTCTGGCTTATGTCTAGCCTGTGGGATTTTTGTCCAAGATCACTGCAACTCAGTAGTGAAGAGAGAAATAACCCAAAGTTTTCAGCTGGTTCTCACAGAACATTCCTTCCAGTCCTTTCCACTGCCTCGTTGACCTCCTCTGGACACATTCAAGGACCTTCACATCCGTCTTAAACAGTGGGACCCAGAATGCACATAGTACTCAAACTGTGTGCTCTGACATTACCAGAATTATCTAGTATCTGAAAAAACCACAAAACAGTGAAGTTGGAGGGATCAGTACAAAAGTTGTTCAAAGACCACAAAGAGGCTGATGAAAGGTATTAAGAGAATGAGCATAACAGAAGAGTTGACATAACACAATAGAAAACACAGCAATCTGCTAGGAATAGCTAAGATGTGAAATGAAAGAAAAATTGCAGAAGAGGTTAAGATAAATAACAAAGGGGTTTTTTTCTTCAAGAACATACTGAACAAGAGGTCATTGGAAGAATTCTAAGAGCCAGCCTGGGTAATTCACTGACTCAAGAGACAGACGTAACTAAAGCACAATCAAATGAATTCTTTGCCTCCGTGTTCACACATAAAGTTTGGGGACAGATGTCAGAAACAGACATAAATTTCCCAGGAGAGCAAGAAAAAAATATCGAAGGAGGTAAGATTCAGCCAGAACAGGTGATCAAGGAATTAGAACATCTGAAGCATAACAGATCTCCAAGACCTGGAAATATCCCCTAGACATTTCTAAAGAGAGTTGCAAAATAATGGGAGAAACATTTCCAGACGGAGCTGAAACCTTTTTGAAAACAAGGACAACATGACTAGACTATATGAACAAATACAATTTGGACTAAATAAGGACAAAACCTGCTTCATTCTGCTCCAGTGAGTGTGGAAAGTGCAATCACAGCTAAATCAGCATGGTATTCCCACAGCATAAACTCTGTGAAACCACTGTGGAAAGGAATTTACTCACTCAGAATACAAAAACCATTTGAATTTTTTTAGGGTTTTTTATTTCTTTAAGAGGAGTCATACATTCCAAATAACTAATACTTACTGAGCATAGGATTCAACTGACCAAGGGGAGATTTCTTCACTTGTGCTAGTTTCTTATTTCTCAGTAAATCTTTTGGTCAAACATGAAGGCAGAGACTGTTAATCAGACTGTGCTTTAGCTGCATCTGTCTCTTCAATCAGTAAATTGCATCTTAGCTTGCTGCTGTGCCTGACATAGTCTACCTTGTAGTCAGTGAAAAAAAAAGCAGGCACTTTTACCATTTGTGTCCAGTCAGCCTGGAGTAGACAGCTAAAATTGGCCAGTTGAAGGACACCTGAAGAGTGCGCCTAGTTCTCTCATTTGTCACTGAATAAATTGGCAGATAGCAGCTCACATGTTCATATTCACATTATAGATATCTGAAGGTGGGTACGATAATTCCTGCAGCAAAGACTTTGAAGCTATAAAGTGTTTCATGAGCAAATGTTAGCTCAGCCAAAAGCTATTCCTCTATTCTTAGGTCTTGCTGATGTGGTTCCTCACCTTGCTCTATCTAGGCTGTGAAAAATCAAAAATTTCATACTTAAAAATGATACTAGCATGTAAAAAAATATTATTCTAGGGAAGCAACTTCTCATCACAGATCGGAATTGTTAGAAGGGGAATCAGTGACAATGCCTACTCCAGCCATTTTGTGCCTATCTGGTAACACAGTTAGGTGCTGGTCATTATTATCTACGGTACTAAATTTTAGAAAATTCTCTGGCATGAGTTTGGTCTTCTCCATCTAGCAATTCTTTGGAAGAATTCACAATTCATTTGCCTGCAATGTCTATGAATGCCCCTGAACTCATGAGTACAGATAGCCAGAAAAATCAGACTACAGGCTACATTACTGAAAATTACACTTAAACAAACAGTGACAATATTATTTCATTTGGATAGAGGCATTGGTGCAGACTATGTTTGGTTCTTATATTATTTGAACCAGCTTGAGCAGGGTCTTTGGAATGCAAGAATGAGAACATCCCCTTTTATTATGCAGCACAAGCTGGCGTCTGCTGTGCCTGCGAACTCCGAAAGGGTCACTGTTATTGGGTCACTCCAAAGGGCATATTCAATGACAAGAACAAAGGCGAAATCCAGATTATAGTGGACAAAGTTGGGAGAGTGAAGACAAAGCAGTGGGAGTCAGCAGCCAGTGTCTTTTTTTTTGCCCCCCTCCTGCAGTTTCCTTTCTTGTATTTTTTGAGCTGTGTATTCACCCGATGGCTCTTCACTTCTGCCACTCTATTAAAAGGTTCTCCATTGTTCATCTTCTGTATGGAAGTGAGTGGAAAAGGATTTTCATGGTCTATAGCTCACACTGCATCACTTTTGTGTGTGCCCCAAACAAAGATCGATGTACCATGGAATCTGCATGATTATGTCCTCTTTGACAGCACGCTAGGGAGACAAGGCAAGCTCTCCTTGTCTCAGAGGAGCAGCTCGAGAGCAGCACACCACGAGTATGGAAACAACTGCAGGTTGTGTATGTATTTTTCATGTACACACAATAAAATATGCAAATTAGATTTTACCTGATGTGTCACTAAAAGAAAGAGAAAAAACTTCAGAGACAAACAAGCACATCACAGTCACATTTTTCTTAAAATCATATACTCCCATTCCCTGTTGTTTCAAAAATTTTAGAAAACAAAACTGTAGTTCTTTCACTTCTGTAAAAGCTCTTCTCTTTCTTTTCTGTATTTAAAACTTTTTCTTTAGCAGATTCACAATTAGAAGGGAAACAGATATATAGAGAAAACTATTGTTTTTATTCAATACCTCTTTTCAAAAATGTACATAAAGGAAGGATTTCACTCTATACTTCACAGTAAAACACTATAAAAAGCCCAGAAACAGGATATTCATATTGATAGAAAGGGTACTACAGCCAAGAAGTACATCTCCATAGAATCCTGAAAATACAGTTTCCATGTTGTTGCGAGAATTTACTTCCAAAATAAAATGAAATTTTAAAAAAAAAAGTATATTTGTTGAATTGCCTACAAATAGAAGCTGAAAGGTAAATACTTACCCTAAGTATTGTCAGTCTTGTAAGGCAGGAAAAATGATGCAATAAATGAGAGTTTAAAATACTCAGATTCCTTCAAGATAATTGTTCAAGTACCTGCCATGCAAATTCGTGCATTATACCTCTCAAGTATATCTGAGTTTCATGTAGCATGGAGCTACAGAACTCTGACTTGAAACCTTAACAGTTTCTCTGCAGGAACACTGGGGACACAAAGCGATTTTTCACAAGCAGAAAATTTTCAGTTTGCTAAAATCTTCTATCCTACCCCTCTTCTCTCATATACTGGATGTCATTTCCTATTTAGTTAGGAAGCAGTCTTCATCCTTTGCATGTGGGGACAAGTTTTGTGGATACTACAAATACAAAGAGTTCAAATAATAACTGTATAATAATAATGTAACTGAAAGCCTGCCTCCTCTTCCTTTTCCTCCATGTCTTCTCATGATGCAAAAGTATCCTATCTTCACCTAAGTCAATAACAAAAGTCCTTGTTGACATCACAGGGGTTGTTTTTGCCCTTTGAAAATACGAAAGTGCATAAAAATCACTTTACATTTTTACTATTCATCTTGTTATGTAGTAATAGATACCAGTAAGTATTTCTTAGCATTGACTTGGAGAATAATTTCATGTCACCTTTTGCAGACTTTAGCTGGTAGCACTAGAGTGTTGATCTTTTTCCAGCTGTTGCAGGTATTCACGATTTCGAGTACTGGAAATCAAAGAGGAAATGTTTCTGGTAAATGTAATAAATAAAGGTAATGGTGCAAAGCTGTGAGAGGGTGCTAACATTAGTCTTGAGGAAGGCACACCAGCAAAAAAACACTTGAAAAATCAATAGAAAGGTCTCACCTTTCTTCAGACATCTAAGTGAGCAATACTTTGAAGGGAAAGAACATAATTTGGAAAAGTCACTGTGATGGTCCTGTGACTCTTTCAAGTGGAGATATAAACCAATATACCTTATTTTGAGAAAATTTTTAAAAATGCAAAAGCCTTTTTCTGTTTGCCACTTGCAGAGTCATGTTGAAGCACTTACAGCAAATGTCTGATGGATTTTGCAGTCAGAGTCTGCCATCAGTTCATATATTTTTAGCAAAGTACACTGGTGATAGAAAACTGTGCATAAACTATATACAAAGGAATTTGTTGCTCTTTGCGAGTGACTCTGCTGTCTATTGCCTCACAATATTATTTTTGGGGTTTTGTTCGGGCTTTAATTGTAACAATAATGTGAGAAGTTTACACAGCAATTTAGCCTAACATAGTAACTAATTTTACTTGTTTTTTTCTATCATTTTGGTTGTTACTGATTTTTCCTTGTTCCCCAAATTTGCACATTTGTTAAAACACGTTTATGAGACTGGGACTGATGATGCACAACTGAGCAATCAGGTGAAGTGAGACAACTCACAGTGAATATTAACTTCAGTGGGAAAATGTTATGCAAAACATTTTACAAAAGCAAGTTCAGAACATCTCAATTTTGAATCTTTAGCCACTTATGGTAAAAATAGAATTAAAAGGGTTTAGGCATCTGATTTCCTAAGAAATCAAGTGGAATGGGAAGATTGGTGTTGAAATACATTTAAGTCTTTGTGCAGAAGATTTTAAGAAAAATCAGTGAACAAGAGGACCATAAAAAGCCAGTAAAATATTTTACAATGCTTTATCTCCCAGTTAATTTCTCTTTGGTGTTCCATCTTGTTTTTCTTCCTTTTTCTTTCATAATGTGTCTTAAAATCTTCAACATTTTAAGTCAAACTTAAAATATTCATTAGGGATCCTACCCAATAGACTCCTGTAGGACTTGAGGAGACACCATCTTTAAATTAGTTTCTCTTACAGCCTTCTGTTATGGAAGAAAGATATATTTTGCATTTCACACATGGAAAACTAAAGCATTGAGAGTCTAATGATATCGTGGGAGGAGTGGGAGCTTCAGACAAGCCCTGCCTTAGCCTCAGATTTTGGCAACGGTTTAAATTTAAAAAATCACTCTGGCCTGCAAGTTCTTATGATGGCAAAACAGGACTATTTATAAAAATGAATTTTTCTTAAACAGTCAAGAGATAACAGATGAAAGATCTTAATCAGAGTTACTCACTACACAGCATAAAACTAAAAGGAACTACTAGTAGATTACAGCATAACATAAAAGAGTGTACAATATTGAGGTACCTATATCAAAGCCAGCAAAATAAAGAGTATTGGTTAGGAGTCAAACGTAACTTACCCCTGAAATGACAATAATGTACACAGAGTCCTTTCACTTAAACCCCTGGGGGTAACCACAAAGCAGATATCCCTTCCCTCAGGAGAAACTCCACATATTTCCAGGGAAGGTGTAGAAGATTTCTCTTTTGTGAGAGTTTGATGTTGCTTCTATAGCAGTGAAGTGAGGTGCCTGTTGGTCAGAAATCCAGCTTATCTTTCCAGATCTCACTTCAGCAGGGAGATGTTTGTTGGCAGTTGGGTGATGCCAGACCAGTGTTAACCCCATGGCACCAAAATAACTCACTATAAGACAGCTTGTCCTGTTTGAGTTATCTCACCGGTTAACAAGCATCAGATAAGCTCTTGGCAGGGAGTGAGATGCCCTGCTACAAATTAATAGACAGAAAACATAATTCAGGCATCTAACATCAAATACAAATGCAATTTAGAAATCATCATCCCCAAATTGTTGTTCTTAAGACTCGCACTCAGCATAATTCCCATATTTCAATGATTCTTTACTGTGTGACCTTTAAAAAAATCTTCCTAGGTAACTGAAGCTGAATTGTAACACATGTATTTCAGGCACTCAAACTCTAATGTTTTTGAGCAACACAGCACTTAGACATTAAATAAAACTATTTAAAGACACCAGCCATTCTTTCCCTTAAATTCCACGGGGAATTTGATCTTACAGACACTCTAGGAGCAAGACAAATGTGCACATTAAAATTCTAGCACAGAGGACAGAACTTGAAAACAGACATAGCTGGAAAACCTAAGATTAATTTTAACACTGATATGGTCAGTTTTGTGATCCAGTTTGTTTCGGTTTTCTTCAGAGCTGGCTCTCAGATTTTGTTTTCTGAACTTTATTAGATCATCTAATTAGGGAATAAATAAATACAAATTATGAAGTGTTCACTTAGGCTCATGAGTTTTAAGCACTTACATTTGCCAGCCCTTTTGTCAGTTAGAACAAGGTGCATCTCAATATATTTCCAGTTTTGTTTTTTTTTTAACTGCGGTTTTAATTAGCTCACAATAACTTTTATTACTTTAAAGGAATATGTCATGAGGTAAAAGTGAATGATGGGGGTAGAAGGAAAACATAATAGAGGAAGATCAATGGGATTTCAGAGGGATTTTCCTCAGTGAGGTGGCATCCGTGTATTATTTCCCCAATTTTCTTCTTTTTCTGTCTCTCTCTCTCTCTCTCAGATGATCCTAAAGTCCCCCACACTATTATACATTAATTCCCATTTTGACAATTATGCCTTCAGAATGTGAACATGCTGTTCTGAGAAGTTCATTAGTTTTTTTTCCTAGTAATATTAATTTACAATTACATAGGCAATAGTAATGTTTCTTAAAGTCTTCCACGCTTTACATATTTTAACAGCCTTTCTGAGTTAGTAAGGCTGTGCACTTATACCTCATAAAATCTGAATCAGAGTTAGAGTATGTGCCTGCTTTACTTTACTGAAATTCGGAGTTTTTCTGCTGCTTTCCACAAGAAAACAGTTTGAGGCCTAGCTGCAGATAAAAGAAATCATTCTTTAACCAGTACATCTCAACTGGTCCATAATAACCTGTTGGGGTGAGAAAAGTTCAAGCCAAAAGCTGTTGATTTCCCTAGAGCCAATCAAAATGATAGATGCTGTGGTGGAAGATCACAGCTGACTGGGTTTAGTCCTCTCATCACTAGCTGCAGATGGCATGCAATTTAAGGATGCCCATTTGGTAAAATTTACCAGTTTCTCTTGAGATCACACATATGGGTTTGTATTTAAAAAACAATTGTTTCAGGAATAGCATTTTAAACAGCAGATGTAAGTATTGACAGTGATAGTATGCCCAAAAAGCAGAATATATCCACACCAGAGAATGGAAAGGACTTGTGTTATGCTTTACAGAACTCCATTTGACATTTTAACTGTAAAAAAAAAAGGACAGAAAATGACCATAAAAATCAATGATTACATCACTTACCAAACATTGTAAATTAGATATAAGCTTTTGTCTTTACAGTTTATGGCCTTGGGGCATTTGACATAACTTTTTTTTTTTCCAACTGTGTATTTCAAAGCCACAATCTCAAATCCTCACATAGCAAAGAACTGGCTTCAAAAGAATTATGAATTGAGCTGATGTCTTTGCTTGCTTTGAATTCTAGATTTAGCTAAAAGGAAACACACAAAGGGATTGTTTACTGTAACCTTTCCTTAATTCAGAGCAGATATTTTTCTAGTGTTAAGACTCTGACCAAAAGACTGGTGCAGAATTTCAGCCAGTTGCATGACTAAAATAAAATAAAATACATAAATAATTAATCCTGCAAAGTTATCTTATCAGTAAAACAGCTGTCAGAGTAAATCATAATTCTGAACTAAGACAGTTAAAGAAACAGTTATGTTCACAGTAAAAGTCCACCAAAAAACCCCTCAATGTATATAACAGCATCAAAATAATTTTCACAAGTAATCTGATTTCCGTTTCTCTGTGTAAGTGTAGTTATGGATATTTCCTGATGAGAAGCAGCTGTATCTTCAGCAATGTAGGCCGTTAAGTCTCTCCACTGTAACACTACAAATGAGATGATAACCTAAGTAAGAGGTTAGGTTTGAACATGCACCTTTCACAGTGATTAGTCCTTCATTGGACACAACTGTATGTATCCTTTTTCTCAGTCTCCTGATTTAAATAACCTGTGCTTGCATGTTAACATGTGCAACAAGACATGCTAATTATCAGAAAGCAATATTCATAAGTGATATAATTCTAAAAATGGTAGGATTTGGTTTGGTTTTATTTGTGAGGTAGAAAGATGGGAAATGAATGCTCTGCTACAGATTCAGTGAATGTGAAATTGGTTTTACAAAGGAGAAAACAAAATTATCTCAGTGATGAAATATTTATAACATCATTATGAAAGGAAAACCAAGAAAAAGCAGCAATAGGACCTTTAATATTCTATTATATGTAGGCAAACCAGTTTCTGTCATCCACTTCTGCTATGTTGTTATGTATATTTCTACCTAAAGCATTTTCACCTTAACCTATTGCATTGACAAACAGCTAACGACTTTTGAGCATGCTAAGTCCTGCCATATCCCTAGGCAGAGACAAAAGCACTTATGTGGCAAAAAAAAGAGAAATGTGTAAAAATCTAAGGACATTAAAAAATACTATTTATGACTTTTACTGTTTTTGTCAGATCAAAGTAAAGAGAAGTGTTTCAAGGGATTATGGCTCAAGTGTCAAAAACATATGGGCTTCTTAATCTAATACAAACCTGATTCTGAGGACCTTAATAGATACTAAAATATAATCTGCACAATCAAGTTTTAAAAAAGACAATATTTTGAGAAAACAATAAAATTAATTTAATCTTTGGTTTCAGTTAGCTTTTCTGTTGCCATTAAATAAATAAATAAGATTAGTTCATACTACGTTGCTCTTTTTCTCTTTTTTCTTTCAGGTTTGTTTTCTTTTTCCCTTTCTTAAATACCTTTGGCCAGATATGCAGCTGGCAAGGGCTGGAGGAGACAACACAACCAGTCTTCAGAGCCTGGGCTGGGTCACTTAACATTAAGTGACTCTCAGACTGAAATAAAACCAAGTGTTTAAGGCTGTGCATAAGTCAGGGATAAGAAAGACAAAGAGTGACATACATTACAGTTAGTCAATAAATAAATAAATGTTAATAAATAAAGACTGTACATTTGAATGTACACATATAATAGCATTTTATGAATTCTAGAACTTTGTAATATAGACAGTCTCATAATAATTAATCTATACTATTATTGCTTTTTTAATAAGCTGCTTAGGATCTTCTGCAAAACATGAAAAGAATTGATGTACCAGTGAACTTCTGAGCCTTTGTTAATGAAGAATGATATAATCAAAGGAAACAAACTCATTTCCTTGAAGGCACCAACTAGTCTGGGAGTACCTCATAGGTCACAACAAAAGGGGAATACCACAGACAAGGAGGGAGGATTCCTAGGCTTCAGAATCTTTCTAAAAATGCCTTTTAAGACCTGTTAGAAATGTATTCAGTTATGCCCTGAAATGCATAATTTCCATGTCAGAAAGGGAAGTAATTTGCAAAACAATATTGGAGGAAGACCTTGCAGGATAATTAGAAAGAGCTGAGGAGAAAGGAAGCAGAATAGTACAAGCCTCTGTAAGTGTTCACTGCTACAGTAAGGGCAACCTGAAAACTAAATTTGCCTATGTCTAGGATGTTTTTGGTGCACAGCTGTCTGTCAAGTGAAAGGCTTGAGCTTTTATTTACTAAAAGAACTGGATTACCTCCTTTATCCACTACAGTTGTACCCCTTGACTTCAGCTTAGGTTTTGTTCTACACTCTCAACTGGCCTTATCCAAATGAGAACCTAAGTGCTTCAAGTGGGATGGCAACAAAGTTTAGATCCTAAAAATACAATCACAGTTCAGCTTGTATCTGATTTCAGAGGTGACCCAATATCCACAGATATTTCACTCTTAGATGATCTGCTCTCCTGTTTGTCTAGGGACAGGTTGATCCTGCCTACATCAACAGGAAAACTAGGCATCTAATACCTTAGGTATTCTTTTTAAAAATTGGTGACATATATACCCACAGAAAACAAGTCAGAATCGTAGGCTTTAGACTCCCTGCACTAAAACTGATCAGTTTTAATGTGGCTGGAAAATTCATCACACCTCAGAGCTGGTATTCAGGTGTTAGATGTCATTCTTATTATGTTCAAAAAACAGTTCAATTCAGAAACTTTCTACAGAGCACATGTAACACATCCCATTATGTGGGAGGTCCAACTCTGGTTGATCCACCCCTGTTCTGAAAGCGAGGCGTGCCCAGAGCCTTGGACCAACCCCTTCTTCCCGAAAGTTCTGTTAGGTTTGAAGTTTTATTGGTTATGAGTTATTGTACCCCTCCCTCATATGTCTTTATTGGACCCCTGACCCTTGTACCCTCCCCTTGTCTCTTTCCGTATTGGTTGTCACTCCCCCTTAAAACCGGTTGTACAGGGACATTCCCCCTGTGTTCTCCCCCCACGACTCTCCCTCCCCTTGCCCTGCCCCCAAAAAATGAGACTTCGGGGGAGACCCCCTTCCACAACCCTTTGCCTCTTCCGCCTTTATTCCATCGGCACCTCGTCGGACCCTCGCTGGGAGCAGCCCCGCCTCTCCGTGAGCCAGCCACGCCAAGCTCTGCCGAGCATTCAAAGGGCTGGCGTCCCGGCCGAGGACGGCAGGAAAGCCAGGCAATATACTACACCATTAGGACTGATTTCATCCCAAAAGGTAGAGTCAGAGCTTCATCCTTAGTCTATAATGGGCTAAATAGTAGTATTCCTCCTTTCCCTAAAAAGCAGAACACGAGCTGAAATTCTTTCAAGTCTGGTAACTTTCTATCACAATTCTGTCATGACCCACACCAAGGTCCTTAACTAATGGGATATAGTCATTTGGAAATATTGGTACAGACATTCTTACTGCTGACGCTGATCAGGAAGAAATTCAAGATTCATTGGCGCTGACAGTATTTATTATATGTCACTTACACTTACACCACCTCTTTTCATGCAATTTTTTCCAACACAAGGCACCAGTAATATGAGGCTGCTTAGCATCTTTTCATTGATTAGATCAATAGCAGCATCTAGACTATTGTAGCTGTCTGTGTTAAACCAGGTGAGAGATATTTTAAAGAGAAAAAAAGAACAATTCGGAAAATTGTTGGTGATAAGTGTAGCATAAATTATTACTAATATTAAAGATAGACTAAGGGAGATAAAACTGACAGAATTGTTTAAGAAATAGAAAATGCGAGGATTAAAAAAATGCCAGCACATTAACAGAGAGGTGCTCCAAGGTTTCACATTGAACTCCATGCTTTTTTAATGCATTTTATTAATAATCTGAAAGAAAAGATTGTGCAGTGAGGTAGAAAGATGACACAAGGTTGTCAATCAAGACTGGAAAGTACTGCAAAAGACATTTGCAAAGGAAAACCACCTGCTATTGAGTTTTGGGCTTCCAAGTTTCACATGTGATAATTGCTTCAAAACTACCTGAATCAATAGACATTTTTTATTTTTAAGATTACGCACTCCTGTAGGGCTCAGATAACATGATGGAAAGGGATGGGAAGACAGAGGCTACACTGGTGGAAGCAGGAGGAGTGTGTTGCAGCACATTTTCTATGGCTTGGGATGTGTGTGTCCCAGCCTGAACACAGGAACTCTTCAGGCCTGGGAAAGTCTGTAACTAAGTCAATTAAATACTTGTATCAAAAATGTCACCAAGCTATTTGGAGGAATTGCATGATAATAATTAATGTGGTAAAAGCTATGAAGTCTTTCTATAAATCAGTAGTGTGGTCTTAACTCTAGCAAGTACTGCTACAAATTAGCACTCATCAGAAAGATTATTTGGGAATTAAAGCATGTAGAAGAAAGGCAGCAATAACCAGAATTTAAAAAATTAAAAAAAAAAAAAAATCTGAAAAAACCAGGTAAGTTTGGCAGAGGGAGGACAATACCAAAAACCAGCAGAGAGTTATCTTGCATATTAAATTTTTGTCATGGGTCCACTAATAGGTTTTATTGGCCTGGAGCAGTCTAACCTGGCTGCTCCACTGGCACTTTGACCACAGGTCCAGGAGCCAAATTCAAGCCTTGGGCCTCCAGACACTGCCTGGGCTACATTATAGCAATTCCTTTCTCCAGCCCTGCCACCTGGATTGACCTCATTCTTATACCATGGGTAGCTTGTGTCATGGATGGATCCCTTAGATGTACTCTGCATCTTGCTTCAGATCCTGTCTCTGTTCTGTGTCTTGCTGCCCCTGATGGGACCCTGTGGATGTATTCTGGAGCTGATGGATTGCTTGCCATGTTGGGAGCCAATGATGGATACTGCTATCAGCCTCCCGCTCTGCCCACTGTGCTCAGACCCTGTAGGACTGCATCCCATAATGAGAGCACTGCCTGCTCTAGGGTCACCATGGCTCCCTGCTGGTGTTACTTTAGGAAGCAGCCTGCTGCTGCCATTCCTTGTTCATCTGGGAAGTGAATTTTTAGATCACTGTCAGCAAACAGCAAAACAGCAAAATTAGACTGAGAGCCCTTGTTTTGTCTACAAAACAGCCTTATTCGCATTAGTCCTGTTATGGAAAACATTTGGAACTGTCATTGTCTCAGCTGACCTGGGCATCTAGGTACTGTTCACCTAAACCCATTTGTCCTGCTAAACTTCACCTGTAAAATAGCACCCCACTAACACAGGCTGGCAGGGGTGAAGACTTGTTGCTTGGTTAGTGTTAGAGACTCTAGAGAAGAAAGAGTCTCTGGTAAAATGAATAACACAATGTTCAGAGCAGGGTCTGAAAAGTGCGCACTAAACAAGGCTTTACATCACTCATTTTGAATAATGAGAAGAGCAAATGAGCATCATCCCCTACTTTGTATTAAATGAGTGACACGGTTGATTATGTCAATGAAGACAGTGCCACAGGAGGAGTTCCAGTTGCTGTAAATGATAGATACAGCTTGTGCCTTAGCTTTGGGTGTTTAGTTATTCTGTTGCCTTGAAATGAGTGTTTTTAAAATGGATAAATAGAGTGTCCTTGAGAACATTCAGGAAAAGATTGGTTCCACCTATGTGTAGACATCTAAACATAAAAGAGAATTAAAGCAAGCTCATTACTGTCATTTTGCAACTTTGTATTATTTGATTTTTGCATCCTTTATGATTACCTTTCAGATACATTTTTTTCCTACAACATATTCAATATGCAGACAAACCATTATCTGTTAACATCCTGAATTGTATTCTAAAATGTGAAACGGATTTCTTCTTACTATTATTGTACAGTAAGGAAGAATCCCAGCCATTGCTAATATCCATCACATAATGCATTACATACTCTTTTCTTTTCTGGCTTCATATGCTTATCACTTGATGAAATGTAACACTTCTTGTAAATATGATCCTCCATGGTTGTTTTCTCTGAATTGCTTACATTTATAGCAAAACATTAAGGTCATATGAAGAGCTACAGTGCAAAACAATTCATATCTTGTTTACTCCTAGCTTTTTCTTTTACTTTCAGGCAACTTTATGTATCTGACACTCTACAACTTGTTTATTTTGCAACTCCATTGCGTCTTTCACAGCTGTCTCTGTGGAAATCTTAATTGCAGATTTTAAGGTTAAGTTCCTGCTTTTAAAAGCTGCATCTTTGAGTGCTCATTACTGTGCAAAGTGGGCAATGAGTCTCTTTGGATATCACTCCAGTCATCAACAAACTGGCAGGATTCAACCACTCACCTTAGCTTTACTGTGCTGACTACAGCACACTCACTTTTTGACTGAAATTAGTTAGGAAAAACACCAACAAGGCATTATGAACAACAAGGCTTATGCTTTAATTCATATAGGAAGACAAAATATTTTCTTTCTTGTTCCTTCAAAAATCTTTCATTTATTTTAAACTTTTTCTGAATGTCTGAATCAGTTTACCTTATCCAAAACTCAAATGTGATTTAGGCAAAAACCTTTCTCATAATGTGGAGTAGAAAATACTGAACTAGTCAGAGCTCCTGTCCCAGTCTTTCAAAATCTCACCAATCCCAACATCTCAAAATGAACATTCTCACCTGAGGCTTATCCTCAGATTCACTGGCATGCTCCACACCCACCCTTGGAAGCCCAATCCAGCCCCGGAGTGGCCACCTGAGAGGAATTCCCACCTGGGGGAAATGCCCGGGGAGGCCAAAAGGTACTTAAACCAAAGCATGAGGCAAGCACATGTCTTGACCCTACTTTTCCTGGAAGTCCTATGAGCTGAACACCACTGGACCTAGGAGTGGTAGCTATGTTTGTTCTTTCTATCTTTTCTGTCTTTTTCTCTTTCTCCTTCTTCTAATTCCCTCTTCTCAGAGATTTGAGTAGCTTAAAATCTGACAGGCTTGGAATTTGCTAAGTTGAATGGGCCAAGTTAATGCTTTCAGAAATGGTTTATGTTGATTGAAAGCTGCTCTAAGCTTTTGCCAAAGTTGTCTGATTTTCTGAAGTTGCCAGTAAAGTTTTTTTGTTGTTTTGACCCCTTGAGAATATCATGTTGGTATTTCTCCCATGAAGCTAGCTCAGAGCACGTAAAAACACAAAAACCCTTTTAAGAGGCTCTTTGAATGATTTTTTTGGGAGCCTTACTTAAGGATATGGCAAATCATATGTAGAAGGGACTAACTGAACAGTTCGGACACAAGTCACTGTACTTGTCCCTGGAGAGTAGGGATCACTGGTTAGCAGTGTGTAGCTACTGCTGTCTTAAAATCATCTGGACTAGGCTGATAGAAATTACCTTTAGTCAAATTTAATGCATTATGTTACGTTTTAGAAAAAGACAGAAATGTTCATTGTGTTCAACTTAGGACAGAACAATGTTTGAGTTTTACATAAAAAGAAGTATGCATCATAGAAGTAAATGTACATATCAGAAAAGTTAAGGTAGTTTTCACTCGAGCAATTTACGTAGGCACATGTGGGAGAGTACATAGTTTATTAGACTATATTTCCTTAAAGAAATTCAAATGTTCAGAATGAACTCATCTCAAGTGGGAAAGAATTAAGTTCAGTACTGAATTCAGTCTATAAGGTGGCATTTGTGACAATCCTACAGGTGTCCCAAGAACATTCATGTCCCCATAGCAGAAAACAACAGATGACTCATTTAGACCAATATCCTGTAGGCTGCAATGAATGTTTAAGGGAAGATGACAAGACAAAGATAAGTGAGAGTTTCTCTGGTCTTGCTTTTCTGTTCCAGGCATCAGCTGTCTGGGGCTTCCTGAATTGGTAGTTTCATTCAGACCTCTGCCTTTAGAAAGTACAGAAGGAACTTCACTTTCTGAACATTTTTTTGCACTTTATGAGATTTATCGAGTTCCTATGAAAGTAAAATTGACTTTTTAATTACACACTGTGTGAAAAAAAATACTTCTTCTGGACCTTTATAAAGCTACTGTCTCTTCATCTGCTGAGATGCTCTTTAGATCTCGAGTTCTGAACAATTACAAATGATGTTTCCTATTTATTTACTATATATTTTTTATTATTTTAGCATATTCTCTTTGTATGTGTGCCTGACTCTTTGTCGTTTCCTAAATCAGCTTTTCTGGATATCCATTAATTTACAATTGCTGTATCCCCACTCTCTTTTAGAGGGGCAATTATAAAACTTAAATTTCAAAATCTGAGGGAGATATCCTTCAACGGGTATCTACAGGAGCTGATCTCCTTTGGTCTGATCTGAGCTACCTCTCAAGACAGCTACTTGCTATCTTGAGATGGCATAGAATAACAGTCAGAGTAACTCAGAGGGTCAGTTTCCTGTCACTTTTCCAACCCTGAAGAGTTTGGGCACTGGTTCTCTTTTCAGATCACCAAATGCACTCTCCAGGCTGCAGTTCTCTTTTCAAGACTTTCTTCCAAGACTCAGTAAATGCAGCTGTGCTGGAGCTTGCACTTCCCACAGATTTTGTGGTTTCAGAGTTTTTCCCAGAGTCTTCTGCGTATCCTGAAATGCAGTTTACCTCTTCAAGAACTTTGTGGCTGTTAAAGGAAAAGATAAGTGTTTTACAGAAATGAAATTTTTAAAATAAAAATCGTCATTTTTACTTTCTCCATCATGAAAGAAAAGAGGTGATGATCAGGTTTCTTGTGAACCCATGGCCGTCATCCCTAATGAGCACTTTTAGCAGACAGATCAAAGACTTCCATGAAGTAGGGATGGAGAATGCGTTCTCTCAAGTCTCAAAAAAAGAATCCTTTTGACAAGTTTTGTCATGGCTGGTCAAGGCAAGGGGAAACATTTGCTGTCAGTATTGCTTAAGGAGAGTAACTTGACTGACAGCCTGACCACTGCAGATAGCATTAGACATAAGACTATTCACAAGGTGAAATAAAGCATAGTAGCTTGAAAGGATATAGTGCAATCCTTAGCAAATATGCCATTGAAACACTAAAGGTGTTTGTTCTATAAATCGTGTTCCTTCAGGTTTCTGTGAACCATCTTGTCCTCGTGATGTGCTTACTCCTTATCAGCCTGGATTCAAAAATACTGTTCTTGAACTTCCAGCAGAGGGTATCCCCTAATATATTACTTCAAGCATTTTGTATTAAGACCTCCCCCCCCACCCCACCATTCATAGGCAAAGACTTGTTAACAACTTTGTGGGATCTAAAGGGCGGCACACAGAATCTATAGGAAACCTGGGGCTGACTGATTTGTGTCCTGTGAGACCCATCTATTCTCAAAGCACATAGCTAGCTATGAAAAAGATGAATGTGAGCCAAGCTGTGCATTAGGGTGCAGGACTGGCCTCAATCCTGTTTTATTTAGCAGTATAGATATAAGCTACGTGATGTGGCTTAGGAAAATATAGACAAGTGAATTTAGAGAGGAAAAAGTTTTCTGTAATATTAGCTAACAATAGCCTCAAATCCTTTAGCGACTGTACGATGCTATGCCCTATCACATCATGAAAAAAGATTTCTTTTTGAGGTAATTCTTAAAGCATCAGAATGGAAAAAAGAAAACCCAAAAAAAGTCCACAAAATGCCTAAACATTTTCTTTGACATCGGTGTGTTTATGTACTCTTTGTACAGACATAAACTGCTGGTGATAACAGACGTTCAAAACCTAAATTATACAAAGAGCAGGGTACTATAAAAAGCATAGCAACTGCAAAAAAAAAATTATCCCTAAGGATTAGTTTAAATAATGATGTATTTGTGTTGCATGAGCAAATATAGTAGTCAAATATTTATGAACAGAGTAACCGAGCCCATCCAGAATCTTAGTTTAAAATAAAATAAAAAAGTGTCAAGAAGCTTTCCATGTAGCACTCTGATTACATGAATCTGTGAAACTACTGACCTTCTGGATCAGAGCAGAAGTCTGTTCAACATGATGTTCTATTCTGACACGTCCAGTGTCAAATACTTCAGTGGAAGTAGCAATAGTTCCCTAGAGTGAAAAGTTACGGAATAATCTGCTCATTAAAGAGGTTTCCTCTTGCCTGTTATAGTTTGGAAATAGCAGCATATTCCAAGGTATGAGGGTGTTATGGACTCATCAGTGCTGAGGCTGGAAAGCATTATTGTAAAGCATCTAGTTTGACCTTCTGCATACAGCAGAGACTTTTCTCTAATCTTTCTATTAAGTCAATAAATAGCATAACCAAATCACCAGATTTTTGTATTTTTGATCCTATTTAGTAGAAAGGAAAAATGTTCTTTATCTAAGTAAATGAGTTAATCTCTTTTGTTGGAGTTGACTATAGTTTCTTTTTATTATTATTATTTTTGTTTTTAAGGAACATTGATTAGTATGGTGGAATAATCCTGTCATTATTATTTTAAATGATAATTTCAGTGTTGGCTGCTTAATGTTCACTGATTGTTCCCACTGAGTGCACATTGTGAACAAAATTTTTCAAAAATGACTGATTATTTTGCAAGACTAGAAGGTATTTAGGAAAATATCTGTCATTTACATTTATGCACAGAAAATTTCCAGAAGCTAATCCATCTTCCCAAAATTATTTTAAAAGGCCATATTCTTTCAGTCTACAATGCCATCTGCCAGAAATGAAGACTCCTTCCTGAAGTAAGGTGAAAACATCCTATATGGCTCTAAGACTTATGCCAGAAGTCTGACAGGAAAGGCCAAAAGGCAGTCTGTTTCTGATAAAGCCAATGCTGAAAAATTGTTCTTCATTTGCAGACAGGACATGCTCTGAAAGCTTTATACAAAATGAAAATGCACTTTGTGTTGTTGAGTAATAAATTTATTTTGTTCACAGTCCATTTCTTTCTATAGTACAATGCTAAAAGAAATAAGTGTTCGGTTCATCCCATGTGGCATGTGGACCCAATGTTAGGGTCCACATTGTTCCATACAAAGGATGTATTTGCATCAGGATCAAATATTACCCAGCATAAACCCCTGACATGCATTTCCAGCCACATTCTAGATCTAGTACTAGCCTGGAAATAATTTAATATGAAAGGGACTAAAGAAAGAAAGAAGTGAATGTTATTTCATAGCAGCTGCTTCCTGTTATGGCCAAAAAGAAAACCACAAGAGGATGAAAGACGAGGAAAGAAAAAGTAGATAAAACATCTGAGAGTTTGATAAAAAGTTGCTGAAGGATTTTCACAGTTTTAGTCTACAGAAGAAACTCAAAGTAGTGGGTTTGACAGCAGTTGTCGAATTCCTAAGCACTTGAACCCCTTCTTTGGATGCTAGATGGGAATGTAATTGCATGACTAAAGAGGACCTTCTACACAATTAGTGCAAATAACATATTACTTTATCCTTCTCTCTCTTTTGGTTTTTTTTTTTTTTTTTCCTAAAAGACATTGCTGGTTCTGGGGGGAAAAATGTCATGCTAGAGTATCTTTTTCACCATAATGTTAGCACATCTTCTGAACAGTTCATTAAAGTTTCAAGAAGTAGTCATGCAGATTAGCCTAAATATCTTATTTTGCCTTGCCACCATATTCCTGTTAAAATAGATCAAGTCATTACATTCATTCATCATTGTGTGGCTGTGAGGTTCCAGGATTCCAAAAATAGTAAACACTTGTGGAATCTACAATAATTGAGAGCAACAATAAATTACATTTTAAGTGCTCATCAAGGTGAGAATAAGGCACTTCATGACTCTTCATTCATCCTTGTTAGGAATATTGCCAAGCTGGAAGAATATTCAGGTTCATATAGAAGTTGCTATGAGTGCATTTGTGCTGGAGAAACACAGGGATTTTTTTAGAAACACCTTACCTAGATTTTTTTTAAACAAACAAAAAAAGTAAAGTACAAGTAGATTACCTTGGATGGAGATTTATGCTAAAACCTCTAATATATAATGCACTTGAATTCCAGTTTGGTAATTTAAAAGGTAGTGTGGATAACTGCTTCATTTCCTTTAGAGTTCAGGCAGGACGAAATGCTGCATTTAGCTGCACTTTCCTACAAGAAGAATTCCCTCAGCAAAGCCCAGCATCAATATCTTAACATTGAGTATTGCAAATAAAGCAGCTGTTTCTTAATTTGTCAACATACACATATGCTTTAGAACTGGCAGAAACACCATCGTAGAACAACTGTCTGCTTTAGACGTTTTACTTTTTTCACAGTTCTGCCCTTATGCAATGCAATTCAAGGAGCTGAAAAAGTTTGCCTTTGGCTCTAAGAGGGCATATTATCAAGACACAATTTTTGGAGTATCCTCTAGCTGGAATGCCATTACTTGGCCTTGAAAAATTCAGTTATCATTCTATTCGTAAAACATACTTGATCTCCTGTTGCCATAATAAAGATATCAGTTTAATCACACACTAAATTTGTTGCTCCTTTGTCTTAGCTTTGCTGGTATTCCACTATGCCTGGAACCAGATGATCTTGGCCAGCAAAGCCCCGAGGGGTCAAAGGTGCATCTTGCCTGTCTTTTTGTGTAGTAACCAAGATGGGAAGCACTTGATCACTCATGCCAGGAGATGATGACAGGAGACCTAGGACATGGCAGGGCCTCATCTTTGCTTTCCCACCCTTGCCCCTTCATCTACTTCCCATGGGTTTGGCCAAATCCAGTGCCTCGGGCAGCACTGCTCACAGGAGCTTGTCTTCCTGAAGGGCCCTCTGGGCACATGGGCATTCAGGTCAGTCTGGAAGTGAGAGGGACCAAAGATTGCCACCACCCTCCATCCTTCTTCCAGACCCTGGAGGCCATGAAGAGCCTAGAGTTTCTTCTTTATTGCCCATGGAACATTAAGAATGAAAAGGGTATATTCTGTTTCTTGTTCTTATAGAAAGCTTGTTGGTTTTTTTTCTCTTCTGATGGTTTTTCTCTCTATCTGTTCTGCTGTAGGTGACTCCAAAGCAGTACAGCTGAGTGGGGCTAAGAAGTAGATAGCAATAATTTTTGAAAGACATTATACAGGAAGCATACAGAGAAAGCACATGCATTAGAATAAAATGATTTTTAAAAAATATGTATGGAACTCTGCTACACTGAATGCAAATTGCATTTCTGAGATGCACAGGTCTTTGTTGAGTGTGGTCATATATTATCAGGTGACTTAGATAAACCTTGAGAAAGCATAGTAGACACAGAGATCCACTTTGAGATATTCTGAGTGGAAATTGCTTCCTCTTTTATTCTCTCAACAAAGAAGACAAATGGCTTCAGAAAAATTTTTGAAAGGTTTTGTCCTATAAAGATAAAATCCAAGGCCTCCCACATATCTTGTTTCTTCTCTTTGCAGCTGACATGGTTTGGTAAATTATTAGGTTGGCTGAATTCTGAAGCTATTGAAACAAAATATCAGGCAGAAATATTACCACAACATGTTTCTGGGAAAAGAAGTCTGGTATTGTCTTTCCCTGGAACTTCCCATCATTCTTCCTATTGTCTTAAAAAGCTGATGGATGCCATACTGTGAGAAAAATCCAACAGAGAAAAAGGTAACCATGAGATGATGGTACAGGACATCTCAGTTCTGGATAGTCATGTATATTTAATTAAATCCACATGTTTCTAGACATTAACTACATTCAGTGAGACCTATTAGTAGAAACTGGAGTGTACGCTCAGAGTTCTGACTTAACAAAGGCACCTTTGATGTCCTGAAAAATACAGCTAAATGAGAAAAAAGTTAAATTCAGACATGCTAAGCATATACTTGGTCTAATGAATAAATCCTTGAAAGTGATGACTGAATATAAAACAGAAATATTTTCTTCAGTCATTTCAGGTTTAGAATAAATCTTTCTCTAATTTTTGTCTGAGTTTGATTTTGGTGAGGAATTGGAAAGATCAGGAAGTTTCTGCTATCAGTTATTCTCTCTCTTTCCTTGTTGACAATGAGACTTAAATGCTGTAGTGCCCAGTTGTGGTGTTTTGACCTGGCTAAATGCCAGGTGCCCGAGAAAGCTGCTCTACCACTCCTCAACTGGACAGGGCAGAGAAAACAATGAAAGGCTCCTGGGTTGAAAGAAGGAGAGGGAGAGATCACTCCCAATTACCATCAGGGTCAAAATAGACCTGACTCTGAGAAATTAATTGAATTTATTACCAATCAAAATCAGTGTAGGATAATGAGAATTAAAACAGGATTTAAAAGCACCTTCCCAGGTTTAGCTTTATTCCTGACTCTCTATCTCCTTCCTCTCAGTTCCCCTCAGTGGGTGCCCCTGAGATGGGCAATGGGGGTTGCAATCATCATATGCTGTTTCTGCTGCTGTTGCTTTGTCCTCAGGGAGAAGAACCCTTCCCCCTCAAGTGTGGGATCCCTCCCATGGGAGACAATCCTCCACAAACTTCTCTAATGGGAATCCTTCCCATGGGCTATAGATCACCACTCCATTAGATCCCCTCCAGTTTCTTTTTTATCTCTCTGAAGCTGAGTAGTCCTAAACTGGATATAGTATTTTATATGCAAACACTCTGGTGCTAAGTTGAAGGAAATAATAACTTCTCTTGATCTTGTGGCCAGAGTTTCTTTTCAGTATATACAGTATATAACAATTGCATACACAGTGTGTAATTTGTCTTATTCAGAAAGAAAGAACACTGTGGAATTGTCTCCAACCTCGTGTACATCATAACCCTCAAGCTTTTTTCAGCAGGGCTTTAATTCACCTCGTCCCTTCCTAACCTCTGTTAATGTGTGGTATCACTTGTCCCTTGGTTCATACCATTTCACTTGTTCTTATGGAACCTCAAAAGCTTTCTTCTTCTCTAGTGCTAAAGTTTATTGCAGTCTCTTTGGGCAGAGTTATGACCATTTGTCATAGCCACAGTTACTCTTTCCAGATTATTTCATGAAAATGTTCTAAATGCAGTTTGTGCTGTTATCAAGGTCATTGAAAATGTTGAACATTACATTCAGACCATGGAATTCTATGGTACTGAATTTCTCTCTGATCTCCAGAAACACATTTAACCATTGGTCATTGCTGTGGCTGAGTCCAGTAAATATTCAACCCACAAAAGAATCCCACCTAACTATTTTTTCAGCACATACTTCCTCAGCTGGGGAGAATGACAAAAACTCACTAAAGTCAAGGAAAATTTTGTCTTGTCATATACCCAGTCATTAAATTGCACATTGATAAAAGATATTTTATGCACACTTTACTCTTGAAAAATCCATGTTGAGTATTACTGATTGCTCTCCTTGTCCACTTACTTGTTGTGGATTTCAAGATCATGTGTTTCTTGATCTTCCCAGGGACTGAGACCAGCCAAAGTTTCTTTGATTCTCTGTTTATCTCCCAAGCTGTTTTTAGGCTCTCTTAAAAAATCACCTAGCTTTCCTTGACATCCTTCTTCATGGCAGCTACCCAAAAGAGTTCCTGAGCAACATCCTGAATTAGAAGAAATATGCAGTTGTAAAGTTCAGAATCCAAAATTTGCTGCTTGCCTTCCCATTTCACCTCCAGGTCCTTAACTTAATCATTCTGGAGACACTGCAGTTCAAGCCACATCTAAGTCTGCCAGCAGGTCTTCCCTATTTATGAGTGGAGCACTATCCCTGGTCAGACCAGCCAACACTTGCATTAGGAGATATGCTAGAAGTATAATTACACCATTCCTGGAGAGCTTTAACTTTTCCCCAAGGATATGAAATCTTTCCCTGGCTAGTATAATTACATTGCATATAATAAGAATGGATGGTTAATGAGAGACAAAATTTTACATGGTTATAAAGTACAGTTATTCTCTGTTACCAGAGTTCTGAGAGATACATTTCATGGCCAAATACAAGGAAGTTTTTTTACTTACCAATTATATTTCACACAGGGCAATGTGTGCATTGAAGCTTTTTTGTGTGTTGCTTTCTAATATTCTGTAAATAATTTTCATTCGTATGGTAGCTGTACAAATATTAGTTATAATGAAACTACCTGCAGGAACAGAAACAGCATTTATCCTGTAGAATTTCAATGTATTCATGAAGATAGGAAATCTTTCTTTGGCTAATATAAGAATTCAAATTGAAATCTCATCCAAAAATCCACAGAAGTAAATATAGTTTATCTGCAAAAACTGCCTTTGAGCCATTAATAATCAATGACAAGTTGTTTTACTTCCAATCCAAAAAGAAGTAGCTCAAGGCAAGACAAGCTCTCCATTCTTCCCCAAACCTGGATGGCAGTAGAAATGTGACTTTGGATGAACCCACTTGGAGCAGCAGTTACAGTTTCTTCTATCCCTGGCAGCCAGGTAATAGATGCTCAAGGCTGTGGAATACCACAGTTGACAGGACGTTTGGAAAGAGTCCATATACACTTAGAACATAATTTTCCATTTATCTTAGTATAAGAAGGGGGAGAATGAGGGCTTCCACTATAAGCTCTGAAAAGGCAGAGAACTTATCCAGTGAAATAGTTTTGACTAATATTGATTAGTTTAGTGTTGACAGAAGAAAAGGACAATATCGCCTGGTAAACAGTCTAGTTTACTTAGTAAAGCTCTCTGTTTTCCTTGGAGAAATCCCAAGAATTGGCTAGGGTGAGCTCCACTTAGTTGATTGGATCTGGCACAACTATATCATGTAGTAAAATATTTTTTATGTACACTGAAAATTCAGACAGTAAGCTGTAAATCTCTCATGGTCATATATATGTTACAAAATCTCAGTGTTTGTCATCAAAGAAATTACAGTGCCTTAAAGTAAGCAATAAAAATATATTGTGTGAGAAAAGTTTACAAAATAATTTGGATTAGTAATGTGGACAAAAACAAATAGTTCTGTTATGCTGAAGTGGTGATTATAATCCAGGCTTTTTCTTTAGTTGAGATAAGGGCATTTTAACTATTTATCTAGATTTTAAAAATATTTCTTCAACCTGAAAATATAAGAAAAACCATTGTCAAGGAAATAAATAATGTCTAGATGCCATTTGAATATTTGTAATTTAATGGATGCTCCAAAATGTGATTACAGATGCACAGATGAGAATGAAAAACGTCTAATTAACTAACCATATAGCACTATAGAATTTGTCCTTTGTTATAAGTGAATACATCTATGAAAAAGGTTAGGCTCAGATGTAGTTTAGCTGAACCTGTGCAACTCAGTTTTAAATCTTTTACCTTCGTGTCCTTCTTCTCCTCATGGGTGTGTGTGTGTTGCTAGATTTTAAATTTTAATTTCTGCATTCCATTAAAAGGTAGGTACCTTTTTCATTATGCCAGTTTCCTTACTTACTTAGAAAGCCAGAAGAGAGCATATTTCCTAGTATTATTTGAAACAACTTAAAAACCTTGGCTCCTATAGGGATTTTAGTGTCACACTCATTCATGTTCCCCTGTGAGTGTCAGGTGCTAGTTTTGGTATGCAGGTTGAGATAGAAATCAAGCATAATCAAATGGATTTTTTACAGATTTTTTGGGTGCAACATAATTATAAATGAATATTATACACAGAAATGAATATTATACACAGAAAGGTCAATTAATTATCTTAAATCAAGATTAGTAGTTACAGTGATGTACTACCTATTTATCTAAAATTCTATTAAAACAATAGTCTTCCTGCCAGAAAATTTGACTTTGAAAAATCCATAGTTTAAGCAACTATCTGAATCATATAACAAGACTCAATTATACCAGGTGGTATTGACTGATATATTTGGTAATGTAATATAGATGCCAACCCTGACAAAATTTGTTAGTTCAAAAATAGGGCAAAATGCCATTTTATTGCAAAGCTAATGAAAAATATTGCTTACAGAATGATGAGACCCATCAAGCAGATTTATAGCATACGACGTTTGTAAGATCTCAAATATTTCAAAGAGATTGGAAGGCTTACACAAGGGCAATATGACTATTGTCTACTCAGTATAATGAACCAAAGAAAAAGGAGCTCTGACAATCAGACTTGCATGGTAGAGGGCTAGAAACTTTCTGAATAGTAGAGCTCTTAAAGAGAGCAGGCTGTTTCTTGAGCTTAGGCAGACGCTGTCATGGCTGGACCACCACCTGGATGTTTTGCAAGCTCCTCAATTCAAAGAGATACTGCTTGGGGGGATTAAAGACTGTGAGTCGGATTCAGTGAACCCAAATCCCAGCAGAAGTTTGGCAGAGGAGTGAGTCAGCTCCTGGGATGCCAGCATTAATGGCTGAGGTCCAGACACTAATCTCAGATGCACGGCACGTGTCGCCTCCTATCTCGATTAAGCCACGTCTGCGGCTTGCACACACAGCGCATAACAGCAGATTTTCTGAGGCATGTGCGGTTTCCAGTGCCATACGTTTTAGTTTAAAATCTGGTCCATAAGGTATGAGTATTTTGTTGGGCTTTTTTTTTCCTTCAGTTGTTTGATGAAGAAATAAAAACAAAAGAAATAGAAAGCAAAAATTTATTAACAGCACTCACCCTGTTTTACCCCTCTGGCTCCTTCATATTCTATTCCCCTCCTTCAAAAGGATTCAATCAGAACCACACCAAATATGCAAAGAAATTAAAGTAATAATAGAAGCAGCACAAGGAGATTATTTTGCTTCATTTGTTCTTGGGTATATGTGAGACATGACAGGATTCGATAAACTCAGAAGTATTTACTCTTTAAGCTAATTCTGCAGTGTTGTAAAACATGCAAACTGCAGGGTAGAGAGAAATAAGAGAGTCAGCATAGCAAAACTCGATTAGAAAGTTTGATTTGATTATCTGTTCCTTATTTGCATCACACTGCTGTTTCACTCCAAGCTACCTGACTGGAATATTTTCACTGCAATGTGAGTGTGGAAACCAAAGCTATCAGCAGAATAACAGGCTGCAGGAAGAACAGTGTTTTATGCTGGAACATTCCAGCACACTAATTGCTCCTTTGAAAATCATACTCCAAACATTTTCTTGCTTCATTTAATCTCTTGGTTTCAGTGGAAAATGTCCAGAAACAATGCAGTTGAGCTTGAGGATGAGAAATCAGAGACTGAGTGGCTGAAAAGTATCGTATGAGTGGATTGATGCAGTACCTTAATGTACTGGCCTTGAACTGTAGGAACTTCATGGTGAATTCAGCCAGATTAAGGAGAGTGAGAATCAATCAGTTTTAGATGGCTCTAAAAGTTGCAATAAAAGGAAAGATGGTGGTCTATTCATTGTCTAAGTCCAACACAGAAGACCCTTTTGTGTAAGAATGTTTAAAAAGACTCAACTAGAGAGGTTAGCTTGAAAAACAAGGAAGAAAACCACCTGACCCTTCTCTTCTTAGAAGAAGGCCCATTAGCTAAATTATTGATTTTGTACTTTACTTTTTTCTTTTTTTCCTCTTTTTTTCTCAGCAAGTATTTTTTGTATTGATCTCATTCTCTGTATTACATGAAACTCCTCAAAGTATTATCAGTTACATATTTAGCCCAGACTGGGAGGGCTAAGTGTAAGACTCATTAAAAAAGGTCCTGTCATATCAAATTTCACTTTTGGATAAGCTATTTTTAACCTTTCATATTATAGCATGGCAGGCACCAGAAAATAAATTACTTTTGGTTATTTATAAGTAAAAGAGTCTGTACAGGTTACATGTCAGTTTTTAAAACCATGTCCCTGTTTCACTCATGTATAACCACCAAAAAAGACATAAACGTTTAAACAGAAAATGACACCACTCTGCTTCTGAGATGATGTAATAAAGAATGCTCTTTACTGTCACTGTCCCTGATTCTGTATAAGCTTCTCTCTTGCACACTGGAATCATATATAATGTAGATGAGATTGGTAGGGCCAGAAATCTTAATTTATTTATTGTACAAGCATAATGCCAGCCACCTCCTGTTTTCATTATACCAATCTAATGCCAGCCATTTCCTGTTTTCATTAGACCATTGTAATGCTAGACTCCTACTGTTCTCATTAGTGCAGGACTGTGTAATGGCAACCACCTCATGTTTTCATTATAACAAAACTGTATGGTGCCAGCTGCCACTTACTTTACTTTACAGAAGAGCATTTGAATAGTCCATACTTTTTTCAAGAGAATATACACAGAGATGTCAAGGACCCTAGAAGTCTAAGGCCCCTAAGAAAAGGGTGGGAAACACCCTTCCTGACAATTTTGTTGCTGGAAGAATGGCAGAGTTTATAGAGAGTGTACAGAGAAGAGGTTAAAGGCTGGGGTTAAACTGTTGCGGAACATGGTTAAATTCTAGGAACCACCTTTCTGATCCATAATCTGTCTGATCTTCCTGAAGAAGATAAAAAGGTAGTTGCAATAGTTCAAGGTCTGGATTAGAGTTATAGGGAAATTCAAGTTAAATTCCTGGCTCTGGTACACATTGCCTGGGCAGACCATAACTTATAAATTCTGTCGTATTACTCCAGTTGTGACTGGTCTGGAGATAATAAGATTTTCTCTGTCCAAAATACTGTTTTGTTTTGCTTTGCTTTGCTTTGCTTCCATAATACCTTTGAAATATGAAACATTTCACTGCTTATCGGTAGCGCTTAAAAAGAAACTGTGACTCCTTCTTTAGAGTCTTGAAATGCCACTGTAATGATATTAAATAGCACTAAGAACTGCCTGATGACACAAAATCTTCCATTGAGGCATCTTAAAAACATAATTTGAAAGCTGAAAAGGTTCTGTTACTAAGGTACAGTTATGCCATTGTTGCATTGCAAAATATTAGGGCTATTTTTACTTTTATAATAGATATCAGAATAAAAGTTCCTCTAGTTTTAAAATAAATAGAAGTATAAGATGCTGTATTTTTTTTTACTGAAAAGGTTTGCTAGTTTTTTATAAAAAGTTTTTAATTTAGATGCTCAGGTTTCTCCTCATATTGAACATTATATCAATCTCAAAAAAAACCCTCCAAAATATCCTAGTGTCATTGCTCTGTAAAGGCTATGTAACTTCTATGTGGATACCCTGTAATACCACAGAAAAAAAAAACAACTACCTGGTTTACAAAAGGGGACTGCAGCCTCAGTTCTATAATGAATGAATGAGCTGCATATTAGTCATGAGGTAGAGCTACCACATCTCCTGGTACACACACATCTGCTGCCTCTATTGTGAAGCCTTGGGAGCTTCAAGTGCTTGCTATCAGGACCAGAAAAAGCACCGCAGTGAAGGCCTTTACTCTGTACCTGACCAAAATTATCAGTTCTGCACAGTGACTTTGGTTTTAATTATTTGTGTGATGCCAGCTTGTCATGTTTTATTGGTTGTATGTTTTAAAGATTTATAGCTTCACTGTAGCTCAGGAGAGGAGAAGAAAAGCTCTGTGGACATGTATTATGAAAATAAAATTTTACTGTTAGTATAAATACTGGTTGTGGTGGGTTGACATTGGCTGGACTCCAGGTGCCCACTGAACTGCCCTAAAGAGTCCCCTCCTCAGGAGGACAGGAGAGGGAGAAAATAAGATGCAAAAAACCATCATGGGAAAAGATAAGGGTGGTTTAATACAGGAAAAGCAAGACCATGTACAGAAGCAAAGGAAAACAAGATTTATTTTCTACTTCCCATCAGCAGGTGATGTCCAGCCCTTTTCTGGGAAGTAGGACTTCCCAGTACATGTAGCAGTTGCTCCAGAAGACGAATGTCATAAATAATGAATCTTTCCCGCCTCCTCCTTTCTCTTAGCTTTTATATCTGAGAAGATATCATATAGACTACCCCTTTGGTAATCTGTCCTGGCTATGTCCTGTGCCAAGGTCTTTCCCATCCCCAGTGTACTGTTGGGGGTGGGAGTGAGGGTGGAGTGTTGGAGAGGCAGCGCTGATGCTGTGCCAGCCCTGCTCAGCAGGAGCCAAACACTGGTGTGTTAACACCCCCTTTCCAGCTACCAGTGCAAAATACAGCACTGCAAGGGCTACTGTGGGGAAAATTAACTCCATCTCAGCCAGACCAAACACCCTGGCACTTACACTGATTTGTCTGGAAGAAAAGAGCTTTCAAAAGTGTCTTTGCTCTGTGTTTCCAGTCTTGATGGAAAAGTTGTATTTTCAAGAAAAGAGGAGTGTTCTTTGTCATTCTCAGATTGCTGTATTATTAACATCACTGAATAGAATAATTGACAGATGTATATAAGTTTTGCTAAAATGATTAAAAGCTCTGGAAATCATAACCTGTCAGTGTTCCCTGGGAAACAAAGACCTTTCCATCTGTTAGGGGACTCTGTAAAGGAATGTAATGAGTCACCTTTAAAATGACAGCTGTCACCCTTAGGATTTGAGTCTAGAAAGAAATGCAAAAAACCAATGAAATACATATGAACTGTCAATCAAAAATATCCTTAATTTGTTATTATTTTGATCACCTCACTCTGGGCAGGGTGTGATAACTTGTAATTTGTCTGTGATCTCTAGTGTCTGGATTAGGTCCAAGTCAATAGGAAGACAGTTATGTTTAGCAATGTTATAGTTTGATAAAGCACTGTATCCCTGCATATGTCTTTGCACATTTTCTGTCACAGTCTTCACAATGAATAAAATTTTACAAGGATAGTGGCATGATAGCAGCACATTTGAAAATTACTTCTGAGTTGTGGAAACCCAATAAAATGGAAACTGAGTGATGGAACTGAAGGATGTGAGGGGGGTTGGCACACTTCTAGTTCAGTTGCAAAGATGGTGAACTGTCTGTGTACCCTTCCCCTTTTATATTTAAGTTGTTTTGGTAACTGTAAGTGATTTGTCTTCTACAACTTTTCCTGTTTCTGATACATTTTCTGAGCTAAGGCAGGTGGAGCCATAACAGTTTCTGTGAAATAAAATGCAAATTCTGTTATGCTAATGGACCACTAAGAACTGAATTAGATTAAGCACTGGTGGTAAATCAGCAATTATACTGCTTTTGGTTTTTTTTTAATAGCAAGATTCCAGCAGAAATAAAATTCAGTGCTAGTCACCACTAGAGGAGAAAGCCTAGGGCTGCTGATGTGCTTTACTGAATTTAGTATACATTTTACCACCACTCAGATGCAGTCTTTAAAACCAAGGATGCTGAGCAAAGTGCTTTGAGTCAGCTGGTAACACAGTATATTAATTACAGCTCATAATAACTTCCATTTTTACATAATTGTTGCATGGTTGTACATGTTATGCCAAATAAAATCCTCAGTCTTGACTGGTGATTGTGATTAATATTTATGCTGCTGTTAAAAATGAGCATGCTTTTAGCTTCACTGATGCTGAAGATTTTCTGGAGTATTTATAAAATGCAACAAAAATAATAACTAAAGAAGTTCCCAAACTGAGCAAGCAGGTGCTTCTTCGAATAGAGTTCTGATTTTTATCTGGCTGCAAGAAAGCATTCTGTGCTAACAAACACAAGCATTGAACCAGGATTGGTCTTTCTCCAGACCACCCTTCAAGGCTTGGAAGTGTCAACTAGCATTTGCTAGTGTGCCTTATAAACACTCAGGGTGAAGGAAATAAAGTGAATGAGGGGAGCTGGCATCCACATACAAGAAGCTATGGGATTCAAGATTTGGCAGCTGCACCTGGTGGCTCCTTGCAGTTGAGTGTTGTCATTGCCCATAGAAGCTTGAAATTTTTCCAGGCAGGAGGGGATGTGAACATCACCTTAGACTACAGGAATTACTGGTTATCAGCAGAGCCGTCTCAGGTTTACATTCTTGATCCCACAGTAAGCTTGGCAAATCTCCATGAAAGCTTTTTGAATAAGAGTGCTCAATTCAGACGTCCTCCAATTGTTTGTACTTCTCCTACTGTTGCAGTAATATGATGGGCCCCCGACATTTCACCTCTGCTAAAGGGATAAGTTGTAATAGGAACTGGAAGTCTCCCTCAAGCATAGTATTCCCTTTCCTATCTTCCTTCCTATCTACTGCTAGCCACATTCACACCACAGCTGCAATGGTTTTACAATTTAGCAGTGCACAGGTGGTTATTAATAAGTGCAGAAGTAGGAATCTTTTTTAAAAAGGATTTATTTGGAAATTAAAGGACTGACTGTGCTTGTCATTATACAGACTTTACCTGGGTTTCTAAAACTTCTATTACCCTCTGCTATTTTAGTCCACTGGGACAAGTGTATTTAGAAAAGAACAGTGCTGGATTTATAATCATCAACCGTGTCACTCAACTGTGTTGTGGAGGGAAAAGAGGGAAAACTGAGAAGACTGTCAAAAAGCAAGGATATATTTACTATTTTTCCTGGGGGTTTTTTTGTTTTGGTTTTTTTCTTTTTTTTGGTGGGGGGGGGGGGAGATGTGCAGGGAAGAAGAGGAGGCTCTGGAGCCTACTTTTCAAAAACTCTTACTTTTGCAAACAATGGGTGTTGTTTTCCTTTTAAAGGATTGCTGTGTCTTACTTTCACATGTCCAAAAAGATGTACTAACAAAATCGACCTTCTTTCCATATTGGATCCCTAACAAGTCCCCTATACAGACTCTGCTAAGGCAGTATTGGAGGGCTGAGTGGCAGCGAGCTGGTATATATATACCAGGGAGCTTGGTTCACATACACTGGCTGATGGTGCTGTAAAAATTATTATGGAAGCCTAATTACTGACCTCTGGAATCTCTTACAGAAGAAGACAGCACAAAAGGAACCTAGAGTCTGAACAGGACCCTTATTCCTGTGCGCTCCACTAGTACTACAGCCCTTAAACTAAGGCAAACCCTCAGTGCTTTTAAGAAGCTTATCTTGTGGTCAAAGATAAAAGCTTATTAACAGTTACTAATCTCTGTTCTAAATCTCTTATAATACAATGGTACTGTAATGTTGTTAAAATAGTTTCACATGTATTCTTTTCTGCTGTATTTACTATATTCACTTGGTATTATACAAATCCTTATTAAATGATATAGCAGTGCTTATATTAATTTTGTTCTCAATTTAAAATGAGGCACAAGGGAACAGAGAATCATTCCTATAGCCAATACATCTTCAAGCACAGAAACTCAAAGGGTATTCAGAGTAAATACAATTTCTCATCCGATCTAAGACATAAATACAGTCCTTAAACATATACTCATAATGAAATATCACTGCTTTGAACTGCATTATAGTTAGAGGATATTAAATGTATTAGTTATCCAGAATATACATATCAGATTTTTTTTTCCTCATAATTTCAGTACAAAAAATCCTAAAAGAAGTAATTTTCACTGAAGATTAAATGGCTATATGTTTAGTTATCAAGAAAAGATTCTTAATTAGAAGTGCCTAGTTTATTGCAATACTCCTAATAAGATCCCCCACTGAACTCACAATAGTGAATGAAGAATTTGTTCATAAAAATGTAAGTATTTTAACTGGAAAACAAAAATATTGTTTTAATATAGTTCAGCAGATTTAATCAAATTTTAAACCAAAGAATTTTAAGAAATAAATTGAGGTCTTAGCTAAAAATATTACAATTAATATTTTTTATTATATGGTAAGAATTGTGAAATATCTTTGAAGACAAATAAGAAACTACTGTAAATTCTCTACATTAGATAAATTTTCAGTGTAAAGAATTTTAAATGGTCATATAAAAAGAAAGGAGTGGCGACTATTAAAGGGGACACTTGTAGAAATCATTACAGTATGCAGCATCATAATCGATGCCTGTTGTACAAGGCTTAAAAAATATATGCAAAAAATATATTCCCTATAGACAGTAACAACAGAAATAGATAAATGTCATTTTCTGATGGTCAGACACGCATGGTGTTTCTGTTTCAATGCTGATGCCAGCCTAGTGATCCATTTTTATCACTCTCAAATCAAGCCATTGTAAAGACTTCTGCATGAGATTGCCCTTAAGAAGAGGGAAAATGTGCAGGTATTATAAAATGTAGTTGCAAATTTGTTAAGAAGTATTTCTTCTTGCAAACATTTCTGTACTGCAACAGCAATCAAGTGATTTCCAGATACAACTTCAATGTTGCCTTTAACTTGGAAAACATTGTGGATTACTGGCTAACTGTTCCCCTAGTTCCCTGGCAGCAGTTCAGTAAGTGCACTATAATAAAATTTCTATGGAGTTAGTGTTCAAAGTATTAAATAAAATATGTTTTCAGAAATGGAATTTTCAATATTCCATTCCTCAGTAGGTCAAAATCTGAATCTGTTGTCCAGTCATCTATGTTTCAGGCTGATTCTATATTATTAACTCTTATGAAGATAAATTTTGGAATGTTTACAGACATATTGGAGTCTTGCCCAAATCAAAGGTATTATCTCTAGCCTAAAGAACCTAAAGAGGGGAGCCATGTCAGGACACCATTTTCAGAAAGTAACAAAGGGCCCAAAATTTGGCTAGTATATATTTTGGAATAAAAATCTTCTTAAAAATATTAGAAATAATTTGTCTCCCAGACAGAGAAAAATGTTTCCCCAAAATTTGAACTAAATATTTTTGTGAGCCAGGCATTATTGGGAACCATCACCAATAAATAAATCAAGATGCTCAGCTCTTTTCCCTGATTCATAACATATGCATTACTGAATATACATCTCAGAAAATTCTTAGATGGCTCATTAATTCCCTGATCCATTTCTTCATGCACTACTGAAACTAAGGTGACCTTTCACAAATCAAACTATGCATACAGCAGACAGTTGTCCTTTCTACTGGAGAAATTTCATTTTTAGGGAAACATTACTAACTGAAGAAATAAGCTTTCAGCTGCTTTCATGTCTTAGACTCAATAAAGGATAAAGATAGGGTATTTATCCCATGAGTGAGCACCCTGAAGCAGTAATACGTGGTAGGCTTAAAGGAGATCTAAGAATCTCTGTTTGACAGACTGGCCACTTTCCAAATGAGAAATCAATGACTCTGTATTCTGGGTAAAGAAAAGCCAGGATGGTTTATGACTTGTTCTACAGATACTGTGGATCCAGCCAAGCTCTGAATCACACACAGTTGAAGACAGTAAAAGTAACATCCCATGTCCAGCGAGGTCAGCAGCAGCATAAGGTACATTCTGTCAGGACTCTGCACAGACAGTGGCTTGCTAGATTTTGAAAATCAGCCTGTAGAAAGACAAGTAAATGTAGCAGGAAAAAGGGGAGATAACATTGTTGGGTTTCAGTGCCTAGGAGGGGCAGCTAACTAGATGCAGGCTGGTTTTGTGTCTGGCAAGGAGAATTGCAGAAAAAAATGCCAAGTGTAAAAGATATTTCTGTCTGCAGGAATAGCACACACCTTTATAACACCTCTAGTATTCTGAACAAACTGAAATGCTATTTAGCTGTCAAATGCAATGCCAATAATACTTAATTACTGTTAAAAAAACCAAACAACTAAACAACCAAAAGTCACACAACTCTCTACTTAAAAAAAACAGAAAAAACCCCCACACCAAAAAAGCCCCAAACCAAACCAACCGAACAAAAACAAACAAACAAAACCCCCTAAAAGATCTGGTATACAGGCTTTACACTGCTTGGTATGTCATTGCTACAATCACATACGAGCAGACAGAGAGTGCCACACATTCTGAGGGATTGATCATATTGCCCGAATACATCAAAACCCAACCAAACAAAAGAGGTTAATGGAAGTGTTCAATTATAACAACAAACTCAAAAAAACAGACATAGGACTTAGTAATATTTTTCCCAGCAATTTGTCACATTGTTTACAGCAACATGAATAAAATTACTCACACTCTTAAGAAGGACACATTTAAAAATAAAAAGGCAAAAACCAATCCTTTGCATTCTTCAGGGTGTCCTTCTCCACCTGTATACTCAACCAGTGTTTTAATCTCTCCTGTTGGGCTGACAGTCTTTGAGAACTTACAGCCCCATTTACGTTTTTGGGGAACTCACACCAGTGTACTAAACCAAAATATCCTTTATTCAGCTCCATGTTTCTATGAGCAAATAACAGCCTGTAGGGATTCAGTGCATCAGCTGCTTAAAAGATAAACCTACCCAGCTTGATGAAAACTCTTCGCCACTTTCCTGTTGAGAGAAAACGGTTACACATTTCTAATAAATGAAGCAGGAACTGTCATTTTTTTGGCAAACTGATAACTAGCTGTAACAGCCGCATTGCCACAAGTTGCTTTTCCAAAGTAATTACCATCAGGCTCCCTGTGGTATGCAGTGTTTAACACATTTCTTCTGTGTTAATGAATGCAAAAGCAGGCAACACCACTATTAGTAATCGCTTTTTATTCGTAGTCCTCATTTTCCAGATAGGTCACATTAAACACAGCCATTAAACAATAGCGGTTGAGAAAATCCATACAATGTATGCTGCTTTTGTTTGGTTTTTTTGTGTCATTCACCAGTCATTGGTGCAACTTTGAGCCATATGGGGAGACAGGGGCTGATAAATGAGAATGCCAACCTGTATCACAATTGGGCCAGAAAAGTCAAAACCTTAATCAGATTTCATTCAATTACACTTCAAGTCAACAAATCTTGATAGCCAAAACTCCCATTTAAATTAATGCAATAATAATCACTGCCTGATGTCAAAAGAAAGCAATTAAACAATAATGAGTGGGTGTATGTTATGCTAGGCTTCAGACTCCTCCTTGACCTCAGCAATTTCCTGTCCATTTGACAGCAAGCAGCATGAAAGCTTGTTTGAATGGTGTATCTTGCTCCATTATGAGCAATGTTTGACTTCTAGGGGTAACTTGAATTGGGAAACCTGAATTCTTAAGTGGCAAATCACTGTTCAGGAGAATCGCTTCATAAATACGCCAATTAAAAAAAAAAAAAGGAAAAAAGAGGTCTGATTTTGAGTTCTGATTTGATTGGCCAATTGTATAAGGAACTCCCAGTTGCTGGCTTTTGTTAATTAAAAAAAGATACAGAATGCCTTATTTACTATTCACAGTGTACAGTATACATTTATTAGTTGCTTAACTTGCCTCCATTAACTCCAACTTTCCTTTTGTAATCTTGTGGCAGATATTTTCTTTCAGTCTTATTCAGTATGTATGTAAAAAAATGAGAGAAATAACTCATAAACGTTATCTTACATTGCTGCTTCTTTCTCCAATGGTGATAGCAGAGATACCACGAGAAAAAAACCACTTTAAATTCTTTTGTGTGCAGTACGTCTTTCACACACAATCATGTTAATTTTGACTGAACCAGCAAAAGTCACATTGTATAAGCTCTGCTGGTTTATTGATTCATTATGTATCCATTCTAAATTGTGAAATACATTTTTTAACTTGGGATATTCTTATACTGGGAAGCAGTATGCCAGAGTTCTACAAAACAAGGCAGTGGAAAGCCAAATTAAATAAAAGCAAGATTTCCTAAAGTCTTCTATAAAGCTGTGAGTCATGAATTCTGAATTACCTCAGAGTGGTAAATAAATAATCACTACTAAATACAGATAATGTGTTAAACAGCTAAAGCTAGTAAATCACTAGTGACAGAGAGCCTTAAGGTAAATTCCTCTTACATTGGCACAGCCCTTTCTCAGAATGTTGTGGTTTTATGTCTTCAGAAACATACAATGAATTGTACAATTGGTTACTCAGTGTTAAAATAATTTATAAAATACACAAATCTCCATCACTTGACTGCATTTACATACTGGCTTAGATTTTGCTGAAAAATGGATCTCACTGGCAGAGCTAAAGACTTGGTGCACAGACACTGAAGTGATGGGCACCATGGAAATACGTACAAAAGACTGATCAAACAATAAGAAATCCTCTCCACTATGGAATTTCAAGCTATCAAGCTATCAAGCAAAACCAATCTCGGGTCTCCTGGCCAAAAAAAAAAAAAATTATATAACACAGACAACACCACATTTTAGATACATAAATTGTCCAAAACATGGAGAGTAGCTTGATAAGACATGTACAAGATCCTTCTTTTTGTGTGTAAATGTAGACTTTTTTAACAGGAGTTAAAAGCAAACTGTCAGAATTGTCATCTCCCAAAGACAATTCATTGTAGGACTGACTACTTAAAATTACCATTTAGATGCAATCCCAAAACCAAAATAGGTTGTTGGGTCAACTTTGTTTCTTGAACTGATAAAAAACTATGGCTTGTGGTATTTCAGATTGCCAACCCCTTTTATAAATGTTTTTATAGTACAGATTTAATTCAAGAAAA
Source organism: Acanthornis magna (assembly GCA_036785705.1). Taxonomy (NCBI): domain Eukaryota; kingdom Metazoa; phylum Chordata; class Aves; order Passeriformes; family Acanthizidae; genus Acanthornis; species Acanthornis magna. The sequence goes on along the minus strand of JAWUZG010000090.1, from coordinate 26,491,272 downwards.
CAAATACATAGTTTTTAAACAATGTGCCATAGTGGTATTTCCAGCAGAGTATCTGAAGTATATATGGGACAAATCCTGAGCTAAACATTTTATTTTTCTGCTCCTTCTTGTTCTGTGGAAGTTCATTTTGAATATTTGTTGTTTTCTAAGTTTCATCTGAAAGTAATTTTGAATTTTTCAAATGCATTAAAAACATTCTTAGGAAACAATAATAAAAAGTAGAAACTATATCCCAAGTTATTCTAAGTTATTCTGCAAATATTATTCAGATCAAGCGAAACCCTGACTAAAAACACCCCCCAGAATAAGCAGTATTTATCTAGAACTGCAGTAAGCAATTGCACTTTCTAAAGAAACAAATACTGCTCATGGCACATTGGCACTGATGTATTCAGCTTTATAAACCTAATACCAAAACTTTGAAAATGGTGGTATCTCAGAAGAAGTCAATCAAATATCCTACATTGAACAGGCTGGCTGCATGTGTTAGGGAAAAAAAAACAAACCCAAGGAGGTTACAGATGTTGGTTCGAGTGAAATTTTTGTTATCAAACATGGGTTTGCAATAGAAGCTTCTACAAGGACTTGCACATAACCGTGACTGATGGATGTATTTGTAGGCTGTTCAGTTAGCTCCATCAGCTCACTCAAACACATTTTGAACAGATTATGTACTGCAGTACTTCGTAGACCATACATTAAACAAGAGACTTTGCTCTGAGGCGCTGCTTCCCATATTCCATGGGGAAAAGGAAGCAGGAAAAACAAAACTCATAGAGTTCGACAGCTACCGAGGCAACACTTGCCATTTACAATATAAGCCCAAATATTTTTGCAACACAACTATATATTAATTTAATAAAATACACAATATAGCTCTTATACACTTAACAATTTGGCTCATATGCACTGAATCTGCAATAAATCAATAAAAATATGTCATTTGATGTAAACACACTGAATCTTCTTACATTTGCACATTTAAATGACCATGTGATTTTTGTGGATGTCTGACATTTTCACTTTCCTGAGCTATTTTAGTGTCCACAAATGAATTAAAAAAGTGTTAATAATGTTAATTTCTTTTCTGTATTACCCTTAAGGTAACTCTTTTTTCCCCCAAACTTTATTTTCCTTCCTTTTTTTTTTTATTCTTTTTTAACTTATCACTAACTATTTATAGCTTTGTTGGACACTAAAACGCTAAATAGATATTAAAATCTTTTTTTTTTTTTTCATTTTATCCAGTGAATTAGCTTATGTGTGTGCAGGACAAGATGGACTATATCATTTTACATTTAACCTTAATATGATATGTAGTGTTTCATTAATGATGAGGATATGTTTTCTTGAATAATGATCTGGAATGGTTCTTTTTGTTTTATTGTTCTTTTTTTTTTTTTTTTCATATTTGTGGCAGATAACTTTGTACATAAATGTTTACCACAAATGAATGTTAATGTTTGGTGTCACTTGGACTACTACAAGAACTCTTTATAAGACTTTCAGTAGAAGCCTGTGGTGGCTGCTGGAAATTCACCACAGATCAGCTTTATTCAACCCTGTTTTTCTTGGGGTTTATACGTAAACAGTAAAGTCAGCATCAGCTATTGAGGACAGTCTTAAAGTATCAGACGTATTTCCATTCCATCTTTCTCACACCTTCCTATCAGATTGTCAAAATGGCACTGTCTTTCCTTCTTTCATTTTGTTCTTGGTGTACTTGACTCTGTCCTAATGAAAGTTTGGTCGAAATGAAACCAGTGTTATCTGTCAAAAAGAAAGAGCAGTGAAAAGAACATACTTGTGGGCACTTCAGATGTTCACTAAAAGCCTTAAAGCAGCATTGGTCTTCCTTCATTCCTGTAATTCTGTTACAACCAGGGAATTTATTTATTTATTTACTTTTAATCAGCAGAAGAGGAATGCAACTGCCAGCCTGTCCGTATTTTCCCCCTCACTTTCTGATGGCCACAGGGTCGTTTCCCCTACAGTCCTGCAAGAGCTTGTCTATTTCTCTCACAACTTCCTCGGCATCCACCGACTCCCTGCCTAGATCCCGGGCTGAACGGTCTAACTGCTCCAGAACAGAGTCCATCTCACTTGAGTCTCGGCTCACTCGGGAATGCACGTCTGCAAAGGCCCTAGCCATCTGATCTGATGCAATGAAGGAAGCGTCCTTTGACTGTTTACTGGGCGATAGATACTGACTGTCAGTTGACAAGTACTGGCTGCTTGGTTCAGCCAAGGCTCCTGATTTCACTTCACAACCATCCAGTGGTCCTTTTGTTGAGGTGCAAGGCTCAATGCATGTCTTGGTTGGGCTGCTCGATGCTGAGGGAACCTCCTGAAGCAGAGGACTCAGGGCACGTTTGGCTTTTAAGTAAGGTTTAACATTGGCAATGAGAATAGTGTGCTCTCTCTTGTCTTTCCCAAATGTACAAAAAGTCTTTTTCCCAGTGGGATTCACAGTTTCATATGTTTCAGTCTCAACATTAGCTTCAACTGTGGGTACAAAGAGATTTGTGCGATAATCTGCATTCTCAGCCTGACTGGCTGCAGGGAACTGTGGCATCCAACACCTGTCAGAATGACCAAGCACTCTGCATTCATCTGTGCAGTTAACACATTCTTCTTGTTCTGCAAAACAAAGGAGAAAGAGAAAAAACTCTAATTATAAGTGGATTTATTTAGACTAATGGATAGGCTGTGATCACCACATGACAGGCTTACTTGACATCTGGTTTCTTAATTATGGAGAAAAAGAAGAAGCTATAATTAAAATATTTCAGAAGGTTTGCATAAACCTGTTAGTTGAGACAATAGATTTATTTAACTCTTCTCCACATATTAAAGCATTCACACAGCCCAATGGAAGTATAAAGGGGTCATTAGAGAATCATTCTCAGTGGAATTGAGCTTCATCTGTAAACTAATCTGCTGTAGAAATCTTTTAGGCTTTGTTCTGTAAAACTCATACTAGAAAAGAGTGAACAGCACTTAGGGAACTCAAAAGGAATTATAAGGATTAATTTTTCAAATCAAATAACTGAGCAGTGACTGCCTTTCTGGAAATACAAACACTTCATAAAAATCAGCAAGCTGTTTTTTCTTTTTTGTCACCTCCATTTCATTTGTAATTGCTATGTTGTGTGACAGCACAAAATAAAAAGGTTTTCTTAAAAAGCCTACTTTTCCTGCTGAGAACAGAGAACGAGAATCTTCCATCAGTATGCATTAAATATAAGCTTGTCAAAAAGTGCATATTGCAATTTTATTAGACATGAGTATGGATCATGTAATCAGTTTTCCCCTTTTTTGTTTTGGTGCAAGTAAGTGAAAATGGATTTTCTCAATACATACAATTTGGAAGAATGTCAAACCGTGACACACTATTTGAACTGATGATGTTTTCAGATAGGATTTCTATATCCTTATTTCTTTCAAGGAATATAGTTAAATGGGATTCATTTGCTACATTTTTAGAACATAAGTTTTGATACTTCCTGTCCTACAATTCAGAGAAAACTTCTTTAAATACCCTGGCTTGTGTGTAATTTATGTTAGTAAGTTATATTTGGGCCAACATTTACCATCTTATAATTGTACTCACGAATCTAACCAAGTATCAGGGATAAGAAAAATAATAAATAGAATAAATCCTTTTATCATCTCTAGGTTTCAGTTAACTATACATTGATCTTTAGCTATTAAGCACTTTTCTTTCACAAAATGGGCAGATGGGTTCAATACTAATTTTATTTGAGTAATTTAGTATTTAAAAAATGCCTGGAATTCCAGTTAGACAAAAAACTGTTCATATACCTTTAAATAGAAGGATGAAACACACGTACAGAAACATGAACAAGTCTTCAGAAAAGCAGAAAAAAACATGTTGACCCAAAGATGGGGAGAATTTAAGCAACCATCATCTTTCTAAATTAGAAAATAAATTCCTAGTAATCTTATATCACCACCAGATTAATGGATGATTACATTGCAGAAACATGAGAAAAGAAACAGCAAAGGTGATCTATAAGAACCCAAGAGTGTAAGCAGTTTGTCACATTTCTAAAAAGATATGAATAAACAGGACCTATTAAACTAAAATTGTGTTATGTCACAGTGATGTTAAACTGGGATGAGATAATTTGCTCAGAACTGATACTTGTTAATGATACAGTTGTGTGAAAAATGTCATTCTATACATGTGCTCCCTTCCTTGAAGACTAAAATCTAAGTCTGGTGTAATCACTGAAAAAATACCAAAAGCAAGAGAGAATTAAGTACAGGGACAGCAGAACAAAGTGATTGTTGAGGAAAAGGATGTAACATAAAGGCTTTAATTACAAAATACATAGAGGTGAGTTAGCTCCAGCTGTGTACCTGGTAAAATCATGGAACAGATCTTCCTGGAAGATGCATCAAAACATTTGGAAGACAGGGAGTGATTAGACAAAGACATCAAGGCCTCACTGAGGGCTGATTGTGGCTAACTAAACTGGTGGCTTTCTGCAATGGAGTGACTGCATCAGTGGACAAGGTAAAGTCTTCTGTCAGGCCTTTGATATGGTCAAATATTGATATGGCCACAATCTTCTTGGTGCGAATTGGAGAGAGATGGATTTGATGATGGACGGTCAGATCAATAAGGCTGGATGGTCACATGCAAAGACTTGCAGTCAATGGCTCAATGTCCAAGTGGAAACCAGTAATGAGAGGTGTCCCTCCAGGGTCTACATTGGGACCAACATTATTTATTATCTGTATTAATGAGATGGACAATGGAATTGAGTGAACCCTCAGATGACAACAAGCTGAGTGGTGCATCTGATTTGCTGGAGGGAAGGGTTGCCATCCAGAGGGACCGTGAGAGGCTTGAGAGGTGGGGGCCATGTGAACATCATGAAGTTCAACAAGTCCAAGTGCAAGGTCCTGCATCTGGGTTGGAGAATTCACCAGACTGGAGGATGGATGGATTGAGAGCAGACCTGTTGAGAAGGATTGGGGATACCGGTGGATGAAAAGTCAGATATGAGCCAGCAGTGTGTGCTCGCAGCCTGGACAGCCAATTGTGTTCTGGGCTGCATAAACTGAAAGAATGCATATTTAGATTGTATACGAGGTAGAAACTCTTTGATATGAGGGTAGTAAGACACTGGAACAGATTTCACAAAGAAACTAGGGATGTCCCATCACTGGAAGATTTCAAAGTCAGGGTGGACCGGACCCTGAACAACCTGACCTAGTGATGGACATTCCTGCCCATGGTAGATATTTCAAGGTCCTTTCTGACCCAAACCCATGATTTCCAAGAAAAACTAATCCACACACTGGTTTTAGTGTACAATAAAACAACCCCAACCTTGTGACTAACACAGTGGCAGAACTGAAATAATTTAAGGAAGAAATTTAAGCTTGTTGTGTTTGATTTCACTTGAATGAGATGGCACTGATATGCATAACTGCAGAGACAACACGTGTGTGGCAATTGCTTAATTAAATGGGAGCCATACAAATGAAGGACATTGCTATACATCTCATTCCACCCATTAGTTCACTTCCAGTAAAGTTCTCTGCATCTAGTTTTCCGGAGCTTCTACAGCATCAAACAGCTGCTGCTTAAAACAGCCAGTGAAACTACTACTCTCTCTCTCTAAAAAAAACCAACTCAAACTCCTCCTCTTCCTCCTCCAAAAAACCCACCCAGAAACATAAAGCTCCACAAAACAAAAAAAATCAACAGATTTAAAAAAACACATGATGTCGGAGCATTGGAGAGGAAGGTTCTCAGCTGCAGCATGGGATGGGCAAGAGTTATTACTAGGCAGGGTTGATTACATTTTATCCCAGAAATCCTGCAGAAATAAATAAATAAAGAAATAAGGGCCCCAAACCCAACCCTTGCAATTCTAATGCTAGAACTTTGGATTTTGCAGTTGCTTGCTATTAAATAATTTTGTTTTTTTCTCATCTTCCTCATCCTTCAGAGTAGATTTGCAGAAAGCTCAGACTCTAGCTTTAAAAGTAGACTTACAGAGTAAGGAGAAGTTGGTGTTTTCTTTAGGATTTTCCCTAACAATATCTAAAGTTATTTTTCACTTATACGGAATTCATGACAATGCTGAGTAAAAGCTTTCTGGCATTTTTAAAGGTTTACCTAAACAACTAATCAGCTTTCTGACTAACGTTTATGTTGTAAGCCTAACTATCCTTTGTATGGATATTTGTAAACAATTTTGTTGCTTTATAACAAAAGACAAAAAAACCCCTTTGCATCTTAGCTGCCATAAAATGCTCAGAATTGCACAATCAATGGACCAGTACTTTTCCCTGCTCCTCTCTTTTCAATTATTCTATCAAAGTAAGATCCCTCTTTGCACCTTCCTTTCTCACAGAAAAATAACCCAAACATTACAGTCTATTTCATTGTACCACAAAAAGGCCATCTGTAGAGGAAAACACTTCCTATCATTGGTGGTAGCTCTATGACATATTTCCTTAAAAGGCATTAAATAAATAAATATATAAATAAATATTCATATATATCTAAATACAATTCTGGGCTATCTACATTGACTATATAAATAAATAAATAAATAAATAAATAAATAAATAAATAAATATATATATATATATATGAAATACAGAACTGGGAAATTCTATTTTGACACTGAGTCTCTCTCTAAAACTCGACTGAACTTTATTTCTTAAAAAAAAAAAATTCCCTAAACTGAGACTGAAACAAACAAACTCAAGATGAAAGGCAATGATCAGAGAAGTTCTCAGTCACTGGAAATAAGTATTGTAAACTTATTCAGCAGGTGTTCAGTACTGTGCCAAAAATTATGCTTTCAGATTTTCAACACTCATTAGGTTAATTTGTTGCAACCAAGTTATGTTTGAAGATTGACATTTTTAGCTCTCACACACGTGCATACACATACAATGCTATGAGGAAGGGCCTTACACAGTGTTTACATTATTCATTACTGCCAACAAAAATACAAAGTTTGCCGGCGATCTCTAAGTGAAAGAGATATATATCATATAGCATATATATGGTGTGTTCATATTGCATGCTGTATCTTCTTTCCCTTTCTCAGTTCCTGTATTTGTTACAGGAAAATAAAGCAATATTTATACTTGCATTCCTACTCAGTGTATTGACTACCTTTCCATTTCTGCTCCCTGGACATTGTAGCAGTGACTGAATTAAATATGAAGGCAAAAAAGAAGAAAATAAAAATACTGAATGACCTTGAATTGAAACCCACTTACATTGCATGAGCTTTGGTGCTCTAGCCTTGAAAATCTCTGTCTTTTCACTTCACTCTTTTATGTCACATCATAGGGAACGGGTTTTGAGTATTGATTATCATACATTATAAGCTGCTTGTCTCACCATTAGCCTGTAATTTTGACTGCTACAGCTAGCACACAGTGAAGAAAATCGAACAGGGACTTTTGTATTTGCAGAAACTGCAAACACAAAGTAGGGAACTATCACCACCAAGGGCCAAATTAGTACATATGAGAAAATAGAATCAATTTAAAGGCAAATTTATAAATATGTCTATGTAAAATAGGTCATATGCTGTGCTGTACAGCAAGATGTGCTGTTAGAGTGATATGCACCATCGGTCTTTATCTCTCTGCTTGTCTCCCTCCTGTTGAAAATAAACCCTTAACAGTGCATGTGTGTACAATAAACAGAAGTAGTCTAGAGGTTTTCCTAACTCTCTGGAGCTTTAAGGGTAAACAGTCAGAAGTGCTTTATGCACTTAGGGGAGAACATACACGAAAATAGAACTGCTAAATTATCAGCTGTAGAAAGAAAAGGAAACAAGCTATCTGTAAACAACAGTCGCCTAGATAGGAAACGTATTCTGGACGGAAATTTAAAGATGGTGTAGGATTAAAGTTATATTGGTAACATATAAAATGCAATGCAAGGTATGTAATTTGGTACAGCATATCTTACATATATTATTCTATTACCAGAGGAGCTATATTTAACATCTGCCTTCCATAACAAGCAAAAAAAATTATACTTTTATTGTGGTATCTACGATTTGCTACACTTTCTTTATAAATATTGTGAAAAGAATTAATTATGGGTTCTGATTTCACCCTAAATATATTGCACTATAAAGTTAATTAATTAATGTTTTAGATAGCTGGCTCCTTTCAATGGCTAAGACAGAGATACCTTATTTTGACTCACTAATTATATGAAATTTGCATAATGATAACAAAGAAGAAGCTCAAGAATTTTTTTTTTTAAACAGTGACTCAGGGTGGCCAAATCAAGTCAATAAATACAATATTTTCTGCAATTTAACTAGACCCTAATTATTTAAATTACACATACATACAAAGCAGAAAAACAAATGTAAAGTAAAGATCAACATGCAAACATTTCCAGTAAATATTTTATGTACTATTACAGGATGAAGAACACTATAGTCTGTCTTGAAGCACTCCATATAATTTAATACTAAATGTCAAGACTCTCGTATATGGGAAATCAGACTATAAATATATGTATAAGCACAAATACATATACGTTTTAATATACATTTATGTAAATAAGTGTATCTACATATATTTAAAGTTTGATTTCCCATATACACAAGCTCGGATATATGACTAGGCATAGATTCAGACCTACACCTAGACCTATGCCATCCTATTTCTCACAAAACCTGTAAATTTTTAAATGAAATTGTATGCGAAGTTAAAAGAGCCAGACAGAGTTCAGATCATTATAATTTATAAGATTTCAACTGGTAAAGAATCATTCAAGTGCGTTCTTTTCCAAGAACTTCTTAATCACAAAATATTTTAAAATGTGTTTTTTTATTGCCATTTGTTCATTGATAAAGACTAAATAAGAATATGGCTAGATAAGTACATGAGTAACAGTAAGTGTTTTTAAATGTCAATACCTTTTGTTATTTTTCATTGTCTTAGGAAAGCCTATCTTTCAGATATTTTTTTTTCTCTTTCAACGGGGGATGTCTAGTTTTTATTATTGAATAAACACCTTTTTCCAACTGACGGTTTTTGTAATTCCTTTCTATAAATATGGAAACTAAAAGTAAGCACTAATTGCCAGGGATGGTTCACAGCTTGATTCAGTTGACTGGAATGACTATCAACTAACAGGTCCAAATAAAAAATAAACCAGAGGACCCATTGCAAAATACATGCTGCATTCTTTTTGAAAGCATGCAGTTTCACAATACCTTCACTCTTTAAATGCTTTATTCTTCATTGCATTACAGAGTGAATAGTAAAGCACATCTTTGATGACCCTCATTTCACATGACAAAGATCTGCCTATGAATGCAAACATAGAGTTCACACTGGCTTGCCTAGGAGAATGATTTCTTTCACCCTTGATGTTGTGTACTAGTGTTCATTATTGAAAATATTTCCATTTAGAATTTACTCACTAATGAAACAAGGTGCAAAATTCTCTCTCTGATCTAACCACAAAACACACTGTCCTTTACTGTGAGGATGGTGGGGCACTGGAACAGGTTGTTCCATTCCTGGAAGTGTCCAAGGCTGGATGGGGCTTTGAGCAACCTGGTTTAGTGGAAGATGTCCCTGCCCATGACAGGGCAATTGGAAGAAGACGATTTTTAAGATGGCTTCCAACCCAAACCATTCTATGATTTGGTGTAAAAAAACCCACCAACAGTAGTACTTGCTTTAGACTAATAAAATAATGTTATGATTCATATTTTTAATACCTTAAATAGATATGAAAGATGTGTATTTTCTGTACATATGTGTAAGCAGATGGACAATAAATGCCACATAATATCTAACAGAGAATGTAATTAACTCTGCTTTTCAGAACTTCAGTAATTCCTAAAATATGACCAGAAAACCTCACAGAATTCATATGAAATGGTGGCTTACTTTTTTATTTTCTTTTTTAAATTTGAGACAGTCAATTGCCTTTACTAAAGAACTGGAAAGACTATAAGTAGATATTTATTACAGGAGAAAAATAATGTATGCTTTGGCATGTCCTAAACACTGGGTCTATATGACATTTCTATTGAGAACAATCAGCTAAAGCACTACTTCTGTGGTAGGATTTCTGTTTAATTACAATTGATTTTTACATAAATGAGCAGAGGTAAACAAATACTTCTATACTTCTCTTGCTGTTATTAAACAGAGCTGTCTCCTATCTGAGTATTTATATTGGGTTGTCTGTTTTAAGGCTCCTTTCTGTCAGGCAAAGCAATTATGCAGCTCAGATTAGCAAAATGACTGGCAGTAAAATGAGACTGGACTGCCACATTTTTAAACCTCTTGGATCTCATGTTTTTCTCCTGATATTATAAATACAAGTTTCTGAAGTCTATAATCCTTACACAGTTTCCCACAGGTGGTGCTGGGTTTTTGTTTGGTTGTTTTGTTTGTTTTCTGGTCAGAGGATAAAGACAATATATGTTTTATATTGTTATGACATAAAATGCTTCAAAAGCCATAAGAACATGATGGCCTATGGTTTAATTCTAGTTCACATTTGTCCCAGACAACAAATATTGGAGGAAAAATTCGGGATTACAGGGAGCATTATGGAAAATCTAAAACATTTCTTACAGAAGTATGCTTTAATTAAATGCTTACAATTTAATGACAATCACACATTTATATTTAAAAACAATATAAGAGAAAGAAAATATTTGTGTTACCTGACAATTTTCCATCCTCACAGCGGGCTGGTCCACAGATCCCAACAATGGGTCTTTGGCCTCTGCCTTGCTGTTCTGGAGGCAAATCAGACCTGTGAGTCACAGACAGGGATAGGCTCTGCTTCCAAAATTCACAACAATATCAAAACTTCTGCAGCAGAAAAACAGTTGTGGCCCAGACACAGCTCACAGCCCTTGAAATTTTTCACTATTTTTTTTCAATGGTACAAACCCACACGTTTATAGTTGGCAGTGAATTGAAAATGTCTGACTAGTAAAAATCCTGTCTCATTCCTTCCAAACAGAGGAGAAAGAGGGGAATGGACACCCAGTCTTGATTTCCAGTGCTTGCCTATAAGGTGACCAGCCCTGACTCTAATTTGCAGTGAAAAGTCATGAAACAGTCATTTTGGTCTCTTCCCCATCCCACATAAAAAATTCTTCCTAGCCCAGGGCTGCAGGGAGCAAATATACAAAGGCTAGCTGCGCCAGCCCTGCACTTAGCTGAGAAGATACTGGGAAACTTTAGCAACATGACACATTCATAATTTTAAACTGTAAATCTTTGTTGTAGAGCCCCAAAGCTGTTTTCTGAGAAAGAAGGAAAACTAAATGGCAGTAATTAACAGAAGAGAACAGCCTCGTGGATCTGTTGGAAAGCACATTTTTAATACAGCAAATTTTCACTCTTGATGAAGGCAATGCCAAAGATTTGGCAGTGCCAATGGGATTATTTCAGCACCAGCATCGAAAAATGCAATGACTCTTAAATATGAAACCTAACTGAATTTGTGTAATCATTTGCACAATTTGCATGATATTCACATTCTTTTTTGTAACTTTATTGTGAGCTAGTCATAATTATAGTATCAATGATTTCCATATCCAATTTGCAGCATTTAGTAAATGCTGCATATTGTAGTGTGGCAATGTTTAGTAATCTAGTCATTAACCAGGACCATTGTGAGCCATCCTATACAAATATTAACAGATTGCATAGTTAGAGACAAAAGGTAACAAGTGATTATGACAAACAAAAGCAATGAATGGGAAGGAAAGACAACATTAATGAAAACATAATCATGCTGTTGACATTTCCTGAAAATACTGACATAAAAGCTCCATAATTTAAAGGAGCTATCGCCATCTGTCACACCATCAAGTCACCAACGATGAGCTATATGTTACACCATTGAACCTTCCTTACCACTTGCCAATTATCTCAGTATACAAATCTTTAATTAGAAGGCACCAAGCTTTTCGCTTTGCAAGCTTGCTTCAAATTTGGATATGACAACTTGTTTACGGATATTGACTGAGGAGGGTGCGACTGAGGAGAGAGACATGACAGGCTTCTGAAAAAATCTCTATGTCCTTTTGATGGCTCTGTTTATATTCTGACTATAGGTAGGCTCTCTTGAATGGAAGTCTGTCAGTTTCTGTGTAGGGGTCTGGTTTTGTCCAAAAGAGAATCAATGCAGTAAAGCCCTTCCAATGCTATCTGTTTTCCTTTGCAAAGTCTCATAAAAATAATTACAAAGGCAACATGGCTGCTGAACCATTCAAAATCTGGCCACTTTGGTGAAAGAGTGTATTTTCCTCCACATTCCTGCCAGTATTCCTGGGTTTACATTCAAAATGTCTTTTAACAGCCATAATGAGACCATGTCTGTTTTACACTGAGAGACGGAAAATCCTACTGGGTATCACCCTCTGCTTCTCAAGGTTGATGTTGTAGGCAGGTCATGTACTTTGGACTTCATGGAAGGTACAATGCATCTGACAGAACAGGAGGAAGAACACTTTTCATGATACTGCTCTCAGAAAAAAACCTTAATTTGTGTAGACATCTTAAGGAGCTCTCACTTGGACACAGAGAAGCAGAAATATTTCTTATGTAAAAAGAAATTAGTAAAGAGTTTCATATAGAGTCTTCCCCATGCTAAGTAACATATTCATTATTGTATGATTAGATGATCCCTTAGACTATTATTTAGGAAATTGCTGGTGTGTTACTACCACCTTCAAAAGAGATTTGCGGAATGGGATTACCCTTATGCCATTTTATGAAGAACCCACATTCTCTTAACTATTTAAGTTTCATAATGCTATCCTACTTAACTTTCTGCCTGGATAGTGCTCCAATTAGATCAATCCAAAAGGATAATTAAGGATGTCTTTTTCAAATCTGACTCTCTAAATATAACTAGTTTGGCAAAGAGAATTATACATGTAAACAGATTCAACACCGCATTTTCAGATTCTCCAGGAACAGCGAATTAATTTCTGAAAGACACTTACTGAAGATGCCTTCAGAATATTCATATCTTCCTTTTCCCAGATCCTTCGTCAAGAACTCTAAGTTACACATCACTTTCTTATATTTCAGGGATTGAGGAGATTATAGATATTAACATCACTAATACAGAAAAATCTCTCCTACTAGTTACTTTTATGTGCAGGAGTTCAGCTGCTCAACTGAGAGTCACCTTTCTACTTGTCATCCTTTCATTTGTTATAGTTTCAGTTTCTGAACTGGTGTCAGAATACTTTGATGTGATAGTTTTAAGAAAAATTGTCAATTTGGGAACTATTTCCAAAGATGTTGTCTTTATGTGTTCTTTGTTTTCACTAATATCTTCACTTTTTAAGCTTGCTAACTATTGGAAGCTATTTTTCTGGTGTCTAGCAACCTCTAATCTGAGCCATGTTCTTATAAAAAGTGTATCTTAGTCTTGGAGGTAGACTTCAAAGCTAATTAGAAACATCACCACCAAGTAAGATGCAGTCAGGGTAATTTCTGTTAGCTGTGCCCTCAGCTTACTTATCTAAATGCCCTACAAAAGAAATCAGCAGTGAGGCATTAGATAAGTTAAACACTGATCTGGTAAAGCAATAAAAGATGCAGCTGCTAAATTTAAAGCTGCGGAAGGATTCAGAATAAGCCAGTTAGCATCAATCTACTGACATCCTTTAAGAAAATCTTTACTCTGTAGAGGTGATGAAAATACTACACCCCTAGAAATGGGGAAGACATGCTATAAAATGCAGCAAAACCTATTCTAGATATGGATCATTGTCAACTTTCTTAAGGTATTTAAAGCAATCTTTTCATTGCCTGGAACTTATCACTATAATATTTACTAGATTTAGGGCTTCATGGAAGCTTTCCGACATGACTTGATTTTAATGGGTCCCCCTCCTCTCAGGCTTATTTTTGTATTGGGGAAAAAAAAAAAAGAAAAGCAAGAGACTTGTACAGTTATTATTAGCTTGAATTCTGAGTATCACGGATAATGGAAAGCAGAGAAATCTGAGCCCCAATATCTACTGAATGGTTCTTCAAAAACAGCCTCTGGGTTTCCTAATAAAAAAGTAGCTTTGCTTTGTTTTTCTTTAAGAGGAAGAACTGCTTTAATTCTCAAGGAGACAAAAATTAAGCACCATATCTGAAAGTAAGGCTCAGCCTGACCTTGAACAATTCTGTAAGGAATTAAGGTAAGAAAAAATGGTCTTATGGGAAAAAGAATCAAACTTTGTTGCTGTTGTTTTGTGTCCACCTGTTACACAGGTGCCTGTGCTCAGGCAGGGGAGATACACCACTTCTCAGGCACCTAAGAAACAGTCTAGCAGAGCTCTAAACTTACTTGTAAGCTCTCAAGTGACTCTCTGCAGTTCCAGCTGAAGATGGATACAAGGCAGCTAATTTGCTACCACCAAGGGAAAATGTTATAACATAAAAACATTCCCTCCCTTAGCTTCAAAACTGTCGAGTGCCTAGGGAGCCTGACTATTTGTAGAGCTGATACTATGCATATGCTTCCTCTGTAACTGTTATGTGCATACATCTGGCATCTGTCTCCGTGTTAAACAGACTTAATTGTCCCTAGTATTACAACGTAGAAACCCTCCAACCTAGATGGCTAAAGTGAAAGGAATAAATGAAAGGATTGATAAGATTTTTTTTTTTGTGGTGGCATTGTTTATGCATTATTGACAAGATATGCAATAAGCTCTGTACTATGGCTGTAATAAAAATATTTTAGCTGTGCCTTCTGTGTAACATTACATAGAGATTATGTTCTTCTCTTAGTATGACATTTGCACTTTGTACAGTCTTTTAATCAAATGGGGTTGTTTTAGCTGGAATTCTCTTTTGCCATTTATTCTCCTGGTTTTTTTTTCCTTTCTTGATTGTTTATGACCCCTCTTTTATCCACATCAAACTTCAGAGCTTTTAATCATTTGCTAGACATAGCTGGACTGATTCTGAAGATATGTAATTTCTTTTTTTTTTTTTTTTTAAGTGCTATTAGGGGGACTCTACATGTTAGCACATTATTCAGCTCACTGTTGCCAGCAAACTCAAGACTCGGGCAAAACACGTGATTTCAGTTTTCAATATATTTTTAAAAGATCAAAGAGCATGGAAAATCTTGTTCTTTGGTTAGACAGACCATGCAGAACAGTAATACTCTGAAAGATGGAGGTTGCTGCATAGAACTAATACTAAATTGAAGGCCTTTTGAAGTTACTTTAACCTTTGTGTCAATATTTATCTCAAAATCCCCCAGTAAATTAAAAAAAAAAAAAGGCTTTTAATTGAGAAAACACGCAGAAATGAGTGATTTCTTCCTGTAAAAGAAGAGAAAAAAAAAGTTGCTGCTTTGACATCTGACATTATTCATGATAGCAAAGATGAAATATCCTCAAGGTGCTTCTTCTACTGAGATTTATTTCTTTAAGAAAGACTATAAAGCATAGACTTTCCTAATGCAACTGTCCCTGCCCAAGTTCATCTAGGATTCAGAGTAAAGCTGAATTCCTACAGCTGAGATCTTCTGAAGAGCCTGACTTCCTCCTACCATGTGTATTAAATCCTAGGGAGTAGGAAGACAGACCATAGGTTATTCACCCCTCCTATTAAAACTTTATTATCATGCAGTAGGGAAGCAAACCAGAGAGAGCTTCCATTTAATCTCCTGTTAAAGGGAGAGCTCTTGTCAGTCAAGGGACTGAATAACAGCCCACAGGATGTAGATTTAGATGCTGAATATTAGTTTCATCGGCGACATAGCACCAGCTATAAAGCAGAATAATTTTATCCAACAGAGTTAGTCACATAATCTAATTTTTGACAATTCAAATTAGGCTAGAATTCTTATGTCATGTCTGGAGACAATGGAGAGGGGTGGATTCAGAGAGCTATTCAGAACGCCATTGAAAGGCTCCAGACATAAAACACTTCATAGGCAGATCTACCTATCTTCATGTGCATGGAGTCGATGTCCTGAAGGTGTCTGCCTTTGTGTTAGGGATATATATCAATTGGTCTGACTTGTCCTATTAGCTGAGTTACGCTTTTCAGCACTCAGAAAATTGTCGGCTTTGAGTATAAGAGCCCAATATTCCCTAACCTAATGTAGGTGGGATTGAGGTGTGTAAATTCGCAACATGAGTCCCCTTTTCCATGATGTGCTCCTAATGCACATTGTCCTCGCATTGGTAAGAAAACAGTACCTATTAGTTAATAACTAAGTGATACCATGCACATATAACTTCTGGGATATCCACAGAATATTCATCCAATATCTTGTCAGATCAAGTTTCACTGTATTTTTCCACTGAGCTATTTTCAGGAAAAAGCAAACAAATTCTTCCCTTATACTGTGCTGTCCTGCTTATAACAAGCTAGTATTTTTTTTTCTTTTACAGAGTTAAGACTTGTGACAAAGGGCTGCACTTTGAATGCCTGAAGGAACACATTGGAATCTGATGTTCTTCATTGAGGAAAATTGTAACTGATCCAGACCCTTCTTGCAGCTGCTATGCTCCTGACTCCAAGTTCATGTCAGAAACATAGCAGACAGTAGATTTGCTGATGTATAGATTCTTCCACAATTGCAAAAGCAAGATATTTGGCATGGTATGAAGTGGCATTTTATTTTATTTTAATTCCAGAAATTTAGCAAGAGAAATCTACATGAGATGATCAAGTCTACTTTGTCTCCAGAGCAAGCTGGCATGTTGCCAGCTTGACTGGAACATCATCCTGTCTCCTGCAGGAATCTGGGGGCAGAGGTAGATGAGAGCCAACTCTTCTGTCCAGCCATACCTTGCTTTTGCAGCCCAGGCTCTGCTGGCTCACAGATCCAGCTGAATCCTAAACACAGCAGAGTACTGGACACCTTGTAAATTTATTGATATAGAACAGCACATTTGGAATTCCTACCAGCCACTCATTCCATTCTCAGAAATAAATCTGATCTCAAAATTCGTATTTCAAAGGCTAAGACTAAGTTCTTTCATTCATTAAATCTGTTGCTTTCAAAATCAGCCCAAGTATTCCTTCTGTGAATAAATTCTCAGTTAAAATTTGGCATGTGCTTTTTGATTCAACAGCGTTAAATTGGTATATCTCAGAGAGTCAGACTGTGATGATAAACAACTGTCAACAACTTTGTTCATAAAATATCAGTCACAGTCCTCTGAAAAGCTGATACACTTATTCAGCAGTTAATTTTTCTTTAAACATAATCAAGTGGAAAAACCAATGATGGTAATCCTGTGGATGGATCTACATTATCAAATGATCTTGCCCACATGATATACAAATAATTTCAGTTCCAGCTTGATGTTACAAACTGTCTTCAATGAGTTCATTTGCAGTTCATTACACCTGCACTTCAAGAGGTTTTTCAGGGCTTTTACTGGACCGAGCAGTAAAGTTAATAGTCACGAGATATACTGGGATACAGTATGCCAGGGTGGATATTTTCAGGTTTAGACTATGCTTTTTTTGGTAGCTAAGGGCTATTAAAAAGAAAATAATCATATTAAAAAGAATGTAAAACTAGTATGGGAAAATAAAGGGCAATTCTTTGTTAGGCCACACACTCTGAATAATAAGGTCTTATGTAAGTCTGATTTTCAAGAGACCAAAAAAAAAAAAAACCAAACAAAAGAGAAGAAATAATATATTAAATCTAAATGTTTATGTAAATCATCTTCACTAAAGTTTCCTATGACTAATTCATTAGAAATTAATTTGTTTGCAATCTTTTTTTGAAAAATATAATATCTAAAGTAATATATTTATTTTGCTTACTGTGAGACTCTGTTTTATAAAACAATCAGCAAATGTTGTTCTGGAATATAATTGCCTATTAAATTTCAAAGAGGAAATCAAAGAGGGGTAAAATACAGGATAAAACATTTCACACAGAGAAGGATATGTATATTTCAGTCATTTTTTATTTTCTGACTTTGGAGACGAAAATACAGCATATTCTATAAGCTTTCAGTGTCCCAGTTAGCCTGCTCTAACTATGATGACAACATGCATCTTTGATGACATGGATGAATACATCTAAAATTCAAGTCTTCCTTCTAGCAAAACTGTAATCCAGTACAGAAGGTCAATGACAATCTGCCTTTTAAGGCCAACTGTTTGTGAGTAGCGAAGCAGCATTTTCTTGTTAGGATTTTTCTCTCTGCTTTGCTATCTGATTTCTGCAGGGACATGCATCTATTTACCACACTAAATCCTGTTGTTCATCTTCTGCATGTAACATATTCTTTGTTCATTTACTAGAAGTAGACAAACAGAACTGGCTTTATAGTCAGCACTCTCCAAAGACACAGTCAATGCAGATCTAGCTAATCCCCTCCTACTTATTATTCAGCAATCAGTATCTGCCAATAGGATTTGGGAATCCCAAAAGACAGTGTTTAAAGGGAAGGGTTAAATTCAGCTTGTGCAATGCCATTCTCTCTTCCTGGAATTATTCATCATATTCAAGGAATCTGTTCCATGTTGGGACTTAAGGCTGCCAATTAAAAAAAATTAAACTAGATGGACAGCCACCTGAGTGAATGAGATCACTGCCATGATCTGAAGCAACTTTATTAAAGGTGAGGAGCTATGTTGGTAGAGACAATTCTTTTAATCTGCTCCAAAGGCCCACATATTCCTTGCAGAAAGTTGCATTTGGGAGGTCTAGAGCTAAGCTCCCTGAGAAGCAATGATACTGAGAGAAATCTGCTGGGGTACTTGATTTAACATTAAAGTGAATTTATCAGCTACTCCCAACTTTTTGAGAGACTAATTGAATTATCAAAGGCTGCAATGGGGAATGTAAAGCCTTCTGAGAACAGATTTGTAATATAGATAAAATCCTTAACTCACGCCATGTGATTATCTTAAAATGTAGAAACAGCCTGGGTGCTAAAACACACCTGAATTTAAGATTTCTTCTGTCTGTCTAAAGCCTCTCTGTACCCACCAAAATTATGGGAAAAGTCAAGTCTTTGGGACAGGGAAAAAGACAAAATTATTTTAAAACAACTATTCTGTGTCCCCTTTCAATATTTCCAGGTGTGCTAGGTGCTCACTAGAGTAAGTTCTGTTGAATTTGTTGCTCAGCTGTTTCCAGCATAAATTTTAATCTTTCACTTTTTAGAGGCTTACAGAAAGAATATACAACTTCCCTCATTTTCAGGGAGACCACACATGATTAAAATCAAAGATGAATGCATCAACTGCAGAAGCTATTAGCCTAGACAATAATTTAATCTGTGAAAACTCAACCTTGTCTAAAATCTTGCGAGATAATTACCTGAAAATTTATTTTTATTTTTCAAGAATGTCATTTCCATATACATGTTATGTGGAATTGTGGAACAGATCCTGGCAAAAGAGACTAGTGGATTGGAAGTGTGTGAGTCTGAAAAAGTTATGGGACAAAGGCAATTTACTGTATCCCACTGACATTTTGCAAGAGATCACTTTCATATGCATAAACGGTAATGTTCACAAGGTTGTTGTTGAATCTATATCATAAAGACAAAGCTATTTCTACAATACATACATTGTGATATGCTTGTCAACAAATGTATGACAAGTACTTAATGACCCTACTAACAACTATAAAAATACTTACTAAAAAAAGCCACGTTGGAGTTGGAAGTATGACCATAAGGCTTACAAGACAGAACAAAAGATAAAGGATTAATTTTGCCCCTGTAAACTGCCTATGCTGCAAACAAGAGCAGTGACAACAACCTGGAGGAGATCACTGCATGAAGAAGTGAAAAGGGGTGATTGTAAGAAGTGTGAATACAATTCTATATCCATAATGCATTCATTTCAGAGTGCAAGGACATCTCTTAAAATGCTTTCTCTTACCAAGTAGCTTTAAAGATATTTGAGGAAAAAGCAGGTAAAGTATCACAAGCAGAGGATAATTTAATAAAATGCTGTAAGGCATCAGAAAGGACATATACTGTAATCTTATCCTAGGATAGAAGTATACCCTGTCCCATGAATACAGCTGGTGATAATTGTGAGTAATTAATAATTATACCAAGAACCAACAACTTATCTCTTATGTACAAAGCAAAAAATCTGTAGCATTCTTGACACATGCTGTGCTGTTTGCATTGTCCCTTTGTTTCCCAGAGGAGTGAAGAATCCATCATTCAGTAAAGTGGACCTGGGAGCAGATCAGGAGAAGCTGAGGCTCTATTAGTTATCCCTAATTTATTCCTCTAGAAAGAAGTTTTCTGTCTTTATGAGTAGGGAAAGAAAGAGACAACAGCCCCCTGCATTCCATTCACATATATTCTTTCAGTATATGCAAATCAAATGTCTTTCCAGCCTTTCAAGAGCCTCAGAAGTCAGTTTGCTTGTCCCTGATTTTTGGAGTGTCATTTTACTGACAATTACACATGTCACAGAATATTCTGAGTTGGAAGGGACCCACAAGGATCATTGAGTCCAACATTTAAGTGAATGGCCTGTACAGAGATAGAACCCAAAACCTTGGCATTATTAGCACCATGCTCCGACCAATTGAGCTAATCTCGGGGGCCCACATCTTTTGACTTTCCATCTGTCACCAAAGGAAAATGAAACTTTTTCAAAATTTTGAATGTTTTTGCCAGGCTGGATGGGGCTTTGAGCAACGTGGACTAGTGTAAGGTGTCCCTGTCCATGGCAGGGGGCTTGAAAGTAGATGGATCTTTAAGGTCCCTTCCAGCTCAAGCTGTTCTATGATTCCCTGATTCTGTGATCTTTGTTGCACTAATATTCCTAATCATGATAGTTTTGTCCTCGAGCCTCCAAGGCGCTGTTAGTCTCCCTGTGCTTGGTCGTGTTCACTAGACCAGCTTCTGTTGCACTGTCTACAAAGATAACATGGTTACAACAACACATAGTGCCATGAGCAGTGGAACTAATTTAAAGCTTATTTCCTGAAAATTTTTCTATTGACTAACATGACTTGGAAGGCACAGTCCGCTTGAAGCTTTCTAAGTAACTGAGGCATTTTTAATGACTCTCTTCAGTCAAGAAACTTCAGCATCTAATAATCCGTGACATCAGTTTTTCTCTGATATTGAACACTTATATAGCCTGTTACAGCTGTCTATATCCACAAAATTTGTGGAAACTTACTTTTGAGTCCTGCGTCTTTGTACACATACTGGTTCAGAAGTTACAGGTAATCAGGGAAATGCACAGACATGTAATTTCATGGATTTATTACTAAAAACCCCTGTAAATGTATCTAAAAAACACCAGCTTATTCTTTCCATAACTGTTGTTGAAAGACTGATCTTCCTACACAGGATTTTTTTTTTTTCCTTGAATATCTGGAACAGACTTAGGAGATCATTAATGCTACCATAAACTACTTGTTGGCCAAGTTTTTCAAATATAGCTTTCTGAGCAAATCAATGCAAAATCTGTTTAAATGACTGCTCATGGAGAAGCAGATTATCCTGATTATCCTGAAGAAATTCACTAATTATCAGATTATCCTGAAATAATTCACTAATATGTCCAGGTTGACACTGAACTAACTCAGACACTTCCACCTGATGTGCAGTACTGCTCTGTGTTGTTCACAGGTACACACATTTACACCTCGCCAATGAATTTAGGAGGGACATTCTGATCCTTGCATGCCTCCAAGGAAGGTGTCCATGCATGAGGTAGGTGTCTAACTTCCCATTTATCCTACGGAGTCCTACTGAAGAGAATCAACATCATGTGCATGTTAATGTAGATACTTACAGTTGTTCTGAATCCCTTTGCTAATTAGGTGTATGAATATGGATCAAAATTGCACTCCAAATGTCTAAATATAGATGTAGGTTACCATCGTTTGGCAGAGAGACTTGAAAATACTTGGTTCCCTAACCTAAATACAGTCTTCTGTAATGACATACTCTGCAAAGAATTTTGTCAGTAATTATGAGCAGAGCTGCAGAAGTGGCATCTAATTGGTTTCTTTTTGTTTCTGTGTTAGGGAAAGTCCTATTTTGATTAATCACTCTTGCTACAAAAATGTGCTATTTTTTTCACAGCAGTTTTCAAGAAAGCTGTCTTGAAATTTCTTGGAAGACACGCTCCAGCTTGTTGTGCCCAGCTGTGTTACATCACTAACAACACATTCACGGCATGATTAATGAAAACCATATCATCCTACGAAAGCCAAGAAAGAACTAATTTAACTCACTTAAAAAGTCCTATCCCTTCCATAAGATAAAAAGATCTCCCAGTGCTACTTTAAAAAATTGAGCAGATTAGCTCTGTACTCACACTTGGAGCAAAGGACAAGAAAGAAATTTAGAGAGATTACATGACAAAAATTAACTACGAGAGGCCAACATAGATCAAACCATAAATATTAGGTGGGAGAAAAAAACAAAAGCTGAATAAATACTTCTGCTAAGAACTGTTTCTGTATAACAGAATTGCAATTCTATCCTCCAGCATGAACTACATTATAGACCTCCAACCAACAATAAATATCATTTATTTGGATACAGTTTTAATTAAGTATCATCCAAGATCAGTTCACACAAGAAAGGCAAATTAATTATTATTAATTTTTAGGTCAACAATCCTTAAACCTAGCAAGCTCAAGCATGTCATTTTCTACATGAATAGAAAAAATCTTTTAAAATGGAGAATTTGTCAATAGGTCATTATAAAGAATTCAAAGCACAAGCAAAAATTTACAGGTATGTACATAATATGTTTTGGTAAGCATGCATTAAAGGAAATGTGTGGTATAGACCTGCTTTGCCTAAAGGCAACATCCTACTAAAACCAAAATAAAATCAAAAAAGTATCTGTGGTCAATAATCTTATAGTCCACCTTATAAAACATTTTAAACTAAACTTTCAGTTTATTTAAATGGTGTTGGTTTAGCTCAGTGGCATTAGATGTGGCTTTATTTCACTGTTTTAGTTTCTTTTCACAACTGATATTAAACAAAACTAGAAAGTAAAATGTTATTTGTCTAATAAGATCTACACCAGACTGCATTTCAACACATTTTAACTTGAAGACTGTTTTACCAGCATTCGTTCTGTCATAAATATACATTGAAATTACCCGGCAGTAATCACTTCCATAATCTCAAGTAAAGAATTAATTAATTCTTCTTGGTGGGTGGGGGGAAAAAAAAAAAAGAAAAGGTGAATTCTAAAAGATATCTAAAAGTGGATTCTGGCTAAGGCCTAACTGAAGCTGTTCCACACATCAGAGTTTTATTCAAAAGGAGGTGAGCTGAAATGAACACAGCAGGAGTTTTTAGCCTATGCACATCTAGAGGATCTCCTTTTAGGAATATATTTCTATATCTGTGGTGATGAACAGAAGAAATGCCTTTTGAAAAGTATGTTTGCTTTAATGAAATATGAGCTATTGCCAAATATGTAAAAGAAATATATTATTTAATAGCTACTTTTATTTATTTATATGTTATTCTTCAGCTTTTTGTTTCTGATCTTGATTTTCTGTTTTTCTGCCCATGTTTCTCTTCTGTTCCTTCTGCAGAATGTGTAATGTTCTATCAATGCTATTTAGAGAGCTGGCATATGGTTTTCTGAAGTCATCACAATTTTATTTTTTCATTAAAAAAAAACCAGAACTAAAAATAAACCATAGAATTAGTCTCCAAATATGAACAAAAACCTGAATGGTTATCACTTTTGGTTATTTTAATTTGAATATTGTAATGAATTCTGAGTTTTTTCCCTCATGAAGTACAGATTCAATAAACTCATAATAGCATACTGGCTGCAGATACATGACACCAAGTGAGACATGGTCACATTTAATCACATAAGCAAAAAGCAGGAATATTGTTTCAAGCTTTATATTTTGGTCAGGTATAGAATCTCTCCTAGCATGAACAGGCAGGTTGTAAATCAAAAACTTTCTCATTCTCAGCTGAAATTTGTGTCTTTCAGTAAAGTAGGTAATAATAAGACAAAATATTTCATGCTTTAGCAAAAACTGCCTTTTCAATAAGAGTAAGTAGTAATGAGCCATATTGTGCAGGGTTTAATCTGTTCTAAAAAAAGTGGGAAGTTATTCTTCTGCCCTGCTCTCAGGTATTAAGTCCGTACATCTTTTATGTTGACAGTTCAGCTTCAGGCTATAAAATAGAAGAACCTGTTCTACATCTACTATTTAAAACAAGAGCAGAAAAACGAAACCTCCATCAATCTGCTGTCTGTGTTTTATGGCTTATCTGTGGCAAAAAATGAATCATAAGAGAGATTTGTTCTGATTCTACAGAAAGATCCATCAACCCACCGGCACCCATGAACCATGGATTCCTGCAGAGATTAGTGCTAATGGTGTAGCTGGGATTTTAAACATAATGTAACATTGAACTACTGCTATTCACCTGCAATCTGTAATAAGAATGTATTTAGAGAAGTTGCACACACATAGCACTCACCCAAAGTAATAGGGGTTCACACAGTGCTTTTTACACATCTTAACCTCTTCCAAACAGCATGCTTTCTTTTAGACCTCTATCAGGACCGAAACAAAGACAGCGATATTATTTTGAACAGGTTTTTTATCTCTTAAATACAAAATTAATACAAGTATGCAGTTTCTTCACCAAATTACTGTCTATCAGGCTCTGATACGTGACTTTTTAAGCTGCCACTTTTCATAAAACAAACCCTACACATCTTTATAATCTCACAAGAAAATTTTGGATCACAAGAGAAGACAGCTAACAGATGAAGTATTTGCTCACCTGAAAGAAGCTGATCAACAGACTGAAGTCTACTTGTGATGGTATGTAGGGTGAGGATAGCAAAGGAAAGCAAAGTCGGGAATGCTTGAAAAATAAAATATTTTTAGTTAACAAGAAGAAAATTAAAACTTTGGAGAAAGGATTCATTTCACATCTGAATCCCTCTTCCAAAATGGTCTCTGATTATATCTTAATCCTGTGAATAGCCATATCTGAAAAAGTGCGGTAGCAGTTGCAATAAAGCACACAATTCTTTTAGCTAAGGGCCACTGCAGAGTGAATTCAGGAATAACTTTCGTTCAGGTAAATAATCTACTCAGGGTAAAATGGAGCGTACAGTGTCGTGGTGATGCAAACAATTTAGTGTAGTGCCTACATGTAGTTTCATGCCCTTTTTTAGATAGCTCTATCCAGACAGAAACTTCTTAATGTATTCAGACCCAGTGCCAGAAAATATCAACTAAGCGGATAAAAAAATTGAGACATTCTTAAAAACTTATAGCTCAGATGGCTTTAAAACATGACACAAGTGTGAGAAACACAGAAAACATACAAGTACTGTTTGATGGCATTTATTCTGTAAAGATTGTGAAAAATGTATCTTGTATGGATTATTTGGATATTTGCAAAGGATGAAAAAAGCAGCTAATTACATAAGCTATCAACAACTTCCCATGAAAAGAGCTTATAGGGTTTCTGACCTGATATCATATTCATTTAATCTAATTTATGAAACTGCTTGAGGAAACATTCAGCTGCTTTCTTGAAAGACTGACTTGGGGATTATTGGAGCTGTATAATTGTTCAACTGATCAGACTTAAAAAGAAACATTTTGTTTTACATTAATCTTGCAGAAATGGGCAATGAATTTGAGAAATAGACTGCTGTCTAAAAGTCTTGCCAAAAAATGTCTTGCTGTGAGCAACCACAACTATTTTTTTTCTAAGAGTCTCATTTTCTTATTTTCAATCTTTATTCAACATCTGTTCCCCTCCCCCCCCCGTAACATAATTATGCAGAAATCCAGCATAAAACAGGTTGAGCAGTTAATAACAGGCAGCTTAAACATTTTTCCCATTGATGCACTGCAGATGTTTCTTTCTTTTTCTTTTTTTCCTTTGGCTTCTCATCTAATTTGTATACATTTCTATCCTGACCTTGAGTATGTTCTCATAACATATGGAAGCACCTGAAAATAAGTCTGGAAAGTGCACGTTTATAAGGCTTTTATTGGATATGTAGCACATTTAGCAGGAGAGCAGAGTTTGTCCGGATAATGTTGAAGAAATTTGACTGAGATAGGTAGTCTGCCACAATATGAAAGACTTCCAAACCTTTTAAAGATATTCTGTATAAAGGTTTGTAGTCTTTCAGTACTTGTCTATATATATTATTCTTTTTCCAAAATAAGTTCACCTTGATTTTTATTTGACATAAACTTATCTCAAAAGTAGTCATGGCTCCATAATAAATACTCCTTATTTTACAAATACTTCATTTCAGTAATTAGAGCTTGATATCTAGCCAAAAGAGATGTCAAAATGTTATATTGTCAGATATTCAAAATGGCCACTAAAATATAAGAGTTCCTCCATGCAAAAACAGGTACAAGATTCCCCTTAATTTCTAAATGATATTCATATTACGATAAATAAAGGATTCTAATGCATCTGGAATTTTAAAAAAAAATGTTTAAAGAAGTTGGGATTAACTGTGGAAAAAGTACTAAAAGTGTAGGAAATCTTCAGTTCATGCAAAAAACAAAAAGAAGATACAAATTACAAAAGACAATACTATGCAGAAATAGGATGGATTTCATTTTATGTGGTACATGTAAACAAAGCACAGTGAGTGTAATTGAATGTACAACCTAGTATAATAAGAGGATTCTATCTTCAGGTTCACATAAATAGTGCAATTGTAATTATTCCTTGAATGTTGAATGAGGTTATACGAGATGAATCCTAGCAAGCCTCGTAAAGGTGAAAGTTTTACCTATGGGTTTAATAATGTGTAACTGCTCCTGTTTGAAACTGAGGACTGGACAACTTGGGATTTTTCATACTGTCACTGAAGTAGTTCTATATTCTTGGTATGTCAGAAAACTATTGCATATTTTCCATATTTTCTGGATGCTTGTGAAAAGCATTGATTTTAACATTTTTCCAGCCTACCTGCTGCATGAATTTTTTAAGTTATTTGCGCTCAGATATTTGTTATATTATATACAATATGGATGAGATATTACCCTTTATTACTGAGAGACCACATAATCTGATGGCTGCAGCTGAAGGAAAAATATTATCTGCTTTCATTTTTCTCACAAGAGATGATGAATAGTTAAAAATTAGCACAGAAGACACATGGAAATTCCTAGTTTATCTATTAAACATTTATTCTTTAAGGGGGTCACAAACCTGTAGCTTCTAACCTGCTAGTTTTAAAGTAAAAGAGAAATCCTGTCATTGAATAATGGCGTACCTAGTAAAGTAAGTTTGACAAAGATGAATAAAAGGATGTTTCTTAACTAAATGCAAAGTTTTAAGAAATTTGAAGCATTAGGATCTCTTGGGGGGACAGAATTACATGTAGGAAAGTTACAGATTATTAAATTATTTAATTTTCTTTTGTTTCTCTGAAAGATGGCTAGTTTCTGTCACCGGCAGAAAGTTCACAATCGTTTTCAAATTAAAAGAAACCCCAAACAACAAAAGACCAAAATCAGAAAAAAATACCTAACCAAAACCAAACTCCAATTTCAAATCCCCCTTTTTCAAAAAGTAAGAAAAAGCGTTTGATATTTTTTTTAAAGATATCTAATGCTAGAAGCTGCTTTAATAATGAAAGACTACACGGATTGCTTTTGTAATGTGCCCAGCCAAGTTAGCCATAAATATGTGCATACAAAATAGAAAAATTCTTTTGTAATGCAAAATATTACTTTGCAAAAAAAAATTATTTTCATGAAGGAGTTCTTCAGAATACTTGAAAGGCCTATCTTGATAGTTGCACTTTTAAATTATCGAAGTTGCAGAAAACTCTTGTTGTTCCACATCGTCCTCACCTGCCCCCAGCAATGGAATCAAAGCAGAAAACGCAGATTGGAAGCAGGCAAGAAAAGCTAAAGAATGTGGGAAGAAACTGAAAGACATCCTGCATCTGGTATACCCCGAAATTACCCTGGAAATCTGCTTAGCACTACCTGCCATGGAGCATGTTCAAACTTACAGGGCCCTAATGCATGCCTAGAAAATTGGGATTCTTGGAATTAATCCATGCAGACTGCAATTAAATGAAGTTTATTAGATTATTGGGTGGGGGGGGAGGGAAGAAAAGTGAAAAAGAGAAAGAAGAAAAATATGTAGCAACATCTTCAATACAAACACAAAGAGCTCTTTTATATGAGATTGGATAAGACTGCTATGGTTTATGATAGAGCTTTTCTGCACACCATCATCATACCTGAAGGGAGCCTAAAACAAAGATGAAGAGACTTTTAATAAGACCATGTAAGTAACAGGACAAGGAGGAATGGCTTCAAACTAAAAGACACTAGGTGTAGATTAGTTACTAGGAAGAAAATCTTCACTGTGAGGGTGGTGAGGCACTGGCACAGGTTGTCCAGAGAAGCTGTGGTTGCCCCATCCCTGGAAGTGCTCAAGGCCAGGCTGGATGGGGCTCTGAGCAACCTGATCAAGTGAAAGACGTCTCTGCCCATGGCAGGGATGTTAAAACGAAAGGATTTTTATGGTCCAACCCAAACCATCTTATGATTTTATGAAAAGTGGATTTTACACAAGTTTAATTTGTCTGTTCTTTATTTTCCTTTTCTTCCTATATATGAAATTCACGATTTTTTCCTACTATTCACTGATAGAGATTTTGTAACTGCTGTTAAGTAATGTTTCATATACAAAGTAACGATATAATTACTACATATACACAAGATCACTGCAAGGTTCCAAGACATGATAGCTCTCAGAAGAAAGTAATGCCCTCCTATCTATGTGGAAGGAATTTTTCCTTACTTTAAAGTATGTTTTTTTACAAGGTTGATAAGCCTCAGTAAAGGTTTGCTGATATTTCATTTAAATTCCTTTCAATTTTCAATATTTGGGCTGTTCTATGTATTGTGATAATTGTCTTCCACCTCATGAGACCTGATTTGTTTTCTTACCTCCAGATTTCATCACTTTAGAGCTTTCTGACATTGTTGTCAAAGTTCCCAGGAAAAAAGTTTTATCTGGTATCTGCTGCTTGAACCTGTAGTCTTGTAAATATAAAACTCTGTGCAATGCTGTTTTTACAATATTAATATTATAAAATATATATTTATATACATAACATGGTCTTCTGGTATGATAATTTAAAAGAATAGTGCCTATTTATGAAGTTTTTAATAAGGAATAGAAAAAGGAGTTAACTGGTACCTTATTTATTATTGAATCATGCGAGGTATGTATCTACCTAAAATCTCAAATTTCAATGTAGTAATTCCCAAAACCAGAAATTCATACCTAAGAAAATGTTGAGAAAAAAATCTGAATTATGCCACTTGCAGCTCAGGAAGACAAACAATGTTGACTGGAAGGTGGTTGGTTCCAATCCTAACTAGACCACACATTCAAATAAGTCATCTTTCTTTTCTTTACAAAATGAGTATTCTAAATAATGCTAAGAGATTCACCAACTATAATAAAACTGACACCCTCTATACAATCATCTAAATCCTGAGTAAGCTCAGGAAGATGTTAAGTAATTTAAAAAAATCTACACAAGTTTAATACTCTTGAAAACTCAGTCTGGACTTGGGTCATGGACTAGACTTGGCAATAGACTGGGTGTTGATCTAAAGAGAAAGATAAGACATTAATTATTCTTATACTCCTGTACTTCTGAATTGTTAAATAATGTCAACCATGAGATCTGTCTAGCTTGTTGGATCTAGAGAGAATGCGCTATACCTTTATGTCAGAAATGAGCAATAATAGCGCCTAACTAAGACACACACTTGTGGTGAACAGTATAATTATCAGTGTACCTTCAGCTCCTATCTAAATATCATCATCAGATCATATATCATATATATTACCTGATATAATTCACATGATATGGACTAAAAAGTGAACAGCTTGCATTAACCGACAGCTTTTTCTCTCTTTATCTCCAGAAAATGATACTTCACCAGGGAGATACTTGGGAAACATCAGCTTATGAAGGAATATTTACTAGTTCCAGCAGAGCAAATGGTCCTAAAAGACTCACAAAGGTATTGTGAAACTCTCACAACTACACTCCACTCTCCTGGGCTGAAATTTTACCAGTATAAAGCATAAAATAATCTGTGTTCTGGGAGGGCTACATTGCTTAGATATGTAAATTAAGAAGTTGGCCTTTTGAGTCTCCCTACCTAGTCTGTGTAAAAAGAGAGGCTCTTTCAGACGGAATTTCAGTTAGAATTCTTAATATAGATACTCAAATACTTTTTAAGTAAGCTCTCTGTTTTTGTTTTGTTTTGGGTTTTGTTTGTTTGTTTGTTTGTTTCTTTGGCTACCAAGAATTAGGAAGAAGAATCATTAACCTCATGAACTTTAAAAAGGCTAAATGCAATGCATCAGTACTGGGAGATGCATGGATCAAGAGCCTCCCTGCTGAGAAGGACTTGGAGTTTCTGATGGATGAAAAAGTGGATGTGACCTGGCAATGAGCTCTCACAGCCCAGAAAGCCAATGGTAACTTGGGCTGCGTCCAAAGTGCATGGATAGGGGGGTGAGGGAGGGGATTCTGTCCCTCTGCCCCGCTCTCTTGAGACTCCACCTGGAGTGCTGCATCCAGCTGTTCAATCTTCAGCACAAGGAAGACATGGACCCGTTTAGAGGTGAGCCAAAAAATGTCAGAGTACTGGAACACCTCTCCTGGGAGGACAGGCTGAGAGAGTTGGGCCTGTTCTGCCTGGAGAAGAGAAGGCTCTGGTGAGACCTTACAGCAGACTATCAGTATGCATATGGAGGTTTATAAGAAACATGGAGAAAGACTTTTTACCAAGGCCTGTAGTGACAGAGCAAGGTTCGGTGGTTTTAAACTGAAAGAAGGTATGTTCAGGTTAGAGACAAGGAAAAATTTTTTCACAGTGAGGGCGTTGAGTCCTGCTTTTGTTAGACATGATCTATAAATGTCTCTTCCTACACACATCATTCTATGATTCTACGACTACATAGGTCATGTACCTTAACTTTTATGTTCTTTATTATTATGAAGTTGTCACAAACAACAACCTACACAACCTTGGCTACAAAACTGTCTCAAGCAAGGAGAAACTGGTATGCCCTTTTTCCAGTCTTCACTTCTCTATATGACATGCCATAGTTCAACCAGAACTACAAATTTTAACTGGAATTGGAGTCCTTTGGGACATAGGCTACCACAAATGCATTAATTTAAAGTTCCTGCACTCAGCTGTTTTCTCCTTCTAGAGAGAAAATGAGAGATCTTAAGTCAAGAGCTTAATACACTGCTGGGAGGTACTCAGAGACTGCTGTGATGAGTATCAACAGAATGAACAGAAATATCTAATACATAATAAAGGCAGTGTAGGAAAAGGTTGACTTTCAGAGAGCTACCTGCTCTTTTCATGATAACTTGGTAGTATATGTGCAAGGCATGCCTATATATTTATAATCCTTTTTTTCCTACTACACAGTGATTATAGCAATCTTCTCTTCTGCGTTATGCCCATTTGACAAGCATGATTTCTTCAGAAATATATACATGTCTTTCACTTCCAAATTGAAAATAAGGCTGAAAGGCCTGGATGCTTTTAAGTTATTACATTTTGCAAGAACAAACATGAATACTAATCATGAGCATGAAATAACTAACAAATGAACAAAACTAGCAACAAACCATCCTGCTGGATGGCAGAACACTGGAATGAACACAGCATAAAGGCTATATATAAAAGATAAACAGTGAGGTGGATCACAGAGTGCAGTAACTATTACACTTTTTTCTTGTTGGACTCTTGTTTTGAAGGGCAAATTTAAGAAGAAATCTGAACCCCCACACGCAAAACGTTAAAAAATGATTAGGGTAGGAAGGATTTAGGGCCATTAACCTTGACAGTGCTGTCTTTGCCCTAAGCAATCTTTGTGCTTTCATGACATGAGCCACCGATGCACATTTGGAGACTGAGATGAAAATACAACTGCATTTCACTCATGTACTAGTACTCATGTTTTGTTAAATGTACCCACTTAGTCACTGACATAGACTTGCTTTCCTGATGAACCTTAAGAGAGAGTGCAATTATTCAAATGTGAAAACTCTCCAAATTTTTTTTTTTTTTTAAACTCATGTATTCCAGCAATTTAGGCTGTGTCCAGGATGATTGTGTAATCACCCTCAAGTGTATTGCCCTAATCTATACAGAAGTCTAAGTTTGAAACTTACAGTCTAAATTTCAAACTCAGACTTCTAGAAAAAGAAAATCACATCGTTGTCAACAAGGACAATACAATATACAAAATACTAGAAATAAAAAATAAGATTAGAAGCAATGTTCTTGATCAGAGGGGAGTGTTGTGGTTTAACCCCACATGGAAACTAAGCACCACTCAGCTTTGCTTAGTCACTCTCCACTGCAGCAGGATGAGGGAGAGAACTGGGGAAAAAAAAGTGAGAAAACATGTAGGTCGAGATAAAAGCAGTTTAATGGGTCAGAAAAAGAAAAAAAAGTGATGTTTAATGCAAGTGCTTACCACTCAATGACTGATGCCCAGCCAGTCCCCAAGCAGCGACCCCTGGCCAGCTTACTCCACAGTTCATACGCTGAGCCATATGATATAGAATATTCCCATGGCTGTTTGAGTCACCTCTCCTGGCTGTGCCCTTCCCAGCTTCTTGTATCCCTCCCGCCTTCTCCTTCGTGAGAAGCTGAAAAGTCCTTGATATTGGGTAAGCACTGCTTAGCAAAAACTAAAAACATCAGTGTGTTATCAACACTATTCTTATACTAAATACAAAATGCATCATTACACCAGCTACTAGGAAGATAATGAACTCTTTCTAAGCAGAAACCAGGATAGGGAGT
This sequence comes from Acanthornis magna, assembly GCA_036785705.1. NCBI lineage: Eukaryota > Metazoa > Chordata > Aves > Passeriformes > Acanthizidae > Acanthornis > Acanthornis magna. The sequence continues at coordinate 26,458,385 of JAWUZG010000090.1, read as the reverse complement.
CAAACTAACGGAATGAAGTTAGCCAGGAAAAAAGAATAAGGAAGGGAAAACTGTGTAGGGAAAAGAGGTGAAAAGATTAAAAATACATACCTTATGCAAAATGAGACAAAAGGTGATCAAAAGGAAAAATGTTAATTATAAGATCAGAGATAGAAACAACATACCATAATTAAAAGGTAATAAGAGGAAAAGTCAAATAACAAGGTGAAAACCAATATGTGACTACCAGGAATGATTTAAAATACTAAATAAGAAAGATAGAAAAGGTGATATTGCAAGAATAAGTTATTCCATACCAAAACACATGAAAGAGAGGAAATGTTAAAATGCTGGGGGAGAAATGTAATGTAATGATTGGATCAAAGGATTGTGATAAAGGTCACACAAGAGTTAATAACAATAATAATGAAGATAACTGCACTGATTTTTTTAAAAAAATAAAGGCAGGAACTAAGAACTGTTATGATGGAAACAAAATAAAAATCACAGAAAGAATAATTTGATCCACTTGAAAATACCACTAATATCTGCACAATCTGACTGAATGTATACTTCCTAATACATATTTTAGTGCCCATCAACAGCAGATAAAATATAATGCAGAAATGCATGCATAATAATAGCACAAGCCTAAACCATTCAGCTGTATCACAAATAATAATTATCTGGGACACTAAAAGATCATGGCAAAAGCTAATCTAATAAGTCTTCCATTATCCTTTAATACTTTAAAACTGTGCCGTGAGCGAAACAGTTGTCAAAATTGAGTTCTGTTTACACCGAGCCGAGTATCAGCGAAACAGAGATCACTGCTGAGCTCTAATTACAAAAACAAATTGTTCTCTCTGTAATCGAGCTGCAAAGGTTAGTCAGATTCTCCTTCTGCCCCCTCCACCCCCCCAACACACTTTATGCTCATTGGAGGCACAAAGATGGATGAAAGATCATATGTCATTTGTTGAGCAGATAGGAATTGTACAAGAGGGGACATAATACAACCTCACCAGATAACGCTCATTAGCTGCTGCCTTGCAGGGATGAGGTCACAGGGAGCCTGGTGACTACTTTAAACCTGATATTGTATTTCATTTTAACTCAGCTAATGGCATACTCCCTTTTTTCCAAAGTGCAGTGGCTACCAGATAAGTGCAGTCCTTGACTATCTTCCTGAAGGGAGGCACAGACACAGAAGTTATCCAGAGAGGCAAAGGGAATCTGTCCTCTGCTCAAGATCACATGGACTTCCATCCTCCATGATGTATATGTAAGAACTGCAGTTGTACACACTCCACCTTACGCAGACCTGAGCTAGCTGAGCATTTCTGGAAAGCTGACTGTGTATGAACGCAGGGACTATGCTGTGTGCAAGCCTGGCTCAGAGGATTAAGTTCAGAATTCATATTGTGAAGTTCTGCCCATATGAATGTCCAACGTGAATGGAAGTAGGAGAGCTCACTAATTATCATGTCTCCTAAGTTTTTATTCATTCCTGCTGGGGAGAATTAGGACTCTATTTGTTTTGCATCAAATAAAGTCTTACATTCATAAGCAGTTTGATGTCCAGCTCCCCACTTCCCAGCTCTCTCACCAATAATTTCCTCTGTCACAATCACAGGTTAGGTAGTGTCTGGCACCAATACACATTTTCATGTCTGAGTAAAAAACATGAACTAATAGCCACGGTTGCCTGTGCCACCACTTCTCTACAGATAGGTAATTCACTACTTGAGAGAAATGCTATTACAATGCAACTAAATATAACACTGCTCCTCAGCAGGTATCACTGTGGTAAGAATAGCCCATCACTGTCAGATGGTAAAAATTTGTTTTACACAAGCCAGTCTCTGCTTGTTCACTGCCAGAGAAAATACATTTTGCATCATCATTTGCCTTGTTTTCCTTATCTGGCTTGATAGTTACAATCTATATTTCTCAGCTCTGTGCCCCAAGGACTGAAAGTATCAAAGTAGAAAGAAAGAAAATATGCTAATAAAAATGCAGTACCAACCCATCTCATGAACAGAACCAGAGTCATCTTTGATTTCCAACATGCTCACAGCTCTTTCCAAGACAGCTGCTAAATTACTACGTTAAAACACTGAAAGCCAGCATGAGAAAAGCTCTTATTTTTATGAATAACTGCGACCTAATACACATAGCCTAGCTCAGGGAAGAATACTGTTTCATTATGGCTAGTATTTGGTTTCACATCTAGAACTCAAATAAAAGGTTATTGAGAAACTTTATTATGATGGCAAAGCGTACTACTCCTTTGAATGATGAATTACTAAAATGAAAACAAAAACAAAAAAAAAAGGTAATTAAATCTACTTAATTCAACATTCTACAAAACTCACCAGATCTAAAAATCTAAGGCTCATTTAAAGCAAATGGAGTGGGTCATTAACAGCTTATTGAACATGTCAATCAGCAGGAGATGTGGTAAGAATTTAAACACATGCAAGTACTGGCAGTCCTCATGCCTGATTTTTTTTTTCTTTTTATTCTCCTAAGGAGAGAATTTCCATCTTGCACCCTATTGGAACTAGAAATTCCTCCCAATGTTGATTTGCATTTGCAATTCTTTCATAATGTATCTCTTCTAGTACTAAAGGTGTTAAGAAACTTCATGACTTAGGAGTGGAATGTGTACTTACTTTATCTAGGCTAATTAAATAAAAATAATTTTGAAGTTTGCTATTATGAACATGGTATTTTTAAGACATATGACCAGGCGCATTGCAGTGGCATGTGTGTTTCGTTTGTAAAACATGACTTTTAAAGATTTAAGAATATTTAAAATTCTTTTGAATTTGTTTGTGTGTAGTACAAGTCTGAATTTTCTGTTGGGAAATTAATTATTTCGCAGTAGCCATTTATGGTTTGCAAGAAAAATGCATTATTGTTTGATATCCCTCTAATAATTTTAAATGGGAAAATGTAAAGTCATTACTCTAACAAAAAAAAAAAAAAGTAAAAACTGAACAGAAATCTGCACCACTTTCTCAGTCTAGAATGATGAAAGTATTGGGTATTTACTAGCAAAATGGGACTTGTAACCTGGTTAGGTCTGTAAGACAAACATAAAACACTATATAATGAATAAGAGTGGAATTTCTATGCTCTTATCTGTAAATAAGTTTTATAGCTAAAATATGTCCTTTTAAATAGAAAGTAATACAAAAGTATTCATATTGGGGAACTTTATGTCTCATCCTTTACACAATGATAGTTTCCATCTTGCTGTATATCTGGCTTGGTAACTTGAAAATCTAACCTCCTGCTTAAACTTTAAGGCCTACACTTTTTGCATTTTTGAGCATTCATTCATTCTGGGTGCTGAACAAGTAGCTTACATGAAAAAGATAAAAAAGACAAAATCACAGATATTGTAAATAGTTGGAGATTATAGTTGCAGCATCTTGCCTATATGTAGCAGAAATTCTTATTCAAAGGGTATGATTATTTTAGAAGACAGGAAGACCTTTATCTTTTTTTTTTTTTTTACCTGTTGCAGCATCTGTGAAAAAACACATAAAAATCTGTGTCAAGATGCGCCTAGTTTCAGAAAGCTGTTAAAACTGCAACAGGCTAAAGTGACTGCCCACTTCTTCATTGGCTCAAAAATAATATTTTTACTGAGATGGGGGAAAAAACCCATGGCATGGGACTTCTTTTTGTTTTGCTTTAAGCACCTTCGCAAAGTGGATTCATGATATTTTGGGCTAGCAAACACCCCTAGCAAAGGCCTAGCTTCTGAGTGAAGCAAGCTTCTCCTTTGTTTAGGCTGTGGTTCCACAATATGTAAAACTAAGTGAGATCATTCCTGCCTGGCATCTATTCTGTATTTCTACTGTTTCAGTTTTACAGTGAGTAGGTTCAAGTGCCTAAAAGAACATATAAAAAAATCAGTTCACCTTCCTAAACAAGGTTGCTGAAGGATCACAAGTTTTCTGTCCTTTAAAATTCCCATCTAGAGAAAGGAGAATGTACTATATGGAGCCAGGACTGTTTAACTGATTTAAACCAGTTTAAATTTCTAATGTTGGAGAAACTATGAGAGATCCCATCCTTGCTCATCAGGAGCTAATACTTATGGACAGTCACTTGTATTTTTAATGTTAAAAGTTTCCTTCTTGTTTTGAACACATTAATGCCTTCCTAGGAATGGTCCTTCCTGGGATCCCACGTTACAAGCTTGCCCCACGCCTTACGGAGACTGTGTAAGTGGAGCTGCTGTGGGCCACAAACTGATGGACGCCAGCCTTACGTCTCCTGAAGTAATGTTGTCACAAAGCTGTCACAAAATCTAAGGGGTAAAGAAGAGCTGATTCAAGGTCAGACAGCTGAAGAAGGATGTGATGCTGGAGGAAAAAATATTCTGAATATCTGTATGTTATGAATATTTCCTGCTTCCTTAAATTATATACCGTATGCTTACTCAAGTAGAACAAAGTCTCAAGATCTCATCAGACATACAGAGAAAGGAACTGAAATTCCTTGTTTATACCTCAATGAGCATTGTCCTTTCATTTTAATGTCAGATTGGATAGCAATCATCAATTTGCTAATCTCACCTTGCTCATACTATTGTACTTATCATTATGCAGAAATCAGTCACAGACACAAGCACAATAGAAACAGAACAAAAAAATTAATTGTTTAAGAGGACAAGTCACCTCAACTTGTCACATCAACAACTCATATTTTCTATTGGTTCTCTGTTTATTTTCAATGCTAGCTCAAGAACCTGGCCATAATATTTAAGGCTTTGCTGAGCAGGATGCATCCGAGAATTCTCTGTTCACTGCACAATGAGACAGCTGTGTCCCTCTAGGCCACTCTCATGAGTGTGAAGCTCTCAAGACTAGAAATAAAATGTTCTCAGTTGATGGCTGTCATTTGATGGAAAAGACACATCACAAGAAATAAACAGGGGCTCCAGTCAGATTCTCCTACACTGAAGAAGCAATCAAAGAATAATAACTTAAGTAAAAAATCTAGAAGTTTGAATGCAGTAAATAAAAGCAGCCACATCTGTTAGCTAAAGGTTGGAAAGTCAAGCCTCTCATTAACACCTCCATGGCAACATCAAACTTGCATGGTGTGGATCTGCTGGGACACCGTATCTCCTGCTCCCTATCCACATACTTAATTCCCATTCTTCTAATGGAAATCAGGGTCCAATGAGATAAAAATTATCCCAACAGAGTTGTAGGGTCCCATCCAGGACACTGTCCCAGTAAACAGTTGAGCACAAGTAAGTCTCACATGGATATCTAAATGATTGAGGTAGTTGGCTCTCACATGCTATAATAAGAGGCACCTGGAAATGTGATTAAGGGTTAGATAAGATTTGAATCCGATGGACTTCAGCATACTGTACTTAATAAAATTTATGACCTATACCTTGTCTTTTCGCAAGAAATATGAATTCAAAATTTTTTACGTCCTAACACTTTTCACAAGGAAACAAGACATATTTTTTTTCCCTTCCTATAATACTACTCTCGATTTTTTTTATTATTTGCCCAAACTCACCCTCCTTGTGCACTATTCCTATGATGTATTTGGAAGAGCTACTTTGGAATCCAACCCATTTCTGCTGGATAGAACAAATGGCAGGATATGCATGAAGAGTTACACGGCTGGCAGTCACCGCTGAGAGTAAAGCATATAATGCTAACTCTCAGCATGCATCAGGGTGGAATTCAAGCTCAGCTGAGCAGAGTTGCAGGTATCCTTGTCTACCTTTGAGCTGTTCAACCTGACGGAGCAGTGTACCATAACTTTACATTCAGACCTGTTTTGTTCTTTTCAGGAGGAAATCCTGAATACAGCATTGATGGCATCGCTTGTTTGAATCAGCAAGTGAGCTATTAAAAGGACACGTTTGGGTCAAATATTCCACAAGTTTCAGCTGTTACTGTAACCTCTTTTTAAAACTGAAATGGAAAGAAGTTATCTTTTCCTAAGGTTCCAGATGAAGGAATTTTAAATAAATATATGTTGTAATTGAATGAGAGTCAGAGAGAAAAATGTTAAGCCCCTTAGATAAACTGAGAGACTCCTATTCTTGTCTGAGAACATGACTGACACTCTGTGGAGCTGAAAATGTTGATTCCTTTTCTACAGATTCTTTGGCTGAATCTGGCTTAATAAGTGTAAAAGTGCCATAGCAGAAAACTGTCAGTTTTGTGTAACTGCCCTACCTATAATGTCCATGCAGCTGGAATAATGCTGAGCATGCCTTTGGTTTGATCCAGCTCTCATTCTGCCTGGCTGTTGCAGATGTGATTTGGAAGTCAGCATAGCTAGGATTCATGGCTGTGTGATCCTTCTTCTTAGCAAAATGCTCTTCTTGGATTTTACCTTGAACCTTTAAAGAAATTCTTTGAAAAGGACCCTTGGTGATTACACAAGCGGGTGACTTTTCTGTGCTGCAGGGTAAAAGAGACTACAAGTGGGCCTATGACCAGCTTGGTTTCAGGATCAGAGAACCCCTGACATCAGAGTGCCATGGTTTATTTGCACAAAGTCAGGCTATGAGGGCGCTGCCTGACAGGATATGAACAATGGGTGAATGAAGATGCATTACCAACATACTTCTTTCATATATTATGACCCTGTGTTTGCCAGACTCAACCAAGAAGCTGCAGCAAACCCCACAAAGCTATGGCAGCCTAGTCAGGAGCCACAGCAATCCAAACAGATCCCACTGCAGTCCATAGAAGAGCACTGGACACCAGGTAGAAAAGAATCCTAAGGCATTGCTTTGATGAAAGGCCTCCACAGAGTATGTAAAAGCACACCTACTTCTGCCTGAGGCTAAACTGAAACACTCTGAAAAATTAATCCTTATCAGTTAAACAGACAAACTTAAAGAAGATTTGCTCAATTGCATCAAACCACTAAGCAGATATTCTTATACTCTTCTTGTTATACTCTTACTCTTTTCATCACTTTTTTCCTAGTTCTTATTCAGATCTAAAATGCCCTGATTCACTTTACTCTTATTCACTTTGGCACTTTGGATTCACTTTGGATTTAAGTTCAGGCAAAGAGACTGTATTTAAGCCCAAATAAAGATAAAAATAAATAGCTCTAAAATGATTTGACTAATCCACCTCCAATGTTAATTTGGACAAGTTTTCACAGCTGCCTCAGTGCAGAAAAAGAGAAAAACATTAAGATTTGTGCTAGATTGAGGGAAAATTGTAATAATCATGGATGTTTGCAATCTTAAGTGGAATTCTGCAACAATAAGGTGTGAAAGACCTCTAAAACATTTTTCCAAGGGTGAGGAAAGTCAAAATGACAATAGGGTAAGGAACAAGCCTAAAATAGGCATTTGGAAAACTGTGTAACAAAAGAACAATAAAAATATCATTTTTGCCTTTGATATGTGATATTACTAGCATACCAAGGAAAAATGGACATTGCCTGTACATGTACTTAAAAGGGTTATTCTTAGTTGCCAAAACTCCCAGGAAGAGTGAGAATAAAAATCAGAAGGAGCTGAAAATAGGAAATTGGTGGCAGTTATTGGAGATAACCAATATAATATGTGGGTTTTTTTTCCAGAAAAAAAGGAAGTACAACATTGAATTTTACTTGAACATTAGTTATAGGTATAACTATCAAGTGTCTCTCTCATAAAAATTCATTATGAAGACGCAGACTTGAGTCAATTGAATCCAAAGCAAAAGATAAAATTCAAGATGAAAATGAGACAGCTAAGGATCTCTCTATAATTGATTTGGAATGAATGTGTCTTCCTTTTTTCTGTTCGGTCTCACGGTAATGACCTAAGAAAGAACTGAAAATAACATCACATTTCTGCAACATTTCCACATTTCTGCAGAGATTCTCTTTCTACTTTCTGAATTTTAGATGCTAAAGCTTATATACTTTTTTGGGTTGAAAATTGATTAGAGGAGGGTATATTTTAATTAGAAACCAAGGAAATGTTTGCAATGAATGGAACACATCCAAGAAGAGTAGGCATTATGCAAACCAGCCCAAGAAAAAGGCTGGTGGCATTTGAATTGGCTATGATAATGTTTTTTATGTTGAAGACAAGTGACCGGTATAGAAAAGCATGTAATTTCAGATAACTTGTCAGCTCGAGTGAACTCACAAACTGTAAACTGAAAAAGGAAAAAAAAGGTAGGGTAGAGTAAAAGTTGACAGTATTCGGAGAGGAAATAGCAAAAAAACCCCAAACTTTAGCAAATAAAATCCTAATTGAACAGGGCACATAAAAATTGGTAGCCAAACCAAAAACAGGTATTTACTTGATTCTACACTTTTTTTAAAGTCTAAAAGATAAGAACTCCAGCAGCTGGTTCCAAGTGAGGAATGTGATGTAATAGATACCTCACAAAAGTAATAAATAACCAGGGGAACCCAGTGTAATTATAATTCCAAGATATAAATTATATAGGAATGAAGAAGTACATTGCACTTACAACAACTCTCAAAGAGTTCACAAGAGTCCTCAAGAGAGGACAAAAAGTGTTTAATTTATTTGCTTTTTAGCATTCAACAGGCAAGGTGGAAAAAGTAACTATTTGTAAGTTACACTGTAATGCTGGCCACCAAGCTCTCAAATTCAATGTCTATAGACAAAGAGCAAAAGGGAAAAAAAAAAAAAAAAAAGGCTACGGTATCATGTAACATAAAAAACCTGGGAACTACCTGAACATGACAAAGCTTTTTGAAAGGAAATTGAAAAGGACAACTAAAAGACTAAATGCTTGCAGATAGCATGTCAGACTGCCTAAAGATACTATATTAGGAACTCAGAGAAACTGTATACCACTTATCAAAAACGCTTTTAAAGGACAGAAAAATAGCCAGCATGGTGAAACAGCAGACTAAAGGAGGCCATTAGGAGTAAAAAGATACTCTTAAAAAATGTCAGAATTGTGAGCAAATTAAGAGGAGAAAATGCACGAAATCCAACAAATAAAATGTTAAAATAATGTAGGAAAGTATGAAAAAGGTTTTGAAGACTATTTGTTCATGACACAGAAACAAATGAGAATTTTTTATCAAAAAATCAGAAAAAAATTAAAGTCTTCCAGAGGTTCAGTGGATCAGTGAGGCTGACAGAGAATCAGCATACACACAGCACTGAAAGAAGATAAGGTCACAAGTACCCACTCCTAAAAAAAAAAAAAAAAATTTAAAAAAAAAAAAAAAAAAAAAAAGGAAAAAAAGTTTTGGAAAGAAGGAGTTCAGGGAGATTCCTACAATGCAGATATTTTGGGGATAGAAATGAGTCACTAAAACTGCCTGGAATGAAAAGATTAATAGGGTAAAATGAGTCCTAACAAATCAGCAGACCATATGGAATCCAAATATGAAATTGGAGCATTGTAACACTATCACTTAAATTAGCTTTGGTATCAAACAAATGTGAGTAGTAAAATCTGAGGCTGTGAAGAGCTGCAGATCGATGTCATGCTATTGAATGACTACGGTAAAATGGCACATGAGATTCAGTGTCAACAAACGCAGGTAATATACATGATGGAAAACAGTAACAACTCTCAATACACAAGCAATGGACTCTAAAACTGATCTCTGTATTAGTCTGGACAATTAAATGAAGATGTCAGCTCATAGTTCATCAAGAGAGCAGTTAGAATAAGAAGATATCTTGAAAAGAATAGAGATTAAACCACAAAACATTACTCTTTTAATCCATAGCTGCTGTGTCTAGACTTCTGCATTCAGTTCTGCTCATGCCATGTTCAAAAGAATATAATAGAACTGAAAAGACAAAAAAGAGCAGCAAAGATGATCAAAGTTATGAAAAGGCTTTCATAAGAGAAGGGATTAAATAGACTAAGATTTTTCATCTTGAAGAAAACACAGCAAAGGGAAAATATGAAAAGATTTTTGAATTGCGATTGTCACTAAGAAGACTAATAGGAAACAATTATTTACTGTTTTGCCTAAAGCAAGAACCAGGCACTGTCAGTGAAATTATCAGGTGTCAGGTTTCAATCAAAAGCAGTGTGTTTGTACACACACCAAAATAAGTTGTAGAGATTGTCGTGCAGGACATTTTGGAAGCTAAGGGTCTGTAACACCATTACACAAAATCATGGAATAAAAATCCTCACAGATTTGATGAAAAAATGTCTTTTTCATTTTCTTGCATTCTTTTCTTTAGACCCTTAATTGTACTGGGCTGTAATCATCCTGAAGTCTTTGTGCAAATGCAGGAGTAACAGGAAATTCCACAAGGTGACTCAGATGTCGCATTTGGGTGGATGATTGAATTACCTTCAGCTGCTGTAAGTGAAGGGCAAACATACAGTAGTTGCCCTGGACTGCATGATGAGTTGTAGTTTGTTACTTCACATGTAACTTCCACGTCTCAACCCTTACTAGACAGGGTTGTTTTCATATGCTTTCAAACCCCTACAGATTAATATCTTATGTACCAAAGAAAATGTTTAAATCAGTGTGGTAGTTGCTGAATCAGTGCTTGCACTGCACCTTCCTAGCAATTTTTATTACTCTTGCTTTCATATCCATTATTCTGAATGTCAGGGAGCTATTTTTAAGTACTATCTTAGTTCAGTTTAATAAAAGATATTAAATTATCTGTGCCAAAAAAATTAAAATAATTTCTTATTAAGAATTTAGTTTCATAAAATCAAATGCATAGGTGGCTACCAGCATTACTGCTCTAGACAAGATACACTTTGCAGGAGTAACATTTAACAATCTATGCTGGAATGGTGAGATAGACAGAGAAAGATGGGACCAGAATTATAAGAAGTCACAGAAAGTATACAGTTAAAAATTTCATACATCCAATAGAAAATTTGCCTACCTTTTCAATATTTTTATATGTACACTATTATTATTATATTACTGCTTTAAGCTCGAAGTCCTTTCTTTTCAAAATCTTTTCTATTTTTTCCAGCAGCAGAAAAATCATAATATTGAATTCCTAGATTTCTTAGAGTGAAATTTTTTGATGGTAGTAAATAAAAATATAAGTTAATTTTCAAAAAGCTGAGGGATCTAAAGCCCAAATCAGAAAGAATATTAAGGGATTAAATTGGCCCATTTTAGCTCTATTGATATAAGGCAAGGTATAGAGATATTAAAAGCTGTGTAAAAATGTAAATTGAAGACATTCTGACACTATTTTCTGTAATAAACACTTTCGCTTTCCTGTTATGCAAAACAGATAAACTTAGATTATTTTGTGAACTACAAATTTAGCTGTGAATAGCAAAATATAGATTATTATATTAGGACCTTAATCTAAATTACATTCCCTATAATTTCTTAAATAGCAATTTGTAGTCATTAAAATGTCTATTCAATATTTTCACAAAAAATCTTGATGTTTTTTATTTTGAAAGGGGTGGGGTTTTTTTGTTTGTTTGTTTGTTTGTTTTATGAACATCGTCTCTATTTTCTCTTCCTCCAGAAAAGTAGGTAAATATTTTTAAAAAATCAAAACACCCAAACAAATATTTCACTGTGAGTAAGAAAGAAGTAAAATAAACCATCAGAAGAAAGTACTCAAATTTCCCAAACTAATGGGACTATCGAGAGAGGAAAATAATCCAGATAGGATGGTTACTCCACTACTTGTTTATCAGGTAACAAAGCTGAAAGAGCAAGCACAAAAGCAGAAGACAGTCAAAAGTATCTGAGTGATGTACACTGTAGAAGATTTACTTTCTGAGATAGTTCTGAGGGGCACTTACAGAGTCAAATAGTTGTTATTAGGGTTAATCTGTACATGAGAAGGTGTGTAACATATTCCTGACAACCCTGTTCAGTTTGTCAAAAATGCATTTCAATCTTTCTCTGTGTGAGCCTTGCAAAAAGCAGACTATGTTCTCTATCAATAACACTGATGCCGAATAGTAACTTGTGAGACCAGATCTATATTGTGAAGCATTGCTGGCAAAGCTCCGTCATCTAGAAGTGTGAAAAAATATGACAACCCCGGTTCTCACAGCTATTTGGCAGGAAACTCTGACATTCACATAGTTATATGAATATATATTTAGTTTAGTTTATCTCCTTCAGGGACACAGTGTAAAAAGGTTGGAAAGAGACCTCTTTGTGCCAGCATCTCCAGCAGTGGCTCTGGTGATGGATTTGAGAGCAGAGTGGCAGTGTGGTCACGCAGATAAACCTCACCTTGCCATCATAATGGCGCACCTTACAGTGGGCGTGATAAAATGGGACAGACTTGAAGTATCTTAAACAAATATTTACTTAGATTTAATGGGATTGCTACTGTATGTTTATGAAATGCCAGTTGATTCTTAAATGTATTTGCCAGGGATTAACAGCTATTCCAGAATCCATTGCTATTTAATGAACATACAAGAACTGTTTTAGATGTTATAAAGAGCTAGGTTTAACAAGTTCATCACCAAATCATAAAAATTTACTGAAGATTAACATTATGTAAGGTACAATATTTTACACTGAGATTATCCTCAAATTAATATTTTTATTCATCCCTTGATATTTAATTAACTTAAATTAAAATATTTCCAGCAGTCAGATAAATGTGCTAATTTATTCTGAATTTAAGAAGTCCATATAATCTGAGACCATGCCTTTTTTTTATTATGAGTCATTTCAGTAAAGCATTTCATCACTTAGGGCTTTTTGGAAGGTTGATCTCAGATTCTCATTTTAAATCTCCAACACACTGTACTCCATTGCTTCTGGCACTAGCAATTTGGCCATAAAAATTCAAACCGAAAGCCACGCAGATAAATATTTAAGCAAAGTATAAAAAGTTATGCACCTTACACAGGCACCCAATTTTGTGAGGGAAGAAACAGTTCCCATCTGCAAATATGTGGAAGAGGGAACAATAGCCATGCAAACAGAAATCATATTTCTGCCATGGAAGAGAGATTCACCACCTCTACAGCATGACTGATAAAACGGGAAAGATTTGCTGAATAAATTCATGATGATGTCTCCAGAATGAACCATTAACACCGATATACAGAAGCCCAAAACTTGTAATAAACAATTGTCATTATGCAAAAAGCTCATTCCCTCAAAACCTGAATTGAAATTCGTCTTTCATAGGTTTAGGTATGTACAATTATTTAACTTTATCTAAGTTAGGAATTTTTACTGACAGTAAGGAGGATGTGATTCATCTTAAACAGGTCAAAGGAATCATACTGTAGAAGTACCTCACTCTCCTCAGTAATTCCAGGGACCTCATCAACTAATTAACTATAGAGAATTAGGGTAACTAGCTCAGATGTAGGTTAGATAGTAGGTGAAATGATAGGGACAAGATTCCTGAGAACTTGGGGCTGTTCTTTCCTACAACTGGAAACGTGGAGGTTTGGTTTTTCTTTTCCCTTTTTTTTTTTTTTTTTTTTTTTTTACACTAACAAAACCTTCAGGTCTTTCCAGCTTGTTTTACTTATACAGAACTAGGAGAAATCTAGGAGAAAACCCAAGACTTAGTCTTGAATCTATTTTGGAAATGTAAAATTCAGTATAAGAAGATGCCATTAACTTGAATATCCTGGATTTCATTAAGGTTTAGAGAGTATTTTTAACCATCTTAAACTCATCATATTTAACTCTTTTTTTTTATATATTTTCCAGAGTATTATGTTCATACATCTAAATTAAAAATATCATCTAAGTTTTGAGGAAACATTTTTTATAAAAAGTCTTATGCAAAAGAATTCTATTACCTAATATTAGATTAAAAATACAAAGTTATATTTTGTACATTTATAACCAAAAAAAAAGCAGCACACTGTGTTGATTTAAAATGGTCAAGGTGGTACAACTGCTGACCTCAGATGAACTTCTGCAAAAACGCAAGCCCCTGTCTGATACAGTATATATTCCAGTTTAGAATTATTTAAATGCAGCTTTTCTTTAGGAAAATTACAAATTTTGATCACGTTTGGCAGAGAATAAAATTTAACAAATGCATACTACCTCTAACAGTAGGGCAGTTTCTTGTTCCCTAGGAAATCTGAGTGTGTCTGTTTTCTTTTCACCCCTGTGTTACATGTTATCTTCCCACACCCTTAACTTCTAAGTTAGTATTTTTTTTCTTCTTCCTCTGTCTTTCCGTACTTCTGCATATCAGAAAAAGACATTTAATAAATTTACAATTATCTGAACTTCCACTAACATCTGAATCCACGTCTTTAAAGAACTTAAGGAAATCTTTAGGTTCTAAGTACAACAAAGTTTTCAGGCTTTAAATACTGGCTTATTTCGTCATACTTACGAAGGTTACATATCTCCTGAAATCACTGTAAAATAATGGTGAATTGGTGATTGGGGCTGATTGGGGCGAGATTTCTCAATAACAAAAGAAAGGTGAGTTCACACTTCTCAGTAATTGTCTAGCCTGGGTTTGAGAGACTCTTTTCTGTGCCAAAATTTTCGCAACATAAATATTTCTGCTGTTCTCCATATACTAAGAAAAAATATGAATGCACAGAGAATAAAATGTATAAAATTAAAAATAAAGGAATGAAATTATGCATTAATAATAATGAATAAAAAGACTCTAAATGTAACAAAAATATGGATATTATCAATGCTTTTGTATAAAGGAAAGGTATCCATCAGAAAAATTCACAATTTTAAATGTCATAGGCTTAAATACCTTGTAGGATTTCATTTTCACAATCAATATAATGAAGAAAGAAAATTTTGAGAGAACCTTTATTTTGAAAGTCCAGACTACTTATTTGTTTATTGCAAAGATGAATGCCAAAGAAAAAAATTCATTTTCTTATTAGGTGGTATTTCCAGTGATTTAAGAATATACAGTATCAATTTAAATTTTTATTTCTTTCTTTTTTAAAAAGAATATTTATAATCCAATCCAGAAAATTTGCCCTGGTTACTCATGAACTCTGATACTATTGAGAAGCAAAAAAGCAGCCACAGCACACTGGCAAGTTAAGCTGAGTTTAAAGCTTTCCTCACAGGAGCACCTTTAGTGTTCACTGTAGCTTTTTTCTCCATCCTGGTCTACTCCATGCACTCCCCCTCAAAAAAAAGTAATTTATGTGAACTTTGCTTACAACAAAAAAACACCATAAGGATAAGGGATAGAATCCTTGCTTCAAGTCAAACTAGCAATGTTGAAAAGAAATATCACTTGTTAAAACTAATCACAGACATGAAATGCAGGTATATTCCATAAAGTGTAGGAATACTTCAAAAAGTGTGGGAATATTCACATTCAGCAGCACACATAGATCCAATACACACTTCCCTGGGCCATGAAGATTACAGATGTGCTGCAAAAGTCTCTCCACAGGGTCAGAACAGACACAGTTCCATTTCTGTTTCTGTTTTCTTTTTATGTTTGATTTGGACCTTGAAAGGTTGTTTGGGCTCTGTAGCTGCCTAGAGATCTTGTCAATGTGCAACCTAAACTGCACTTTTTATGTAAGGACTGCATTCATTTGTTCAAATAAAAATTGGGTCAGATAGTGCTATACATTATTAAATAGATATTAAAAAACTTTATTTGTAAAGTACTACTCTTCAGTTATATTCTCTATTTTAATCTGACAGCTTTTGCCTCAGAATTTTTCCTTCTAAAACAAGTTTTATGATGAAAAATGAGTGTTTTGTGTAAACGGATTTATGAATTGTTCTCACAGTTGCAGTTTTAAAACAAGTAAGCATAGAATGTTCCAAAGCATTCAGTCTTCTATACTGTTAAGATATAAATTTATATAGATTACAAAATTAAAATTTCAGGGACATCAGTTAATGATGTCTTATTTTTGTATTTATGAGTATGCGTGTGGACATATATAGACACATACTACATATACATATACAGTATTATTAATATTGAATTAATAATAGTAGAAGAAATAATAAAAGATTATGCATTTTTGGACATGTAATTACATTAACATCCTCACTAATTTATATGAAACAATTTAGGTATTAAAAACCTTGAAAAATAGGGTCCTAAATTTAAAAAATACCCATACTTGTCTTAAATAAAGGAGTATTATCTGTGCCACAGTGTGACTTGGTTACAGTGGGCATATGCTCTTCTCCATTTCACACAGCAGAGGGGAGCAGATGGAATTAAATATAGCTTGGCATGCAGCACAGGGGCAGCCATGGAGCAGTATTTCTTAGTACCACGCAGGCATTACCAGCTCTATATACATTAGAGATGAAACACAAAAAAGGGCATGTCACCTTCAGGAAAACGTAGTAGTCAGGGAACATCTGTTATACATGCAGCGCTCCCTGTAGAAAGAACTGAAACATGATGAAATATGCATCAAAAGTTCCCTATGCACTGAGGTACATTAAGTCCCTTTCAAACCATACGAAGCCCACTAGGGGAAGGGAGGTTATTTGAGTGCAGCAGCTGGAATAGGAGAAAGCAGCAGCAGGGAATGGAAACCAGCTGTTCTGCCATTCTGGAGATCAGATTGGGCAGTAGGTGCACAGAGGCTGATACATGGTATCGTGCATCACTGAAGTACAGAGACTAGACAAAGTTTCACCAAGTTTCATTAGTTAATCAGTCTGAAGCTCTATCTCTGAGCCAAGTTCATGTTAAATGCTACATATTATTATATTCTATCAGCGGTTATTCTCAGGATGCACTACATAATCCATATTCCCTGCAATTCTCTAACATGATGAATTCTTCAATATAAAGAAGATGCTCACAGAGAAGAGGTTGCTGAATGGGTCAGAGCAAATATTCCCTTCCAGTATGTTTTACTCAGGATTAGACAATACAGTGCATCCCCATTGTTAGTTATGGTACCATAAAAAGCAGGATGAGAGTGTATCCTCTGGCCCTGGGTAGCTTAAAATAAATCTAGATTATCACTGACAAATGTGTATTTAACCTGTTTTAAAAATCGTCAGGAAAGAATATTGTTTAACTTACAGGGATAGCCTTCTTCAGTGCCTATACACCTTTATAGTAAAGTTCTCCCTCAAATATAACTTAAATACTTCTCCCAGCAAATTAAACTAAATGAAAAAGCAATCACCATCCTATTTATAACAACTTTATATACACAAGGACCTTTATTATATTTCACCCCAGTCCTTGGTCTTAAACACACAAGATTCTGAACAAACACTTCTTTCAAACTTCACCTACAGACAGTGTTTTACAAATCTTTATTTTCTGCTGTTATTATACCCCTTTTTTGATTTTGAATTTTTCCAGATCTTTCTTTAAAATATGCCTACAAACTGCATACAGTGGATGTATCACTAATTAGAGCATGCCGCAACTCTGGCCCAAATTAAATTAAACCACGTTTCTCCCTCTGGAAAGCACAGCATTGGAGAAAAGTAGTATATAAACAGAAAAAGGGCCATGAAAAGGACAGTCTCTATTACTGTGCACAGATATTAGGAGATACTCTTTGTTCCAGAAGAACAAAATACAATTAGTAGTACTCCAGCTAAAGCATTGTTGAATGGAATAATTAACTCCTGTCTCTTATTTAAGACACTTCTCTTTTGTCTCCCCCAGCTGGACACAGAACTATTGATAAATACAATCGTTCAGATTTCCAAGTAATATGTATCAGCTATACAATAACTCCATCTGCAGAATATTGCTTCTTGTTGGTAAAAAGAACGTGACTGGAATTTGCAATGGGATTTTGTTAAATCTTGTCTACTATTGCTGTTTATCATATCTGTATTTTCTGCTGATTCAATAAGAGGAGATACATAAATCATACAATGATTATTTAAAATGAAGAAGACAGAAGATGTATTTATTTTAATTGTCTCCCCCATATAACTGAATAAACACACATACCCTCATATATATATATATGATTTTTTAAAGTCTAATTCTGTGTGACCTTAATTAAAAGAAACCTGTAAGCACTCCATTCAAGGAGGTTTTCAGACACAGAGTAATAGGCAGGAATAGACTATAGTTCTGTTACAATAGTTTCCTTGATATTAAGTATCCATCCAATATAAGAATATGTGCCCTAAAATATTCATTAACAAAAGTAAGCACAGTAGAGAACATCCATTTATCACCCAGGGGAATGCATAAAGCCTGAAACTATGAAAACTCTCTATTTTCTGATTTCCTTGTTTCAAAAGTTGTTGATCTTTCTATGCCCCCACTTTTCTTTCAATTTATAAGAAGAATCTGAGAAGAAGAAATGTTAGCTGAAGATAATGATTTTGACATAGAAGGACCTCATATTACTGAGAATTGCAAATCCTTCTCTTGCTCTTCTGGTGGGAATAAAGTGAAAAGATAACTTATGGATTCTAAGCCTTCTAAGAACAAACTGCAGTACAATAACTGTGCTCAGCCCCAGGAAAGGCAGTGTCAAAACAGAAAGTACAGAAAGGATGTAATGAGATTTCCACTAGTGACAGGGGAGGGATATTCTGCTTTGTTGCCTCTGAAGTAAAGCAGAAAGAGATGAGCACCAACAGCTACAGCACCCAAATATTATAATCTCAGATAGGAGACTTATGGTAATAAACTTGTGATCTTGAAGTGCATGATATGAATTAATTTGCAAATAAGCTCATCAAAGAAAGCTCTTCTGAAATTTGTGAATACTTTTATTGGTGCAGTCACGAACTTTTCAGATGTTATTAAGGACGTATCTAAGCTGATTTGATAGTGAAGTGTCCAATGACAACAAAATAGAGGTCAAAAATACATATAATTTCCAACCACTGAATTAATTTTTAATTACAAAATTAGTAGAAATAATGTGGAGGAGAAATGAAATTATGTGAAAAATGCAGCATAACACACCAAATGATGCATAGATGAAGTTGTGTTGAATGGCTGTAATCCCTTTTGAGTCACAGTGACATGTTTGTGTGTACTGAAGCAGAAAGCTCTTTCTGTGTGTTTTGAAAGTCAGTTATAGAAATTTTCCTTCTAATCTTTGGCTAAATGCATTAATTGTGGGATATGCTGTTCACAAAACTTCAAACTACCAGATATATGACAGCAATGATCTGCCAGGTGCTGAAACGTGCGCCTGATTAAAAACCAGATTTGGCAGAAAACAATTCCAGTTGAAACGCAGGATAATGGGCAATAACAGACAGCAATAATAGGTTAAGGCAGTCTGATGCAAACTGTATTCATTGTCACTTCAGCTGCCAGAATGTTTGCACCACTTTTCTATCTTGCATCACCAAAGGCAGAGAAGGAGTGAGGCTTTAAGTCAATCTATCCCTTCTCCGTTAGGATGCCACTTCACTTCCTTTTCTGAGTTTTTCTGTTCCTTTAGGACAAACATCTTCTTCCTCAAAGTTCTCCTTCCTTACCTGGGTAGCCGTTCTTGAAAATCAAAGTTGCTCATATGTTTGTGAGTAGAGCACACTATGGTGAAGCTGTGCCTGGGAGCCCTCCCATCTCTAACGAGGAAGCACCAAACAAACTGGACTCTGCGTTGAAGCAGTCACACAGCTTCAGTCACAAACCTGGACTCGCTATAAAAATAACTGAAATCTAAAAGAGGAACTTAAATTGACTGGTAGACTAGGAGATGCTCTAAAAATAGAACCTAAACCATAAAAGATATTCAATATAATACTCTGAGTGAACAAAAGCTGGCAGATATGAGAGTTTTCTCTGTGTTTTGTCTAAATCCATCATATAATTTGCTTGATACATTATACAGCAAAAGATATGTCATAGATTACTGGGTATTAACATGACAAAAGCTGACAATCATCTGTACATCAAAGGCAACTGACCTGTATTTCTCTCTGTAGTTCATTAACTTAGATTAGAAGGCAGAATACGATTCTGTTCTCTCAAAAAAGGGAACTACAGAATATTTGCTTAGTCTGGCTCAGCCCAGGTAACAAAGTCTTATGCAAAAGTGTTACCTACCTACATCATCTTTAAATGAATGTTTGAGATCAAGACATTTAGAACATTTGAAACTTTTATTAGTTTCCTCTGACTTAAAATGAAATACATAAATACTGAAGTTCAAAAGCACAAGGACTTCATAAGAAGTATGAGACTAGTAATAATTCTGCTAATTCTCTTATATTTAGAAGTACTGTTTCACTGAACAAAGTACTCACAGCAGAAAAAAAAGGGAAAGAAGTAATGTCAGCGGCTCCAATGTCATATTGAACTTGTTATACACACTAGAGTAGATATCAAAGAAATATAAGAATGGTCTTATTCTTCGTAAAACTCTGCAATTCTACCACCTTTTTAGTCTTAAATTAAAAGTCTCATTATTAGAATAAGGCCAAAGGCAAATACCTCCCGCTTGTTGATAACAAATTTGGTCAATCAGAAACAGTTTCAGAATAGATAAGTTGTCTTTGACCTATGCCAGTCCTCATCTAGGATCATTCATGTGCTTGCATAAAGCATAGAACCAAAAAAAAAGGAGAGAAAAATATATAGAAAAGAACAAACAGAAGTGCAAAACCCGAGACTCAAAATGTCATTTTGCGTGTCATTTTGGGTTTCACCTAACCAGAATTTACAATTCTAGAAACAGATTCTACTACTAAGACATACTAAGAATGAGACCCTCAATACAATTAAGTTGTTCTTATAGCTTTCCTAGAAAACAATTAATAAGATGAAATTGAAAAAGGGGTACTGCGTGCAAGTAAACAGCAAGTTAGCATCTTACCTGGCCATGTTAGAGGTTAAGCGAGTTAGAAGGGATGATAGTGCTGGACATAAAGACTCTTAGGTGGTGTCAGAGCAAGAAGAGCAGTCTGACAGCTATTCTGAGCACAGACAGAATGTGATAGATGTTCTGTCCAGGGGAAAAAACCTATGGGAGGAAGCATTGTTGAACAAAAGATTTCACAGGTTGTGTCAGTTCCTGGGGGCTCCCAGGCTCGATCAGTTTCTCAGAAGAGGCCATGACCAGTTTTGCAGACTTTGAAAAGAAATATTTCTTCTCAATCTTCTTTTTCTATTATCTCATTAAGCTGGTGTATTCATAAAAGAACTCATCATCCCCAATGGCATGGAAAGCATTGCTGATGATATCTGACAGCAGAAATGTGCTTGATGAACTTCCTTCACTTATCAGTCTAGACTGATTCTAACGCAGTTAAACAGTATGGGTTTTAATTATCCAACAGACTTGAACAAGATTATGCCAAGAAAATTATTGGATAGTCCAGAAAAATCTTGGTAAAAATTTTTGGTAATTTCTGCTCTGCTGCAGATGGATAATGCAGGATATTTGATTTCTAGCATCAGTCCTGTTTAGAAATGGAGACTGCAAATGAACAATTTACTACAGACTTGTTATGTGAACATGTTCAGTGGGCAAACACAGGGGGTGACAAACAGTATTCATAGAGATTCTCTAGCACTGATATAGTTTTCATTCCTAAGACTTGCATGCAGAACTGCAGCAGTCGTGACACAAATGTTTTTTTGTTGTAATGAAGAAAAAACTATTATATTTTTAAGTTACACTTAGTATCACCTTTTTTTTCATGCAGATACATTAAATTCCTTTTATAGTAGTAACTATGTCCTAGGCTAAAATGGTGCTCTTTCACAGAGAAGCCTGATGGGTAATCTTGGTCCTAGAGGAGACTCTGACAGCTACACTGAAGTTTCCTTTTATGCTTCCTCCAAACAGTTGCCTCTGGTTTTTTTTTTTATTCTCAGCATCCATGCTATTGTTAATGAGGCAACAGCATATGTAGAAATGGCTCTTCTATAGGATGCAGGTGTGAATGGAAAGAAACTGTATTGAAAGAAAGATGCAATGCATAGTGATAAAGCAAAAACTCAACAAAGCTACTGAATCTGGAGATATTTAATCCCTTGAAGTTTTTTTGACAAGGACATGAAAGTGTAGATTTACACTAAAACAAGAAAACACAGACAGAAAAAAAAAAAAACCAGAACAAAAGGAAAAGAAACTAAAAATTCCTGGGAAAATCTAACAAAGACAATAATTTAGGAGTAACTACAGAAAAGACTATAACTCTGTATTTTTTTACTGATTATAAGGTAAGCATATGCAGGATTCGCTAAGAAAAGTGTAAAATTAACATCTTGCTGTTTTACTGTTCCCTTGCAGATATTATTGTTTATGGTTATGGGTTATGATATAATTTTCAGGTTTGGATACCTTTTAAAGAAATATAGATTACTGCTGTTATTCTTAAACCTTACAAAAAGAAACAATTACTCTGTTATTTAAATGCAAAAATTGACTATTACATGCTACTGCTTCAAGTGAAATAAACAGACAATTTGACAGATGTGTTCGAAGTTATTAATTCTTGCAAGACTTCTAAGTAGGGTGATCTCAAACTGTCCAAACTAGTGATAGGGTTTAAAGTATCAGCAACAGAAGTGAAAAAAATAGACAGGTAAACAAAACAAATTTATCCAAAACCATTCCATTAAGAGGAGCAGGCATATGGAACACGCTGTTTAGTAAGACAGCTGATTAAGATAGCATAAGTAAGCTTAAGAGACAGCTAGATATTCTTATGCAGGAAGTGGCTTGGATATCACAGCAACAGAATATAAGGCAGAGATAACTGAAGTGGGACGTGCTTATTTCAACAGAAGGCTTACTATC
Organism: Acanthornis magna; assembly: GCA_036785705.1. Lineage (NCBI taxonomy): Eukaryota > Metazoa > Chordata > Aves > Passeriformes > Acanthizidae > Acanthornis > Acanthornis magna. The sequence continues at coordinate 26,435,772 of JAWUZG010000090.1, read as the reverse complement.
ATGATAACTTTTATAGTTTGGGGGTTTTTCTGCTTTCCTTCCATTAAAGCTATTCCACAAGCATTTCATTAATTATGAAATTAATTATATCTAATTTGAATTATCTTTCTCATGTGTGAAAATGTTTAAAATCACTACCAGACAAAACTTGCTATCTAGATATATTTTCCTTGAAATCAACTATTTAAATAGGAAACTGACAGAGGCTCTATCATTCACTGTTTTCATTAATTTAATGAAAATCATAAAGTAAGCTTGGTTGCTTCCCATCCCATGCTGAAATCAGAAGATGTCTTCTCTACAAAAATTTTGTTCATAAAATTTCCTACTTCTCTGTTACTGAGAGAAGCACAATTGCTCTAGTGCTACCATCACATTTTTTATCTCAGTATGACCTTTTAATTTTCAACTCTATAGGGTAGAGTTGCTCAAAACTGTAGTCAAAATACTGGTACAACTAGCATTCTTATTACTGCCATGGGCAGAACTGGACACGTGACAATAGTGTTTGGAATTACGTAAAGAATATGTCAAACTTAAACTTAACTCCTTTTGTAAATTAGGATTCTCAAGTCAAGACCTGACTTCACAGTTAATCCAGATAATTTTTCAATAATGTCAGAAGATTTAATAACGTGTTGCTTTAATTGCAGAAGCTAGAGTATTCTAAACACCTTTAAACAACAATAATCAAGCCTAGAACTTGGCTACAAAATAGTGACTTCCCATCCCTGGATACAACCCAGAATGATGACAGAACCACAGCTTCTGACATTGCTTCAGGCATTGCTGGAGACAATTGTTTCTAGCAAGCTTTCCATCTTCTTTTCCCAGAAAACAATTTTTCTCTAAAGAAAAATTCAATTATTTTTCTATCCTAATCACATATATCATATTTCTTACCCTCCTTCAACTTGGCTTATGACTAGAGAAAGCAATTTTATTTATCTTCTTTCAAAAGAGAAAAATTATATTGGGCTAAGAACCCTAATCATACCAAGCTCAATGACAAGTAATCATTTATTTCATTGGGAACACCCCATAGCACCACATTTGTTACTCCAATGACCTGAAATCCCACAAGGTGCTCTACGCAGGTTCAGTTTTCATAAAATGACAATGATTTTGTTACAGGACACTTGAGACAGAAGAGTTCACTCAGGTAAACAAATTTATATCATTACTATTTGTAATTATATTTGGGGGGAACAAAAGAAATTTAAAAAAGGAAAAAGTAGTTTATATATCTCTATCCCCACTATTTTTTTTTAATTCCTCAGTAAAAAAATTCACATGAACTCCCACTGTTGTAGTTCAGTGGCTGACAACACTTAACATCCACAATTCAATATATGTTTAATAAGAACATGAGGAATTCATACGAGCTATTGGAATAAATTTTCTTGATGAATAGGTCACCTGTCTTGTAGGTATAATGACAAATGTAAACCTGCATATAATTCTTTGCATTATAATGAAAATAAGCCACAGGAATGGTTAGCTTAATATGCTTACTCGACTGCATTATTTTGACCATAACTGGGTTTGATGCTGCTGGACAAACTGCAGTATTATGAACACTGGCCATACAGTCTTTTTCTAAAAAAACATACATTTTTCATCTGAGTAGTAGATAGTTTCTGAGTGAAACATAAAAAATTTTAAAGCTCTTTCATGGCTATACTTGATAGATGGAAATCCAGAATTTTTGTCTTTGTTTCACACAAAACTGAAAGAATACGACACATGCTCAAAGAGCTTCTTTTTAAAAAAATCCAGCACTGCATCTTTATACAGATCAATGTCCAATTATAAGCAGAGAGTTGCTGTGGCAAAAGGTCAGGAAAAAATAATCTTTCCAGCATTTATTACTTGGAAAATAAGGTCACATATGAGGTCAACCTCCAAATGTATACAGAATAAATTATACTGCAGCGTTCAAAATATTCTACGTCGCAAAATTTATACTGCAATCTCAACATAATCAGAAAAATGAAGTTGAACATGTATTTCCTGATGACTGTTCTACAGATCAGACTAAGCTAAGAGGTGAAATACCCAGGTCCAATTAATCAAAAACTAATAAAAATCTTATAATATATTTCTGCTTAAATAGAAATATAACTTCTTATTAAGGCTGACTGATTTAATAATTTCTTAACTGCCTTTAACAGTGAATTACCTTCCCCACAACAAAGTAAAATAATGGGAAAGATACAAAACATTTAAAAATAATTCAGTGGTGCACTTTATGGCTTTCAGCCTAGAAGCAAAACATAAAGACAGAGAATGCCGGACTGCTTTGTCTGTCTGATGCTTTAAAAGATAATCTTTTGAAATAAAAGACCTCTTAATTAGATAAAACATGTCTGGAAAAAAATGAATTGGACATAGTTTGAGGAAATAAATATGCTTGTTTGTCAGAATGAATACTGGCAGAGAGCGCTGTCATTGCCCTGCTATAAGTTATTTTAGCTGTTTCACAGACACTGTTAATCTTTGGTACCTTCACAGGATGTGAAGGAAAGTATACTGAAAATCAGTTTGTATTAGTTTTTGACACTTCTCACTACACTTAATTGTGAAATCAACATTACAAACAGGAAAATGCAGCCATGAAATGAAAACATCTTCTGATTAATTTTTACTCTTTCTTTTATCCAAAGCATTTTCTTTTCCTCTTCTTCAAACTACTTGAGGAATGTAAATGACTGGCATTCTTTTATCTCTTGCAGTCATGTCTAGTTTGAATTTCCAAATCATGCTTTGGCAGAAGGATTGTATATAATATATCGCAGGCAATGCCAGTGGAGATAAAGTATATTCTAATCATTTTTAAAAAGTACTAATTTTTTTTTTTTTTTCTAATTTGCTTTGGACGCTTGTGGTTTCATTTCATGGTCATTCTGAAAGATAGTGTGTTCTTTGCTCTGGGCTAGCGACAAGATTTACTGTTTTCTGTGATAATATTATCAGTGGGCTATTCCTCCCTGATAACCTAAACCTGCAATACTAATAGGTTGATAATGGCAGTTTAAACTTTATGCTTTTGTAGGCATTGTAGGCTTCACTCACCTTGTTCAAGTGGCTGGCTTTTAGTTGAAGTAGTTTTCATCTTGAGTGCCTCCCTAACAGACATGTCACAGCAGGAGCCTTTGTTAGTGTCTTGGTCACTGTCAGCCTGATCACTGTCCCCATGCCCGCTGTCCCTCAAGCTGGCTCTTTCTGGATCCTTGAACGTGGAGCTACTGAAATACATATTGAAAAAAAAAAAAAAAAAAAGAAAGAAAGAAAAAAAAAGAAAGAAAGAAAGAAAGAAAGAAAAAAAAGAGAGAGAGTTGTATTTACTTGTTCTAAGTTGAATTGTACTCTCTGGCAAAGCAATTTTGACAAGAATGCAAATGGGGAAGCCAAGAAAGTTATTTAATAGGCCTTACCTTTGAACAAACTGCTGCCTGCTGCCCATGTAATTGGGCTCTGCGGGAAAATTGTCTGTCTGTGAAAGAGAAGGAAAAAAATACGTATAGTTGTACACTGGACAAATCTCCTGCAGAGCAACAAGATTTCCTAGAGGAGAAATGATTAATAATTCAAAAATTCCCTTAATCTTCAGATTTGTACATTTTAATTAAATTGGAAAATGCTGGCATGTAATTATGTGCTCAGAACAATTAAATGATTCCGGTCCACAAATTACCTGCTAAAGTAAACAATGAGGCTCCAATAAGTGGCATTCTCTGTTAGCAACCTGACAGATGACACTGTTTATGTTTTTTCATTAGATAGATATTAAGACTGATGGTTATTGAAAATGAGAGAAAAAAATACTTTTGCATATTAAAAAAGCAAATTATTCAATAATACTAATTTTTAATCATAATTACATCATCTACTGGGATTCTGAAGCTCTAACTGCTGTAATGCATTTTTGTAGACTGCTATATTACACTTGAATTGCAAAAAAAACCAAAAAATCAAGAAAATTTATGGCTGATTAGCTGTGGGGTTTCTCAGACGCTACTGGAAAAATGCAAGTATGAAAATATTTGGATTTTCTCTCTTTAATTTTCATCAGTATTAATAGCTATGTCAGAATAATGAGAACCACACATGCAAACAAGAACATTAAATGATCACTGTTGACAAGTAGTTTTTAGAAGAAGATACTTTCATTAAGTCTGTCATGTGTATATTTTTAGCAGCATGAGCCAAGTAACTGTAGAAGCAGAAGTATTAGAAGGATCCAGACCAACATGGAATCCTGCCAAAGGGAACTGAATTCCCCTTGTATCATTAGCTGAAGTTCTTTGGGAGAAAGAGAGACTGCATCATTCAGAAAACTCCGCATACTGTACATTCACGCACGTCACTTCTTGCAGCTGACCTAGCGACAGAGCTTCTACTGTTTTCTGCATCACTTCACATCACACCACTGTGCTCCGCAGCAGCTCCGGGTTTCGCAGCAGCATCCAGCGGATCAGTATCCATAACACAGGCAGCACTCAGTTAATGGAGTTGAGGGCCCAAGGTTTACTGTCACACAGCAAGTGCTTATAAAAGTGACCAGTCTCTTAGAGTTTTGGGTTTCCCTGCCACTCCTCAATTTTTATTTTTTTTTTTTTAATCTCTGGTTTTGATTTTATCAGTAGGAGGTAATTAGAAATATTTGCTACTTCTTGTATGGTTGGAATACTTGGGCTTGGAAAAGAGGCAAACATTTTTATCTGAAATTTGTCACTGTTGTTTGCAACAGAAATAAGACAGACACCTGTTACTCCCAAGAGACTTGTGAAATAGATATGGTTGTATACCATGGATGTCTTTTGTGTTTTAGAGAAGGGATGGAAAATAAAGAACCATCTTCCATTCTGCATGTATGTCAATGTACATCATATTTTCTTCTAGTTCATAAATCCTTTAGTTCAAAAAGTAAGAAGATAACACACATTATGTTCACATCCATCCTATCTTTAGTATATGCAATTAGAATAAAAGTTTGTCTTCACTTTTAGTATCTATCAATTTAGAAAAACAAACATTGAAAACAACAAAAAAAGGAGGTGTAAAAATTAAGTATTTCAGCATTTTGATGTGTAATCTCTCAAATGCAGCACATCATATGTTGGAAGCAGCTATAATTCTGCCATTTATTCTTTTCTTCTCACAAGTTTTAAACTAGTATCTCTTTTGTGCAGCAAACCTACATGATATATATACACTCATATACAATCATAATGAAAAAGAGCCCAATAATTCTCAACCTGAATAAAGCTTTCCAGCTGCAGAACTCATGTCTCTTTTTATGTATAATATCTCAAATAGAGATATCCAGGAAAACTGACCTTATGCTTTTACTTACATAAGACATCTGTCTCCTCCTAAACACAGCTGCTACTAGAATCAACATTTCCATTTTTCATTGCATTGGCAGTCAAAATGCCTGCTATAAACTGCCTTTTCATCAATTATCTGCCATTAGAAAAGTCGGACTTTTGCCCTGGAAATAATTATAGGTCCTCCTTTTTGATGGTGATAAGAACTTAACTATAAACTGAACCACTGTAAGAACTGGTCATACTTTTTGTCCCTGTTTTTTTTTAGCAAAAAAGCATTTCATACATCCTGGATGAGCCAATACACAGATTTTAAAACAGAAGCTATGACCACATCTTAGCTGCTGAGAAATTCTGTATTTATGGTAATCATTAATGACCTTAAACTATATAATAACTTGATCAATTTCCTTCATATTGTATTTTGCCGCAATTAAATGAGTTGGGTGCCATGTTCCAGCAAGTTCATTATAACAAAAGAACAAATGATCATCAACTTGATGATCATATACAGACACAGGGCTCAGAGCTGCATACTGTTCTTTCTGCTCTAAAAGCATTAGTCCTTCTTCTATGAATTATGAAGGTATGATGCTTGTGTTGAGCTGTAAAAGCACTCTGAGATACAGGGCAGTAAAGGGAGAATTGTTCAATGTATGAAAATATCTATTAACTGTGATAATTAAAGTAACAATTTTAAGGCTTGGCAGTTTGGAGGAATCTTAGAAATGTAAACATTTGCTTCACAATGGGTGAGAGAGAGAGATGAATGTCTGACATGTCTAACTCAAACTTTTCTTTTTTTTTTTGTTGTAATCCCAGTTGAAGTGAGAGGTTGTATACTTAAAATTTTTACATTTTAACATCTATGGAAGTGATATTACACATTCCAGCTCATGCATTAATCATACCTCTTTACATTGCATAGCTGTAACTCTAAGAAATGAGTACCATTTAAAAATCTAAAAAAACTCTTGTTCTTCTCTGGATATACAGCCTTTATAGGACAACAGAATCACCAAGCCCCTGGTCCTCCAGTTTTAAGGTAGGTTGCAGTTCATCTGCAGAAAACCACTTAAAATCTGGTCGACTACTCTAAGCTAATCAGCCAAGATTCTTCAACGTGCTTTAGAGAAATACAAAATATCCCATTTGGTCATCTAGTGTCAGGTACATAATACTCCTGGGAATTACTTTCACCAATAGCCATAGGGGAATCTAGACAACCAGCAAGACACCCAGTGCAATAGCTAAAGCTAAGTAAGATGCATTGTGTCAGAAGTGAATTGCATGGAATTGCAGTCTCCTGATAAACAACCAAAAATTATTCAAACGCCATTAACCTCCTGAAGAACAAAATAAAACAAACTCCACCCTCGGTCTCACCCTCTCCCCCAAAAAATCTCCAGGAACAATCCACCTCTTAAAAGTCAACAGAGTTAAACAGCAAAGAAATGTTTTCTATCTCTGTGATTCAAGGCTGAGGGCTGGAGTATCAATTAGGTCACCAGGTACCACAGCACAGGTTCTCCAGTAGCAGGACAAATGTTATCTAAAATTAAAACAGAAATGTCCACTGCCCCAGTTAGATACCACAGAATTAAAGTCTGTAATGTCAACCTAACTGTCCAAAGCCACTTTAGAGAAGTGGCCCTGGTTTTATGGCTCATTTTCACAGATAAGCGGAGCCAGCTCATTTCCAATGAGAACGCTGTTAAACCATTCAACAGACACCATTTTTTGACAGTTGCTACAACAGACTTTTACAAATAGTCTCTTCCATCTATCTGTTCTAATATGTGACTCTAGATTAAATATGAAATTTTAGGAACACTGTCATTAGTGTAACGTTGCAGAAAAATGTCTGAGGATTTCTGTACACACGTTTAACACAGCTTTCTCAGAAGATGAAGCTCATTAAAAAAGTCATTTAAGAAGAGGTCAGAATGCATAGGAACCTTTCAAAAGCTGCCAAATTGTTTTAAAGAAAGGGTTACTACCTTTCAGGAAATATCATATGGTTTGATTTTGTTACCTTTTACTTCAGTGAGTTGAGGAGAAGGAAAATAAAAAAGTTGCAGATTAAACCTGTGCAAAATATATTTTCAGAGTATCAGAGTGGCTTGGGTTGGAAAAGACCTTAAATATCATCTAGTTCCACACACCCTCCCCCCCCATCATGGGCAGGGATACCTCCCACTAGCCCAGGTTGCTCGAAGACCCACCCAGGTTGGCACTGAACACCTCCAGGGATGGGGCACCCACAACTTCTCTGGGCAACCTGAGTTGGTTGGATTTACTGGCATGGAATTTCAAATGTAACAATATAATTGCTAAAGTCTAATAGAGGGACTTTGAAAATCCTCAACTGGTCAGTGTTTGCATGAACAACATGTAGAATATCTTTCCAAGAGCCATCAACTGTCTACAAAACCATTCATTATATTGCACCTGTCAGGGCTTGTATATTATGATTACACAAGAATCTAGATAACCTAAAATTGTTCCTAAGTATAGCTCACATATGGTGTATTTGGAATAGTGAATTTTATAGACTCAGAAATAAAAGCATTCAAAAGTTTGAAAATCAACTGTTAAGTTTCTAGTAATTAATTCTGGAATGGCTACGGTTTCCAAAAGTTTAATTTAGAGAAAGGGAAATGAAAAATTATAGCCAAGAACAGCGTATGAGAAACAAATTCTTCATAGGATCCATTAACCTTAAATAAACTCATAAGAAAAAAAAGTAAAAACCTCATCACTGGAAACAGTTTGAACCAGCCTGGGCCAAGCATTACACAATGAATTATGGAGAATATTTTTAGCAATGGGCTACATTCATCTCTTATCCCTTTTTTATCTTTTCATAAATTCATGTTCACAAGGTGTATGTGTTTACTTCTGCTGAAATATTATGCTATTTTTATAAATATAAAGGAGTCTACTGTGGCTCTGAACAAAATGTGCTTTTTAAATTCAGGATTAAAATTACAGCATCATATTAATCAATCAGATTTCAAGAATTCTACTATTTCTCAGTAAGACAACAGTAGATGTCTTCACAAGGCTTCTGCTTTCAAGAAGTGCTGCAAAAAGCAGACTGTCTCTTAAATCTTAGAGGTTCCTAGCTATTTTTCTTTCTATTTTTAAACAAAAATATTGCTTGTGTCCCAATTTTGAAGATTTATAGCAATATTTAGTGTATTCCATATTGTTTGAATAAAATTAGAGAAAAAAATTTTTAAAAGAGTGTGCAAGTCAACAGGTCTGTCTAATGAAGAAAATTCTTAAAATCAATGGCTACAAAGAAAAAGAGGAAGAGAGAAAGAGAAACATGGGGACAGAGAAAGAAGTTCAATATTTAAATATTCTTGACAAATTATGCCCAGAAATAATTGTCATATAAGGGAAAGATGTACTCTAAGATCTGAAAAAAAAGCCTTAGATATTAATCAGATTTATGAATATTAGACGACTAGAATATTCATAATTTTTTCTCAGAATTACAAGAAGAAGTATCACATTTTCTGAAATGATTTAATGCAACTCCATTTTATGTAGGTGTTCATACTTGGAACTATAATAAAGCAAAATGTCTTTGCTGACTCTAACTTCTTTCTAATTAAACATTAAATGCAAAAATGAAATGAAACATCTCTCACCTTTATCAGACTGCCACTTTATATCTAACTCAAGTATCTTCTGTGCCTTTTCTTGAAAAGTTGAATTCCAAGTATTCACCCTTCCCCCACGAAACAAAAATCTTACATAATGGCAATCTCTTCTGGAGGCAAAAGAATTGTATTCTGCCAAATCGAGTTTTGAAAGAGCAGACAATTGTCTTCATTTTGTTAGGAACAGTGTGGGTTCAACATAGTGCAATTTTTCACAAAGACTTCTCAGTGTAAGACTGCCAGTGAGTGTGTATACTTAGCCTGAAATAGTAGTTTTTGGTTCCACAAGATTTACTTCATTAAGAAAATTCATTATCCCAACTGCAAAAACAAACAACAACAACTGGCCATAAACATCTCATAAGTTATTTTACCTTCTTCAAGAACAAAATCAAATAGGCTATTTTAATAAATATTATCCTACTATGTGCTCTCCACTCTCATCCCTTTGAAAATGTTTTTGAGATATAATTTATATGACATGTACATATTTGGGAAGTTTCACACTTGCTGCAAAATGTGTATTTTGGTGTTAAAAGGCCTACAGTGTGTTTATGTGAATTTCTGACATATGTAGCATTCTTCAAAAGCACATTGAATACACAGGGCAGTAAAAACAGTCAAATGCACAAGGCAATATCGTTCACGAGGCTGTTGTATTCTTTATTAAAGAATGTTGGTTGGTGGCTTGTGTTTCCTCTTTCTCTTGAATGAGAAAAGCAAAAGTGTGAGAGGAACAGGTCCTGAGCCCTTCAGTCAATTGCACAGTGACTTCTGAAAAGTGAAGCTCTGAGGACAGACATTATAATCCTTTCTCGTAAGCAAAGGAATGCAGATCTCCCTGTATAAATGCCTAATCCGTGCACTGTTTTCACTTAGCAAGTACCACGTTTGTTACCAAAATAAATTATTGATGATTTATTGGTTCAGCTGTCATATTAAGGTATTGTAGATTACTTCAGTTGTTTGTGCTACTGGCTTAATGAAACCAACTACTTCTTAAATTTTTACAAGAGTTTATTCTGCAATGCACAAGACACAAAAGATGGCAGAAGCCCGTGCTGGGGGATTTTAACACAGGACAAGGATTAGAAATCACAATGCCCAGTCAGGGTTCTTCTCACCTCACTGATGATTGCACTAAGTTGGAAGACTGAAGAAGCTGAAAAGGTCACTACAGAATGACATATTTTTAAGTGATCCTGGTAAAAAAAATAGACCTGAGTGACATTTAAAAGATGAGGTGAGACAAGACCCTGATCAGATTTTTTTATATGAAATAAAAGATTGAAGCATTTCAGGAACAAACTTGTCTCTTTGTTGGCAGGGAAGTCAGCTCAACAGAAACCTTCAGCTTCTCCACCAGTACAGGATGTGTGCTTAAGGTCAGTCTTCTCTCCAAGAAAGATGTGACAGAGCAAAACTGGAAGCCAAACCCAAAACTTTCTCCTACTGAAAAAAGGAATCAAGATTTTCCAGACCAAACTCAAATTTCTGGATTTTTTTACAATGGTTTCACGTTTCTGAGCCTTATTTTATTTTGCCTTGGAGAAACATGAAATCTAATGAAATTGGCATGATCTCAGAAGTGAAAGTGGAAAATCGTCAAATGCGACTAGGATAAAGGAATTGTAATATGAACTCTTAAGCTGAACTACTTTTTGGAGAAGATGCAAGATAAGAATGCAGGAAGAGGTGCCAAACATCACACCACATAAAGAGCTCAAGCTGAAAGTACAATAGTGCTATCACAGCGTCAATAAATAAACATAATGAAATTCATGACACGTTATTGCATTGCTCTGCACTGCCGCTATTCATTTAAAAATGATGAACACATTTAAAATAATTCGCAACTTGTCAAATGCCTGTGAGAGGTGCAGTTAGACTGGTGCCTTAAGAGGCATTTGTAAAGGTCTTACAAGAGACCTTCATACAACTTCTATCAAAGTAAAGATGAAAGTATGGGAAGACAGAACAATAACTACACCTGAATCTACTAGTACAGTTGCATCCAATATATTTACACTGCTCACCAATGATATGTACTTACTGAAGCTACTCTGTCAATAAAAACCACATTAAGAATCTTTTGAAAGAGCTTCCCTGTCAATTAGGCTGTAGATACATTCTATCGCTCCAGTTTTCCTGTCAATTTAATATACTGGATCATATTAACAGTACTGGCTTGTCAATAAGGCAAATCCGAATCCTATTAATAGAGTTACAGTGCCAATATAATCGGCTTCCCATTTATCGAGCTCCCCAGTATTTGGGAAAGCTGTGAAATGGGATTATAAGGTTAGGTTACATACATCTGTCTCTATATTACATAAATATTTCAGGAATTGTACCCTGTTGAGTGAAGAAATACATGTAATCACTTTTTTCTGTTACAAAAACTTCAGATGACAGAATAGTATAATTGTTTGCCATTGCTGAGAAAACATTAAATTATCCTCATTTATCACATTGTTTCCTGGTTTCACTAAGTAAAACTGCTATATTATAAGACAGTCTACTTGTGTGCCACAGATACAGAACTGCAAGAGATGTATACACTTTACCCCACCCGCATAAGAAAATATTTGCCTCAGAAAATAAAAGGAAAGGGATAAAGCACATTTTAGGAACAAAGTACAAGACACTCCACAGTTTCAATGTGTATTCAACGCTTGTGCTGTGCTGCATAATCTTTGTGGAATTGAAATATGTAAGTGTAATTCTAGTGTAACAGAAACCCCTGGAAATAATTAATAAGAGGTATTAGTTCATGCATTAAAAAAAAAAGTAGAAGTTCAGCAAACCTTCTATTTAATAGAAGCCTTAATGAAGTTGAGCATTAGTTGCTTTTAACCACGTTCAATATGAAATAACTACTTTGACTGGATTAGCAGAATGTACAACAGACTGTTAAACCTGATTATATTAAAAAAAAAAGAAAAAAGTAATTGCATTAAAACATACTCGGTATTCTCTTATCAAATTAACTCTCTAGGTCTGACTTGAAAATATGGATTTAAAAAACATGGTTCAAAATGACAGTTAAAGGTCAATGAATCAAGCTGCCCATTATATTTTCTGGTAGCAGATGGGCGCAATGAAACCTAATGATTGAATTTGAAACGCTTTAATGCTCCTTTTATCTATGGCTCCCACCATGTTGAGTCTACCTTAGTATTCCTAACAGATACTATGTTTACTGCATAACAAACTCAATTACAATTAGCTAACTAGAATGAAATCTGCACTTATCGCAATATCCAGCTTATTCTAAGAATATCAAACCATGAACTCAAAATAACAATACATGTAGGAGTGTGTCTTTGATAGCATTTGTGGGTTGGGGTTTTTTTGCTTTTTTTAAATTTTTCATGTTAAATGAAGTCTGGGAATTAGACGAAAATTAAATCAAAATTAAAGGAAAACTTTTTTAAATAGTGCCTTGAAATGTAAGGATATGATCAAAGTATTTCTTTAGAATTTAAAAAATTTTAGAACCCTTTTTTCTGCATCAAAACAACCATTTCTTTCTTTCTTTCTTTCTTTCTTTCTTTCTTTCTTTCTTTCTTTCTTTCTTTCTTTCTTTTTTCCTTCCTTCCTTCCTTCCTTCCTTCCTTCCTTCCTTCCTTCCTTCCTTCCTTCCTTCCTTCCTTCCTTCCTTCCTTCCTTTCCTTTCCTTTCCTTTCCTTTCCCACATATTCTACAGTGCAATTTTGATCTCCTGGCATTTTTTTTTTTTTTAATTTTTGAGACATATCTGAAAGCTCTTACCCAGCAGGAATTCCCAGTGAAGCCAGTAAGTACAGTAAAATTTATCCTATTCTTACCACTGTTTATTTCCTGTTTTTAAGAGCAACATAACATAAATGTTTTCTGAACAGATAAAAGCTTATAAACACTGCAGTACTGGATGGTGGAGAAGAACAAATTATGGTCTTTTAACACTGTTAATCTGGTTTGTACTTATCATATTTAGTAAGGAGAAATCAGACACTGGATATTTGAAACCTGTTAACTTTGTGTTAACATCTATCCAGTATGTTTACCTTTCTCTGTCCAGCCCATACTCTCACTGAAGGCAACAATAAAACTCCCACAAGCTGTGACCTGAGGTCCAGTGAAATCAATGGATGTTTTCAAATTGGTTTCAATAGCCCTTGGATCAGTCTGCTTACTTCAATTACAGGCTAAGAGAGTCTTTACATGGTGTGCTACATTCCCACAGATACATATGTTGTATGCTGAAGAAAGTTGTGTTTAAACAGATTTGTAACGGCAGTGATAGGGAAAGGTGATTAGCTAGGCAGCCAACACTGTATGTGGCACAAAATTCTAGTTCTGTGTTTCTTCCCTACAGAGTGAAAGAAATTAGCAACAAAGATGGAGTAGAATTTGGTTCTGAAGCCACACTGCCTGCACAGAAAACACACACAAAGAGGAACACTGAAGCTTTCTTCCTAGGTGACAATCAGAAAAAAGGGGTAAATCTAGATCACCTCCTTTCCTTTAAAGCTGCCACCTTATCCCCTTTCTCTTTCTAAAATCCGGCACCAGAAAACCAATGATTCCCTTAAATTCCCTAGGAATTCAGAAGAAAATCACAGATGTTAAAACTTACATTATTACTTTCTGTCTAATTTCCTATTTAGGTCACACAAATCTTTATTTCAACTTTTTGTTAAAAAAACCCAACAACGTATTCTATAAACATTTTATGAAAGGATAAAAAGCCCTACTTTCACACAAATACCTTTGCATAATTATTTCCTCTAAGCACTAGGAAAAGGCACACCACTTAATATGTTACCAAAATAATGGCTGAATTTATGACAGAATTGTAGATCATCAAGCTTTACAGACTCACACGGCCATGCAAGGAGATTTTCAACTGTAAAATGGTGATGACTTGATTTATTATTTGTGACATATGATAAATAATTTAAGCTTGCACAAATTTACCGAGAGGTTCTGTCCCTAAATATATTTTAAAGCTATAACAGTCATGTGCCTATGATGAGATATCTCATAAAATGTAAAGTTTGATCAAATACACTATTACGCTATGAGTATAGTAGCAGTGGTCAAGTAGACTTAGAAAAAAATAAGGCTTTTCTGATAGAGGGCTGTGTATGCATTCACAACTCTCTCACTTCAATGCTAACCAACTGCAATGTCTTCTGATAGGACTCTATACTATATAAATTGATTCAGAGCAAGGAAAACAAAAAATAGCTACCCTTCTTGATAGGATCACCTCATCTAGGACACAACACCCACTTATCTAAGGATTGCCACAAGGAAACTCTGACTTCATAGGTATTTAAAGGCTGACTTTGAGCTGTGAATTCTTAAAAGACTCGGAAAAAATGTTCTGGATTGCCCTTCTTATTACGGCTTGCCATATCAAGACTCTGAAATCAGATTTTGCTGTAAAATTAAGAAGATCCACATAAGATATGATCTCTACAAAGATTCCAGGATTAGATAAAGTCATGTTTCTGTTCCAAAGCAGTGTTGGTTTGTCAATATCTAGGACACTGCTGCAAGTTTCACCAGGGATAGAGTGACTGAACATGAATACTAATATTTGCCTGAGGGGTTTGTTAGAACACAGGGGTTAAATTATGGACTTCCTCTCTATCTGATTAGTAGGATGCTTACTCAGCATTTGAGCAATTTTTTTTTCAAAGTGGAGTGCACTGAACATCAAACGAAGGATGCATATGTTTTACTTTTTTAAATTTTATTTATGACCTCTCAAAGAAAATAGTTAATGAAACCTTCTCTAAATAATTTCCACATCACAGAAGTCCCCAAGCTGACATTCAAAAGCGTAGGTATGTGGAAACCTCTTTCAAAGTGGGAAAAGAAATGAAAACACTACAGGTGCAGTGCAAGAAATTTTAAACAAAGGTCATGAAAAAAGGAAAAAAAACAATTTAGGATTATTCATACTGCTCTTCCTGAATAGTCAAACCAGATCATGTGTAATACAGACTAATGCTGCTCCCTGCAGGTGGATCATGAGCCCACATGAAGCCACACCAACTTCCAACTTCACTGGGATTCAACATGGAACTAGGTGCTTAGCTGCAGAGAGTGATCTCCAGGAGCACAACCTTTGCATGCAAATCTTTTACTCATATGACCTCAAAACTTGTTTTCAGGTAGAAAAACCCATTAGAGGATGAATTATTTCCATGGGAATTTGTTCAGTGACATAATTTCAGGGCCACCTTAGTTTACTGGTGTTTCATGGCATTGTGCCATTGGGAATAAAACAAAAGCTATTAAATACTAACAAACTACCCTATTTTTTCAGTTCCCATGCAGCTTTATTAATGTCCTGATAAATTCCTAAAAATTATTAAACCTGGGGTTGTTTGGTGTTTTTATTTAAATCTTTTGAGGCACAATGCAATAAAATACAAAATACCCTTCTAAAATATGTTGAGATCAACAGCAAATTCATTGACTTTCCATGAAAATAGAATTAGTATCGTGCTCCTGGGAAGTTACATATCACTCTTCAGCACAGAGACTTACAAGGCAGTAGTAAAGCATCCTATTCCTAAAGGTTTATAATAGTATTGCTCTTTAACCTTAACCACAGGATAATAAACAGCACCAATATAATCATGGTCCAAGCTACCAGTAACCTTAAGAATGTGTGAGGAATAGACTGGCAGGAATTAATCTGCCATTTTCATATATCTGCCCAAGGGAAGTATTGTAATTGCAAAAATTTACTCTTAGACTGCTGAGACTCATAGTAATTATGTTTCTTTTTTAATAGAAATAGCCACAGGTAGTAACAAATTGGGTTTTGAGATGGGGAACTGGGCATGCATTCTAACCCAAATTACTGTGTAATTGTCTTTATTATAAAACACTATAGAAAATCCAAAACTTAAATCAGAACAAAAACTTTAACTTAAAAAAAGTCTTCTCCTCCCATGGCTATTCAACCTGTGTGCCTATTTCTTCATTCACAGGTATCAGCAAGATCAGTATGACTGCTAGTAATTTATCTAAATGCCTTTGCCATTGCTAACCAAAATTCCCGAAGCTTACATTTGTTTTATAAAAAAAGCTTCCTCTTGCTTTACAAGTAGGTCAAAACCTGGAAATCCAAATACTCATTCCTAAGTTTCCTTTGCCGGTATCAGGGGGTGAAGAAAAGACGTGTGGTCTACATATATTTTAAATGAACAGAAATTAAAGTTTTCTTCAAAATTCTGGAAGCCTGTTTGAAATAAATGAGCCCAGGAAAGTACTTAAAGTGAGTTATTTCATGCTTGAAGGAATTATTATATTATTATGATCATATTGTTGCAATAGTAAGAGGCAGACATTTGGGAAAGATCACGTATATGGCGGCCAATGAATAAATAATAAAATAAATTAATACAGCTGCTTCTGCCTCTTGCAATACTACAGCCTGTTAGACCTGAAAAGAAGCTACATGTAGTTTAAATAGACAAAATACATGTACAGATTTAGACAAAATGAAGACTATATATTGAGAGATAACACAAAACATCTTGTTTTCTCCTTCTTTTCACCCAATAGCTACAAAGCTGACTGATGTATTTCTTGCCTTGGAGCTATGAGATGCAAATTATCATGTGCTTTTTAATAACGCAGTCCATGGAATCAGTTAAGTGCTGTTTCTTTTCACATGTTGCATGACTTATACCTCCTTTTAATCATCACTCTCAATCCTGAAGTTTGATAGCAGGATTCCATCATGAAGTGGAAAATGAGGTCCTTCCTTACCTCTACTCTTGCCTCAGGAAAAAAATGACAACATCATTTGTCTCTAAACTTGATGCTTTCTATTTTGCAGCAAAAGGTGTAGGTTGACAGCATCTTCCAAAACACTGCTACACATCTCTGTACAGATCATACACAATATAAAAAAAAATTAGATGCACATGGCTCATTAATAATGCCTTTTATCCATCTAGATGGTTCTTTTGATTCCATTCTGCTCTCTTTTCTGTGTATATCCACATATGCACTCTTATACACAGTTGTATTATCTGGCCTATAGCCTAGAAATCTAAATAGTTTCTAAGGCTTCGTGGTTGTCATTTTGAAAAGGCTTTTAATTTCATTATTTCCCAAGCACTCTAAATTCCGCTATATTCTTATTGTCATTTGATCCACTGAAACGATGAGGAGATCACAAAAGAACACACTTGGTACTTTACAGCTGTGGCTGGATAATCTGGCTCATGATCATCAAAGCAGGATTGTTTTTATGATCTTCAAATCTGCATATCAAATTACTCAAGTCTATGCAAAAAAGCAAGACATCAGGACTATCTCAACAGAATACGAGAAAATGTAGTTGGAGGCTAAGTGAAACGAACAGCTTTTGCAGCTTTGCAGTGTTCTTAAAGCAAAGGAGAGAAGCAACAGGGAGCAGTTCAGGTAACACAGACTAACAGATTTCGGGCTGAATTCTGCCCATGCTTATGCACATCAGCAACCCCACTCCTGTGAATCATCTATTTAATTTGATTGTTCTATTGACCTAAATTAAAATGATCACTGATTAAATTTTTTAAGGATCCTACCCTGAAAGAAATAACATTAATTATACATATATATGTATATTTCCACAGGCCTCAAAATTACTTATACACTGATGAAGGATATGCTTTTTTTCTAGATTTGCACAAAAAGAGCATTTTTTACTCTGCTGGTAGTCACTCAAGTGGTGAATCTGAGGTACATCGTTAAAACAATGTTCTTTTCTTTGTTACTTTAAAAATTTCATAGAATTTAAATATTTTCATTAAGAATTAATGAACATTTGTTTAGCCCACTTCATCTTACCTCTTTTTTTTTAAACTGAGTTGCAGCTAAACAATCATAAGTGGTTGCTTAGCAATCAGCAAAGAGCGAGACAGAAATATAGTAAGTAAAGAAACTGACTGACATGTTCTGTGTTTGAATCATGGTATTCAGTGAAAACAACAGAATAACACCAAGAGAAGTTTAAAACAAAATTCTCTTAATAAAAGAGTACAAAAAAACTGTCTTTAGGAACAAATTATGCATTTAAAAGCTACAAATTGTGATTCACATGTCTGTCACTATAAAAAAATTCCTGTAGCTATTATTAAAAATACATTAAAATCCTTCAAATGTTCATGAAACCATTATTTACCTTTTGTTTTAATTCAATTGTCAACTGTGCTTCCAATAATTTTAAAAACAGTATATATCTACAGAGCAAGCAAGAGTTTACAGCTTTGAAGACTTGAAATTGATTTTTAATGCACCAGCTTTCAAACACTACAAAGGCTGCTCTCTGCTGATAAAGACAGTAAACAAGAAATTGTCCTTTAAATGTTCCCTTTAATGTTTTTCTTTAATTAAAAATCAATCAAAAAGCATTGCCACATAAAAAAAATTAAAATTAAGACATAAAAAAATGCTTTATGTTTCTGACACACAACGCATTCAAACCAGCATGAAAACTTGTGATGTTACTTTTGTTTACTTGTCTTAGTTTAGACTTTTTTTTGCACTGTAAACATTGTTAATCAAAAAATAAGAGCACGTAAAAGTAGTTTATCACTTAGCTCTTTTTACAGAGTGGAAATGTTAAAAATGTGATGAAATTAAACTAGAAACTATAAAAGTACTAAAGTAAAATACTTTTTAAATACCTTTAGATTATTTTAATATATTCCTATCCTCTAATCAGACCAAAGCTTATTTATGTAGATTAGTTACATCTAGAGTCTCATTTATCTAACCTGTATTTATTCTTTGATCACAAAGCTTGTTAACTTAAATGGTCTTTTATTGTTATGATTCGTTTTCCCATAATTATGTGGTTTAACTGCCTGAGTTGTTTTTTTTTTAATAAATATATGCACACGCACCAATCACATTCAACAGTGTTATGCTGGATGCTCAAGGAACTGTAAGAGCCATTTCAATACAATAAAACTGCCTGGAAGTGTTCCAGGGCAAGGACTGGAAACACAAGTAATCACAGTGTCACTAGAACTCATACAGGCAACACACACAGGTCACACATACATCAGTAGACAGCCTGAACCCCTCTCTGAAGCTAACTCTGCATGACTATCACTCCAAGAACCTACAATGCATCAATCAGAGGTCCCACCCACACAGCTGAAATTATGCATTTGTATCTCAAGACAAGCCTTTTCTTTTCCCGTTTGGAGTTCTCCTTTGGCATTCCATGGAGACTGCAACACAAAGCCACCCAGTAGGGAACAGGATGAAATTAGGAACTTTTCTGTTACGGGTTAAAGTATTTTATAAACCCGAGAGTCTCTGATTTGTTACATGTGCTACGAGGCCAGTAGAAAGGTCCATAGCTGAAATCAAATATCATAATTTGAAGGATTTAACATGCCTAGATTTCTTTTAACTTATTAAATTGAAAATAGACCAGTATGGAACCGATTGTTTGAGGGCTGGAAAAGGAGATACACCTTCACTGCACCGAAGTGAGATATTAATTGTTCTTTATGCTGTTCCTCTGTAAAATAATGCTAGTAATTGTCAGAAACTATGCAGTTTTATCTTTATATGTAGAGGGACTCCTCAGTTTTGAGGACAGAAAAAAAAGAGATCTCATGTCAAACAAGTGGATGAATTGATCTGCTGTCCTTTCTGTACAGGTAAAACCACTACCTAGTGGAAGCAAACCAGTAGGAGAAAGAGATGGTTCTTGTGTGACCTTATTAAGGAGGAAATGTATTAGCAGCCTTTGAAATTTAGCTAGAAAATATATGACTGCTCAAGGTTATTTAAAGCACTGTCTAATATCCTAATTAACAGGGACATTCGTAAGAATTTGCTTGTTCTTGAATGTAGTACTTAATACTATTTTATCTAAAATGCTTAATAATTTACTTTTTTTTTCTTTCTCATAGGATTTACAGTAATTAATCCAGAATGTTCTTCTCTTAAAAAAAGAACTAATGTCTACAGCAGACTGAAAACAAAGGTTGCACTATGACATATTAGTAGGGCTTAGAATGGACCCTGGCTAAGACTTATGGCAGTCTGCACATTACTCTGTTTCATCTCATCAAAAAAAGCAGTGACCAGTTAATATCCTTGATGGCCCCTTAAAAAGGTAACAAATAAAACACTTAAACTCAAGGAACTTTTTTCCCCAAGCACTTATCCACTCTCTTCCTAGTACCTTTTTCTATTTCTTTTCTTTTTCCTCTTTTTTCTATTAAGGCAAGAGCCTGCAATCCCCTGAGAGTTTTACTTGTTTCCTGTATTTTTGAACCCTTTAGCATTAATTTTACCACTTCTCTTATAGCTGAAGTAGCCATACAATTGAAAGCATAAAGCTCTCAGGCTATCTGCTGCAAAAATTTGTCCCAACTGCTCTACAGTGATCTTTTAGTATCAAAGGATTGCTTCTTTATTTTAAAGATAAAAACAGAGCTGTGTTTCTGCTCCAGTCAACAAATCATTGTTCAAGTTCTCATCACTGGATTTTTTTACCTATTGGAAAATATTAATACCAGGGTCAAAATGTCTTTTCTTCATACATTCAGGTACTCCTCAGGCTTGAAAAAGTATCTCAAGATTTCTTCCATGCTTTCTTCAGAAAAAAAAAATCAACAAAACAAAACAAACAAATAAAAAAAATCAACCCATACACATCCACTTTTTTATGTAGAATGAGTGCCTTGCCTGGAAAACCTAAAACTAATTTAACAAGACATTCTGAACTTTTATAGAAACAACAAAAGAAAGAAAAATTAAGCATGTTATTTAGAAACATATATGTAAAAACTAGCTGGTATGTTAATGCTTCCTGGGAGGAAGGTAGTGAAGAAGAAGAGAAAATGCTGGGGAAAAAAAAGAAAAAAATTTTTTTTCCAAAAAATTCCAGCTGGTGTACCTGCAGAGGTTGTGACTTAGGAGGAACTATTTAATGACACTTTTGTCTTATCAGAGAAAAAAAGATTGTATCTATGCTTTCTTAATACCAAGTAATATTTGTGAATATTTCACACATACCTGTTGATAATTTTCGATGTAACAATATTTGCTGCATTTTAACGATAATGCTGTATTATGCATGGTTTCAAAAATGTAGGAAAACATGTGGAAACATATGTTCAGCAATATGTTCAATGGAATATCTGATTTCAGCTGAATTCATGATTATGCTGGGTTAACCATTGGAGTTGATCATCTTAAAGGTATTTCCCAACCTAAACCATTCTAGGATTCTGTGTTACAATTCACATCATAGTTACAAAAACATCGAAATTCCACTCCCCTTAATTGTAAAGATGCTGTAAGAAAAAAGTCACAAAATCCTCAAATCTCAAAATAAAGGGCCCAATCCTACTATTCTTAGTTGTACTCCATAGACCTCTTAGTCACAATTCACTCTTGAGCCCCTAAAATAATTTATGAAGTCAAAATTGTGACTGAATTATGATTAAGAACAGGTGTTTTCATCTACATGGCTAAGGAGAACAGAAACCTGACAAAATATATTGTTGAAAGATAACTCTTCAAAGGATTGATCAGTTGTTGAAATTACACTGGTAATCATTAACTTGGAGGGATCTTCCCATCTAAGTTTAGGTAGTGACAGCAAACACAAAGGTGTAGAAAGCTCAGACAACTTTAAGAGCAGTTGAGAGCTGTGACAGCCAATCTTGCATAACTTGCTTCATGTCTTTTATTTTATAAAACAGCAAGTTCTACAGAGATATTATCATTCTTAATTTTTGTTAGCAAGAATTTCTGTTCTGGAAGCACCATTTTCTTTTTCATAATATCTATATTCCACTTTAGACTCTTAATTTTTTTTTTCTGTATTATTTTTATTGTTCTTTATTACAGTACTTCATCTTGGAAAGTTCTTTAGATTTCATAGGGACCTATATATCAAGAATGATCTTTTTGAAATAATAGTGCTATAAATAACACCAGCAAGGAACTCAAGATCAAGATCAGAACAGATGTAACACAAAAAAGGAGCTCAATTCTCCTTTGTCTATTTCAGCAGCCAGTGCAGATGCCACAGTGAGTGGTGTGTTGCCAGATCTGGTCCTAAAATGTATGTGGTTTGTGTCACTATACTATACTATAATATACAGTACATCTTGACAAAAAGTTAAATAAAGCTTCATAGAAGCATAGGAAAGGTTTTTTCCCGAAATTCTTACATAGTCAACTCTGGAATGGACTTCATCCAATGAATTCAAACTAAAGCTGCAGAACAATGTAACACAGAACCAGACTGTACACAAAACTGCAGACTGTATTTATACAATGAAAGCATTTAAAGGAGTTATTTTGCAAGACATCTAGCCTTGTAAAACACTGTTAAAGCTACCATAATGAAACCTAGGCAGGTAGTTCAAAAGTTTAATCTCACAATTTAATGTCCTTAGATACAGCCCTAGAATATGAAACTGTGACTCTTTGGAATACATAGAGTACAAACCTGCAAACTTGCAAATATTTAGAACTGGTCTAGTATCCTCTTGATGCAAAATGTTACCTTGTACTAGTTCTAGTGAGAAGAGAGAATATTTCGAAGCAGAAGATATAAGAAATACAATATTTATACCTCTGTTTTCAGATAAGAATTTAAATCACTGAGAATCGGTGCAACTTCTGTGACAAAAGCTGCTTCTCCTTATATGCAGCGGCTGCAGATTTCCATTTGCAATCTTGAAATTTCTGAGCAGAAGTTTCTCAAAGTATGAAATAGCATATTTAAAGACAGAGCAGCACTAATATGGTTCATGGTTTTTTATTTGCCTTGAAGACTCTATCTTCTTATGTACTACTAGACACCTGGCGATGAAGCTGCACTGGGACTTGACATTAATCTATTGAAACATCATAAACATCAGGTGCCTGAAGTATTAAGAGTGATCTGTACTTTATCTTAAAATGCTGTGGGAGTGTCTGATACAGCAGATACAGCAATTCCCAGCTTGAGAGCTTCTTTCAGCACAGTCCTTCATTTTTAGCTGATGCTTAACAAAAACTGTGACCACCACTTTCTTTATTTACACCCACCTTATTCCTGATATATTTACAAAACTCTACAAGTTGCACCACAAGTATAGCAATAAATAATCTTTAGGACAATCAACACTACTTGTATATTGTAGATGGTTTTCTACACTACTGTTATGTCACTTTGAGGATCCTATTTGCAGAACCTACTTGTGTAAAGAAACTATTTGTTTTCCTTTATCCATCCACTCTTACCTATTGGAAACCTGCAAGAAGTTGTGACTTCTTCACACAGGGAAAGGCAAACTGACTAACTCAGAATTTTGGTAGGAAAGATACACATACGTGTATGTTTGTACATGTACATCTACTTTTTTTTTCTGATGTCTGCACTTCAAAATAAAGCAAAGTTCTGTTTCTTTTAGTCAGGTGAATAGGTCAGAATGAGATGAACAGAATTTTACCAGCAGTCTTTAAGGTCTAGAGTGAACAGAAATCTTCTTTCAGCCATGTTGAGTTTCCATTTTCTCCTGCTTTCCTTCTTCTCAACAAAAATTAATAGTTTGGACCTTAAGTGATTCAAAGGTCACATGGAATTTTGACTCTGGCAATGAGAATTGTACCGCACCTGCCCTACATTTAAATATTTTTAAAAGTTTTTTTTTTTGAAAGCACTGTTTTTAAAGTATGTTTAGGAAATGACTGCTGAAATTAAGAACAATGAAACATGCTAAAATGTGGATGTGTAAATTCCCTGTATGATACTAAACACTGTTCTTCGTACATGTCAATTTCAGGTCCACATCAAATCATAAATGGTCAATTTTCAGAGGCTCTAAGCAGCTGCAAGTCTCTTGCACCAATGAAAGCTGAAGGTATACAGCATCCGTGTCTGTCCAGCCATTTTACGCATATATGTATGTATGCATGTTTAAATTATTTAATTTTTATGGTACTGAAGAAGCTCATTGATTCATATATAAGTAACACATGCAAGCATGGT
Organism: Acanthornis magna; assembly: GCA_036785705.1. NCBI lineage: Eukaryota > Metazoa > Chordata > Aves > Passeriformes > Acanthizidae > Acanthornis > Acanthornis magna. The sequence continues at coordinate 26,411,746 of JAWUZG010000090.1, read as the reverse complement.
ACATAGGCGGACCCTACAAAGTAGTGAACAAACACACAAGGTGTCAAATTGTGTGATTAGTGTGTAACAGAAGTCACTTAAAGAGAGGCAAGGTTACACCACTCTTACCCATATCAGCAAGTATTTCATTCAACTGCTGGTCCTTTTGGGTCAGTCTGAATCCCCTACTCACTAAGTAACACTTTACTCCACAGGTATTTGTTGATGTAAATTGGGCTATCTGTAGAGTAAAATACTATTAATGAGAAATAAGGGAACCATAAGGACTATTGACTTCACTCAGTCTCACTAGTAAGCAAAGGGAAAAAAATATATTATGCACTCCTAATAAGAGTGAGAAAATTTGGATCTTACTGTGAAAGAAATTATTTATTTGCTATTAAATATTTATAGAATCAATCAGATGTACTAAGTAATAATATAGTATTTAGCATGTATATACATCTCCATAGATGTAGGTATGTACATATATATACATATATAAAGTTTTAGTAACAGGTTCCTGTTAGAGAATTCTGCCATTAAACAGTTCCTGAGGAAATGAGAGTGAAGAAACGCAGTTGCATTGTATGAATTACATAGTATGAAATTTTCATGTTTCAATAATATATCTGTAAAAACTAAAGGGAACATTTGTTAGAGAACCCTTACACAATTGTTTATCTTCCCTTTACTGAGGTAATGAAGAAAACTGCTTGACTGGATTGACTAACTAAAAGAGATGATAAAGCAGCTGGACTTTGTTTCTTTTTTTCCCACTGCCTACACCTTTGATTGCTAATGGTGTAATTTACATATGCAGACACAGGTTTCTTGAACTGATTAAGGATATAGTAGATCCAGAGAGAGGGCTGATCCTTTGCTATTTCTCCTTAAGTCTGCAGTTTAAATTTTACATGAGGCAGAAGTACAGGACCAGATATAAAATAGTGCCTACATTCTAAATGCAAATTGTATATAAAATTTACTCCAGGGATGTGGAGATGGAGAATACAAAATGTATTTTAGTAATGCAAAAGTACAGTGAAGAGGATCAATTTTCCCCTCTAGCTACTTTAAATCTGAGCCTTTTCTAAATAGAAACCAACTACACTGTTTCATACTGTGTCTGTTTTGCCAATACAGCCAAAAAATATACTATCAATAAGTATGTTTGAACAGGTGGTTCACTAGATAAAACTGAATGTTTTCTAATCTACTGACTGGACCACCCAAACATCCAAAACACTCTGTGTAGCTATTCAGGGAAAACAAAACTAGTATTAGAAATACCAATATGTGTTATGAGGAGTTAACAGTTAACATTTTCCATAGTTATCATAATAAGAACTCTTATAGAAACCACAACACACTCTTTTAAGGGAGGAAATTCCTCTTTTAGCTTTATATAGATTTCAGGGAAAAAAAAAATCATGATTGATCTTATACAGTAGACACTGTAAAAAAGAAGGAATCATATTTTCCATAGGGATTTTACACTACAATTGAAACTTTACTATTCAGTAGCATAAATACATTAATTAATTGCTTTATATAGACATTACATCGTTGTAGGAAAGTATAATTTTCTGTCTTTTAGTAACTATTACACTTGTCAGTAGGAAAAAATGTGGAGTTCTTTTTTTTAGCTTTCTGACAACTCCATTTTACAGTAAAAAAAAAGGTTGACATTACTTAAACAAGTGTCATGGGAAGTTATTTGTTTTTTAAAGCATGAATAATAAATCAAATTATCTCTGGTTGTGCCCTAACCTAAACTCTTTCCTAAAGTGTCACTTTTTGTTAAAATCAATTTCAGATTTTAAGTATTGCTCCACTCACCTAATTGATAGCAACACAAATTCATGATAGGCATAAAATGAAATTGTTGCTGTGACACAACTCAATAGTCGCTTGAGGATTAGTTTACAGTGACCTTGTACAGGCAGCCTTTTTTTCCTTTTTTCTTTTTTTTCTTCTCCCAGTTATAAATGTTCAATTTACAGGTCATCGGTTACTTGAATTTTGGTTCTTTAAGCTGCCAATTACCAATGGCCATTTCCATTCAGTTTAAAATATTAGATACAGCTGGTAACTAGAACATTTGGTGTTCACAGATTACAGGGTATGGTAACTCCAAGGTATTATGAATCTTCCTTAGGTACATCAAGGGACTACAGTGCAACTTCTTTCCCACTAGCTGCATACACAAAATGAGTCTGTGTCAGTTCTGATACACTCAGCTCATTCCCCTATGACTCAGAACAGCATATTAGGAGAACCATAGGATAAAACAGATATGACATTTCAAATATATTTAATAGTCATTATCCAGAGCCTGCTTTCAATCCGAACGTTAAAAATCACTTTGGAACATACCTGTAGTGTTTGAACATTAAGCTGCATTAATCATGAAGTAATACTTTAAATTAAATCAACTGGAGCCAATTTCTGCCCTCACCTTCACTCTGCAAGTTCACTGCTCTGAAATAAATCTTCTGAGTTTGGACTTTAAACTACCTGCTAAAAATTAAGTCATTCTTTGATTAGTACCTTATATCCAACGGTCCAAATTCTGCCATTTCTCACATTCACAAAAGTCAGTAGAGGACAGTGTGGATATAACTGGCAGCAGAATGCAGCCAAGCTATAATTTCTAAATGAGCTTTGGTAGAAGACAGAGTGTGTAAGTCTTTTGCTATAAAGCAATCAACAATGTTGACTCAGGCTACTGGAGATCTGACTAGTCGTTTTGCTGGTTTATGACAGGATGTGAGTTTTGTTAACATTTGGGGGTAGGAGGGAATCACCACATACATTTTCTTTCTATTTGACTAAGGAGAATTTTCAGCACTGAAAGTTTAGTTGTTTGTGGGGAGAGGAGGAGGCAATGGGGTCCCAATCATACTGTCAAAAATATATTTATGGATATATATTCTAAAGAAAGAAATTTAAAAAAAAATAAAACATACGTCTTGGAAAGATAGCTCATATTTATACACAAGATTGGAGGGCTATAATACACTGTTGCAATAGATGTCCTCAGTGTGCAGTTTCTTCCCTGTCCTGTTAGTTACTGCAGGTGATATGACCACTTTAGAAATGCCCTCCCTCTTCTCCACCCCAAACCAAAGAGAAGTGAAACCTGTGGAAATGCCCACCTCTCTCTGACAGTCTTCTGGGAAAATGCCCCAGCATGCCTCAGATGTACTAAACGCCTGCCCACACTCTCACTTGCACCTCTTTGACACTGCCATAACTCTGTGAGTGTTTCAGAGGGCATTTTCTTTTGAATCACGTGGGGAACATCAATGTGACAGCAGAACCAGACCCACCAGCTGAGGTCTGGTTCCACTTTTATTAAGTCCACCTCTCTTTAGCAACTTGTGTTGGTCCCTTCAGTGGTGCCTTACAGCAGATTTCACTGCAGACAAAAGGGAAAGTTAAACCAGTGTCTAAAGTGAGGTCCAGGGTATTCTAAAAGTCTCCTACCTGAATTATGGACATCCGGCTCGGGGGAGCCTCGCTGGCGTTAGTCCCTTGCCCTGTGAAGCTGGTGTGGCAGCCCACATGTCCCTGGGGTACAGTCAGGTTGTTGGAGGCGGGCTTCAGGTACATCACCTCAGACCTGGGAGAGCTGAGGGGCAGGCGGGTCTGGTAGTCAAAGTACATGGGTGAGGTGGCCAGGGATGGGCTGCTCACCACGTTCATGACATTGAGGGGACCCCGGCTGTCCTCGCCCTCACTGGGCACCAGCATAATGTCATTCTTGCTGATCTTCTTCTTCTTGCCCTTGCCCCCTCCACTGCCACTGCCTCCTCCTCCTCCCCCGCCACTGCCTCCCCCTCCTCCCAGCTGAGGGTGGCTATACTCGGCAATGCGACAATTATAGGTGCGGATCTCCTTGTTCTCTCGCTTGCACTTCACAGCAATAGTGATCATGGCAGCCAGCAAGATGATGGAGACAGTACTCAGTGTCACAATCAGCGGCAGCGACAAGTCCCAGTGTGGCCGCCGATGCTGCTCGCCATTCACCTGCGGCTCGCCAGCCTCGGGCAGGGGCCCCGCCAAGGCCCTGACTATGAGCTTGGCCACTGCGGAGAGGCTGGGCTTGCCATGGTCACTGACTTTTACCACCAGTTCAGCCACAGGGCTGAGCTCCTCCCAGTACGGGTGCAAGGTGCGTATCTCACCACTAGTGGGGTCCATCTCAAAGAGGTGCTCCTCGTTGCCTTCAACAATCTCATATGTGAGGCGCCCACTCTCCCCAAAGTCACTGTCCAGAGCGCGGACGGTGCCCACGGGGTAGCCCACACCAGCATTGCGTGGCACCTGCAGTTCAGCAGTGTCATTGATGAGGGCAGGCAGGACGATGAGCGGCGCGTTATCGTTGACATCGAGCACAGTGACGCGCACTGTGGCATTGCTTTCACGGTGGGGTGAACCCGAGTCTTTGGCCAGCACGCGGAACTCAAAGTGCTTTGTCTGCTCATAATTGAAGCTCCTCAGGGCATAGATAGCACCATTTGTGGGGTTGACAGACACATAAGTGTAGATGGAGACATCTCCCACATGCCCAGGCAGAATGGAGTAAGACACCGTCCCATTTTGGCCCAAGTCAGGGTCCTGGGCCAAGACTGAGCCCAGGTACTCTCCAGGGATGTTGTTCTCAGGCACCTGTAGCACATAAAGATTCTTGCTGAAGCGGGGTGGGTTGTCGTTCTCGTCAAGGATCCGGACAGAAAATGACTTGGTGGAGTTAAGTGGGGGATTGCCCCCATCGCGTGCCACGATGGTCACATTGTACTCATCCTGCGCCTCACGGTCCAGGGGTCGGTCAGTGACCACAGTGTAGAAGTTGTCATAGTTCTCCTCCAGGGTGAAAGGAACGGCACCGGGCCCGCCGCCACCGCCCAGCACCCGACACTGGAGCTGCCCATTCTTTCCTGAGTCACGGTCGGTGACCCGCACCAGGGCAATGACAGTGCCTGGTGGGGCAGCTTCACTCAGAGCTCCCTGGCGAACGGAGACAAAGCCAATGGTGGGAGCATTGTCATTGCGGTCGATGAGGCGGACGGTGACCTTGCAGTGAGCAGGAATGGGATTGGGCCCCAGGTCCCGAGCCTGGACATCAATCTCAATGAGGCCGCTCTCCTCATAGTCCAAGTTGCCCTTGACACGGATGAGGCCGCTCTGTGGGTCAATGCTAAACAGGTCACGGACACGCTCAGGTGCATAGCCACTGAAGGAGTAGAGCACCTCTCCATTGGTACCCTCATCAGCATCAGTGGCATTGAGGTCGATGACAGCCGTGCCTAGTGGTGCATTCTCTGGCAGCTCTACCACGTAGGAGGCTGCCTCAAAGATGGGGCTGTTGTCATTGGAGTCAATGAGACGCACATTGATCTGCACCGTGCCTGAGCGTGGTGGGTCACCGCCGTCCAGTGCCGTCAGCACCAGGGTGTGGTGACTCTGCTCCTCACGGTCTAATGGCTTCTGGATGACCAGCTCTGGAAACTTTGTGCCATCACCACGGGACTTCACATCGAGGGAGAAGAGTCCGTAGTCATCACGAGTGAGCAGGTATGTGCGCAGACCATTGTCCCCGGCGTCTGGGTCATGGGCGCTGGTGAGGGGGAAGCGGGTGCCTGGTGCAGCATTTTCAGAGATGTCCATGTCCACTTGGTCAGAGGGGAATGATGGTGCATTGTCGTTCAGGTCCTGAATCTCCACTTTGATCATGCAGATCTCCTGGTCGTTGGCGAACACCTCGAGGGACAGCTGGCACTTGGCGCTGCGCCGGCACAGCGCCTCGCGGTCAATGCGCTGCTTGGTGTAAAGCAGCCCGCTCTCCCCGTCCACGTCCAGGAGGTGCGGGGCTGAATTCTCCAGCACCCGGAAGGTGGACTTGGGGCCGCGGCCGCCGCCGGGGCCGCCACCGGGAACGCCACGCTCCGCGGGCAGCATCCCGCCTCCCGCCGCGCCTGCCGCCAGCCGCGCATCGCGCCCGATGTTCCCGATGACCGTGCCCGCTCCCTGCTCCTCCGGCACTGAGTAATTCAGGTTCTTCAGCGACAGGGCGGGAGCCCAGCAGAAGAAGAAGCAACAAATGGAAAGGTACATCCCCGAGCAGGGGTGGGGGCGGCAGGAACAGCAGCGGCGACCAGGGTTGTCCCCGTCTTCTTTGCCTCCTGCGCAGGGGTTGTTCTTCCTCCTCTGACGGCTTTCTTCCCTTCCTTTTTGGTTTTGATTTTTTTTCCTTCTCTTTCCCCACCCCTATATTTCAAGTTCCTGAACCTGTTGCTCTAAAACATCTGCAGAGACACAGGATGAGAGGCAGCAAATAGACCATGTAGCTCAGAGGGAGGGAGCAATTGGGAGGGTCGGGGGGAGGGGAGGGAGCAGCTTCGGCAGCGTTTCAGCAAGAGCTTGCAGTGCTTGCAGTCCCCTCACAGTTACTTCTTCTGTCCAACTTCGGCAGTGGGAGGGTTTCAAAAATCAGAAAATTTGCAAAAGATCTTCTCCTCCGGGCAGGCGATGTGTTCCCGGTCCTTGAATCCCCGCAGATGTACAAAGAATAATAAAAATAATAATAAAAAAATCGGCGGCAGTGGTTGTTTTTCTAAAAATGATCAAAAATATCTTTTTTAAATATGTGTATTTATATATACATAGGAAAAGGGGGTGGTCACAGGTCTGTAGCAGAGGTAAAAAGGCTTATTTGCTACTCATCGCTTGTGATGCGATTGATGGAGTGGAGGGGTAGGAGAGAGACAGAAGGGGAAAAAAGTCTTGGCTTGTTGTCGAAGCCCTCTCCGTGTGCAGTGAGCGGCAGTGAAATGTCTGATTGCACCGCGGGGTTGTTGGTTTTCAGGGAGTGTTTTGCTGCATTTAGAGATCTAATCTTGCATTGCTTGCGGCGGAGAGCTGCATCTCGCTGCCGTCGGTATTTCCCCCCTCTGTCTCGTACGCCCTGGGTCACTGTTTCCTTCCCGAATCGGGGAGAGGGAATGAGGATTGCAGGGCAAGAGGGGAAAACAAAATACATTAAAAAAAAAAAAGAAACCAAAAACCAAACCACCCCCAAGCAAAAACTAGTGTCCGGATTTGTAGCTTCCTTTCTCTCCCTCTACTATCAGCCTCCCACTCGTCCTTTTGGGGTGAAAAAATTAAGAAACCCACCAGCTGACCTTCATCATAAGCAGTAAATATATATTTTGAGTGAAAGCTCAGACCGTGCTCAATCAGCAGCACACTTGGGTTTCTTTAAGACAGGCCAGTAGCCGCCGCCACCACCACATCCTTTCTCTCCCTGTATCTATGCGTGTGTGCATATGCGTGTCTGAGGAGCTGCACTTTTCTCGATGCAGTTTAATTCCAGTTTGCTTTTCTCTCCAGCCGAGAGGAAAGCAACAGGCAACCCATGGCTGGACGCAGAGATTTAAAAAAAAAAAAAAAAAAAAAAAAAAAAAAAAAAAAAAAAAAGAGAGAGAGAGAGAGAACAAGGGAGGGGGTGGGGGGGCGGGGGGAGGAAGAAAAGCTACCACACACACACACACACACACACTCACTCTCTCTCTCTTTCTTAGTCTCTCGCTAAAAGGGAAACAGTCTCTGTATTCACAGGGCTGCGCTATCAAGTGCCTCTCTTTTCTTTCTATTCAGCGTCTCCTTCCAATGACACTGCCGCCTAGTCCTCTTCATTTAGGGGGGGGGAGAAGAAGAGGAAAAACAATCCTGGCGATGAATAAAGAGGGAGATCTTTTAATCGACTAATTCGCTTATATTAAAACCTATGCAGTTCCGCGATCTGTGTGATGCATTTTTTGCAGTCCTTTCAAAGCTTTAGCAGTCTCTCTGAGCATCTTGGTACAGGGAAGTAGAGAGGCAGCAACGCCAGATGCGTTCCCCCTCTCCGATATACACCTTTCCTAGCGACACGGTGTATAGGTAAATACTGCGGAAGGGTAGCAAAATTTTATTTCAGGTTCTTTTAACAACCTGAAATAAATGAATGGCAAATCCAGAAATGCAGGTGTTTCAATCTGCTTGGATGAGTCAGATCCAGCGGAACAAATCACATTCACTATCGCCTCATGTTCCTCCCTTCACAGACATTAGTTGCAGCTTCTTCCTAACGCTTCTCTGACTCACTCTATAGACAGGAAAAAAATTAATCAGATTTATATTTTGGAGAGGGGGGAGGGAAGAAAGAAGGAAAAAAAAAAAAAAAAGGAGAAAGGTGGGGGTGTCGGATCCAGCTACACTTTTACTATACCTCTTTCTCCGGGAGACTGAGGATCAGGAAAACAAGGCTGTTATCCACTCACTGGCACAGAGGCGCGTCTGTCTCCTGCTTTGCTGAGTGTTTTTAACCACCTTTCCTCAGTGTTATGTGTGAAATAAATCAGAGATCTTTCACATTTAAAGAAAAAAAACCCAATAAAAACATAGGTTTCCAATACATAGCTCACAGATCTAGTTCCGAGTCTCAGTTCTGCACTGTTTTTTTCTCCTTTATTTGAGTCCGGACCCAAAGTACACAGTTAATTCTGCAACGTGCGGCAGGGAGGCTTTCAAATGCAAAAGAAGAGAAAACAAATATTCTTCTCTGCCTCATTGATGGGTGGCCCCTTGCAAACAGACGGTCGCCAGTCTTAGCCAGGCAGCACGCGGAGCGAACGCCGATCCCCGATAAACAAGATCCATTTCACCAGCCGCCCGCAGGTAAGTGGAGAATTCAGTGAAAATTCAACAGTTGGAGCCGCGCGCTCGCTCTCTCTCTCTCTCTCTCTCTCTCCCTCTCTCTCCCCCCCTCCTCTCCGCCTCGCCTCCCTCACTGCAGCACTCGCGGGGCCGCCGCGCCGCGCCGCGCTCGCCCAGCGCCGCTCGCCGACTGCCTCTATTCACCTCACGCCGCGGCTTAAACATTGATACGGATTCCCCGCCAGCCAATCGGCGGCGGCGGTGCCGACCGGCCCCGGCGCGGCCCGGCCAATGGGAGGAGGCGGGCGGGCGGGGGGCGGGGCCGCGGCGGGCGCTGGGTGTCATTGATTAGATCGGCTCGGAGGGGGACGCGGGGCGCGCGAGTGGCTCGCGCGGGCTGCGGTGGCTGGCCGCTCGCGCACCGCAGCGCCGCGCCCCCGGCCCCGCGCCGCCGCCTGATCCCCGCCTCGCCGCCCCACTTATTTATTTATCTGTTTCGCAGACGTGTTAACAAGTCTTCCGCGCTGACGGGTGGGGAAGCAGGGGGTACGCGGCACCCCCGAACTAGCCCAAAGCACTGCGAGGGCGAGGACTTGGCTCCGCCGCACGGTCCCCGAGTGACCCGCCGGCCCGGGGACGAGCGGCGAGAGAGGGGATGTGGATGGGGGGACACCCCCCGCACCCCCACCTCCGCCCCGGCCCTGCGGGAGCCGCCCCGAGCGGCTCTCGCCCGCCCCGAGGGTTCCCGAGGGCGGGAGCGCATGCCCTGCCCGCGGGGAGCGGGGCGGTGGCAGCCCGGCCGTGAGGGGCCGGGGGCCGCGGCAGCGCCCACCCCCCCGCGCAGGGAGCCTCCCGGCCGGGGGCGGCCGTGGCGGGGGGAGCACTGAGGCTGGAAAGGTGCGTGCTCAGATTGCCGGAGGGCCGGTCTCGACCCGTGCGTACGGAAGTGAAGCTGCCATTTGTGACGAGCGTGTAAGTAGCAAGAATCATTTAGGGGGAGAGGAAAAAAAAAAAACAACCCAGGAAAAATATAAAAAACACCGCCAAAACAACATGCGAAAAAAAAAAAACAAACCCAAACTCTAGAGCACTTACAAGATGCTCCTGAATTATTTTAGGAGCGTCTCATAAGATTCAGTTAAGGCAGCTGCTCGTTCGCCTTGCTCAATAGGGTAACCTTCAGCCCTGAGTTATTATGTCCATAAATATAATCTGACTTGGAAAAAGTCTTGCAGATTTATAAATTCAAACGAGTGCTCTTTCCAGACCCATCTTCCCGTCCTGAGGAGCTCTTTGTAGCTGTGAAACGGATAGTTTGCCATCCAGAGCAAGTCTGCTGGTAACCGTTATAGAACTAATGCCGTGTTAAAATGCAGTGCATAAATAAACTATACATACATTAGTGGCAGCGGAAAACCACTACTCTCAGCCGAGCCAACTTTCTGTGTGAGAGCGACAGACAGATGAAATAAAGGATATGTTTACAAAATGGGCTTTGCTTTCTGCATGAGGGCTTCAGATTGGCTGAGGAAAATTGGCGTATTCGGCTAAGTCACATATTTGGAGAGGTTCCCTATAAAAGTGGCACAATATTAAAAGTGGAACAAATACCAACGTAAGCCCCTGAGCTGTCGAGAGACCTCGTTTGACGGTAACTTGAGTCCTTTGCTTCCCTCTCCGTATTCTGCAGCTTATGCCAAACCTTCAGGATTGTCTCAGGATGTCCAGAGATTTTTCCACACCAGTTTTGCTAACTGGGGGGGAGCGGGGGGGGGGAGGGAGAGGGTCATTGTAATTATGTAATGGCTCCCTCTAGCGTGCCAGAGATACTGCTGCATTTGGGGTATATCCTGTGCGCGTGCATCCTGTGGGGCATGTGTGTGTATATATATATATATATTTATATATACACACTGTGGGCTACACACTGTGCCTAAGTCTGCAGACATATGGTAACACTAGTTTCCTTTCAGAGCAGGAAAGCCCCAGCAGGAGTAAAAAAAATGGTTTGTATTACAGTGGCATATACTATGCAATATATTTCTGACAATGTTTCTCATGTTTAGTTTAAAAGCAGCCTCAAAACTGAGGATGAATTTTACCTTTTCTTTTTTTCCCTTTTTCTTTCTTTTTTTTTTTTTTTCTTTTTTTCTTTTTATTTTTTTGAGGAGGAAGAGGCTAGTGTCTCCATCACTTTTTTCCTCCAGCCTAGTGAGTGCTTTTTTTTTTTTTTATATGACTCAGCATTACACAATAAATACTCTGACTCCACAATGAAGTCAATACATTTGAGGGCACTCTGCAGTTTGTAAAACAAGTACTTGGGATTCTGAATTAAGGGAAAAACTATATAACCCTTTATACAAGTAACTGGAGTCTTCGCTTGTAAAATCTGTCTTTTTTATCAAACATCTTGCAGCTTACAACAATCCATTGATACCAACGACATGCATGGAATACTTAAAGGAAAAATAAAATCTGAAACACTAGCACTGGATCTTCGAACCTCTGACTGACTGCCAGGTGATGATGATAAATGAAACTCTTACTCCTTGCTCTACAAGTCACTTTGGTTTTGTGGTGTTAAGTTCAGCAGAGCTGCATTTTAATACTCATTTTCAGGTATGGCTGATTATTAATTATTTCTAATGATTTCTTGGAAATCATGCCATCCTGGCATCTTTACAAATTGTGGCTCTTAAACCTAATAGAGAGGTGCCTAACTGGAAAAATACACATAAAAAAATCATGCCTGCATATGAATATATGCCTCTGTCAGGCTGATGTTTGTTACATCAGACAGTTTATAACAACAAAATGGCATTTATTGATTTTAATCCACCTGTGCAAGTAATGAATATTTTATTTGTTCGATGATTTTACGGTATATCTTTAATATTTTTTCATCAATTTTTTTAGCACACATTACATATTTGATAGCTTAGACTGGCATGATAGTTTCATATTAATTCATCAGAAATTGTTGTATTTTTCTCAAAGAAAAGTTGGAAATTAAATGTATGATGGTAATGCAAATGAATGCCAATAATAACTGTGTGTTGTGCCATGTCTGCTATATTGAATATATAGTGTCTATTTATTGCTGAAAATACAAAAAAAAAAAAAAAAAAAGAAAACAAAACAGTGGTTATTAACATCTTGGAGAGAAAGCTGGACTGTGAAGAGGCTAATATATAGAAAAACCACAAATCCTTAATAACAGAAATACACATACAGAGGACTTACACTGTCTGCCAAATCTAGAAAAGCACATTAAATACTCTGTATAGGAGAAGCTAAGGAGAGGAGCAAAGTCCAATATAAAAGCCCTAACAATTAACTATATATAGAGTTAAATTTTGCTTTGGAATGCTACTTTTCGATACTTGAAGTGTTTGTTTATTGGAAGCTATAGTTTGATATTAACCAAAATAACAAGTAGTAACAGGACACACCTCCAAACATTTTTTTTTAAATTGATTTATTGAAAACATAGCATAACAGTATTCAGTCCTTTTTGGGAAGTGTTCATGATGAAATGTAGTACTTTATTATTCTATCTTCAGCAGACAGGTAAACCTTCCTACTTTCAAGAAAAAAAAAAAAAAAGAAACAAATACCTTCAAGCTGAAGTGTTGAAATGAAAATCTTTTGTCTTGATGTGGAGGGTGCTTAATCATAGCCCAGAAGTCTCAGAAGAAATATCCCCAAAACAACTAAAAGAAAATAGGGAGACAAGGAAAAGATCAATATAGTTAAATGTCAAGGTTCGGTATTTAAGTTGAGCCTAAAATGTATCATTGGGAGACCAAAATCCAGTCAGTTTGAGAACAATAGAAAGAAGCAAAATTAGAAAGGCCAAGTAGCAAACTTGAGGAGCAAAGAATCCATATATAAGAGAATTAATTACCTGCTAATAAACAAATGTGCTTTACCAATGTGAGGAAGCCATGACAAAACCGTCTGGCCTATAAGTTAGCCAGCTATAAAACAAAACATACTGCAGAGAAATTATGTTTCTGTACTCTAGTACTCATAGCAAATGAAGACATTTCCTCAGGTCAACATTTTTTTAGTAACAAAGATGAGATGTGGGTGTGTACAAGGTGTCAGTGATGATATTCTTCAAGAGAAGAAAGCATCTAACTAAATGGTAGTAATCAAGCCTTCTTACAGAATCTGAAAATTAAGTAAATGAACTGTTAAAAATATGCAGTCATTAAGATCAGTTACTATGTCTGAGGATTAAAATGTACAAAATCTGTTTCTCTTTTAAAAAGACTAAAAGGGTGATCAACAAATGTTTTACTGTGGTGTGGCAAGCTTTACTTTTCATAGCAGTGGTATAAAATTGTTAAAATAACAATTAAAAATAGAAATTATATGGCATCTAGAGAAATGCAAGAGAAGTACTGTCCAGAAACTCAATGAAATCAACAGAAACCTTTCCACTGATTTGATTCATCCCATAGTAGCAAAGTAGTACAACTTGTATAGACTAAAAGGACGTTCTTTCTGTTTATTAGTATTGTTTCAAAGTAGTAACAGAACAACAATAAACCCACTTTTGTCACTCTGTATATGAGCAGTTTTATGTCAGTTTAATTGTGAGATCACACCTGCAAGACATGCAGAAGAGAGAGCTGCTGAGGAAGGGAGTACAAAATAACAGTGCAGTAGGTAAAGGTAAGAGGGGTAAGTGTCTGCAAATAATGTTCATGGGCTGATGGGAGGATAGGTTCCAAGAAGAGAGAGGAGTAGGAAAAGGCTGCTGAAGCAGGGCACAGGGCTATTTAAAAGGCTTCAGGCAAAAGGCATTAGTAAGTAGCAACTAAGCCTGAGATTGCCACTGAAAGAGTTGATACCTATGGCTTCTATGTAGCTGGGAATATTATGCTTACAGTTGTAGCTGTGTCATTTTGGAAACACAAACACCCACAAAGATTCATTAGGCTTACAGAAAGGGTGACTTTTAGGCCAGAGGCAGGGTCTTAGGATTTGTATTTTTATGCTTCTTTTCATCCACATAATTTAATGACTGTTTAGCACAATCTACAGAAACATTTTTTTGCTTTTTCATTACAGTGAAAACAGGGCACGCTGAGATCAAACCCAGCATGTTTCAAACAGACTAAGAAGTTTTCTTAATGAGTTTTTTTTAAAAGCAATTTCTTTAAGAGCAATTGAAATACTGAAAACTGGTTTCCTACAGGTGTGTCTTTTAATTTTCCTTCTGCCACTACTACCAGATTCCTCCTGTGTCTGATGGTTACCCTGCAGATACGAGTGGCAGGGCTGAGAGGGACATGCTGCTGGGCCAGGCAGCAGCTGCCTGGAAAGGTACAACAGCTACCTTTACTTCTCTCAGAGTATTGATTTATGTCCCATACATACCCACCCACTGAAATTAAATTGAAACTGGAACCATCTTTGAGCCACTTGCAAATTTGATTTTAATTGTCCAGTAGTTCCCGGAGTTGCTGGGCAGAATGACGGAGAGACAGACACTCAGATAACGGACAAGGGGGCTGGTGTTTTTACTTGCATAGCCTCCTTTAAAAAACTAACATATTTAAAAATAAAACATTTTAGCCATTTGATTGTAGCATGATGCCAGTGCTGGAGTTAGGATGTGGCACAGTAATATGATCATATGACTTGGGTCATATGAGCATTAACATAATACACACACTGCTAGTACCAGTGAGATGGGAATATACTGTAAATATAGACCCTAGATTTTTTTAAGAAAGAAAAGGAATATCTGCATTTTCAAATTAAGGATAGTCTCTGAAGCATTTTAAAACTTTTCTGAAGCAAATATTGTATGGATTTTTCCTAAACCTGACAATTTTTGTTTGCACAGTAAATTACATCAAACCATATAGAGATCAACAATATGTTTTGCTTCACTGAATAATGAAGTACTTTACTGATGAAAGTCTGTTTTGTGAATTATTTTTGACAAGTTTGTTAGAGATTAGAGCACACAGAACTGTTATTAATATAATGATTTAAATATTTGCTTAGAAATTTATAAACATCATTAAATTTTATTATATACTTTGTTTAGTAGATGGGATTTAGTTTGATTGCAGTTATTGTAGGTTAATGTCTCCTATGTCCTTTAAAGATTATGTAGCAGGACAGGACAGGCTTTGTTGTCTTGTTCCCCTTTGGTTTAGACTGCACTCTGGAAATACTGTGCCTTCTTGGAGAATGGTCAAGTAAAGAAATTTATGGAAATGCAGGATAGAAAAGAAGAACGAGGAAGGGGGAAAGAAAATAAAACCAAGAGTGAGCAGAAACTCCGATAAATGCTGAGAAAAGCAGGGAACTATTTAAGTCTCAGAGGGGAAGGAAAGAAAATACTGTCTTGGGCTTGGGGAGGGGACTGTGCATAATCTGCAAACCTGTGGAACTGCCTGATTGCTACTATACACAGACAAGAAGCCTTGGCATATTACAGCAGCATGAGCCAGTGGGTGTTCATCTACTCCTTTTCTATTGTGTCTCACTTTGGGTGTTTTATGAAGCTTTGTTTTGGATAGAATCATATCTTTGAGATTTCAAACTTCCCTAGGAGTGCTGATAGTGCTAGCTTTAAGGAAAAGGTAGAAGCAGATCAAGCTTGAAGATCTGGCTAAATGATATATGTCTTGGAGATAGAAGTACTGATAGAGGAGAAAGTTGGAGAAACATAAATCATAGAATCACAGAATGATTTGGGCTGGAAGGGACCTTAAAATCATCTTGTTCCAACACCCCCACCATGGGCACAGACACCTTTCGCTAGACCTGGTTGCTCAAAATCCCATCCAGCCTGGCCTTGAATGTTTCCAGGAATGGGGCTCCACAAGTTCTCTGGGCCACCTGTTCCAGTGCCCCACAACCTTCACAGTAAAGGATTTCTTCATAATACCTAATCTGAACCTACCCTCTTTCAGTTTAAAGCCATTCCCCGTTGTCCTGTCACTACAGGCCTTTGTAATTAAAGTAACATTTCAAGAATATATTTGGTGGTATGAAAGATCAGGAAAATCAAAGAAAACGGAGACCCTAACATAAATCTTGATTAATATGTTTCATGAGAGCTGTTTAAGGGCAAAATCCTGTGCTGGAAGAACTGTAAAAAAATACTCTACCTAGCAGACTTTAAGGTTATTCTCCGTGAGATTTGGTATGGAACAAATATTTTCCTTCATTAAAACAAAAAAAATTACTGACTCAACAGCATCTGAGAAAGCTACTGGATATTTCTCATGCTTCTTATGTAGGAATGTCTCTAATAATATTATATTAATATTATTAATAATAATACTTTGGAATTCACTGAAATCTCAATATAGCATGTCACTGAACCTCTTTTTTCTTTTAGTATTTCATTATTACAATTGCTTCAGAGCTAATGTTAACTGGCAGTACCCAAGGAATTGTGGTAGAGTTCAGTGCATCACTTTCTCCTTGCAAAGCCCTACTTAGAGGCTTGAAGACTGTAACATCAGTCAGACAGGTCAGCAGTTTTCATGTGAAGGAAGACTAGTGTCTTCAGAGCTGGTACTGCCGTCTTCCAGTATTGGTGGAAAGCAGAACATTGAGGAAGACTCCAGGATAATTCACATGTAAAGTACTAGGTAGTCCTGATCCATGGAAACTCACCTCTGCCAATATTCTTACAATTACTCCCCAGGTGGGATGAAGATACCAACTTTTGACTTGCAAGCACAGCTGGAAATCAAATTCCAGTTTCCTGAAGAGAATAAGCCTGAACTGTAAGTACCAAGTAATCTGTGTGTATAAATTTGCAGGAGATAAAGTTCATACTGGAAACAAAACCAATAATAACAACAACAGAGGAATTAACCCAGATTTCTCATAATTAGTTATTTCCATATTTTTTATTTTAATTTTTATAAGCTGGAATTTTGCACCCACTGACAAAATTTCAAACTCTCCCAGGGGTGTATGAAATTTCTTATACATTGCATACTAAAGATTTTACAAGCTAAATATACCTGTTATGCAACCCTTTTGTTTCCAAAGTATTCCCTTATTTAGTTATGCAGTTAGTAGCTCTACTTTAAACATGACTGATTTCAACACTGTAAACAATTCCGTTGCTAAATCTCTCAGAGAGATGGAATCCCATTTACTCTCTCCTAGCTGCAATTTCAGGAGATTATAAAGAAAAAAACAAAACCTAAAGTAAAAACAACCAACCCAAACCACGTAATGAAAGTACCTTTGCTCTCCATCCCAAAAGTTCAGGGACACAACTAGGAATAAATTGTAATAAGAAAATCTGTTGAGTCATGTGTTACATTTGTATGCCTTTTAAAAGGGAACAACATCTTTAGACTTTCTATAGGAGAAAACCTTTCTTTCCTATCTTACACATCTATTTGAAACCAACCATCCAGTTTTGTTCCTGCTAACCCTTTTCATTTGTATACTCCTGTGTGAGCTCCAACATAAACAAGACTTGTAAACAGCAGACTATAGATAAGCTTTCAAAATGTTATGTGGCATTTTGCCCACATATCTGTCAAGTAAAAGGTTAGAATCTTCACTTTTTAAAGAAAAACATACCAATTAGCAGCAAGGCAAGGCTGTCTAGAGCATGAGGTTTTCAAAGTTTGACACGTCTGTAAGTGCAACACAAGCCATTTATTTGTACGAAGCTCCCTTTCATCTCCTGATGGCAATCCAGGGAGGGGCCTGCCTCTGAGTAGTTTGCTCTCAGGAATTACAAAATGAGGTTCAAAATGTGGCCAGTATACCTACAGCGGGGTAACGGGTGAGCAGATGATTGTTTTGCCTTGTTTGACTACCAAGTTGAGATCTCAATACTGGTTTCGGTGGCATAATCACCAAACAGGATTGTCAAATACTCTTATCCCCACTGTGCAGGAAAATAAGGGAGACTTGAGGGCTTGCTTCCTGGCATGGGCTAGTGTGACTTCAGGTCACAGCAAAAGCTGGAGAGCAATGACAGCAGCCTGTGAGGGGCCACTGGTCCCTGTCCTGATGGGGCATTGGCAGCCGGTGCTCAAGGCCATGCAGGACTTTGGCTTCATCCCCTCAACACATTGGCCATCTGAGATAAGCTGAACTGACAGTTGGCTGCCAGCTCAGAGCAGTAGGGGCTTGTGCCCCCCTTAGAGCCAGGGGCAAGCGAGAGAGGAAATAATGCTTCTAAAAGTCATAATTCCCTCCTCTGTTTGCTCCTGGGATGGTGCTGCTATACATCCCCCTTTCTGCAGGCAAACTGTTGTCTTACAGTCTTGTCATAAGTGATTAGTCAGAAGCCAGTGCTATAAAAAAGCCAGAACAAAATGTAATAACCAAGGCGCAAAATTAATGTTTAAAAAATGCTATAACCTGCTGCAAAAACAAAAAAAAAATCCTAAAATTAAAATATGAAATACTGTATCCTTGAGACCACTAAAAATACTTATTGAGTTTTTCTGGTTTTATGAAAGGCATATTAAACAGTCTTGATTTTTTAAAAATTTTGAAGTATTCATGTCCTGGAAATTAGGTTCTTTAAGGCTTCTTAATGATAAGTACATAAAATAATTTTTAGTCTTAAAAAATGCGTATGTTGGATAAACTATTAAAAAAATAAAGTAAGAAACAAACAAACAA
The DNA here is from genome assembly GCA_036785705.1 of Acanthornis magna. NCBI lineage: Eukaryota > Metazoa > Chordata > Aves > Passeriformes > Acanthizidae > Acanthornis > Acanthornis magna. Next base: position 26,393,413 of record JAWUZG010000090.1, on the reverse strand, counting down.
ATCCATGCAAATATAAATCTTATGTAGTACTTCTGTCATTAACTTTGATGTGTTAGGTACCAAAACAGGTTTTAGTTTTATATAAGGAAGTGTATTCATAGCTGCTGCCCTGAGGATTTTTGTGTCAGTAAATTAACATAAATGAATTGCTACAATTTTCTGTTTTATTATAATTTCTAAAATTGTTAGCAGACTTAACAGTTTTACATACATCTAGAGATAGCATCTGAATTGCAAATAAATCACTACAAAATATATGTTGCAGACAGTTTTATTTAATGTGCAGAGGCATTAAATATTTAAAGGGCTAACTTCTACCATTTGCCTCTTCCACTAAATGTGTCCACTGTGGTGTGTAAAGGAAGGTCTACTATATTGGGAGGGGTAATATTTTAAGGTAAGATTTGTTTTACCCCACAGGTAGTTAATTTAGAGCTAATGAGTTTTTATGTTACTAAAATTGCATGGTTATTTTAAATACATGTATTTAGATGTAGGGAATATTCAGTTGGTTTTTTATTCTTTTTTTACTCTGTTTTTCTTAATAGCTAGTTCCTGTTTAGCATGTAGTAACTGCTACCAAACCTAAATAAAATGTTTTTTGGAGGATTGCTCTTTTAAGTTTTACTGAAGAAGTACAATTCGCTTTTTAAATTAAAAACTTATTTTTAAAGACAAATTAAAGGTATGTAAACATCTCTAAGGCACGAGAACACACCATTTAGATATGGTGAATGATGATCCAGGACCACTTATATCCTCATTAGTGTAATAATGAGGCTGTACAACCTCATTGCCTGGGAACCTCTGTCTGACAGGGTGCTGCAGTGCAGCCCCTCTGTAATGCTCACTGCCACCTGATGTGTGAGGGCACAAAGCCTGTCCCAGAGTGCATCAGTCGACTTCAACATCTCACCCTTATTTGAAGGTGCTCAGTGACTCAAGGTATCAAAAAGACCCAGTCCTTTGTGATGACTGGTTGACAGTTTTAGGTTTCAGTCCCATTAGAACAGTCTGCCATAAATATAATTTATCTGGAGAGGGACCTGACATCTTTGGTGGACAGATATACAGTGGAATGAAATTCCACAGAAACAATGATCATTTTGCACCTCAGCAAATTTCTGCTTCAGTTTAAAGGCTTTTCTCTTTACTTAGATTTCTTTAGTTAAAATATATACAAACTTTGTATGTAGGTAATTTTAATTTATAAAGATAAAAGAGGTCACACGCTGCTCTTTCAAGCAAGGATACCAGAACAAAATTAAAGTAGATTAATTTGTAGTGCTTGGTACGTTAATATTAGAGGTTCTCATCTTACAGTGACAAATGTCTATCAAAAAATCTGTGTGTTGGAGAAGACCACATATAACCAAAAGAATGATAAAATAATTTCTAATATGTGGGGTCAAGCTGTATGAAATATATTAGGTCACAAAAATATCTGAATTCAGACATTATTGAGCTCTTATTACAAGACATAATCATATAGAAAACTGCTGAAGAAATGCATTTTAAATTGCTTTGCTCCTTTCTTCTTTACGAAAATGTTTTCCTGATCATTGTCTCTGATCTTTAAAGGCTGTTGTCATGTTAGTATACCATTCACTTCTTCAGCAGGCATAAACTGTCTCTACAGTATTATGACTGTAGTCCTGATGCTGATCTCTTGCAGATGTGATTTCCTACTAAAGGCTCATCAGAACATAACCAGATGTAAGCCTTCACCTCCATGATCATCCTGTTATCGTTTGGCCCACGTGATGCAAAAATCACAGAAGTCCCCCTGCAATTTCTAAAGAAAAACAACTAATGAACTTTCAATCACAGCTTCTTTCAGTTGTGGTGGGTTGTTTTTTTTTTTTGTTTGCTTGTTTGGTTTGGGGTTTTTTGGGGTTTTTTTGGTTATTGTTTTTGTTGTTTTTGTTTTGTTTTTTATTTGTTTGGTTTTTTGTGGGTTTTTGGTTGTTTTTTTTAATTCCATTTTTTGTTTGTTTTTTGTTTGTTCGTTTGATTTGGTTTGCTTTGGGTTTTTTTAAACCAGTTAATGAGGAGAATTCTAAAGTTTTGCTTGTGACTTTTCTAATGCATTTCATGTAGCAAGCTCTTTGGTTTATGGACTTCATGGGAAAGCATTCACAAGCAGGGGCCATTGTTTACTTTCTTGTAGTAAATAGTAACTCTCTCAGACAACTGGCTACAGTATCCTGAGAATTGCACCCAAACCTCTGAAAAGGCACTTATCATAGAGTAAATGCATGAAAGAAAAATGTTAAAAATTCACAGGAGAATTGTGAAAGACCCCAAAGAGATCAAATTATTGTCTATGCTGTCTGGTTCACAGAGTTTAAAATGAGATATAATACAAATTTACACCAGGCAGACCTAAACAATACATCACTAAATGCCCAAATATACAAAATGGATGGCCTCTACTGAGAAACTAAAGTAAATTTGAATATTAATGCTTAATCTCTTTATTTTATTTGGAGACATTATTCTTTTTCAGTGTGTTCATTTAGAGTTGAAGCTGTGGATGCTCTCTGGTAGATTCTAATACATGTCCTACTTCCAGTCAGTGTACCAAAAAAGAAAAATGACAATAGTTAGTGGTCACACCTTATCACATAAAGGGAACAAAGATGGCTAATACACAAAGTTAGGCAAATACCAATATGTTGGGGGATTTACTGTTGTGCATAAATTGCATTAATTTAAAATTATTAAATCACTTCATTGTTGGCTATAGTATAACCAAGGCCTTACCCTTCTGAACAGAACAAATTCTCGTTGGGTTTAACAGGTCTTTTCCAGTATTAAGCATATTTATGCAATTAATTAGGAAGAAAAGGATGATGAAAACATGACCTTTTTTCCTTCTGTGGAGTAAATAGCAGGTGTCAATATTAACAGTAATGCAGCTAACATTTCTAATGCATCAGGACAACTATTTGGAATATTGACCTATGGAATAAACAAGTATTGAGGTTTTGTCATCCCTTCTAAATGTCACAGCACTGAAAATCACACAGGGAGAAAATTGGAATGTTAAATGGAAAGATGCTGTGTTCCACAGCAACAAGGAAACTGAGACACATGAGCTAAACACCAGTGCTGCCTGCCTCCCTCCCTCCCTCCCTTCCTTCCTTCCTTCCTTCCTTCCTTCCTTCCTTCCTTCTTGTGTAATTTTCATTGAATAAATGTGTTCAATTCATTGGAAAGACAGCCAGTTTTAAACATGGAGAATGATCTTCATCCTTCTGAAATCAGAATTTTGCCATTCACTACCATGGCAGCAAAAATACACACTGTGGTACTGAAAATAGGAGTAGTTGTTTTTTTTTTTTAAATCTTAGTGTAGGTGAGCACAACAATGATTTTAGTTTGGAGTCAATAATTTGGAAGATTTCTAGCATACCAGCTAGAGAAAAACTATCCTATTAAAAAGTAATGTAAATTATTTAAAATTAAGTATGTAAATATACTTGGCTGCCACACTGAATTTCTGCTTTAATTTCATTCTGAGGTATACTGAAAAAGAGAAGTCTGTTCCAGTGGAATTTGAATTTTTAATTTTTATTTCCAAATACAACACAATCAAAATATTTAGATTTAGTCATTATCAACACTAACTCACTAGCACCACAAAGTGGGAGTAGAGTCTCTGGTACATTTTTACTAAAACCAGTGCAATTACACCTGACATTAAAGGTGTGGCTGGATTTAACAACATTTTAATTATATGTGTCAATATTTGTAGCATTGTTGGTGTACTTCAAAGAAAGAATAATAAGCAAACTTCTAGCAACGTTGTTAGAGCAGATAGATGAACAGTTGGCATGTGTCTTCAGATGTGTGGAGTACGTCACAAATGTTAAAGCATGTCTGAGTTTAAGCAGCTAGTGACCACTGTTGTATGTTGAGCTCTCAATCAGATTAATTCCTGTATCACTTTATAATGAAACATTTTTATCTCTTTTGCTGTTGAAATTACTTTGATAAATTGGAAAGGGAGATTGTTTTCCCACAGTAGCATCAGATTCAGAAATTTCAGTGGATATTTTTGTTTCTCATTTATCTACATATTACAGTTTAAGAAGCGTACTGTGAATTAATCAAGTTAATTACATATCAAGATGTAAATCTTGTGTGGCCAGGCTTTTCTTTGCTATGTTATTTTTTTGTTAGTTCATTTCATAGCTAAACTAAAAGAAATGCATCACATACACTGAATTTGCTTCAGAAAGAGTTACGGATTTGCTGCTGCAAGTTTTTATTTCCATTTCCCACTGCTTCTATCAATAAAACTGATAGCAGTTGCCCTTAGATGGTTCTTGTATTATAATACCAACAGCAGTAAAGATTTACAAGCATTAATTTAACTGACAATAGATTACAGAATCTTGTTGCTTAATAGCAGAATTACAGGACAGATTTGTATGATAAACAAGCTGAAATGCCCCTTTCCTGAGGAAACTTCTAGGAATAAAAGCTTCTGTTGTGTCTGTGGCCTTTTTCTTTGCCAACTTTTTTTTTTTTTTTTTTTTTTTTTTTTTTTTAACTAGGGAGAAATCAAACTGCTTCCATAAATTTTCACCCGACATTTTTTCCTATGATTTCTTTCCATGATCCACTTATCCACTTTCCTCCTTTTTTTTCTGTCTTAAAGACTTAGGTGTACCTGTCTTTTTTTTCAGGAGTTGTTTTGTTGAAAGGCAGCATATTTATTTCAAAATTAACTATGGCCCAAGCCCCTTCTGAGAAAGTCACGGAGCTCATAGCATGCTGTCAGGGGTCATGTCTTAATGAGAACCAAAAGTATATTTTACTCCACCATAAAGTCCAAGCTGTAGTTTAAATATGCATCAGCTGGTTGTGGTCAGCCTTCAAAGGAGAGGTAATCTGGTGAAGGAATCAAATCTGTCAATTATATCTGATTCACACATAGTAACCACCATTCCTTTGCTTCACTATAAATCTAGAGAAGAATAGAATGGGAGACATTTCTGCTGTTTACTTAGTATGAATATATTTAAATGCTACTTTATATGCTTATTAACAGTGTGATGCAAGACAATGAAGTAAATTTCATAATTATTTCGTCAATGTCATTGTTACACCTGCAACTTCCCAAATATCTTCTATTTTCAAAAACAAGCCTCTTGCTCCAAAGCACTCATAAACAAATTTGCACAGAATGTACAAAGAGACATGAAAGAGGAGTGTTAAGTTGGTTGGCAGGTTAGAGCAGAGAGGATATTTTAGGCACTGTAAACAGTTTTGGGAATAGAAAAAGGAAGTCATGCATGAGATATGGATACACACAGTAAGCAGGACTGTATCAGAGCCAGGAAAGAGTAGGGGAACAGTCCACTGGTAGACTAAGGCAGACTCTTGTAAAGCCTTGAAATTGCAGAGGAGAAATTTGACCTTGTAGAGTAATGAGACAGAAAACCACCTGAGGGACTGAGAGAGGACTTGACATGATCAGAGTGGTGAACAAGAAAGATAACCTTGGCCACAGTGTTTGGAGTGGAATGGAGGAGGGAGATTAGAGGGAAGAAGGTTACAGTGGCTAAGAGGTCACAGCAGGTGAGAGATAATGAAGGCATGAAGCAGGGAGGAAAAGAAGATGAATAACTGAAGATACTGTAGATAGAGAAAAGAGATAATTTGGCCAAGGAGCCCAAATTTGGATATTTGAAAGTTGATGATTATGTAAAAAAAATGAAATTATTCAAGGCTTCTGCTGTGTTAATTTACTATTCTATTGGCATGCTGCAGCCAACTTTCTCTAGAGAAAGTCACAAAGCTTTCTAGATCATCTATATCATTGTCTGTCTCTATACATTCATGTGTATTGATAGACAGCTATTTTTATATTTTGACTGTAGAGAAGGAATATGGAAATCAGGTGACACAAGTTTATTTTGCTGACTCTAGCACTGATTAGCCCAGTGATCTTGGACAGGTTATTTCTATTTGCTGTGCTACAGTTTCTCTGTCTAAAGCAGTGAAAGCATCTTTTCTTTGTAAATTTATAGATGAAAAAGGATAGAAACTGTTCAGCAGACAGAATTCTCTGTAGAACTCAGAAGATGCCATCAGGTCACTTCACATGGACACCTTCACAACCACAACTTGGGTAGCAATTGTCTCTATGATGGCAGCATCCTAGTTCCTGATACTGGGGTTGGTCCAGATGTGTTTGGGGTTGCAAGAAAGTTGAAAATGACTGTGCTCCAGTAGATAGTTTTGACTGGAGGTGTTACAGCTCACCTGTGTCTGAAGCTATCAGAACCAAAATACATTTGCAGACACACTTCACCTACCAGTTGACTCTGTGGATTATATGTGGCTTTGAAACATGTGCTGTCAAAAGACAGTGATAGTATTATTCCCTGAGAATGCTTCATTCAACATGCCAAAGGACTTTTTAATATATTGGTAAAATAAGACATAAAGCAGACAAAATACTTGTTGAGAATTTCAGCTGGGAATACCAATATATTTGGAGTGTCACAATTCTAGTTCAGAAAAACTGCAGACAACAAATGATCATGCCATAGAAGACAGAAAGAAAAAATATAGCTAGCAGATTAATCGTAAGCCTAGAAAGAAAGAGCACCTCAGCAGTGAACACAGACATAATAGTGACTATAATTTTTGCTAAATCACAGTTAGACTCTGCACTGATGAGTAAAAACAAAAAAGGGTGGAAGCTGGTAAAGAATATTCTTTTCTCTGAGGCACTTCTGCCTTAACAGTGTTCTTTCTGCTACTGGTGCTGAAGCTAAGATCCCAAGAGGATGAGAAAAAGGGGCAAGGTCCTTCACTATAGTGCTGAAGATAGCTATAGCTGCCAGCTTTTCACCAGCTGAAATTCCGAATGTCAGAATTCCTGTGGAGGTAATTCCTGTGGCTTATTCCTCCTGGTTTTCTCCCTGTAAGCCATGAGTACAAAAACCTGTTTGCAACATCCGCTTTCAGATAAGTCAATATTTAGAAAAAAAAAAATAGAGATTAATAGCACTAACTGTACATTAAAGGAATGGTCTAGTAAATCATATCTTTTGTATTTACTATTGGCAATCATGTTGTTAGAGAGCAGAAAATTCTTAGAGGGATAAAGATGTCTCAAGAAGAGATCTTTCTAATGTAGTAAAGGAATATAATACACATAAAAAATCTGTTAAACATATAAGATAAACTTTTTGACTTTCTAAATTAAATTGTTGCCATTTGCTGCTGAGACAATTAGCAGGTGTCAGAAGACACAATAGATTATGTATCCAATTACTTTCTCTTTTTAGACAACAGTTTGCAGTCACAAGAACGTGTGAGGAGTTTTAATCAAAGATTAGAACTTTTTAATTAAATACGACCGTATGTGACTAGTCATTTGACATTAATTACTGTTTTAGTTGGATTCCTTTTGATTTGTAAAAGGCCCTGAGCACTGCAAAAATTATGTCACATCATAGAAACTGCTGATTATTAAAACAAAAAGTTTTCTTCATCAGCCCATCACTCTCTGGAAAAAGAAATGTAATTTCAAAAGTGGAACGGCTGGCTTAGAGGAGACCAATGAGTTTTGAAAGCAAAATAGCAGATGGTACTTCAGCTGACTTCCCTTAGAAGGGACAGTCGGAAGGCACTTAATTGTAATGATTGATAAGGTCTTCTGTCAATGCTCAGCAAAACTTTCAAGGGGCTAAACAGCTGGCATGAGGTTCATTTGGAGTTTTAACTAGCTGACTACCCTTTGGGGTGTCTTAAAGCTAACTAGCATCACTGATATTAATAGAGGACATCAATCAAAATGAAATGCTCTTGCAGAAACTGATCTGAGACTTCAAGTAATATTTTAATTTGTTGGCCTACAGAGAGGAGGATAAATGTTAACAGTGTCCTTGTGAGATAACTTTAAATTCAAGTCCAATGGTGGCATCAGTATTTGCGAGTCCTTTTGTGATTTTGGCTTTTTCATATACTCCACTTATTCAGAGTAGAGTGGGAACAATAACAATGAAAATCCTTATCTGAACAGCCTGCAAAAAGAGCAGGAAAAAAAAAAAAGAGAAGGATATAAAAAGAGCAGGAATAATTCTTAGCTCATGTAAAGATTAGGGGTGAACTTCACATAAACACACAGACTCTCAGAGTCACTTTCGTGGTGAACTTTCAGAGGGATTTGTCTGTCTGAAGGTGAATTAAGAAAGCCCCTAACCTGCAGTGCCACAGTGTGGTTTCTGAGTGTGGGGCTCGAGTATATCTGTAGCTCTTTTCTTATCCTACCGAAGCGGTGCTCAGTGCTGAGCTACTGGGTCTGTCTGCCGCAGAGCTTGTTCCTGGGGATGATGGCTTGCCTGAAACCCAGACTGGACAATTAATATCTCACAAAGAAAGTTTGGAAATGTTTGAACTACTGATAATCTGATTGCCAGCAATGCTAAATACAAATCTGGACCTGTGTGTCCCTGTTTTGCCACAGTCTAATCATACTCATAAGTTTTAAATTGGCAGAGCAATTAAAAGCCTGTTTCAGACCCCAAATTAACAAAGCACATTGCACCGCAAGTCTTTGTGGGCAGAGCTATTGACATGATGGAAAGAAATAATATTACTTGGAATTGGCTAATCTTCACAAATTGGTACCTGATTTACATGCAAGTCTGCTTCTTCCAGCCATCAGCACAGGAGGTTAATCTGCAGTTTGAGTAATAGTTAAATGGAGTAAATTTACTCAATGGAAAACTGAAGTCTGGTTTATAACCTGGTCTGAAACTCAACAGATCGCAGCCCATTTCTGTGGCAGTCTTCTTATATGACTGGGAAAGAACCATCTTTCAATTTCTTTGTAACTGAATTTTCTAACTATAGAAAGACGGCAGTACCTTTCTGCTTCACTTAGTAGACAGTAAGACTCTGAAAAGTTATCTCTTACTGGCATTCGTGAAGTGCCTGGGACAAACAGATGCTCCTAAATACTGTCGTTTTTTCTAGCATAAATTGTATTTATGCCTATTTTTCTAGTTTAGCCTCCAGCCTGCTACAGTCTGAAAATCACTATGGAAACTGTGGTAGTAAGTGTGGTATTTAGCAACCAGTCTTCATACCATGTCTAGGTTAAATCTTTTCCTAAAAGGATCTGAATCACTATGTATTTCCTATAGGAGTGCAACCTCTCCTGAAACAGACAGAAGAGTTCACTTCATTCAGATAAAAATATTCCATTTAAAGTGAAAAAAAACCTATCAGTTGTGCATGAAGACAAGGACTGTAGGAAACTTTAGTTCTAGAATGAATGAAAAAATATGTGCTTTATTATTGAAGGGATACTGTTTTTCAAGGGAAAAAAAACACTGAGGAGAAACACAAAATTATCATAGCATTTTGTATTCACTGCATCAGTTATTTCCCAAAGAAAGCCTATCAGTTAAAATGATGAATTTTAACCTTTACCAATTCTTCTAGAGAACATTCAATTTATATTCTTCAGGCACTTTGCTACTTGTTCACCATACTGATGCAAAATTATTGTTTTTCTAATATTTATAAAGATCTAGTTACAAGTTTTCAAGGACATATTTCACTTTTTTTTTTCCCAAATCTAAACCCTGTAGTATAAGTTAAGAAAAGAATGGAACAAAAGTTAACATATGGTAAACTTACTCATATGCTTTAATACATTAATATTTAAATAAAGTATTATATTGAATACAAGTCTGGTGGTCAATAGAAAATACAAAGGTCATATTATCCAAGAGTACAGAAAGCTTTAAGAGATGAATACCAATGGATAAACATTTCTGCATAGAATCCTTTTTTCTCATTGCTCAAATGAGATCAAATAATGCCTATATGAAATCAATGGTTTCAAACTCCCTTTACGAAACCAATCCTGTTACTGCTGTTGGCAGAACTAAACTTCTAAAAAACAAACTAGCAAACAAACAAATAAAAAGAACCCCAATTTGTATATAGGTTCAAATATTGAGCTTTGTTTAGTTTGTGGCTCAAACAATTTCTGTAGCCATGGAGTCATTTTTTCCATAGCCACTTTAGGGCTCTGGGCATCCTTCTTAAGAGCATCAGTGTTACAAATGAATATTGCAGCCCTTGATTTCTGTTACAGTGTGCAGTGTTAGATGCTATCCTTGCTTTGCAGTTTAAGGGTGTATTGGGTGATAGGCCTGGGATGTAAAACTGCCAGCACACTGAACAAGAAGATGGTGTGTAAGAGTCATGAAGAAATGGGATGACCTAGACATTTGCTTCCTTGCTGTAAATACCATTTTTGTAGAGTAAGGTTAACAGTTGTAAATTCTTCAGAGAATTTTCTTTTGCTTTTTTGTTTTTTGTTTCTCCTTATTTATTCTTAATTCACTTTTCAAAATTATGTTTCTGTTCATTCAAATTGAGTGGGCCATGTAGATCTCTGTAGTGGTTCTTGGATCTTTTCTGGAGAGCATCCTGAGCAGGCACAGAGATAGGAAGTGTAGGGGTTTGCCAAGGGCAAGGGAAGTAGGAGGCAGTGAGAGGTATAACAATGAATTGGTATCCTGAAGGTCAGGAATACTGAAAGCATTGTTAGAGACTTCAGGAATGACAGAAGCAGTGTCCCTAATAACTACAGAGGACTGTGCCATTTGCTCCAGCTGGGAAGCTGCCAGAATGACTGAAATAAAGTGTAGAAAGAAGGACCTACCATTAAGATCATAGAGGAACGAAAGTGGGGGAAAATGATTTCATTTATAAGTTAGTTATTAATTGAGTATTTTTTAATCATCCTAGTTACTTTGAGTTTTTCCATCCAAAAATTTAGCTATCCTAGTTGAAAGAACTGATGAAGCCTGTATTTTCAGTTTCTTTCAGAGAGGTCACTCTAGCAAAAAGATCTAGACTGGTCCTCCTCAAAGATTTGGCTGATTTGGGGTCCTGCCAAAGTTCTTGGAGATATTCCAGTATATCTGAAATACTCAGAATGTGTTTCAGGCTTTGCTATGAAGCACACTGAGTAATGTCTGGTTTTGAAATTTTAATCTAATTATCTAGACACCTACCAATTTAATTCTGTGAGAAGTTTGGTGTTAATATGCATGGCCTCCGGCAAGAGCTTAGTTATAAGGGGGATATTAACAGTGGAAATGTTAGTCACCTCCTAAGTGATATCAGAGATTTGCAAATGTCACTGATACAAAACCTTCCCACATAGATACCTAAAGCAGTTGTTGTAGCCTAAGAATAAGCTCCAAAGGAAAGCTTGTGTGCTAGTATATGTTGTTTGCTGTATCCCAGGAGCTGAATTTTGCTGAATTAGACCCCTAAGAACAGAATATATAGATGCTGGAGTATTAAACAGAGAGATTGAAGCTCAGTCAACTTGAAATTATAAAAATAGATGTCTAAATACCCTTTCCCTCCCAATTTGAGAAGGTAACTCTGAGGCACACTTAGCTGCCTGCATGAGGCTGGACCTCACGTAAGAGTCTGCCATTCATATAAGTACCTCAGTGTTTAGAGCAATTGCCACAGCAGCTGGAGATTTGGAATAAAACCTAATTCATCTATTCCATAAGGCGCTGCACTGAGTAGAGAAGAGCCAGACTTGCATTCTGGTCAATAGCCTTGCCATCACCATGACTTTTTTATCTAATGGCAATTTAATGTAAATTGGGTAGGGAAGTCAGTGCCCAGTTCCCCCTGCTATTGAGCACTTCAAGTACTATGCTGTATTCTTCCACAGCTGTCAAATTCTTGCTTGGCACCCACCTTTTGAATTCACTCCAGCGTCTTCTGAAGGAAAAGTTCATTTTAAGTATGTGCTCAGTTCTCTCCTAAAGTTAGTCTGTATTAAGTTTGAGAGCCTGCCTTAGAATGAACAGCAGTTGATTTGACTATCAATCATTTAAATAAACTTCTGAAAAAAGTTAATTTGTATTTTTTCTACATTTCATTATTGTGCAGTGGGGAAAAAAATCTTTCTGTGACAATGACAAAAGTGCACCGATCCATTTTAAGCTTGGCTAACTGACACAGGAAATATTCTATATCTGTAAGTAGATAGCCAGCAATTTATTCATCCACATTAGGAATGAACAAGAAAGTGAAATAAAAATTCCCCCGCAGAATTAACAAAAGTTCTCAGTTTGACAGAGGGGATGAAACTGTGAGACAATAACATTGAACATAGTGATTTTCTACTGCATTTACCTCAGGCAATAGCACAGTGATATTTAAACAAGTTAGTAATTATATGAAAGATGTCAAAAAACATTCAAAATTCAAATTTATATAAGACTCTGTGAGATATGTTAGGGCTTCTAACTTGTATAAGTAGGTAACACAAATCCAAAGACAGTTCTTTTCCAGGAAGTCATAAGAGTTGTGGGTGTTACTGGTATATCTTTGGTAAAAGTAAAGAGTTCTTAGACATAGATTTACTTTGATGTCTCTCATTACATGTCAAAGTCAGTACATAGTAAGTCACTTTATTTCTAGGGAGATGTTTCACCCTATATTTTTGCCAGTCTTTGTAATTATTAAAAGGATGGATGAAAAATACCTTTTAATCCCTCATATAGGGTACATGGAAGACGAGTGAAGAACTGTGCCATCATAGCACACCACCTGCACTTCAGGGGATGCAAGTAAGACAAGTCTGCAGCTTTTCTAAAGTACCCCATCTAAAATGTTTGTACTGCAGATTGCTTGAATTACTGTTTTCACTCCAGAGATTGACCCCTATTGCACTATACTGCTTCCTAATGTAGAGGTATCTTCTTATCCCTAAGACTTCCATCAAACTATTATAAAGTCATTAAACTTACAAATATTGTTCATGGGCTGCTACTGGTTTTGTAACTTCTGTTTAAAAATAATAAATAAAAAAGGTTATGTTTCCTTCTTTCCTTAAGCTGTTAAATTTGTGTCAGGTACAACTAAATAAACAGGATATCTCACTGACATCCAGGCAGTGGTATAGCAGAGCTTTCCACCTGTTTGCACATCTGAAGAGGGCTTTTTCCTCAAGACAGTCTCTACTGCAATTTGGATTACTTTCTGAAAATACGTGAATCAAAACAACAGGGGTGCATTCTTTAGAGAAAAGGGTTTATGTTAGAAGGAAAAGTACTAAGATCCAGGAACATCATTGATGGGAAATTTATTGGTATTCCATTGAGGACCTTGATATAAACATCATAAACAGCATTGTGACCAGTTAAATGGAAGATTGTGATCTGAAAAAAAAAAAAAGAATAACATGGATGACTACAATGTTGAAGGAAAATGAAAAATACTTGTATCAAGTGCAGTGTCATTGTCTTAGAGGGCAATAGAGTGGGAGCTAAATCAGATGCAAGTGAAAAAAAAAGAAGCAAGAAATAGCTGTAATAGTCTATCAGGGAACAACACTCCCTCATCAAGCAATTACAACCCTACTAGGTATCAGGTATAATTACTCCAGTAGAAACAGCAGAAACAGATATATAATAATGTCTCTATACAAGGACCCCTAAGTTTGAAATTTTAGTTTGTACTTAAATCTTACAAACTGCTGAAAACATTCTTACATTCTTACATTCTTACATTCCTACATTCTTACATTCTTACATTCTTATATTCTTACATTCTTACATTTTGTAGGGTTCCTTTTTCTAAGAAGCAGACGACTTGGAGTCTTGAGAGTCTTTTCTTGAAGAAGCAGAATTTCCCATGGAAATACCAACTGAATTCCTCTATTAGGTTAGAAGAACTAGGAATATAAATATTTGATCAGTAGACTGTTGAAGACAAATAAGAACCACAGATCATGTGCTGGAGTCAAAGGGACAAGAAGAAAACTACTCATAGAAATTATCACTATCCTCCTTTGCTTTCCATCTGCTGGCCAAAGAATTTAAAACTGTAATAAAAAGTTAACACATATGTGCTGATTACATGGAGGAGAAAACCACCACAAATTAACATAAGTAGTGGTTAGGTCTTATGTCATTGTGTATCCTTCTCACTTGGCCCTTAGACTAGAAAACCACTGTATGCCAACTACGAGTAAACAAAAGACACAGTCAAAAATACCTGGTGTAAGAATTAATTATCAAATTAGAGCTCTCATTATTCATTTGTAAACAAAAGACTTGGAATCAAAAAGAGCTAGTGTTTGAATTCCAGTAATGAAGACACATCTAGTAGAAGTGACATCTTCCACCTACGCAGCCTTGTCAGCCTTGGTGCATCTAGAATATGCATAATTCAGAGCTCTGCAGTAACATCTCTCTCCAATAGGACTCTAGTCTGTCTAACATCAAGCCAGTATCAAGAGGTTAGGAGCTACTGTCATGCATGAGGTGAGTCATTTGCTGCTGAGATCTTGAAAGTAAGACTAGTCATTAACACATGTATTTTTGGCAGTGTAAACTGTTCCTGTATCACAGCCCAGAACTCCAGGAGATAGAATCTCTCAGTTTACCCAGCAGAAACTTGACTGCGCCCTGCATACTCACTGTGGCATTCTTCACAAGACAGAATGAATTGTGTTTGTTCGACAGAGCAAAGCCTTCAGGCCAACCCAAATAGTCAGTGTCTCAGAGAAATTCTTTGGAGTCATCTTGCCATGAACATTGTATCTTTTGTAGAGGTAGGGGACTTCTCTTGTGAGCAAGTCTTATTGTTCCCTGATTTGGAACAACAAGGTTCAAAATGGGAATATGTTTCAAAGAGCTGCAGCCTGTAGGCAAGTGGACGAGCAATAAAACCTTGCTTATTCCCACCCCAACAGCTGTTAACACTAGTTGAAGTCAGGCAGATACCCTACCCTAAGTGGTTTTTTTAGACTGAGTATTATGTTTCATGCAAATGATAGATCATTAGAGCATTGCTAAAAATATTGGAAATAATTTTCACTGCTAACTTGTGAATAGATGATCATAGAATCATAGAATCATATGGATTGGAAGAGACCTTAATCTGGCTCCAACTCCCCGGCTGTGGGCAGGGACGCCTCCCACTAGACCAGTCACTAAAAGCCCCATCCAACCTGATGTGTTGCTCCTATTCAATTTGTAAAACCAGTTGCCCTTTTATGTCTCTTTTTACTTTTCTTTCTCTTTCATGTCTTTATCACAGTTTTTTGTGGTACTTATTTTCTCCTTCTTTCCAGAATTAAAACTTTGCTAAGTACTCCAGAGGAGGCCAGGTTAGAAATACTGTAAAGAACTATTTTCAACCCAAGCAAGTAAATATTTTCCAGCTTTGAAATTATATGAACATATATCTACTAAAAATACTTTGTCAAACATGGCATGGAATAGAAAAAATTGAATGAAAAAATCATTCTGTTTGGACTCAAATGTGATATTTAAGACATTCCACATTTTAGTTTATTTTATTTTGTTCTAAAATTGTCTAATACATTATTTCACAAGCATTAACGTAAAACTTTTATTGGAAGCTACTAATTACTCTTTTCGGATAACCACATGGGGCCTTAATTAAAAATTGTCATCCATTTCAAAATGTACATGCATATAATGAAAACACAATTCAAATGTGTTGTCAGATAACTGGATTTTATTACTTAAGTGTAAGGAAATACATATATTTTCTAAAAAAAAAGCTGCTCAGAAAGCATGATATTTCTCAATGTTGCAGTTGTTCTCTGCTATCCAGCAGTGAAAACAATAATTATTATCAGTTCTTCATGTTCTTAGGGTTGGCATTGGTATTTGCATAAAGAATGCAACCATGCAAAAGCACAGTACCACTTTAGAGGAAGAAAGGCTGCCAAAGTCTCTGGTGAGGCTTGCCAAAAAACCACTCACAGTAGGGTGTCTCTACTAGCTGTCTGTGTGTATAGGTCCTGCTCTTAAGGATAATCACCTGCTACTGAATAGAACTATTCATTTAGGCGGAGGGAGTGTCTGAAACAGTCTCAAACCTTTCAAAATTGCAAAGTTGCCAACACTTTCTTTTTCTCAGGAGTCTCCTAATTCCTGGTTAACTTGGTCTTGGTGCCATGTTAATACTACCACCCAGCCTTGGAACTGGAGTCAGCTTATAGCCAGACAGGTGAAATTTGTGGTAGGTTGCCATATGCATCTTTACATCCATCTATGGAGACATGTCCTCAGTCTTTCAACGTATCTTAAAAAAAAAAAAAAAAGAAAATCACAGAAAATTCCGTTCTGCTCATGCTGTCACCCTTCTTTTTCATTTTATATGAGACAAGGTTAATTGAGCCTAGAATGAAAAAAGTATGGTGAATTCAGATATATGTCACTCAACTGAGAGTAAGTAGCTAGTTTCCATGAATAAATTCTTGTTCTGATGTGAAAGAATCCAGATGAAAATAGTGAGATGCTGATTTTGAGAGCCTACACACCTTGGCGGAATGGACACCAAAGGGAATGACTTTGAAAAGTGGTGATAAATTGCACTTTTTGTCTTCTGAACTGTAGGCTGGCAGTTAAACCATTGGTCCAGTAAGGAGGTTTTCAAATCTTGAAGCAATTGATGCCTCCTCCATACAACAGTGGCCTAAATTGCCAACCTGTGTGACTACCTGAGACACAGTCAACAATTTGGTGAGGACACTTGCTGAAAAATGTTTGCTTTGGCCCTAGAAATGAAGCCATTCAAACCAGAAAAGACCATAGAAAGGGCAGACTGTCCTTTGAGTAGTACAGAAATTTTATTATTTCTCTGTGTCAGAATAGAAATGTACTGCCTATGTTACTTGGTTTTGAGGACAATAATTCTAGGAATAAAGACCTGAAAAAACATCATATTTACCTCTTCCTGGTGCATGCCGTAACAACTTGGGGGGAGTCACTCATAAACTTTTTATCTGTTGTAATACCATGCCTCTTGCTTCATGGAGGTCCCACCTCTGCAGGCAGGTGGAACATACACTTTCCTGTGGCTGCTGTAAAATTTACGGCCAGTGGTGGCTCAGGCCTCCAGCTTCTGTGAAGAACAGTTGTGAGCATTAAGAAGATGTTTGAAAAAAAAAGAAAAAAAAAAAAGAAGACATTGCAGTATTTTCAGACATTTCTGGAGAAGTAGGTAACTCACTGAATTACTGTCCCCAGATTAACCTTGGTTGGGCAATGGGCATATATTTTCAGTAACCAGGGCTGAAGAAGTATTGCCAATTTGAGCAGTAGTAAACTGTAAACTTCAAACCTCACAGGAAGGCACTTTCTGGATTTAGGTATTGTAAGGATTAACAAGTGCTGAAGAGAGATGACCTAGATAATGATCTGGGCTGTAGTCAAGTTTGGGCTTCTAAATCCTAATTTAGACTAACCTTTCATGATCCCTAAATTCTGTTAGTTTCATTTTAGGCCTAAATCTTATATTGAATGTGGCCCATAAGTACTTTCTTGGGTCTGGTTTGTGATGTTAGGCACTTAGAAAGATGATTTTCCTTTGAGTTTTGAACTTTTTTTTCTTTTTTTTTTTTTTTCTAATAATAAAATGTTTCTGCATGGAAAACATCTGTGATGATTTATATATTTTTGTAGTAATCCCCTAATTCATTAGGAGCTGTTTCTCCATTCAGAGGATTACTATGTAAATGTATGTGCATAAATCTAGGGAAGTTTACTTTTAAAAGGGACAGACACTTGGATTTTAGAAGCATTTTTATTTGTAGTGTTGTTTCCAGCTATGATAAATAAAGGTCTGAATTGCAGCAGAAAATGTGGAAATCGAGACCCTGATCCTGCACTGAATTCCAAATGGGCAGGAGGTTTGCTGACACATAGTGCAGTGCAAGATCAAGGCCCTAAAATCTGAACTTACAAGGGCTGACTTTTTCTTATTCTGCAGTGTTCAAATGGACTGCTTAAAAACCCTATAAATGCTTCATCTAGACAGCAGGGCACCATTTCAGGAACTGATTGCCCATTATAGTACTGACAATAAAACAGGAAAATACCCCAAGGGAGAAGGAGCAGGGCCTTATGACTTTCCCATTGAACTCAATGTGAAACTTATAATTTCCTGGCCCCACTTTGCAGAATATGTCAGTTTTCAGTGGCCATTTCATTATGCTCCTAAGTCTCTTTCAAAGAAATCTGAAATGAGGGACTTAATAAAATGGAAAATGAGAGAAAATCCTAGCATAAATCTGAGTCCATATATACTAAAGAATATATATTTTTTCTTTATATTGTCTTCCCTCTCCCCCAGAATTAATCAGCTAGAAGTAATACTCCATTGATTTACATTCTCTGTGCTGGATTGTGAAACTGTGCTTTCAAAACAGAGAAGTGAGCACGTCTGTTTAAAAGATCTTTTAAGATTATTTCCTTCAGAGATATTTTTAAAGAATCTCTGAAACAATATATTTAGGGAGAACAAATCAGTCTCATATACAGACTCATACATTCTCCCTTCATGCATCCCAGCCAGGAAACCAATATATACACCCCGCCTCCCCACACTGAATCTTCTCTGTGAAACTTGCAACACTTTGGTAGCAGAGAGCACCTGTCTGGATAATGTGAAGGGATAAGGGAGTATGTTAAACAAGGGCAGAGGGAATTGGGGAGGGATGCAGGAGACACAGATCTAATTGAAGCAAAGCATTTTATTAATCTAGAGCGCTGTATCCAGGCACGCCTAAAATCTAAATAATGATACTGAACTTCAAAGGCCTATTCTCCATTCCTGGTGCACTGACTACTCCTATTTAAGTCAATGGAACTTTTAAGTATATAAAAATGCAGAATCGTACTGTGAATAAGCTGTTAAGAATCAATTAGCAATAAAATGCTGCTTACAAAATAAAAAAAGACAAAATATTAACCTCTATTTGGTCAATTCTTTCCTATCTATTAGTAGCATGAAGAGCTTGAACATCAAGGTGTGTGATTTTGACCCTCTGGAGAACCATCTAAAAGCCTGGATTGCCTTTGAGATGTTACTGTTTTCCAGGTGATTTATTCTGCTGGTCTACTCAGCTGCTGTTGGACACTCAGCTTACATAGCACATCAAGGATTGTGTAGAACCTGACTACAAAGTTGTGCAGCTTCTCAGGTGGGCTCAGGGATTTCGCTTGTGTGTTTTAAAACTCCTCTGTTGTTTCAGTGTCTTTGTATATTGAATTATGCTAATTTCACTAAGTAAACATTAATTACTTTATGGTTTCATAGTGCTTTGAAGCTGTAAGGTATTCTGAAAGTGATCATTATTAATTATAATATGTACTATTGTTATTTTATCTTTATTTTTTAAAAGTCAAAGAACCTTTTATCTCTCTTCCTTAAAGGCATCCACTTACAGAGAGCCACAGGACCCTGTTCTCCACGTACCTTTTCAAGGGCTGTGCATGAAGATGTCATTTGCTGAGACAGGGGACACAGAGGGAAATACTGTTGCACCAAAAGCCCAGTTATTATTACTTTCAGAACCCCAAATCCAAGGCATTTCTGTTTTTTTTCTTCCTCTTGCAATATCCTCAAAATGGACAACCTTGCACTTGGCTCTCTGAACAGCGGGAAAAAGGTTCATGTCTACTTTCATGTGTAATTTCATATATTAGGTAGGACGTAATCTCTGAATATACTGTGGGCCAACATACTGAGCATGATGCCATATAGTCTGCAATGTCCCTTTGGTCATTTGGGATAATCTGTCCTCTCTGTGTCCCCTCCCAACCTCCCATGCACCCCCAGCCTCCTTGCCAGCATGGCAAGCAGGAAAGGCCTTGGCTCTGTGTAAGCCCTGCTCAGCAATAGCAGAAACATCTCTGTATTATCAACCCTGTGGTCAGCACAAATCTAAAACACAGCCCCATACCAGCCTCTGTGGAGGAAATTAACTACTCCAGCTAAAACCACCCCAGTGTCTTTCTCAATTGCATTTAAATATTAAATTTGCATGAAAATTCTGGGATTGATCTCAATTTTAAAATTTCTGCGACAGATTGATTTATAAACCTTTTCTGTTATTAAAGAAGCTTAGTTAGCCTGCAGAGGTTGGCTTAATACATTACTAATAATTGGCTGTTTTTAATAAGAATAGTATTTCATGGAGAAATGGGAGTTCATCCAAATCAATAGAATTTGTGAGAAAATGTCTCTTTTAATTAAATTGATTAGATTTTGTGATCACAACATACAGTAGGAGAAAGTATTGAGATTTATTTGCTTTGTTTTATAACTAAACCAAATTAAATGAAAATTGCTTTCTGTATGAATCAATGTATTTGGTGTCCAGGGAGAGGCAGTGGCGGCTCCAGGGACCTCTGTGAGGAGTGTCCAGGGCTGCCCCAGGCTGGACATAACTGGATCGAGGCAGCTCCAACCCACCCATGCAGGGCATGGCGGGGCCCTGCAGCCAAAGGGTCTGTGGCACCTTGGAGAAGACATGTTTAAGAAAGGGTAAAAAGTGTTACACAGAACTGTGTGAGAGAGGAGTGAGTACATGTGGGAGGAGCAGCCCTGTAGACATGCAGGTCAGTGTGGAAGGAAGAGAAGGAGGTGCTCCAGGTGCTGGAGCTGAGATTCCCCTGCAGCCCCTGGTGCAGACCATGGTGAGGCAGCTGTGCCCCTGCAGCCCATGGAAGGCCACAGGGAAGAGGAGATCCACAGTCTAGCCAGTGGAGGACTCCATGCCAGAGCAGGTGGATGTGCCCTGGAGGAAGCTGAAACTGGTGGAGAGCCATACTAGAGCAAGTGAAAAGCAGGAGGAGGAAGGAGTGACACACAGGAGCTGATGTGGGCTGACCACACCCCTCCATTCCCCATCCTCATGCACTCCTCAGCATGAGGAGGTCCAATAGTCAGGAATGAAGAAGGAAATTTGAACCAGGGAAAAAAAGGGAGTGGAAGGGAGGGGGATTGGTTTTGGTTTGGTTTCTGAGTACCTTGAGTCTATTTTTGATTGGCAATAAATTAAACACCCTCAAGTAAAATCTATTTTGGCTGTGATGGTAATAGGTGAATAATCTTGTCTTCATCTCAGCCCACAAGATTTTTCATCTTATTTTCTCTCCCATTCAGCTTAAGAGAGAAAGTTGGAAAGTGATTTGTACTGATTTCTATGATTCTGTGAAAATTTTTCTTTAAATGTTATCATAAAAGATAAAAACTAAATCATCATCTTGGGGTTTTTTCTCTTTTTTTTTCTTCTTTTTTTTTTTTTTTTTTTTTTTTTTTTTGAATGTGTCTTCTTCAGTATTCTCTAAACAGCTTGTTATTCAATTATTCATGTGCCTTCACTTGGGAATTTCACTCTTGTTTCAGACCTCTGCTGCCTCTTTCACATTACAGGGCAGAGAATAACATCTCCAATCTTCAGATTTCAGTGGTCTTCTATATACCATTCCAAAAGCCAAAAATTTTTAAAGAACCCAAAAAACCAAAAAAACAACAAACAAAAAACCAAAACAAAACAACAAACTTTTCCCTTTGGTGTCAGTGATGAAAGAGCAACTATTCTTTCACCAACCTGTCTCAGTGCAAAACACACTGGAAAAATATTGGAATTCTTTACCAAATACTCTTTTCTGCAAACTTTTTCTCAAGGGAGACAAAAGAAAGAAGCTGCTAATGCTAAGCTTCTGAAATATTTCTGTAAGCAAAACATCTAAGAATAGTACAGCAGTATTTGTTAGCCCAAAAGGCAATGGGAAACTAAACCAGCCCCCTGAATTGAATATATTATTTTACTATCACAGCTGACATTTCTATGGTTAATGCTTCTTGGGTGCAACCTGACCAAAAATTTTTAAGTAGTAATTAATATCATTTGCACATTTAAACAATCTTGTAAAGCTAATGAGTCCATTTCAATGGATGAACACATACTTCAATCTGTGATGCAGATGAAGCTTGTTTAATAAAAAAGACACTTTATCTAAAGCTAACTTCGGCACCACTAATATACACATTATTATCATATGGTGGAAAACTGAGGAGGAGGAAGCAAACAAATGACCATTGCAGTTTAAACTACAAAGACTATAGAAGCCAGTGGGAATGGGATGGAGCTAATGCCACACATGGAGCCAACCAGTGCATCCAAAACATTTTGGCACCACTGATGTGTTCCCTGGCTATGTGGAGATTACAGTACAGAGAGAAGTTCCCTTGAGGGTAAATTGGAGAAGACTGTGCGCTGGGAAAGAAGCTCCATCAGAGAAAAGTTGCCTGTAGTAGGTGATATGCGTGAGAAGAAATCAGTGTACTGAAAAGTTGTAGCTCAGGTCAGCAGTGGGATTTTTTTTAAAGATGTTTGGAATTTTTCTCGTGCAACAGTAGATCACCAAAATTGAGAGCAAGATTGCTGGGGTCTGGTGCTGGAGGATAAAGTGGTAAGAGGTTTTCACTGGAAAATTCTTCTGACATTTTTCAGGGCCAGTAAGAATTTGAAACTTAGTCAATGCTGTTACTAGGCTGAAAGATTCACTGCAGAAAAAAAATCAGTCTATAACACTGTTCCATTCCAATGAAATTTCTCTGGTTTTGCTAATGTTTGCTTAATGTGTACTAGAACAGTAGATGTGTTGTAGAGTAACAATTACTTCAATTATAAGACATAATAGAATGTCACTAATAGGTTTCTTAATGATATTTTTATGTTATTTTTTAGATATATAAAGAAGTAACATTTCTACAGTTACTTTTTGGATATCAGAGTAAATCGCAAGAAGAAGATAACTAATTAAAGCTGACAGTCTGTTGATTTTGCTGTGCATTTTTCTATTAGTTTTCTTCATTGAGTTCTGGACCAGATCTTTTTTTTCAGAGATTACCAGTCTGAAACAAGCATCTGCTTGGGGAGAGCAAGAAGACACTAGATATCAAAAAGGGGGAAGCAATTTAAATGCACCCAGTGATATAAGGCACTAAGTGCCTTAGTCCATATTCACAATTCTGTAAATTTATGTAAACCTGTTTCACAGGTTCTTTGAGTAGTTACAGGTGTGCACATTTGGGCTGTCCAGCAGCGAGCATGTTGACACTGAGGTCGGGGCTGAACTTCCTTGTGATTGTTGTTTTTATCCAGAAGTAAGTTTTTAATGCAAAACCCTTTTACATACTCAGTCAAGAGGAGAGGAAATGACAGTATACCCTAGTACCAGCCTGGGTAAGTTGACACATTATACGGGTGTGTACAATTAGTGCTGAATATTAGATGCAGACGCTCTGTCTGGAATTGTCTGGGACTTCTCACCCCACAGCAGAATAACCTATACATTTGGATACAGAAACATATTCTGGTCCAAAATATCTTCTAGTCTGAATTATTTGGAAAAATGAAGAATACATCTTTTCAGAAAGTGTATTAAAGAATCCGATTAGAGAATTGTTGTTCTTTTATTTGTTTTTCTATCTTTCTCCCTTCTGAAGGTGTAAAATATTTAATCTAATATTCAGTTTCTGTGGCACATTTTTTTTTTAATTACTTACAAGTTGCACAAAATTTCTGGCATGAAGAGTGCTATAAAGAACATTTATTTGCTCCTTATCCCAACTCAGGCCCTGAAGGAGAGGAGCTCTGCCTTTCTCCATAACATGTTGAGAGAATGTACAGCCAAAATAGAATTTCAAACCCCGGAGTTTGAGCCATTTCAATGGTTCACTCTGTCAGCTGTTTGAGCAGTTTGCCCAAATTTGTTAGATTTCTTTGCTTTAGTATCTAAATACTATTACAGATGCAGTAAGAGGTTCCTTAATCTTTTCACAGCAAAGAAGTAGTTCCTTCTAGAAAGAGAATTATAATAGCTTGATCTTTTCAAAGACAAACTAGCAGCAAAATCTTGAGTTTAAATTATTGGCATTTCTACAACTGGAGGTAATGGCAAGATCAATTATGAGAGTTGAACATGAAAATTTATGCAAAATGTTTGAAGTTCTACACATAAGCATTGTGCACTGACAAATACTGTTATTAAACAAAAACTACACACATGACATAAAGTAATTTTATAAAAAGAGGGTTTCATTTTTTTTCTTTTTTGACACAAAATACAAAAAAATTACCATTAATTTATTAATATTTCATCCTGTTTAAATGTCTTTCCCATTTATTGTTAGACCTGTTATGAAAAAGAATTCTAGATGATAAAAACTTTTCTTCTGTTTTTATAAGGAATGCTTAATTTAGAACAGCTTTTAATTCTAACTAATATTGAATTAATATAAGTTTTAAAAAATTATCTCGAATAGGATGCCTTCTTTGTAAAGTTTTGTCACATCAGTGATAAATATTTAACTTTTTTCTTGTACCCTTTTTTTTTCCTTTATAAGTCCCAAAAGTTATTGAAGATCATCTGTACTTGAAAAATATGAGCAGAAGTTCTCCTTTGTCCATGCATATCAAGTCACTGCATAGGAGCTTATCCCCAGATGATTTTCTATGACTCTATAGATGATTCCATATGACTGTCATATATCCCTGTTAAGTGCTGAACAACTTAATGTAGTTAATCTAGTTAGTGTTATTAATAATTAGGATTTGTTTTTACGTAATGAAGTCTTTCCCACATCCATAGTGATATTGTTTGAATTAACTTATTCATTTCCCATCCTGTTTTGTATCAGCTCTTCATATTTACTGATTTATTTTCTGATTTTTTTCCTTCCTTCCCTTACTCTTCTCACTGCTCATCAGAAAATACAACACTACATTTTCAGTAAAAGCAACATTTGTCTATATTTACGTGTTACTATTTATTGGGTTTGTCATAATTACTGTTGGAAGATAATCTTCATTAAAGTTCTTGTTCCAAATTTGCTAAATTTTCTTATGCATTGAGGAGTATAATTGCTGTTAAATAACCATACCTGGATTTTCAGCAATTTAGTGTGTACTAAGAAAATATGAATTTCATAAAAAAGTAAATTGCTCAAAAGCTGGATCAAAGTTTTAAGAAACTGCTCACTAGTAGAAAATTACTAAAAAACTTAAATTCTTGTTACAATTTATTTTCAATAGAAATTGTAACTTTATGAGATCTGGTTTTTAATGATCATGTAGAAAAAGAAGAAACTAACTTTGAAAGCATTGAAACAAAATGAAAAATAGAAATTTTTCTGGGATATCACCATATATTTGGGTTTTTTTCAGTAACCTGCTGTTATCACTTTCTTTTAAAGACTTTGTTTTCTTTAGAATCACATTTACTATTTTTCATTCTATAGCTCTATTTTTCCTTGTTTGCCAACTTATCTAAATTTCACTGAATCACAGAATCAGAGTGAACAAAAGAATTACCCTCTTCTGTCTCAGCTTGGACAGTATCTGCAGCTGGTATTAAAAATGTGAAAGTGGAGCTTGTAGAGAGGAACTGTTTTTGTTTGCTGTATAAATAACAAGTAAGCTCACCAGTGGTCTTAAAATTTTCAAAAGGAAAGTACAATTTTTAACCAACATAATTTTTAACCAACATCAATTGCAGTTGACTTTTCAGTGTCTTTCTGTTATATTTTTGCCAATATCTTAAGCCATAAATCTTGGCAACTTAAATTGAAATAATTGTTATTTAAATGCAAATCCTTCAATAGGAAATTAATATGAAAGCATATAAAAGAAGGAAGTGGCCATAACTGCACAAAATTAACAGTATACTAACTAAAGACTGTTTTCTCTAAGAACCTTTTTCTTTAACAGACTTTCAGATTTCTAAGTAGAAAAAAGAATAGGCCTTAGGTGTTTGTTTGACATCAGTGAAATTTACTGTGGGTAATTAATTAGAGAAACCACTCTATTGTCAAGACAGATTCTAATAATCACATTTATTGTTTGCATAGAAAAATAATGATATGTATTTTAAGATATTTTGGTTCTCCTTTCTAGTTATTAGCCAAGGGTCAGAAAATATCTGGCAAATCAGTACTTAGAGGAGATTAAATAAGACATGAAATCCACATATTATTGTGGGAGTAGGATTTTTAACTTTCCTTGCTGCAGAGCTTTTTGTTACTTATTTAATTTGTCTTCCAGCCCTGATGAATACAAGCAAGGTAAAACAAGGAGTAAAGGCCTTAAAATGAAAAGGTGACTTCAATTGCAGTTATAAACTAATTTCAATATTCTATTATTTTTTCTATAAAGCCATGTTTTCTTGTTACAATTTCAAAACAATTCATCAGAGAGCAATTTACCAAAATTATCAGGTCATATCTACTCTCAATTAATTTAATAAACAAGGCATTAGTTTTATGGTAACTCTGTGCTGGCACCAAAAGTAATATGAAATGAGAATGTAAGATTACATGTACTCAACTATATTACATATACTCCAAAGTTATGAACAAAGTATGGTGATTTATTTAATTTAAAGTTATTTGTATTTTAATTTTGTAATTTCCTTTACATTCTAGTTTAACTTTTGTTATCTTCACATTTACCCAGTCTTTAATTTCCAAATGTCAAACTCAAGAAGTCTTATTTGACTTAGAAATAACACTGTTTGTAGTTCTATATGATTGCTCACTGAAAATACTCCTATTAACACTGCTGTTCTAATTCAGAAAAGTGGTTTTCAAATAGTTTGTTACTGAAGAGTCTCCTAGGTGTCTTTTACAGTTTTCCTAATTGGTACCTAAATAAAACTAGTTTTCCAATGGAGACCTAAAATTCAAACTAAGGTTTGAAAATCTTTTTTTTTTTTGGACCAGTGGCACTTCCCACTGAAAAAAAAAAAATTCCTTAGTTATTTTTTTCATCGTCTTCCTCCCAGTGTTCCTGTGTATGTCAGCAGCCTAACTGAATTAAAGAGATGGTTCATACGGCAGACATACAGCAGAATTTGACCTTGAGATGGAATCTTAGATCATAACATTGCTGATGACTTGCAGATAGAAGAAAAGGCATGGCATGTTGAGGAGGAAAGAGGAAAGGTGGGATGAAGTGTATGGAAATGAAAAGAGAATTTTCTTCATAGTTCTTTGAACTTTGAAGAAACAGTCGTTTCCTTAAATGTGTGATTATAGTTAAGTGCTAAATTAATATTTAACATATTTTCTTCCTTTGTTTTTTGCCTATACATTCTACATTGCTTATTTTCTGATATTCTTTGAGAATGGAGCAACAGGACTACACTTAAACGAGCTGTAATTCCACTTAAGACAGAAAATAAACTACAGATGGATTCAATTTTCCAAAATTTTCATTGACGACAGTTGAGCAGAAGCATAGAAAAAACTAAATTTCTCCTATATTAATGGATGCTGCCCCTGTCCCCCACCCACTTCCCCCAATGCCTAATTTATATTTCTTATTTTTACCTTGGAGAGGACCTTTACTTTTCAGGACCTGGCCGTTCCACTCTTCATTTGCGTATCATATTTAGCTGAGAGTGCAAATATTGTCACCCTCTAAGGTTACTTGCATTTGCATGCACAAGTTGTACTGTAAAATGACATTTAGCAGCATTTACTTTTTTGGCTGCCATTTCTTCATCTTTCATAATACATTTTTCTTACACCACAAGGTGAGGCCCAGGAAAATTTTGAAGGTGAAGTGCACCTGTGAGATTACAGTGTGATAGACATCTGTGAAATAAATAAAGACCTATGGTGAGCAGGTTCAGCTGCAGCTCCTTAAAATGGCATTTTATAACATGGCAGCCTTAAATGGTAAACTGTTGAACAACCACAGAAAAACATTACATCATGCAAAACTGTAGTACAGTAAGGGGAAAATGACAACAGTGTTCAAAGCTGCAGCAGATCCTACTTGCCATATGGTATGTCACTCACTGTAATAACACTTACATTCCCTCCATAAGTGCCCTTAAATATCAGGGAGTGAATAAGGCATTATGCAGATTGCAAAAGGAATTTGTAATCATATATATGATGAACTTTATACTTTCAGGAGTTATTCTACTCTTACTCTAACAGAATACTCTTTTAAAATGTATATATCTTAGAATATTCCCACGACTAAATAATTTAAAATTTGCCTGTACAAATGGTTAAAAGCAAGGCTTCCTTAGTCAATATAAAACAAAAAGAAGCCCTAAATCATGAACAAATAGCTGCTATAATTTCTCTCCTCTCTCAAGATACTGTAATTTTCACACAAATATATTTTCCATATGTTTATGTACTTTTTTGAGAGTATTCTTTTCTTAGTGATCCTGATGAGAATCCAGATAACTCAAGTTGTTTGAAGAATGATAATTTGGTCTTTTTCTCAGATGTATGGCAAACTGTTCAGCTGTTCATTATTTCTCACAATGCAAAATCTAGAGAGCCCTCACTGCAAGTTTCAGGCAGCAGTTTTGGAATAAACAAAGGAAGTACTTTGTCATATCACGCCTGTAATTAAATTGTGGAACTCATTGCCACAAGATGTTTCAGGAGCCAACAGTGTAATTAGAATCTTAAAAGGACTGTGGTCAGCTCCATTTTCTCTATTGAACACAGAAGTCTGGAGCCTTCGTCTCAGGTAGTCCCTCAGGCTTTTAGTGCTGCAAGAGCATGCCAGGAGAAAGGACCACTCCAGGCCTGCCTGTCCCTCATGCTCATGACTGTTGGAGGAAGGATGCTGGACCTGGTGAATCCTTGTCCTGATACAATCTGCTGTTTTTTGGTAGTTATATTGGACTGAATTAGACCCAGCATTGCATTAATTATTTCTTGTGTCTTTCATGGGATACCAAAACACAGGAAAATGAGAAGGAAAAAAAAAACATTTTTCTGATTTTTGTCTTGGTTTTTTTTTTTTTTTTTTTTTTTTTTTTTTTTTTTTTTTGTTTGGGTTTTTTTTTTTTTTTTTTTTGGTGTGTGTTTAGTGGGGTTTTTTTTTCGTTTTTCTTTTCCCCTGAAAAAATACAAAATCAAGTTCAGTGTGAGGCCAACATGAATCATGAGGTTTCTTATTCTTTTAAGACTGTGTGTGTTTTTACACATAAGCAAGTCACTTTCTATTCTAGAAATCTATAAGGGACAAATTCAGTGCTTTATTCATTATGTGACGAAAGGATTGTTTTGACATTGTTTTCTGATTTTAATATCTTCTTCATATACCCTGCACTTCATTTGTGTGCTGGAACCGACCTTGTCCTGTGGAATCGTGATAGGAAGTTAAATACATTCTTCTACTATTTGAAGTTTCTAAGCTCTTCCTTGACAGAAAAGTATTTTTCTATCAATAACTTTGTGAGAAATCAACCCTTCTAATTTTATAGGTAATATTTATGCTGTACACTCTTACTTGTGCAAATATCCTACTGGTTTATCTGGAAAATTTTTTAGTACCTTTGTGACATAACTAGTGTGGCAAATCAGTTAATATGCACCACTAAGAAAAATCCTACAGTGACAGAGAAAAAAACAACTTAACTATACAAGTTTCTTCTGTTTCTAGATTATACTGAATAATCATTCTCTAGGTGTCACTTAGGGAAGCAAAAGTGGGTTGAGGTTAAGATCTGAGATCTTATGAGGTCATACTGGGTGAGACATGTTCAGCATAAATGATATCACTTCTGAGGTTGTTCTTATAGTATGATGTCTACTATATTTTTGTTTCAGGTCTTTGGAAGGTTTTGCATATTTTTTTCTAACTTTGCAAGCTAGTGGAGTGTAAACCAATAAAAAGTAGATCTCAGTGTGGGAAATTTCAGTCCTATACCCGTGTGTTGGGATGTTGGTTTTTTTCTTACTGACTGACAGATCTAATTCTTTATGAGACTTCTCTTAGTGAATAAATATCCTAATTCTTCTCTTCACACTTTTCATGTCCTTACCCACCATCTGGCTTATGGGAACTTCACTCATTTCAACTTCTTCCCACAGCTTTTATGACCCTGAGAATTTTCTCTGATCAGTTTGTAGGATTATATTTTTCTACAAGCTCCTTACTCTGAAACGACAGGTCTCTTCTGCCAACGTTTTTGTCATCACTAATAAAGCATAGCATTGGAGAATGCCCTTTTCCACAGTTTAGTACAATATCATTTGCTTCTCTCTGTGCTTCTTCAGTAACGCACTGACTGAGCCAGAGCAACTGACCTGATGGTTTCATCATCTGGGATTGCAGACCTGTCTTTTCAGTCACAGTACTTGTAGTATCCGGGGATCAGAGTCAATATCAGTCCTTGGCAGAGTTTTTACATTTCAGGGTACTATCTTGTCTGCCTGATTTACTGATAGTTTCTCAGGAGCTGACAAGAGTGAGCTTCAAGTACATTTTCTTCAGCTGTAACGTTGGAAGAAAATGTTAGTCGGAGCAAGCAGATTATCTAAACAGAGCCTGATGAGTCTGTGTCCCTGCTCATTGATCTTTCTTAATCCACGTTTGCTTAATTCATTCTAATCCCTGACCTTTGCTCCCACTTTAGCTTTGCAGTGTCCCACATTCAGCAGCACATCAGGCATCAGCAGTGTCAGTGCATTCTCCAGAAAATTGTCATCCTTGGCCGTTGTCAAAGAGAGGGGACCTGAGCAGCAGACAGGTTAACTGGTGTTTCTTCACAGAAGATTAAAATAATGAGAGCTGTAAAATGATTATATCTTGTTAAGATTAGAGTTTTCTCCCTATGTAGGGGTACAAATACTTTCTTGTTTTCGTGCTTGCTTTCTTGTTTTAAAAATCATCTTTGAAATGATAAAATAAATGGCAATTGAATGGTAGAACATAGCTAATGCATCAGCTATTATATATTAGTATCAGACAGTGGCTTTGTGATTACAATACCATCAGAGGTGAAAAATTCATCTCATAGGTTGTAATGGAGAAGTTTGGGAAACATAGGGAAAGCTGGAATCTTTGATGATGCAAAAGTATAATTTTACTGAAAAAATAAAAGATGGGTATGTATAACTTTGTATTTTTTCTAGATTCCACCAATTAACATAAAGTAGCTTTTTCATTACAAGGTTTCTCCCATATTAGGACATAACAGTAAAATATTGTATTATATAAAAGCTTTTCAGCTGACCTTTCGCCTTGGAAATGCAGATTATTTTCTCTCCAGAGCAGAACTGTGAGTTACTATATACAGATGACCGAAACCCAGAAAAGTTTTGTTGGGGTTTTTTGTTTTCTTGTTTGTTTTCATAGACATACTTTGTATTTTTTAACATTCATTTGGGATACACTCCTTGGAATCTCATTTATAAATTATATACTCTTCCGCTTGCTTTCATTTGCACAGTGTATCGTATACAAAATGATTGTGTAGCTTTGAGTCTCTCCAGTGTACTTTAAACAGGTATTAACTTACTCATCTTTACACACATTGAACTTACAATGAGACTGGGCCAACATAAATTGAAATGGATAATTAGAAAAAAACATAGGTAGAGGTGAACAAAGGAGCAACAAATGTAGATTAAAATGTTAGACAAAATAGTTCTGAAAAGTTACATATAACGAGGCTGCAAGCCCTGGGGTAGTTGCACAGTAACTTGAACGTGTAGTACTTCATGTAGCAAATAGAAAATGACACTTGCCAGAAACTGACCTTGACAGAAATATTTGAGTAATAGTTGTAGTGTGATCAAACAACTTCCTTATTATTTTAGGCAGAAAGAGCTTTTCTAGAAACCTCTGTCTGCTACTTTTTATTATGGTTTCTGTTTTCATAAATGGAAGGAGTATTGGAAATATATTGCATTTAGTTTTTAATCTTTTTATCTAGGCTCTTGTTTGGTCAGCACTACATGAATGTCTGGGCAGTTTACAAATAGGAATTCCTTTACTCTTGCAGGGAAACATAATTATTGTCAAAAGAAAGCAGGAAACTGAGGGACAAAGAAACTGAAAGCAAGATCTTTAAAGGTATTTGGGAATCTAGAAAACAAACTGAGATCTTTCAGTCCAAGAAAATGGCAGGATGGGAGACTCAAAGTTTCCTTCATTTAAGATAAATTATTTTTTAAATTTAATATCCTATTTCTACACATGCCAGGGAGATTCACCAGATTGCTTGTGCTGGGCAGAAAGGATATGCAAGATTTACAAGTAATATTTAGGCTGGCAGAGATCACAGATGTAGATTCTTCTGTACTGTATCGTACAAGTTAAATCACTTATCCAAGAAACAATTCCTCTGCCATGTTAGCCTTGAGGACCACCAGCCTTATCTCTTGGAAAAGGGGCAGCTAGGTTATGAATATGGAGGTCCCTTACCACTAAGCCTCTTGTGTATTTTATGTTCAAGAATAGAAGCATCGTGGGACCAGAAGAAAAGTAAGGGAGAAGAAACTTGGGCGTACACTGGGCGTGCATTCTTATTTCAACTACCTACTACTGTTGCCTTTTTTCTATCGCCTAGGCACTGTGAGGACAAGCCTGTCTTTTAGCTTCTTTTCCCTGGACTGCTTTAGCATTCAAATCATTGAGATCTAATGTAAAATTCATAAAAAACAACAAAAGCAGGTTTTATAATTATGGTCTCTCAAGTCTATGCCCTGGCCTTTAAACTGCCATATCAGATTCCCCCTTGACTCATTTTCTTCCCCCTTGATTCTCATAATCTTGACTAAATATTGGCTGTATCTCAGCAGCTGATGTGGTGGGGTCCCTTTATTGTTTTACAATCATTCCCACATGGTTTGTAATCTGAAAGGTATGTGCCTAACAAGTGGAATCTATATTGTTTGGGTAAAAGTGATAGGATGCCTTGCCTCCATTTCCTTCTTGCCTCCTGCCTCACTTACTGACTCTGGTTTGGGATCTTTTTGGTTAGTTGGTTGGATTTTTGTTCATTTTTTCCCCCCTGAAACACCTGTCATTGCTATGAACTGCAATTGGAATGGTTACCCCTGAGATATAAAGAGAAGTAAGAGTGAGAATTGTAGCACATAATCACCTCACTTAGGTACCCAGCCATCTACAGATTTTTAAAATGAAGGACTTAATTATTAAGACTGAAGTTGCCTTAGGTTTTTCCATAGTTAGTACAGCAAAACAGGCTTCTCCAGAGACAGTTTCTCTCACTGGGAATGAAAGAGTCTCCAGAGAGATCCTGTATTCAACCTCTTAAATCAGGTTTTAAAATTCCAAAAAAAAAAAATAAAAGATAATTTTAAAATTTATTAGACATTTGAATCTAGGTGGGGTGAATTCTACTCAAAAAAGGACTTGACTTTTTTATAATTATTATATATTAATTATCATACTATTGATCCTTATAGAAATGTCTGATTCCAGTGGCTTTCTTGTAGTTCATTAGTGCTATTTATGTATCAAGTAATTTCTTTCTCCTGCTCAGTTTTGGTCTTGGTGTACTGTCTGCCCATGCTTTATAAATGTTTGTTTCCAAACTCTCTTCTGACCCAAACACTTCCATTCTAAATTAAATCCAAGCACGTTTTCAGTGGATTGCACACCCCAACAAATGTTTTTGTGGACTTTACAGATTAGAGGGGGTTTGCTCCCCCTGCCCTGACCCGTCAATTATTGCCTACCAGGCTGGGGAACTTCCTACAGTCACGTGTCCTTCATCACTGTCTCAAAATATATGACATATGGCCTCATTTTTGCTCTATAAAAAAACCATTCAGATGGGCTGAAACACAATTTTCTCATTATTTCTGACACATTAATATAAACTCCTTTCCTCAATGCTCACATCAATAATTATATATACACACATACATACACACTGACACAGTCAGATCAACAAAAATACAAATATGTATTTATATACACACTCCCTTTCTCTCTCTACTTAAAAATGGACCCTTGTATAAACTATACTAGGCCCAGAAAGGATCTAAAGCCAAGAACTGCTCATGCAAATACAACTAATCTGCCCTAGAGGAGACGATTTCTGAGGCTGGCTGCCAAGCTTCCCTCCCTGGGGTGGATGTAGTTAGAAGAGCAGATCTAGTCTGATTTACTACAAATTGTACCCACAACTTTTCTATACTGGAATACACTGCATGTCACCAGGCCATTTTTTTGTTCTTTTTCTGCTTTTTATTTCATGTACCTTTTTCATAATTTTATTGTAAACTCTTTAGGGTAGGGCTTATTTTTACTATAGGCTTGTAGAGCCCCTTTCAGTTAAGCAAGACCATCACAGCAATGCATTAGTCCCAACTAAATAATCTGGAAACTGCTTTAGTTTGGGGTGGGGGGGGGAAGTATAGTGTATTATACATAATTTATTTGAGGGAAGAAGTGTTTTAAATGTTACAAAGGCTAGAAGTTTTTGGGAATTTTTTTGTGTTGTTGGGATTTTTTTTAAATAGTCCCAGAAGAAAATTTATGTAATACTTCATTATACACGATCTAATTCATAACTGTTTCTTTTAAAAGATCTTTGTGGAATGTACATACATTGAACATGAATGCCTGTAGGGCTGAGGGAATCCAACTTCTTTATAATGAATTTTTTTTGAGCATACTCGAACGATAACTTAAATTTTCGCATTCTTAGAGCAAAAACAAATGAAGGCAAACAATGAAATTTGCAACAACGATAAAAATATGAGATGCCTCTTCTGTCTGCATATCCTTTGGAAAATATTAGCTAATTATATTTAACATAGGATGAGAACATAATTCCTGCTGTTTTGACAAGTAACAAATTGCATATTATCACCTTGTAAATAATATTATTAAAAACAGTTGTCCTTGTCTGTAGTTTCTTCTTTGTAAGAAAAAAATTAATTTGAGGCCCGTCATTCACAAGATGTGCATTAGAATATCAAAGCAGCAGTTTGAAGATACTGAAAACTGAAAATCCTGTACACCCTCTGCACAGAGGGAGAAATTTGGTGTTGTAATAAGAAGATAAAAGGAAAGGTTTGTGAAGTCTGTGGTAGCAGCATGATCCCTTGTGATAATCAGATTTTCAGTCATGATTAATTTGAATCAGTTATTCTACTAATAATATTATCTTGACTATAATCTAAGCATAATATTGGTTTCCATTGAGAAATATAAATTGTACATTATTAAGCATTTTTAATTTTTATTAGTTTACTAATTAAACTGTATTGCTCACCTTTTCTATTCTTAAAAAATTCCATGGAGAGATTAATTTTAATTCTTTGTGATTAAACACATCATCTTTCATCCAAAGATCCAAAGTTGCTTCACAGTACAAATACTAATTTGTACTCTGTGAATGATCTCACAGCAGTCCAATGAGAGATATTACTAACTGTTATTTTTTAAGGCTGTTTTTGAAAGTAAAATGTTCACATCCTTCAGCAGGATATAATAACATGAACATCTACATGTTTGCAGAGTCCTTTTCAAGTCAAGGGACAGCACTTGCTGGTAGCACAAAGATTCGATCCATGCAGTAACCTTACTGAAAGATAATAACCCACATTAAAAGTAGGAAGGCTTTTTTCCATTAACTTCAAAGGGGTCAGGTTTTCATTTAATAATGCATAATAGTAGGAGTGTCAGAGACAGATATAGAAAGGGAACTATCAAAATCATCAGGTATTCTATACACCAGTGAGATGCAGAATGTACTCCCACAGAAGTCTAGTTTAGTTGTTTCCCAATTGCATCCTTAATGTTTGTTTTCTTCAAAAAAAAAAAAAAAAAAAAAAGAGTATGCATGTAAGAGCATTTCTTCCTTCAAATGTGAGGCCAGACCAAGTGCTGGATCAGTTTGGATCCCTAAAGCTAAGAAGCAACACAGCAGTAAGAACCAACTGTCGTGGGGGTGATGCAGTGGAGACCTCTGTTGATTACATATCGTTGTTGTAACCACACTTCAGAACTGATGAGCGGAATCATGACAGCAAGTGTGACTACAGGAAGTAGTCCTGTACTGCTACCATACATGGCATTTACCTTTTATATTCACTCACTTAAAAAAAGAGCAGAGGTAAGTTTTACTTTTCTTTAAACAAGCATGAGTTTTGGAGTAATTTATTGTTCACTTTTTAATCCACATTTAAACCAAGATAAGTGAAACCAGAATGTGGACCTTGTAGTTGAGGATAAAATTACTTAAAAATGTGCTAACTTGTTACAGATAGGGTTGAACCAAACAGGATCATCTTAGAAATACTGTAACAAGACTTTGTGTTAGTCAGATCTATGCACAGAAATACTGTAACAAGACTTTGTGTTAGTCAGATCTATGCACAGAGACAGAGCACGCCTGCAGGCCTATGATTTTATTGGCATCATGGAGACATGGTAGGGTGGCTCCTATTACTGGAGTGTTGGAGTGGAAGGATACAGGCTCTTTAGGAATGATCAGCAGGTGAGACAAGAAGTGGGCATTGCCCTCTATGTCAATGCCCAGCTGGAGAGCATGGAGCTCTACCTGAGAATGGGTGAGGAGCTGACTGAGAGCTTATGGGTCAGGATTAAAGGGAGGGGAGGGAGAGGTGATGTTGTAATGGGGGTCTGCCACAGGCCATCTGACCGGCCAGACTGAGCAAATGAGCCCCTCTATAGACAGACAGAGCAGCCTCACGTTCACAATTCCTGGTCTGAATGGGGAACTTCAACCACCCCAATGCCTGTTGTAGGGACAATACAGCCAGGCATAAGCAATCCAGAAGGTTCCTGAAATGCACTGATGAGAACTTCCTTCTCCAGGGGATGGAGGGACTATGAGGAGAGGTGCTATGTGGGACCTTATTCTCACCAGCAAGGAGGGGCTGCTGGGGAATGTGAAGCTCAAGAAAAGCTCAAGGAAAGCTCAAGGAAAGGGGTGACCCTGAATGAAATGGTGGAATTTGAGATCATTAGGGCTGTGAGGAGGGTGTGCAGCAAGCTGACTGCCTGTCAGCCTCACCCCCATCCCTGGTAAGGTGATAGAACAACTCATCCATATGTCATCTCTAAGCATGTAGAGAAAAAGAAGATTTGAGGAGTGGACAGTGAAGGGGATTGAGAACTGGGTGAGTGGTAGGTCTCAGAGGGCTGTGATCCATGACAGCTGGAGGCCTGGAACTACCAGTGTTCCCCAGCATTCAGTGCTGGGTTCAGTCTTGTTCTACTTAGTCATCAAAGACCTGGATGAAGGGACAGAGGGCACCCTGAGCAAGTTTGCAGATGATACAGTCCTGGGAGGAGTGGCTAACACACCAGAAGGCTGTTCTGCCTTTCAGTGAGACCTGATCAGGCTGGAGAGTTGGGCAGAGAAGAATCCAATTAAGTCCAACAAAGGCAAGTGCAGGGTCCTGCTCCTGGGGAGGAATTACCCAATGCACCACTACAGGCTGGGGGCTGACCTGCTGGAAAGCAGCTCTGTGGGGAAGGACCTGGGGTCCTGGTGAAGAACAAGCTGTCCATGAGCCAGCAGCATGCCCAGGTGGCCAAGTAGGCCAATGGTGTCCTGGGGTGCATTAGGAAGAGCATTGCCAGCAGGTTGAGGGAGGTGATCCTGCCCCTCTACTCAGCCCTGGTGAGGCCTCAGAGTGCTGTGGCCAGTTCTGTACTCCCCAGTCCAAGAAAAGGGACTGTGGCAGAAAGCCCAGCAGACGGCTCTGAAGATGGTTAGGGAACTGGAGCATCTCCCTCAGGCTGAGGGATTTGGGCCTGTTTAGCCTGGAGAAGAGACAACTGGAGAGGGTTGCATTTATATGCATTTATATCAATGCATATAAATGTCTTACAGGAAGATGTCAAGAGGACAGAAGCAAGTTCTCTCCAGTGGTGCACAGTGACAAAACAAGGGGCAACGTGAACAAACTGAAAAACAGGAAGTGTCATCTGAATATGTTTTTTACTGTGAGGGTGACAAACCATTGGAATGTGCAGCCCGGAGTGGTTGTGGATTCTGCTCCTCTGGAGATATTCAGAATTGGCCTGGACACAATCCTGTGCAATCTGCTGTAGCAGGGAAGCTGAACTAGAAGATCTCCAGAAGCCCCTTCCAATCCCAACCAGTCTGTATGAATCTGTGTAAAATACATAACTGAAAAAAACCAAGTATGTATACCTGAAACAAGGTCCTTGGGTACAGCACTTACCTTAAGGTATTGCTTAAGGCTCTTTCACTGGAATAAGAGATCAGGAGCTTGGCAACTCAAAGGACTGAGTCAATTATATTAAAAAAGGGCAGTGGAACACTCATAAAGTGCATGTAACAGCTGCATGAAATGGCAATATGCTGTTATTACAAGGAAAATAAAATGAATCATTATAAATGAAACACACAGAGGATTGTTATCAGCAGAGCAATTGTTATGTATTGAGCCATCAGAAACACCCACTTGGAAATCCTTAACAAAATGCTTAACATTTTATAAATAGAATTTCCAGGGAATTTAGAGATCAATACAACTGTCTAGCCACCTTCCACCTGTCTGGAACTGCCTTCCAATAAGAGTAAAAGAGGGAAATAATTTAAGTAGCTTTAAAGTGGAGCTTAATACATTTTTGAATGGATTATAGAAGCAGGAAATGCCTGTTAGAGCAGAGGATAGGAATCAATGGCCTGGGAGGCCTTTCAGTATCATATCTTGCACTCCAGAAACTTTCTTTGTTGCCTTTTATCCACTAAGCATAGATTCATCACAGAAGATGGGTTTTAACAAAACACTCTGTTGTTAAGAAGTTGTTCTAGCTACTAGTGGTGTTTCATGAATGCTTAATCTTCAAGTAATTCTAATATTAACCCTGCAGTAGTGGAGTAGGGATCCATACTTCATGAGTCACTATTTGTAATCAACAGCAGAAGCGTCAAAAATCAATAGCTAACATGCAGCAGGGCCTTACAGTGAATTAGGAGCAGTGTGAAAACAGCAGTTGCTTTTCAATGTGCCTGTGCCAACTGAGATCAGATGAAATTCAAACATTTTTTTTTCTTTGGTCACAAAGAATTTACATATACACTCTCAGTAGGAAGGCCTATTAAAAGACAAATAATTTCTGGGGTTAAATCCGTGTTCATTCATCCACCTTACATGCACCTCTAAGGAATATCTACACACAGAAAGAGGAGAAGAAGCCCTCAAGGTCAAGTGGGGATCCATGGGAATTCTTCCTATTCTAGCTGAAGAACAGGGAAAAAAACAATCAATGCAAATTCTTCTTGGCTGATGTGCCGCAAGTTTCTCATTATGGTAATTAGTGACGCATGAACACTGTTAGACTTTGCTGCATGTTATATCCCTTAATGCTCACTATTTATTGTAGTGCCCAGAGGCCCTAGTAGGAACACTGAGCCAATGCAGCACAGCTGGGAGGCTGACAGGGCTGCAGGAGGAGGAAATGCTGCTGCTGGGACCCAAGCATCTCTTGTTCCCTCCATCTCCTGTAGCAGCTCCAGCTACTGAAATGGAGTGAGGGGGCAAAGCTGCCCCCCTGTTGGGCTCAAGCGCTATGAGCACATGGGGACTTTGGTCTGTCTGTGGCATGGGAGTCCTTTCCTTGCACTGTCCATATTAAATAAGCACTCATTCTTGAAAAGAATCTTTTAAAGGATGTGAGGAGTAATGTGAAAAGCATTCTTTTTTTTCTCATCTGATTGTAAATGTTTCAGTTGTCATTCAGAAGCAGGTCACCCACATGTAAATGTGGCCCTTGCTATATTGCCAGGGACAGAGAGACTTTGGACAATCTGCTGTGTAAAGGCTGATTGCACAAGTTTAAGCCGCCTGAGGGCTGCTTTAACTTAGCTTACCGATTTTTTTAAAACTCGGGGAGAGAGAAAATTCTATAATAAAATTGATTCATTCTATTTATCTTATATTTTTCTTTGCCCCTTCTGAACAGCCACCAAACCCTCCGTCTGTTGTTGTTAGCTATTAAAAGTATTTTACTATATTCACCAATATATTTTCCTCAAATAATTGATGCATACATCACATAGGTTAGCGAAACTATGGATCAAATGCTTGGCTGAAGATTAGAAAACTGTTTTATCTCCTAGTCTTAGTTAATTGAGACTTCACTTCTAAGCTTCTGCTTGGTACTCCAATACAAGTGTTAGAAGTTAATCTTTTAAGTCTAACTACTCACCTAGTCTTTCCTTATGTCAGGGAGACAGAAGGCATCGTCAAAGATTTATCTCATTCTGTAACAGACATTTAAGATGTTTCAGACAAACTATGCTCATGAGGTT
This sequence comes from Acanthornis magna, assembly GCA_036785705.1. NCBI lineage: Eukaryota > Metazoa > Chordata > Aves > Passeriformes > Acanthizidae > Acanthornis > Acanthornis magna. The sequence goes on along the minus strand of JAWUZG010000090.1, from coordinate 26,353,436 downwards.
CCCTTTTTGTTCTTGTAGATCTAGGCTCAATAGGTTACTATGCCTAATGTCAAAATGTGTAGGTTAGATGAAATGAATTGCACAGTATAAAGAATTGAAATGTGATTTACATGCTTCACCCAATAAGGGTGAAATAAAATGCTGGGATTTAAAACAGAGAGTTGCATAGATGCTGTCAACCACAAGCAGATGGTTGGCATTTTAATGTAAATGTAATATAAAGAAATAGTAACCAAAAATATTTGTGTGTAGCATGTGCAAATTGTGTTTAGCAGATAGACATAATGAGTCAGTAATAAGAAATTATGTATCTGTTAAAATGGTCAGCTTAATCTGTGAAATAAGACAGAATGAGAATTTTTGTGCATAAGAAATCCTATTTCTAGAATTATATGCTCCTGAAATGATGGAATAAATGTTATCAGGATGTTGGTTGCACAGCTACTGTGTCTGCTATTTTAAACTATGAAAAAACCCCAAAACAAATGAACCAACCAACCAAAAAAACCCACAAAAGCCCCTACAAGCACAAAGACACCAAATAAACAAATATCTGATATTCCGTAGTTAGCACTTTATGTATTTACACTTTTATTTAAAATGTACTCATTTTATCACCTGCCTTTATGCCGTATCAGTTCAGAACCGATCATTCAAATCCAGAAAATTCTCGTTGAAATGCATACCACATGGTAAACTTATCTGAACATATTTAATGAAGAAAAATGCTCGATTTTGAACGTACACTATGAAGTTAGCGGCTTTTTCTATGTTATGTAATAGCTTAGAAATGCACCTTAACACTTCTATCTGATTAGTATGAATGATTCAATAAAAACACCTTAACTGCATAGAAACTGGAGATGATATAGCCTAACCCAGCTGTCATGCAATTTATAAATACAGAAGCAACTACCCACATCTGTTCTCCTATTTTCTTTTTTCAATTTAAGAGGGAAATTGACCTTACAATCTTCAACGTGACTTCAGGTCATTGTTATTAGTGATGAGAAAATGCTGTGCTCTTCTTTTGACTGAGTCTGGCAAACCTCCCAGATATTTTACAATCACAGTATAAAAGCTCTGAAATGCTGTACAATATTTTATTTTTTTCAGGTTTAGGCACTTGTTGTACTAGCCTGTGCAGCTGGCAAATAAAAATCTTTTTGCAGGAAATGGGTGGGTTTTTTCCTTTAAAATGATGCTTCTCCTTTGAAACCCTGAATTCTAAAATAACTTGGCTGGAATAAATAAGTTACTAGGTGTTCCTTTTAGGCAAAGCAGTTAGTAATTTCCATTTAGAGATCATGGGTAAGGGAGCAGTATTATTATTTTTCAAGTTTCAGTAAGAACAAATATTTGTTGTTAAATTAGAGTTGACTTAAGGCTCATACTCAAGAAAGCACAGATCCACAAGCACAGAAGTATGGAGATTTCTATTCTCCCTACATGAAGGAAAGAAAATCCAGCTTTTTGCAGTATAATTCCCATTAACTACAGTATTATTCATGCATAATCCTGTTTAAATTTTTTGATGTCTAAGTTAAAAAAATCAACAGTCTAAGTACCCCAATAAAAGGATTTTATCATAATTCAGCAGCATCCAACAGATCTCCATAGGAACTTGTTTGACTTCTTATCTTCTATCTGCAGGAATTCGGGATCCATGCATAAGTCTTGATGTTTAATATTATAACTAGCAGACTGTAAGAACTGAAATAAAAATTGATGAATGTGTTTATATTCAGATGGGATACAAGGATGCTGCTCCTGGGGGCTATGTTCTTATCTCCACTTTTTTTAAGTGTTCTGTTTCACATGGTGTTAAGAGAGAAAGATATTCTTCCTGTACTAGCTGGCTAATATAGCACACACACATGATTTTTGGCCTGGGACTGGGATTGAGGTGTCCAATTGAGGTTTATTTTTTTTTTTCTCAACACTTAGGCAAGAGAATCATGCTTAGAAAATATATGGAGTAAAATGAATATTTAACAGTCCTTAAGACAAACAACCATTGCAAGAAAAAGGTACTCTTTATTTCTCCATTAAAATAGATGTTTTTCAGTGAGCAAGTTTGATAATTTTGAGCAGAAATATTAAAATAAATTTTCATTCAGTGATAAGGATCAGAAATTTAACAATACAAAACCACAGCCTGCTTGCTTTTTAATTTCTTTTTGTTGTTGTTAAGCAAATATGTCATCTAAACAGGTTATTTTGCAAAATCTTGACAACTTCTTTAGAAAACAACATAAGCTACTTCAGATGTCACAGCATTCCTGCATTTGTCCCTCAAGGAAGGAGGGAAGAGAGTAAGACATACTGTAGATATTCAGGAAAGCAGATTCATTTGCCACAGGCAAAATTTTATGGCTCTTTAACCAACCTCCTTGGAGAAAGGCTGGATAAACAGATAGGCTTTGTGGCACAAATTTATGACTTAGCAAATTCAGTGCTGTTGAACTGTAGGGGTAGCAAGACCAAGGATTCTTTGTTGAAAAAAATCTGCAAAGAGCCATCACAGCTAGTAATCTCTCATTATAAAATAGGGTCTCCACCTACCTAAAATATGGAGTTAATACAAGGAAGCAAAAAAATTCATGGTGTCATCCAGGAACTTAACCATATAAGCTTAGGTGGAGGTGGGAGAAAGAATATTTATTATGTAGTTATTTACCATGAAAGATTTATTATAATCATGAAATAATGTAGTTATGTAACAGTATAGACATCCCCTTAAAATTAAAAAGATCTTAAAACTCTAGGAAAAGGGTTTGTTTTGTAAAATGAATAGATTACTGAATATACACTGCACAGTATCTTTATTATTTTTACCACCATTAGCATTATTTGATGACCTTGCTGTTAATAAGTAAAGACAAGTTCTGACTTAAGCTTTACTTTGGTTTAACTGCCATAGCAATTCTTCTAATTGACTGTCTACTACTAATTTGTTTTATTTTTGTTGTCTGTGTCTAATGAAACAATTGTTTTCTACAAATAGCAGAAACAAGCAGTGTTACTCAGAATTAAATATTTATGGCACAAAGGTAATGTCATAAGCTAGAGAAATACAGTCCTGGTACAATAGCAGAGGGCTTGAGAAATGAGGACACAGGATTTATCATAGGGATGAGCATGAGGTGACAGGGGATGGGCCACAGGATGGAAATTCAGACCCCGTGGTAATAAACTCACTCATGGTCAATTAAAGAAATGTAGATATGGAAAAAAAATGGTTTTAGGGATAAAAAATAAAGAAGTAATATCTACCTATATGTAAAAAGTACCATGTAAGTAAGTACTTAAGGTGGAGAGGTGTAAGGTGGAGATGCAGTCCAGCAAAAAACATGCAGAGGTGTAAAACCAAGCTAACAAATTCAAAAATGTTCACCCTAAGTGAATCATAAATTGAAGAAGAAGAAACCATCAGCATAAACATCATATTGGTCCCACTGAACTACTTGAGATGCTGACAATTTACCATAACAATGCCCTCAAACATCTTCCAAGAAATTAAATGTGAAGTGTCAAGGAAGAAAAGCAACAAGTTAAAAAAGTCAGAACCAGACCTCTTTCATATGGTCTTCATTGTGCTACTACTGTTTTGGATAACCAATTTGAATATTCAGAGTCAGATATGTTTCTAAAATGCTTTAGTTGAATACTACCTTTTCCTTTTACATCCTTGCACTGGGAAGCAATGGGAAAAAACCCAAGCTAACACAAAAAGTGTGATGACATCACTTAACATTTTTCACAGAGTCATAGATATGTAAGTTTCAATTGTTTAGCCACAGAAAGCTGGTTGCTTGGGCAACACAATGGATTGAAATTTAGATTCCTTGGTTCTGCAACAACTATTCTGCATAATCCAAGAATAGTCACAAGTATTTCATTGTCCATCTGTTAACTTTATTTCGTTCCACTTTTGTTTTTGTTTTTTTTCTTTGGATCTATGGCAGTGGGTGTGGTTTTTTGTTTGTTTGTTTGGGGGCAGTTGTGTGTGTTTTCTGTTTGGTTGTGGGTTTTTTTCCCCTTGGTTTTGTTTTTATTTTCTGTGGGTTTGACTTTTTAAATTTTTTTTTGGTACAAGACTGATCAAGAGGACAATTTGCTGTTGATTAGCTTTAGAAAGTGCACAGAAAAAGAGTAGATGTCTGTTTGATTATCATCAGGTGTTCCAGCAATACCACTAAATGGTCTATCCAGCAACCATTCTCAAATATTTTTGCTAGCGAACAAAGTTTTTGGAAGTCAGGATTTGAAGGCAACACCTCTATTATTCTTACATCCTCCCCAACAACGATCTGTTTTGCCTTGAATCCAGATACCAGGTTGCTATTTCAATAATGGTGGTGACAGTGAACTAAAATATGATAAAATTTGCAACTAAAGTATTTAATACTGAACTATACTAGGACAAAGAAGCAGATTCTTAAAACAAATTAGGAAAAATAATGGTTCTTATTTTAACAAAATCTTCTAAGGCAATCAAAACAAAAAGAATATTTTTATAATGCAGGTGTTCAATAGGGTTTTTATAGTATTTGAGATAATTAATGGTCACTTTTTATTACCAAAAAGAAAATCAAATGCAATATGTTCAAAGGAACTAGAATGAAGGATCCATCATTAAGTGAATGAGACACTTTGATTATCCATGGGTCATTAGTTCAATATGCTTAAATGGCTCCTAAAGAGCTGTTGCACATTCTGAGAGTACTTACTGACTGACTTAGCTTATAAATGCATCAATACAGAAGAAAAAAATATCAATATCAGAAAATCACCTTGGTAGGTCTATAGATGATTCAGAATATTTATGTCCACTTTTCAGTTATTATAGTCATAAAATACCTATGTTTTATTCATTGCTTCAGCTATTGGTCATAGTGACATGATAAAATCATTGTTTGAAATTGTTAGTCCTTTCGCATTTTTTGAAATTTATACCACATAAAATCCAAGTTGTCAACTTGCAGAAATTATATCAGCTCTTTTAATGTTCATTTTTGTTGGATTTTAGATGGCCATGTGTAGAAAAATACTCCAGAAAATTCCTGTTCACTAACCTGGGACCATTTAGGGGTCCTTGGTTTTCAATGTTTTAGAGGCATCCCTGCATTTTTGGTGAGAGATTACTTAGACACTAGCACTGAAACTATTGGCAATACAAGCCAATTTCTTCCTGCAATCTTGTGTTGCTTCACATGAATGTGGGACACATTTCAATCTGCTTCACTCTAGTTTATTAACTTTTTCTTTTTCATCCCTTCTGACTGACCCCCAGATCCTTCTTCTACAGTTATTGCACTATGGTACATACAAGCTCACTGAAAAGTCTTTTCTTTTTTTTTGCTCTCCAGTTCCTTTTGTGTCAATTCCTGGCCTAAAGATTATTAAATAAGATATCTCATGAAAGAAAACACCTTAGGTGAGGCAAACATGCATACCTGCATGCCTTCATGATTTAAAAAATATAGTATTAACATATGTCCTGGGCAAAATAAGGCAGCAATTGCACACTGAAGTGGTGAAAATCTGTTCATGGGATCATATGATTGAATTTGGAAGGCACCTCAAGAAGCCATTTATTTCAGCCTCCTGTTTGGAGCAGGATAAGCTCTGAGACCAGTCAAGGTTATTCAAAACTTTGTCTAGCTGAGCCTTGAAGGACTCCAAGAATGGATGCACAACTTCTTCGGACAACCTGTCTCCCCACTTGACTATCGCCATCATTAAAAAAAAAAATTTCCTGACATGCAGCCCGAACCTCTCTTGTTTCAAATTATGCCTAGTCTATCTTGTCTTCCCACCCCTCAGCTGTGAAGCTCCTAGCTCCATCCTCTTTGTTAGCTTTATCATAAGAAAGGGAGGACTGCTGTTAGCTCTCCAAAGCCATTGTTTCTCCAGGAGGAAAAAGCACAGATCCCCCAGTCTATATAATTTTGATACTATTAACTATATTTTTAAAATTTGTAAATACGTTCAGTAAACCTTACTTTTAAAATCATTGGATTAACATGAAACAGCCTTAGGCTTAGATTCAACAAATGATTTATGAGCTTACCTGCTGTGAAAGCTATTACCATCTAATGTTAGCAGTTAGAAGTTGAAAGCATAAATATTTTGTTGGATCTGGGCCATGGCATTTTCCTTGCTTGTTCTCACTTTGCCCTTAGTCATACATCTACCCCAATTACAGTTAATTTTATATTATACGCTATTCATGCAATCTTTTTCCCATATGTCCTTTTTATTCATACCAAGTAATGCGCTGGCTCCTGAAAGCATGTGTAGCCTCAATCAGCAATACATGATTTGGCCTCAGCATAATAGGCACCCAAAGGATATCTATAAATTTCTTACAATGTCTCTTCTCTCCAAGTTCTGCCAACTTCTTCCTGTTCTTCTTCAGCAATTCATCAGCTCCTTGTTCCTGTCTCAAAGGAGGTATAATTTCAATATTTTTTTAATCATTAACACCCCTCCAAGTCTCTTGTCTCTTACCCGTAAGACTATTTCCCTCAAATCTATCAGTCACAGAGCCATTATTCCCTCTACTTTCTACCTGTCCAGCCATCACAGCAAGATCAAGTTGGTTTGTCACTCCTGGATCTTATACAGATTTCTCTAGGACAACTTATCAGAAATCAGAAAGAATAAATGGCCTCCATCAAGTCATCTTCTGTGGTTGTGAAATGTCACAGCCTTTCAAGAGGTATGCTTTATGTCCTTCCTTTTTCCTCCTGGAGAAAGGGAACTTAATGCCTCCACTTACTAGGCAGACAAGAAAGAGGGATTGTCTGCAACAGAAGTGTGGAATTGTTGTGAGTAGGACCCCACCTTCTCTTTTCTCACAACTGAAATGAAGGTGGTACTAGCTGGAAGAGGCAGGATAGAAATGGGGTTGATATCAATATCCTGGATTATTATTGAAGAGAAAGGGTAGATTTGGTCAGGTGGGAGCCGGGGCGGGATGATTATGGCTTTTTTCATTTACTTGTTTTAAGCATGGAGATTTTTGTAACTGGACAATGGACTTTTTATGTCTGAATGTGAAAACACATTATTGTATCAGCAGCACATCCTCCCTTTTTGATATTAAAGCTGACTTCCTTTTTCTCCCTGCGTACTTGCACAGACCAAAATCTGAACCTTCTCTTTCAGTTTTTACTTGCTTTTAATTTCTCTGGTCTGACACAGAAGAGGAAACTCTAGGTATCAGCTGAATTGATGTAGTAGTCCATCTCTCTCCTACTACTCTGTGCTGGTTGCTGATTACCACACTGAAGTTAAACGCGTGTGCCTTGGAATGCTAGGCTTTTTCTCTTTCCCAGCAAAATATGTAACAGTTGCCTTCTGTGGAAGGAAGCATTGTGAATCTCTCATTTCCTTTACGTCTTACAGGGCTTCTCTGCACACAGAGTGACCAGATCCACGAAGTAATTACAGGCCCTCTTGGCCAGGTATTCAGGAGCAGCTGAGAAAGGACCAAAGATGAGAAGGATCCCCGCTATCCCTAACTGGAAGACGTATTTTGCACTAGCAATGATATAATGGCAGCTCATTTTTCCCAGTACGTTTTTAATTTAATTTCAACCCACTTAATTTGAAGTGCATGCTTTTGTCACTCTGACCTATGTTTTTGTGCAGGCTTTGTATGGTACAGTTGATACCAGCCCAGTGTGAACTGCTGTTGGGTCTACTAAAGAGACACAGCGCAGTGCGATGATGTTTGTTTCTGCTGAGATTTAATGGCTATTTGACTTGGCAGCTGCTTTCCAAGACATGGTTCCCACAGGGGATCTCTCCATTTCAGCAGCCACAGTATAGGCTTCCTCTCTGGTACCGAGTGTCAAACATCTGCTCTCCTCTTATCTTTTCCTTCCAGTTTTCCCTGTCTCTGGCATAGTTTACTGCAGGACAGAAATCTCCTATTTACCCCTTCAGGATTGTGACAGCAGCTTTTTCCTGTTCAGGCCCCTGTGAATTGGAATTCGTAGATATTTCAGAAAACATGGGGAACTACTGTGGCATGCATTTTCCATCTTTGCCAGTATTGCATTCCTACTATTGTGTTACCCTCCACAATGATCCTTCAAGTGCCAGGAGTGATCCTGACAGTGCCACAGGCACCATCACCTGCTGAAGGGATGAGTCAGCTCCAATATTCTAATAGTACTTATTTTTGCACCCATTTGGCTGCATTTTCACTCCACTTCACTTCCCCATTTCCTAGCACACTGCATGCTCTACTCTAATCCTGCCTTCCTTCCCTATACAGCTTATTAAAATGGAGCCCAGGACAAATAGTTGTGTGTGTAGTTTTTAATTTTTGCTAGTTCAACACAGAATTTAATAGAAAGGGATTGCCAGCTTAAACTTCCATTTCTTTTCTCTAAGGGTCTGTCTGCAGGATCCAATTAAAATTTTGCATTACTTGGTCCCTACCTTGCTATTGATAATTTTCTCTCAACTACTCTACCCTATTTTTGAGAAGGAATTTCATTCAATATACCTTCACTTTTGTGAGCAAACCTCTAAATGGAAATATGTCTGTGTATTTTATGAGGAGAAAAATGGGTTCAGCTGTATGTAGAGATTTTATTTTCATGTTTCTTCAGGAATTATTACAATTGCTTTCATAGCCTATATTTAATCTTTTCAGCCAATTAAGTCATCAAAAGAACCTGTAAAGAAATAAAATACTGTATTTTCTTGCAATTTATGACTGTATTTGAGGGCTTGTATAAATATATGTGACTCCATTACATCCTATTAGCTGAAAGAACTCTACCCTCTACTAGTTCTGTTTAGGACTGGAATTTGAATCAATGACTGTTATCCAGTAAACCAATATCTGTGAAGGCTCCCATCTTTGATAGGCTCAGGCATCTAAGCTTTCAGTGAAGCATAACAGACAGACTTTCAGATCTTGAGATGCTGCAAATAAATAACTGTATTCTGGAAAAAAAAAAAAAAAGCCTGAGTAGGAGTTTAAGATACTTAAATGCTGCTTTGCATGGTAAATCCAGTCATACATTTTGACACAGACACTGGAGGTAATGGTGAAATGCTGAGCAGATGGGAGAAGAGGACATATGTGCCTAAGTGGGTTGTGCAGAAGGGGTTTAAGAAGTGTGTCATGGGCCAAGAGTTGATTTGAGAATAGTGGGGCATCATGCTGGCTTATTGTTTCTTAATGTCAAATTATAGTCTTGACTGATGGATACAGCAACACCTTCCAGCGTCTGGCATTTATTTTGCTGACGTTTTAGTGTGTATATACAGACAGCTTTCCTTAGATCTAGTGTGTTGCCTCAGTTTTTGATGAGAAATGTCATGAATCTTCAGAAGAGTTCAGGAAAGGACCCCAGATATTCTAAAGGAATCCACTTCAGCTGAATCATTCTGAGATACATCCTATTGGCTCTGTAGAGAGGAAAAAAAAAGGACAAACTCTTTTCTCTCTCTGTCTCTCTCTCTCTGTTTTTTTTTTTTTTTTTTGGGGGGGGGTTTTTTGTTTGTTGTTTTTTTTTTTTTTTTTTTTAAATAGTTTTCTTCCTTTTCTGTATTGGGTCCTCCTCCTGAAAAAAACAAAGAGGTTCCAGGCCTCTCTAGTGACTGCTCACTCTTGCTCTCTGTCTTTCATGGGAAAGAGTTGATGTCAACTCCTTAATAAAATTCTGATGTTTCGAGCAGAGAAATCATAGTCTAGGAAAAGAATACAATGGAGTTATTCCCCTGCTAACTAACCAGAGCTGGAGTAAAAACAATAGTTAGGTGATTACTGTTTTATGTCAGAAATTATATTCAATATTTTGTATGTCAAATTCATATGCATTTTTCTTGGATCAGCACAAAGACTACTACTTGTAGGAGAAGTTTTTAAATGAAGACATAAAGAATGGTCACCATGATTACAAAAAGAAAGCATTTCCCAGATATTTTGGCTTCCTCTGATGGTGGAGGAAGGTCAATATAAGAATAAATGCCTATGTGATATTAATCACGAGCAAAAGGATACATTCAGGGACTGAACTCATCCATAGAATTTGCATGTATATTTAAAATTAGATTTTTTAATCTATTCTCTTCTGAAGACAACATAGCAAAAGCATGGGTTCACTAACACTTTAAACTTTCTGGAAATGCTTTACAGCACCTTGCACTCTGTTTGTTCTGAGTCAAGTACTAATTTTGGACTGAACTGGAGTGCTCTATTAGTGTTTTTAGAGGCCAGAACACAGAATTTTTCCCTTTTATCTGAAGAAGAAGACACAGACATGGTACTTACAACAAAGTCTGTGGGAAGAGCTGCCAATATCTGCTGGAGAAAGAATCTCAGCAAAGAGCCAGACAACAGGGAAATGCCTGTCTGTACTTTAGCTGGGCAGATTGCATGTAAGATTCCCATAGACACAGCATATAGATAAGGCAAGGGACACACACGCACTGCAGAAGTTGGTTTGTCTATTGACACTGCCTCTGTAGCAGTCTCATCCCGACCGTATGCCAAATAGCTCTTGGCAGATGCTCAGCTCAGTGAGCCCACATTGCTTAGCAGCTACAGTTTAGCAAATCCTTGTAAGAGACAGAGTCAGGCTGTGAAGCTATTGGTTCAGAAGAGATCTAGCTTCAGAGGTAGATAGTGATTCCTTTAAGAAAGAAAATAACAGCTACAGGTTCAAACAAGAAAAGCCAATCTTGTGCAAACCATGCTGATCTTTAGCATAAGAGAAAATTAATTAGTCCCAAATTATGGTATGTCAATCAAAAATATAATCCCAAAGAGAATTCTAAAGGTTGTCTTTCAAAAGGAGAAGCAAGGTCTCTAAAAATGCTCAGATGCTCCTAATCCTTAGCTTCACTGTAGGAATATTGTGTGTTACAAACGGGATTTTGAAAAGTGGTGAAATATCATACTATGTGGAGCTCTTGGTTCCAGTTGCTGTATGTGTTACATATGGGTTATAATAAATTGTTAGAACATGCCACAGGATAATTGTCCTGGTTCTGGCCAGGGCAGGGTTAATTTTTTGCAGTAGGCAGGAGGGAGCACGGCCAGGACCTGGAGGTTATTCTATACCACCTGCCATCATTTCTGGGGTTGGGAAAAGGGCTCTCCTCAGGGCCAGGATATTGGTGGCCTCTGCAGTGAGCATTTTCATGTGAATCACTTTCCTCTCCTGTACACTTTTGTTGCAATATTGTTGCTGTTGCTGTTCGTTTTCTTACCTCGTTGTTTACGCCTGGCTTCCCTGGCCGTCCTCCACTGAGGCGTCAGCGTGTGGCTGGATCACGCACAGGCAGGGCTGCCCACAGCGAGGGACCGAAGAGGTGCCAATAAAAAAAGGCAAAAGAGGCAAAGGGTTGCGCGAGGGGGTCTCCCCCGTGGTCTCCTTTATTATGGAAAGGACGAGAGGATCCGGGAAGGAGAGTCATGGAGGGAGAACTCCAGGGAAATGTCCCTGTGCAGCTGGTTTTAAGGGAGGGTAACAGCCAATGGGGTAAAGGACAAGGGGAATGGTCAGGGGTCCAATAAAAACATTTGAGGGGGGCGTACAACAGGTCAGAAGCAGTAAAACTTCAAACATAACAGAACTTTCAGGAAGAAGGGGTTAGCCCAAGGCTCTGGACACGCCTTTCTTCTGGAACAAGGGGTGGATCTTAGATCCTGGTTTCACCCCTCGAGTCCTCCCCTAATGAGGAGCCTCCTACAGAGGAGGTGGAGCTGGAGCATGAGGCAGCAGCAACCAGGGTTGGACCTCCCACACCTCTCTGCTGTTGGTAGTAAATTGTTCTTATCTCCACATGTGATTTTTACCTTTTGTGCCTCCAATTCTCCTCTCCAGCCCACTGCAGGGGGAAGGGGAGGAGCAGGGGAAATTGAGCAAGCATCATATGGTTTGGAGTGGTTTCAGTGGAAACAGCAAATTGGAGAATACCTTTCCTAAACCATCACAATATTTTAAACACAGCTCAGGATTTTTTAGAAGTAGATAGCTGATTTTTGGCAGTGATGCCAGAATGTTCTGCAGGATATCAAATACTGTTTTTGGAAACTTCCACTGAGAGAAATTCCATAATATTCCAAGACAAATTTCATCCTCTGTACAGAGAGTGTGCCTAAAACTAAATATAGCCTTCTACAATTTAGGAGCAGTATTTCTAGTTTTTTCTACACAGACAAGAAATTTAGCCTTCATTTACAACCTTTCCTGTATTTCGGGACTGAAATTTTTTTGTATAACAAGTTTTCCTAGATTCTCCTTTTCTTATACATTTGCTCAGTCCTGATGAGATAACCAAATGGAATCTTTACATCCTGTAAGGGTGGAAATCTTCTCAAGCTGCATAAACCTAAATGTCAAAACGTGTCTGTCACATCCCTGACACACAGACACACAGAGAGCAGAAATACTGTATTTACAGACAATACAAAGCCATGGGAATCCATAAGAGTCATTGGAAATGTAAGGCCTGAATTAACTGCCCACGCATCAATGCCTAATGTCCTCTGAAATACCCAGTGTGTCTGACAGATCCTGATGGGACTGCCAGGTATGACACAACACCAGTGGGAAACCTGTGCTCTCCTGAAGTGGGCTCTGGATATCACTGAATCCAGTGCAGCCTGGAGAGCTGTTCCTTTGGCAGTGTGTGCATGCTGACTTTCAGGTGAGCTGAGCAGCCCTCTGGGCTCCACTGGCTGCAGTTATTTCAGACTCCGTTCTGCTGCCCACCCACGCAAATGCCAAGGGCCATTTGAGATCTGGAGCGCACCTGAGCCATGCAGATGTGACCTCAGGGTATGACACAAGGTCGACGGTGACTTAATTTTCTGGAGGGCAAGCACTACACTATGGGGTGTATCAAACTGTGCTAGACACCCACTCTGAGTAGCTAAACCAGACAGGTACTTTGGTATTTTTCAGCAGCACTGCTGTTTAACTCATTGATTTCAGTGTTGTACATGTGATCACATATCTACTTTAAAGCATTATTTTGTTCTTGTCCCATTTTGAATTGCACTCTATTTAGTTTTTACTATTTTCTCCTCTTGTAAGTAATTTTTAATTCCAACCCTGTGCTTCAATGTGCTTCGAACTGTTCTGAGTTTGGTATAATTTGTAAATTTAATAAACATTGCCTCTATTTCACTGTCCATATAGCTAATGAAAACATTAAATAATGCCAGTTTCAGAACAGACTTCTGTGGAACACCACTTAACACAGCCTTCTGTTTTGACTCCACTGCACACCAATACCTACTTTTTCAGTACGAATCTCTAGCTAATTGTACATGCAATTCACAATATTTTGATCTAGATTAATTTTCACTCATTTGTAGTGAGAATATGATGTGTGACAGTGTCACATAAACTACTTACATTATGGGATATGACAACAAATCTTTTCCTCCCTTACTACAGATTAAAGTTTCTTTGAAATTACATAATTGCTTGTTGACAAATCTATTTTTGCTGCTACTTAGCCTCTTGCTCTCCTCTGTATCCTTACCAACAGACAGTCTGTCCCAGAAGTTTTCTGAGTTTGAAAATATAATGATAGTCCTATAAAATTCTGGATATTCCTTCTTCTAGGTAACCTTTGTATTTGTCCTCTTAATAATCTGGAAACTTAACTGTCCTGCACTAATATTTGTTATTGCTTCACCAAGCTGAAGTCTCTCAGGGTAAATTTTGCCAGGTCTAGATGAATAATTTACAAACTAGTAGGAAAAGGCTTTAATCGCTCAAATATTTGGACTTCATTTGAGTGTTGGGGCTTTTTTTTTAGATAAGGGGCTTTTAAAAGGTTTTTTTGTTTGTTTTTTACAGTGTAAATACTGTCATTGCACAAACAACAGCAAAGATTGACTCTAAAGTAAGTCTGAAAGGATGGTTTATGATTTATCCTTAATTATTTTTACAGATGTTTATAAACTTGATAAATATGATTTTTCATCTAGCATTAGCATTGCTAACAGATGAACAATATTTGGTTTTAAACATAAACCAAGGATGCTCATACGCTGCAAGTGAGGTATTGGAGGAAATATCTAACCTGCTAAAAGTATTCTCTGTAGCAACATTCTAAGATAACAAGCTTGTAAATAGTAAGCATTGCATACATAACACTAAAGTAATGTTAAGGCTGGGCCAGATTTCCTTTAGTTTTTGTGGAACAAAGAAAGAAAGCACAAGAAGAAACTAAGACAGAAATGCCAAGCTGTAATAAAATGGTTTTATCAAAACAGAGCTGTCTGCTGCATACCAGATTCTGCTAAAGATGAAATACAAATAAACAAACAACTGCAGATAACACTACATCATCTAAGCAGACTGGAAAACAAACTGTTGTATGGCCTGGACAGTCTGTTATACAGACTTGAGAGGGATCATAAACAAAAACAAGCTTCTGCAATTTCAAAGGAAGAGCTGAGCCATGATTATATATTCTTTAGCATTTCAATATGCAGAAAACAAGAAATAGCTATTAACTCTTGCTGCATAAAGACCTCGGGAAGCATCTTGATGTAAAGAAATCCTGCTGTCCCATTTGGATATGAATTAAGAGAAAGGAAATTCAAACAAATTTTGTATAACGCATCAATATTGGGTAATTTGAAAATACTGGCTTTCCAAGGGAATCATAGGAAACTGACATCATGGAGATATTTCTTTCATAAGGAAGGAATCACCAAAAGGTGATTTTACTTCAGAAGCTAATCAAGGGATTATCATATTATATTGTCAGAAACAAGCTGCTGAAGTTACTCCAAAACTTCTGGGCAAATGCAACAGACTGTACATAAATTAACATAAGGTCTTGGAAGAAACTGGAAGAGCTTCTTTCCTATTCTCTATGAGCCTTATCTGTTATAATATTTAAGAACTTACACAGATGAACTACTCAATATGTCTCAAGTTTTTAATCTCTTGGGAAAAAGGGAAGAAAAACATGTGTAATATTGTCCTGAATGAAATCTGAAATATGTGTCTGAATGATAAGGTGCTGTGAATATTAGGGAATTGGAAAATTCACTGGAAAATTCATCAAATTAATTATTTCAGTGAATAAGTATCAAGGAACTTCTTTTGCACCCCTGTGATTATTTGGTTATTTTACATTAAGTACTTTTGAGAGAGTTGTTTCTGAACTTGAAACTTGATAAGTTATTTAAAAGTTTCATTAAAAAACTTTCTATTGTTTGGTGGTTTATTTGGTTTGAAGAGAGACTATAACTAGTACTTAGAATATTTTTATCTCAGTTAATTACTTTATAACGCATTCTGTCATTTGAGTCATAAAATAGGTGAGGAAAAATAGTGTGGGAAAGTTTTTATTATGAGAGCTTCAGTTCCCAAGCTTTCCAGTCATTTATGACAAAATTATTAGGAAAAAATAGAAACCCAGCCCATGGAAGAGAGGGAGAGAAACAAAAGGATATAAAGCTTAAATGATTCCTGGTCCTTTAAAAACTTGTAGATGGGCACATTCTTGTTTAAAAACAAACAAAGAAACAAATTATCTAGTTTTTAATCCATTGTTAAATAAAAAAAATATTCGTAAAAGAGAATTATTGTTCTCCAACTTGCTCTATTACTGAGATTAGAAAATTTATTCAACTACTGTAACATAGTCCCAATATGAACCTGTGCTCTAAGAGAGAATGCAGGTATGGCAAGAATAAAGTTTTTCAGATAATACATTATTTTTTGCAGCCCACAAGATAAATACTTTCACAGAGAAAGAAACTTAAAATAACATGTATGTGTTATTTAATATCTATGATGTAATAAAAAGTATGATTTATTTTTATTATTATTGGTTTATAACTTTGCTGGGCTAACATAAAAATTGATTGTAAATCAAAAAGAGGATTACACATTTATCTGTGTTTATACCATTAGGAAATTTCAATAAAAAATAGAATAAGTTTAGTTCTAAGCACATGCTTTTTCTTTCAATTTCTTTTAATTTTTAAAATTTCTTTTAAATTGTTTTGCTGTGATATTTAGTGTCTGCATATGGAACAAATGAAAAAAGTTTAACAATATAGTGTCAACATACAGGAAAACAACTTCTAATATAATTGGCATTAAAGTAATTTAATAGCTGCTTATATATCTATCTTCTTGATGGCTGAACTCTGCTGGACTTCTGATTGATGTTTTTTGATTGTTTTGATCAGCATAAACCCAGACTTGATTAACAAAGATATACAAAGGAAGCACAATTTCCTGTTGGACTTTACTGCACTAGAAATTTAGAATAAATGTAGCACCTTATTATACGAATTGGATTCATTATTATTTGATTTATTGTTTCTTGGTACATTTTAGCATCATATGATAAATCCATCAATTAACCTTTGCTAGGCCTAATAGGCTTCATTTAAATTTTGTAATTTCATATTTGTCTTGAAATTGCATGCTCATAAGTATGTTGAAGTTTGTGATTTATCGAAACAACATGAAATTAATAATTGCATAAGATGCATGGTACAGTTAACTGATGAATTACTTTTATTTGGAATATGCATTTTATATTTTACTCAGTCTAGTGTCCACAAACCTTGCAGTGTTTTCACACTACCTAGGTTTGTCTGCTTTATTTGACTGCTGACAAAGTATGGAATTTTAATCTGTTATTGTAACGGCTTGAAATGAAGAGAAATTTGTGTTATACTTTTATTGCTGCCTAAGTTGCTGCCAGAAAATCTGATTGAACGTACTGAGAAAGCAGCCATGAAGAGGAAAGCGCAAGCAATCTTCCATTCTCTATATTATGGCCTGACACATATTAGATCAGTGTCTTTTTGTGCAACAGACAGTCTGGGATAATGAATACCAATTTCATGCATGTTACGCACAGGCAAGTCTTATTGCTCACCTTTTTCCTACAGTTTCCTTAAAAATCGAACTGGATTATGAAGTCTACTTCAGTTGCCACATTCTTAGCATGAAGTAAAAAGACATTTTGCTCAAACCTTCCCTGGAAAAAGCTTAAATTTAGAAATATATTCCTTTGAAAAAATTAGCAATTTCTTTTGTGGAAAGGAAACTCAGGTGTGCAGACTGAAAAGCCACCACTTTGCGCTGCTAACAGGTCTCTGACTTGAATGATAAGGGGGATCAGGGCTTGCCAGCCTGCCACAGACGCTCTTACCAAGCAATTTAGATGCAGCCTTACTTACTGAACTCCACATTAAATGTAGATAGATTTTTTTGCTCCATATATTTTGACTGCATGTTCTCCAGGGCTCTGCACAGAAATATGACAAGCAATTCAGGTGCCTAACATGGGTAACTGGTGTCTTTTAGATGCCATACAGTGAATAAAACATTCCCACAGGAGTGGCAGGTATGATTCAGGGCTTAACACTGACTCCCATCTTTTGGAGGGGCATCAGGAGGCCAGATGAAGTTTTTAGGGTATCTGTAAAAGCATCAAGCACCTCTGTTCAGTCCCCTGTATCTCCTCACCCTCTGGGGATTTTAGATAACATTTTCCCTTGGTAGATTTGACTGCTTCTGCTTTTTATGGTTCTAACTAATTACATTTGTGATGCTATATTTGTTTCAGGTAGAGGTGAATGTAGTGTCACATTAGGTCACACTGTGCTCCTCCTCTGATCAGTAGTCACACAATGTGTAAGTGGAGTTGCATTAACTCCAGTCCACATATTTTTGTGCAAATTTGTCTATTGCCAAAACAGTTTCATGTGTGAATGGAAGAAACAGAACATCCCCCTCCCCGCCCCCACTGCCAGGAAGAAAATAGAAAATACTTTGTAGCTAAGAGCCTTATTACAGAGGTAGAGCAGCTTTTTCCATAGAAATATTTTCATCCCAAGATGCTCAGTACATGGCACGAAAGTCTGATTTGAAGCTGATCTGGGCTAAGCTTTCTCCCCATGGTTTTAAATAGATGCATATTTATGGAGCTGTTCAGAAAAAGCAATATGTGTTGCACATATATTCTGATTCTCCTGTTTCTCCTTGCAAAGGAGAAGTCCCAGTCTGGCTCACTGTGTTTTCCACATATTTTGCCTAAGTGACACCGAATATATACAAGCATAGTAACTTGCATATAAGCATAGTAACTTCTGACTTACTTTGCACAACAAAGACTTTTAAATAGTTACCTAAACACCTTCTTTATAGACCATGAAACTACCTCTAGGAACCTGATTTTAACTTTCCTTGTCTGGTAATCATACCCATTACTATGTAACTCTATTGTTGCCGATGTTCAATGAAGTAAATATTTCCTTACAAATGCCAACTTTCCAACACAGGGTTGAAATTGCACGTTCAATAGGACCAGCAGTTGGACAACTTTTTCTTCTGATCAAAGACAACTCTTAAGTGCATATCACAGAGGAGCAGTACCCAGGAGGCCTAACCTCTGGGAACATTTCTGATGTCAGTCTGTCTGACTACCTTGGTAAGTCATTTCACCACCCTGTGTTTCAGTTTCTTCATTTTTTAAAAGAGGGGGAAACATTTTCTTTGAAAGGTTTGACAAAGATTTTGTTATTCTGCAGTTATTCTGCAGACCAGTATAATAAGTGGTAGATCAAAATAATAACTATTTTGTTATTCTGCAGACTAGTAGCATGTCAAGACCAGTCTTTCATGTACCAGAGAAAGGTACTAAACTTTTTTTGGGGTGATTATACTGTACAGCCTGTTATATTGAAATTTGCAAAATTGAAAAAAATGGGGATCACTTTTTTTTTCTCTTTTACCCTGAAGGAGGTAAAAATAACTTATTTCTCAGCAGTGAGAGAAAAAGCAAAGCTAATTAACAGGAATGGTTATGAGTTTGACAACTTGAAAGAGTACCTCAATTAAAAGGATAAATTAACTGGATTTCTAGAATCTGACTTACAACATAACTTAATAAAAAAAAATGTGTGGAAATCTTACCTTTCAACATCAGTTCAGTTTTGAGATTTTTGCATGTTATCAATATAGCATTTTTATGCTGCTATTTTTTCTGTCATATTTATAAGAAATCCCAAGAAAACATGGTTTTAGGATGAGTGCAAGCTAAAAATGTGCATAGGCCCAAAATTCTTCCTGTTTTATGGGTCTTCTCCACAGCTACTTTGCATTTTACTGTTTTTCTACAAGTTTTATGTAAAAGTCTAAATTTGAGACATAAAAGTTAAGCAAACTAAAATTAAAACAATTTCTCTTGTAACATTTTTTGTAAGTAAAATAGTGCATTTTTCAAGGAAAACTAATCTACACTGTTATTCCCAATAATGTGTTTAACTGTCTCACCCATAACTAAATTTAGATGTCACTGCTAAGATTGGTTATTCTAGCTCACAGTCACTGTGCAAAGGAGTGATTTTAGTACTGCCTTTAGTACCTAATGTTTTAGCAGAAGCTTCCTCCACAGGACATGTAACCAGCTGCATTAAATTATAGTTTACACAGGATACAAATAATTCCTTCCTGACTGCTGCATGGTATCAGAGTATACCGCACAAAAAGAGATCTAATTAGCCTTATCGTTATCTTAGCTACTATGGCTACAAATATTAGTGGGTATAAAATTATCTCTCTTTTCTTTTAAGACGTATTTGAAAGCCATTCTTCCACGATTTTCTGTAGTACTAGTTCTCCTTGTTAGGACTATTTGTTGTAGAAGCATGTTTTATAAAACACCGCATATTTGTCTTCTATTTTCTTTATATTATGATGTTGCAGTGTTTTAATGCACTGTGAGACAAGCCAGATTACAGTAATTGTTTGGGGTTTTTTTTCCTTATGTTTTATGTTGTATCATTAACCCAATTCAGTTTCCTTTCAATATTTCTCTTTTCCTGACTAAATAATTTAACCATTTGCATAGTTTTATTACATGTAAATTCTGCTATATATCTCAGACACCTTTACTGACCCTAGCTGGACCTATTCCAGTCCCAAATGTGTCCTAATGTCTTTATGAGTAAATGAGTTTAGCATAAAGAACATAATGATTTCCGAGTGTCTGTTGCAGGCCGTGCAGTCAGTGGTCTGTGAACTCAAGTTTCTCGAAGTAAACCAGAATTAGTTAGGTCATAGTAGGTGTGAAATAAAATATTGGAATACCTGAATTGTAATAGCACTCTAATTATATATTTATTCCTTTCAGTACATCCACTTTGAACTTTAAAAGTTTTGCATTATTTCCCATGAGGTCTCCTACAAACAAAGTTGTCAACTTTTGCTGGTTCCATGATCTGCAAATAATAAATTTAAAAGTGAGTACTGGTTTGGTAACTGCTAAAGTCTCCTTTCTTCAGTTTGGAGAGGAGAGTAATTCAGAAATTTTGCAAATGAAAAGCAGTACACCTTTAATCAAAGACGGAAGAATGCCTTCACAAAAGTGCATTGTTTTGGGATAGTGAAATCAGTTGTACTTTGTCCGGAACTTAAAGATCAGCTTTATGGTTTCTGTGATCAGGTTTTGTGGGAGCATACAAAGGGCATGCAGACTGAAAGACTTTTGCACCTAAAATAAGAGTTGGGTAATCTGAGGTCTCCTAACTCAGAAACCATGATCTGTCAGAAACCATCTGGGTCAGCTACTGCTGGAATTGTGCAGGTTCCTCCAGGCTTGATTCTCTCAATTGCTACAACATTTCTGCACACACTCAAGTCTGGGTATTTGGCATCCTCCAGCTAAAGAACCAGCTCCAGAAGCCAGGGCAGGAGTTTGACCTATTTACAGATGTAGGCATGGACACTGTAAAGATGCACAGAGGAGCCTGTGTTATGTGTCTTCTCTAAAATAAATTGAGGGAGAAAGAAACACAACAAGCCAAACCCACTCACAGGAAGTGTTTGGGTTGAGTTACGAAGCTGATCTGCATGTCTACCTTAGAATGTAATGAGTTAGGATTTAAAAGTGCCCATTTCTTCCACAAGGCTAAATAAGGGAGCTTTTGAAGGTCAATTAAGAGATAAATGTCTTCCTTTGACCAAATCAGTCCTATGTACTAGAGACACGTGGCTCGCTAGAATGTTTTGGCATACATTCAGGCACTGTGTGTTTCTGGTAACATAAGTAAATATATTAGCTGCATTTAGTCAAATTACAGATATGGGCAACCCCAAGAAATGTAGCAGTAATTATTTTTTAAAAAGCAAAGAAAACATAAGTGTGGTGTCCCATGTCTCATGTAATGGATTAATATTTTCTTCAGCCCAAATGCCTATAAAAATGTATTTTTCAACCATATGGGAAGTTTCCTCAGTATCATACATAGATATGCACCAGAACATGTTGGAATAAAGGAAGAGATAAAAGTGATAAAATAATACCACTCTGTAAAATGCAAAGACATTTTGAAAGATTCATTGCACTAGATAGGAAAAGCACCAAAATGACAACATAAGTCATAAGTAAACACGGCATGAAAGCTTTAAAATCTGTCCTTATAATACTGGGTTTATTTTTGAGTATAAAAGTAATTAAAAAAATTCCTGAGGCTGGATATAGAAATTAAAGAGAGTAACATTTCCTAAACAGGCACTTTTTATAGGCCTCTAGGTTATTCTTTTGTTCTGGTGACTGTGTGGGAACTTCTGAAGAGGCTTCTAGGCCTTAGCCTAAAAGTCATTTCCAGAAGGAGGTAGAATGATAGATCCTCTTTTTGTCCTAGCCTTCATTGTTTTCTTTTGGTCAGTGGGTATCTCAAAAGGTTGATTTTTTTGGATTGCCTGTCTAATGTTCCTGAGGCTGATGTTCAGTGATATAGGCAGGACAGACGAATTCAAAATATCTTGAAAATACATATTGCAATTGAAAAACCTGTCCATGAAGTGACACGTCAGAATGAAAAAAATTGTATCTTTGCCTTCCGAAAATAATTGCACAATTGGTATGTTTTAATACTTTTCTGTGCAGGATTATGAAAGGAATGGGTTTATTTTCTTGTTCAATATTGAAGCTGGGAAGGTCTCATGTAGATATCTGGCAATTTCTACTAATTTGCTTAGATTGTTTTTGAAAAAAAAGAAGAAGAAAAAGGAAAGGTATCAGTCTCGTGAAAAGATTGAAAAATTCTTTGAGGTGATTTAATTCTGTCTTCCCTAGCTTGTATGTTTGTATAGCAGTCTGTGCAAAATAAGAAATATTAAGGTAATAAATTCATTATTTAAATAGTATCACTGAAATGATGGTTGCAAGAATGAGAGAGAGAGACCTAATGCTGTAATTATTATTACTAGTTAGACTGCTTTACATTCTGAGAGATTGTAGAGAAACAAAGAAGTAAATTATGTCTACAGAAATAATTGCTACTAATACGTAAGAGGAGGAACTCACAAGGTGAAGACAGTTATAATGCTGATCTTCCCCATTTTTCTTACAGACAATTAACCAAGAAATCCCTTTCTATGATTTCCAAGACTGCCAAATACTTTTTCTCTGGTCCTCTTTGGAGCCATATTCATAGTTGATGGACCATGTTTGGCTATCACATTATATTTTGGGTACTCTGTGTACTCCAGAATATTTTCCAAACTAATTGTGCCACATTTCTCATTGGGAAGATTCACTCTCTCTTTTCAGATAATTTCATCTGACCCAGAGTGTCACAGCCTGCTAGTGAATTAAAGCAGTACATGAGTGTTCTCTGGAAAAAAGGGATTAGAGCCTTGGAAATGCTCAAGTTTCAACTGCTAAGCTCTTGCTCTCTAAACTGAGAGAAAATGGCCACTGCTTTTTAGGAATGACCCTGGGTCTCTTCTAACTTCCAAATATGGACTTCACATAAATGTCCCAGATGACACCATTCAAGTGACAATGTTCTCACTTTCAATAGAAGAGATGATTGAATTCCAGAGCAGGGATGAGTTCTGTGGATTCTTTTAATTCATTAGGACAGCCAGAATTGCTGCTGATTCTCCCTACTGCTCAGCTCAATACTTTGTGAAAAACCAACAGGCACAGTTAGTTCTAAAGAACCATATAAAAGAAATAATGATTTTTCTCAAGGCACCAAAATTTTTCATGGTGCCATGGAGGCTGGGAGACTGCAAAAGGGGAACCTCCTTAGACAGTTATACATTAAAGACTGTTGTCCAGTTTGAAATGTGAGTGAACTACATTATTTGTGCAAATTTCTATTGAACTAAGGGTTCTGGGAGCCTTTGTTGAACTCAGGGACACGAGCTACTACTTTTGAACTAAATTCTAATACAGGCTCTCTTCCACATCTCATTGTAAAGATGAGAGCAGAGGGGAGGAATTAGATATACTGTTCTTCTTTTTTGGGTAGATGGTGTCACTGAAGTTAACTTCTCAGTCAAACTCCTGGTGTGTGAAGGCAAAAAATTAACAATATGCCACACAATGCAATGACTCACCTCCTTTGCACCACTTTACTTCATCTTGAACATCCCCTCCAGACAGGCTAGGAAAATGCTCTGTTTTCATACATATGATATCATCAGGAAGGGTTTTGTTTGTATGATTTTTTCCTTGGTTTTTTGTTTGTTTGTTTTCCCAGTAAGAGTGGAGTAGAGAGAAATAAGACTTTAAGGATTGTGATTGTTGATCTCAGCATCATTATGAGTTGGTGAATAGAAAGAAGGCAACTAGATTTACATAAATTAGACTGACACAAAAGGAACAGAAAAAATAAAAAGCCCTAAATCTTAAAAACTCTTTATATGTACTTTAAAACTCAGTGCAGTTGAAATCCAAAGAAACAGGGAAACATTAACACAAATATGCTGTTGACTTACAGGTGATTTATTCTTTGTTTTTTCTGTAGATGGCTTAGAGAATCCTGGAATTTCCAGATCATAAATCTCATACTGGTAGATATTTTGGCAGTAGAATAAAAATATTCTTAAATATTATATGATGAACAAAAAAACCTATTTTGACAAGTATGTGTAGTTTTGACTTTCAATGACCTTCACATGTTCTAAGCAAACCTCCAGCATTCATAATAGCAAGCTCTCAATAATAATCGCCCTATTAACAATTCAGGTTCTTATGCCTTGGGAGATCTTAAGTTTGGAAATTTAAATTATGTCTAACTGATTGTCTCACAATCATTAAGTAATATTTCCTGCATTTCTTGCTGAAGGACCATACAGCAACACCTTGAATTACCCTCTATTCCTGAACATTTAGTGAATATTGAACTTGAGTGTGATTTAGATTTCCTGGCATTATGTGTGTCATGTTGTTGTAAATAAATAGCTGCTCTAACTTCAGTAGTGCACAAAGTTAAATGTCAGAAAACCATATTTGCATTTATACACAGAATAATTACTTGCTGTTCAGAACAGTGTAATTGGGGATACTAATCTAAAATGTTAAGAAAGAGCTCATGTCTTCGCAGAAATAAAAAAGAAATCAATAGGAGCAAACAATAAAAAAGATGTTGAATGTTTATTTTCTGTTGTTAAAGTGAAAAACCGAAAAAACTGACAAAATTTGTATCTGTAATGCTTCAACCAGGTATTCAAATTAATTCTTACCTGGTAAAAATATAATATATTCTCTTTAATATTATTATTTTTTTTTTTTTCAGATCGCTAACAACACATGAAAAGCTGGAGATATTGACTGACTTAATGTATTTAAATTTCCCTTATGGAGAACTGCATTTGAAGTGCTTGGGATTACAATCGAAATGAATTTGATGGTTCAGCTCAGCTTCTAATGGATTACAGTACGAATGTCATCAACTTTATATTACAGCAGAAACTGTGATGTCCTTCCATATTTAGAAGTGGCTGAAGTCCATCTTTTGATCCCAGAAAGAATGCAGAAAAGGAATTAATATTAGTCTTCATTCAGAAGAGTCTGTTTTGTGAGCACCCACTTTCTGAAGAAACATTTACAAATATCAAATTAAAATCAAATTTGTAAATCATCATTTTACAATGCTGGAATGAAATGCTGATACACAAGATGTTAAAAATTGTTTCTGCTGTTGCTTGTCCCTTTTTCTCCTTTTATTTTCAGATGCTTTTTAAATCCTGCATCTGCAACTGGAGCTGTATGAAGTATGGGTGATACTGCAGCTAAAAAATTAAAACTTTGAGACAGTAACAGACAGCAGTTTTAAGAAGCAGATTGGCTTCAGCAGTGCCTATGTTTTTTCTTTGTAATATGTCTTCACTATCTATAAGTATGACATTTTGCTGGCAGGAGTTTTTGTGGAAATAGATAATACTAAGCTAATAGAAGAGGATAGTCATGTAAAGTGAGTTCACTAACATAATTCACATTTTCAATCAGGCAAAAACAGCAGTGTCAACATATCTTCAATTCAGTATGATTCCTGATTTAAGTTTCAAGTACTCAACAAATGGCTCACAAGCAACTATTCTTAGAAACTGTATGTCACATCACTACATAATGATATATAGGGAAAAATAGTTACAGCTAATTAACTCATAACAGAAAACAGAAGCAAAACTCTTCTAATGGAATTATTTGATAGGAGTTGTGACTTCAGTTTTAATTTTTAGAAACTGGACTTTTCCCTTTTGCTGTGATACCTATAAAATTTTGGTTTCTGTGTTTTGAATGGAACCAAGCTGACCAAACCATGAGTTTAGCCTATATATTCAGCAACTCAGCTATAGGTGCTTTTTAGCTGCTTTCATCAAAGTAGGAAGCTTGATATCAGAAACTTAGATCTGTGCATCTTTGTTTAAACATTTGTTTTGGTTTTAACATGGGGCTAATGTGTAAAATACTGTAGATTAATATCTCCGTGTATTGAAGAAAATGTTTGCATCAAGCCTCACGCTGTGAAACTGCAGAATGATGTACAGCTCAAGATGATGTGACTTAGGCTCACTTAGGTGAATCCACCATGAAAGCTCAAAATCACTTAGGGGGGTTAAACACAAATGACATGTCATTTTGCTAGTCTCTCTAATCCTCAAAAGATTCCTAGGATGTTTTCAATTTCCTCTGAAGACATTTGCTTATTGCTTTACCACAGCAAGTATTTGATTCGAATACGTAAGAGTAGAAACTGCAGAATCAGAGGGTGGGTATTCCCAGTATCTGCTGACGAACTAGGGATTAGTCATGCCAAAGATCAGCCTCATTAACGATATTTATAAATGCAGGGGATGAAAAACAATCACAGAATGGGTAAAGTTGGACCACAGTGAGTCATCTCCCTGGTCAGGCAGGGTCATCCTAGAGCATGTGGCACAGGATTGCATCCAAACAGTTCTTGAGTATCTCCAGTGAGGGACATTCCACAACCTCTCTGGGCAATCTCTTCCAGTGCTCAGTCACTCACACAGTAAAGTTCTTCCTCATATT
Organism: Acanthornis magna; assembly: GCA_036785705.1. Lineage (NCBI taxonomy): Eukaryota > Metazoa > Chordata > Aves > Passeriformes > Acanthizidae > Acanthornis > Acanthornis magna. The sequence goes on along the minus strand of JAWUZG010000090.1, from coordinate 26,327,102 downwards.
CAGGTGGAACTTCCTGCGCATCAGTTTCTGCCCCCTGCCTCTTGCCCTATTGCTTGGCATCACGGAGAAGATCCTGGCTCCATCCTCTTGGCACCCTCCCTTCAGTTACTTGGAGACATTGATAAAGTCCTTTCTCAGTTGTCTCTTCTTGAGTCCGAACAGGCCCAACTCCCTCAGCTTATCCTCATAAGAAGATGCAGATGGGACCTCTTCAGTTACACCATTCCTAAGCAGTAGGACCTCACAGAGTCATAGAATTATGACAAATTGTGTTCCAGAAGAGAGACGGCAGCTGTATTTGGCCAAAGGTAAATTTTTTCTTTAAACACCCATCCTGACAGATAGAGAAAATGAGAATAACTGCAGCCACAAAAAATGACCAGGGAGATTATTGTTATATTACTTGAATGCATGACCTGGTCTCTTTTAAAACCTGGAAAAATTTTCTGGTTTTCACATGGACTCAGTATTCTCAGGAGAGTGATAGACTGTAAAAGGCATGTGAAAGTTGGCCTGTAATTTCCCCAGACTTCGGACTCGACAATTTTGATTGCTGTATTTTCCTCTGATTAAAGACCTTGTATTTGAAGTCGGTTCCAGTCATCACTAGCTACAACACCATCAGATTTATGGATGGCCAGATACTGCTGGTCTTAATGTCAGTCTCTTAATCAGAATACCTTCCAAAATGAATTTTCGTGGCTTTAGCTCCCGATTTTAGGACAAGCACCAGAACGACCAATTTTTATTCAACAGCAGCCACAAGTAAGCCAATATTTACAGGCTGCATTTTAGTATTCAGTGTTTCTCAGAACACAGACAAGTTCCTAGGAAGAAAATCTGAGCTAGATTTGTTACTAAATGAACCTAGAGGACAGCTTGAGTAAAAATATAGTGACAAATAAAACATACTGTCAGCTAAACCTTGATTTTATGGGATAGAAAGGGATTATCTGTCTAGGCCCTCTGATGATAGTATTCTGTAGAAGGCCTTAGGCTCAAAAGGAGGACTTGTTATTGCCATGGACTTTTATAGGCACTGTAGTATTTCAGACAAGGCACAAGAATAAATTGACATGAACTCCATGAACATGTTTGAATGACATCAAAACCTTTTGGTGTTTTTGCAAGCCCAAGAGCTAGATTCAGATTTCTCTCTCCTTGCTCCTTCATAATGTGCATTTCCAAAACCATAGATAACTTTCCTATTGTATGACATATCCAGGTTGGTATCTGCTCTCAGAACATATTAACACTCTTGCTCTGAAACAATTTTCATGGAAACATTTTCTGACAAGCAGGCTATTTTTAAACTGATGTGTTTTTTTCCTTCATTTATCTCCCCTACAATGGACCATATTATACATTTTTGCTTTCAACATGTGCTTCTACATGCCATCTCCATATCATTCACAGATTTTTTGTGAAAGTAGCCAAATCTTTCTGAGACCTGCAATTCAGATCTTTCGTGGAATAACTAATACACCTTTACATACATATCAACGTAAAATTCAAGCAAAAGGCAATGGAAGAAGACTGCTAACAAATTCAGTGTTCTACAATACTGGTTCCTAAGGCCACGATTGTCATACATTTAAATAATATTTATTTATAGCAGTGATGACCTCATTAATTTTGTATTGGGTCTGTCTGAGATGGAGTTACTGTTCCTCACAGGAACCCTCACAGTGCTGTGCTTTGTACCAGTAGCCAGAAAGGTGTTGGTAACACACCAGTGTTTTGGCTATTGCTGACCAGTGCTGTCACAGCATCAGTGATGTGTGTCTCCAACATTTCACCTTCCCACCAGTAGGATGGTGGTGGGCAAGTCCTTGGGAGGGGAAATAATCAGGACAACTGATCCAAATTGACTGAGAGGATATTCCATACCATATGATGTCTATTCAGCTATCAAATCTAAGAGAAAATGGTAGGAGGGGAAAACTTTAGATATTTTAATGTTGGTCATCCAGAGCAACTTCCATGTCTACTGAAGCCCTGCTTCCTGGGACATTGCCTGCTGGGAAGTAGAAAATAAATATTTTATTTTTGTCTGCTTTTGCTTTATTAAACTGCCTTTATCTTGACCAATGAGGATATTTTTCTATCTTATTTTCTCCCTCTCCTGTCCTGCTGAGGAGAGGAGTGAGAGAGTAGCTTGGAGGGCATATGGCATCCAGCCAAGGTCAACCCTCCACGAGTATGGACAAATTTTCATCTCATTTGTTACTGTAATATGACATTATGTAATAATTCTGTACAGGAAGATATTTCAAATAGTCAGTTCCTCAATGTCATTGGACACTGGCTTTGCAATAGAGAGGTGTTGATTTCTTTTAAAATTAATCTTTGCCTAATATTGCCAGTAAAATAAACAAAATTAATTGTCTATTGAAGCTTGAGCCTTTGCAAAAGACCTTCATATAGTAGTTGAATTCAGAGCATTTTCAGAGGCAAAAGTCTACACTGTAAAGAAGATATATTTAAATGAAAGAAAAGTATTACTTTTGATAAGCCTTCAAGGGAGTTCATTTCGGAATAAATCTGTGCACAGCTATACCTATTACCTGCCCAAAGTTCTGTCTCTCAAAAACTTGATGCATGGTAATTTTCTTGTATTGTATGCTACATAGTAAAATGTGCGTTCTTCTTAACACATAATTAGTTCTCTTGGGGCTTACACAAATTGCAGTTCTTTTACACCTGTGGCTAGCACAAAGTAAATTTGAGTATTTAAAGCCTTAGGATCATGTCAATCTCTACAAGCTGCCCACTTGTGATAAGCACAGTCTTGCCCTTTGAATGTTTTATTGAGCTACTAAATAAATAAATTAATAAATCATTCTGCTCTGAAACTCAAGATCCAGAGATGTATTAATTCTATGTCTAAGGTGAAACATGCAACCCATTGCAAACCGTTTATACAAATATGTCCAAATGTTTAAGGCATTAGTGCTGAGTTCACCCTTTGAGAGGAAGGCTTCTCTATGTTCCCCCAGCTTGATCAGTATGAGACATTAAAGTAAATACAGAATCAGTATCAGAAGATTAAAGTTGTTTATCTGAATAATAGGAAAAAAAATTAAGAATAGTGATGTTTCATTGGTTGAATGAGACCTGCTGTGCATATGACATTTAATTACTTCATAGGGACTTTGCAATCACTACTCAGTCAAGCCAGAAAAGATGAAATACTGTCGAGATCTTCAAAACAGAGTATGACTAATTAATGAAAAGCTGTTGTCAGTTTTGAGGTTTAATCCCCAGGTTGAATGACTTTTTGTTCTATCTCAGTGAATAACTGTTCTTGGCTAGATCTAACAATTCCATGAAAAATTCCTTCTGTGCATTCAGCAGTATCAGAGTGGGCTACAGGATCCTTCTTTTCTAGATGACTGGTTTAAACCAGACCTCAGAGAGGATTGAATTGCTTTGGTCTATGTGAAACAAGCCTTGTGATATATGGCTGTTGACTCATGAAAAGAAACATTAGAGCTACTGGTGTTTGCCATATCTTTTGGAAATCACAGCCGAGTAATCTAGCATAGCTACACTCAAATGTTGATCTATTATGTTTATGGTAAGCTTAATTTTGTCTGATGTTTAAATGCTGTGGTTTTATGTGAATAAAGAGAAGACCTGACAGGGCAGTAAAATATTACTTTATTCAGTACTACTTTTGCTTTTGAAAATCTACATTTTTTTCTATACATTCTAAAAGTCTATTTATTATCTAATAATTTAAAATACACTTCTATGTGTATATGTTCCGCCTCTTACATCATCACTAGATGAACAGCGGCATGCTGTGGGATCTGCCATTTGATCCCCATGTGTCAGAGTACTGGGATCAATCCAGTAGGAAAAAAAAAGATCATATATGCTAGAGCATGTGTGTAGGAAGCATTTGTAATTGTTCACACTGTTACAAAAATTAATTCAGTCTTTTGAAAAAAATAAGAGGAAATGCCTAGTTGTTAGCTGTTAGCACCTTTTTGTTTTAAGAAAAGAAATGTGCAGGAAAGGTGGTGAAAGAGGAGGAGAAAACAGGGATAGAGGATTGAAAATAGAATTTTATTTGAAATGGACAGCTTTGTATTTCCTGGGATTCCTATAGAAATATATAAAACAGTAGTAGGCATTTGAAAAGCTCCGTTACTGTACTGCAGTGAGCAGATGATTTGTTTCAGTGCAGCTAATAGGCTTCTGTTTGCCCATCTTTTGGATTCTCTTCTAGAAATAAATTACATTCCATGATTTTTTTGCCCCCTTGGTCCCATTAGACTGCGGGTTGTTTTCTGGAGGGAGGAAAAGGTGCACGTCTGTGTTTGTGTCTGGGGACAGTCTATCCTAAAATTTAACTGGAAATGGTTATTGGCTGCAATGGAGTTAGCTTTACAGTACTAAAGTAAGTCCTGAAATTAGCTCGCTTTTAAATACGTGCTTGAAATTTCTGTTGTTTTCATATCTAAAGTGGAAAACCTACTGACTGCCTAAGTGATGGAATTTAGAGACTATCTGTGCCTGCACGGCATGTGCATCTATGGGAAGGCTCTTTACTGCATAGATGAGAGTGAGATAAAGGCCTTAGTGGAATTATGTGATTAAGAGGTGATGGAACTGTTGGAGTACATCCAAGCTGAAATTATGTGACTTCCCCTAAATTGATTTGGAAATTAGTAAAAGAAACAAAAAAATAGTAATTTAGGAGTAGAAGCAAATTAGTATTTTTAAATTTCAAATAAAAAAGAAAGGAAAAGGCAAGAAAAAAGGATATGATGTAGTTGGGTAAAAACCACCGAAATGTATATAGCTGAGGAATGAAAGAGTGAATATAAGAAAATCTGTCTGTGAATGGAGAGGAGAAGGGAAGAAAAAGGTAGAAATGCAAGTCCTTAGAAAAAGACCAAGTCTAGTAGGACTCAGCACTAATTTCTACTGGGAATTGAAAGGATGCTTTTAAATGTCTTTTGAAGTAGGTAAGAGTTTTACTTGTCATTTATCTGAAGCCAGTACTATTTCAGATCTTTTCACTGATTACACTTGATTTTGAATCAGATTTTGAGACTCAGTGTGCTTTAGTCTATGACTATGTCTGCCCAGGTTACTCTGTGATTCTCTAAAGCATATTCTGAAAATGTCTTCTACTAAATATTGCACTTCATTTTGTCATTAACATATATTTGAATGGCTTGGACACCATTTATCTGTCTTAGTGTAGTCACTTTAATATCTTTCACCTAAATCTGAGCTAGTCCCCCAGATTTTCTTAATAATTGATTTTTAAAACTCTGTATACAAAGATGACAATTCATTTAATCTTGAAATATGCATTTAAAACATGCTAGATCTGTTGCCCTCAAGTTCTGCCTGTTTAAGTGTAAGAGATTAAAGTCACTAGTTGAAAGTTTAGTATGAAGCTCAATCCGAAAAATCTTTTCCTTTTTGTTTAATTATAAGCAGTTCCTTTCTTTAATCAAGCACAGGCTTAGTTTTAAAGAATAAGGTTAATTTGGAGCCTCATTTTTTTACCTATTTCATTCCCATCTGTTGTCTTTCAGATATATTCTGCTAAATGTTTTTCATTTTTTGTTTCTACTTATTTCCTATGCTTGTGCCATAAAATCACTGACACTGGGAGAGAAGCTTCAAGTAACAGTCATAGTTTTTGAGCCTCAGAGGTGCAGTGAAGGCAAAGTAAACCAGGAGTCTAATAAAAATTATATAATACAGAGTCTGTAGAATCTTAAATTAAAAATCCTCAAGGAATAACATTAATTTAACATACAAAATTCCAATAGAAGCTTTGTAAGAAGGAAGTATTCTTCTCTAAACCCTGCTTCAAGGCAAACAGAGCTTTAAAACTGAGAGCTATTACCTGTGGGTCTCTTGCGGGTATATTGAGCTAGTATCTCAAGTTAAGTGTCCTCCTTTATGGAATATCTGGATCAGGCTAAGATCCCATGTGTGGGCTGAAGCATCCACTGTCTAATACAAGTTTCTAAGTTCTTACACTCCCAGAAGAAAGTACAAAACTCTTAATTTTCACTAGAGACCATTTGTTTAATTTTCAATGCATTCCCACTCCCATCACTCCTCATGCTTTTTAATAAAATATGTTCAACAGATTCTTCCATTTAACTGAAAACATAGTTTTAGACACTTTAGTGAATATATCAGCTTTCTTGACTACAAAGGTTTTATACTCTACCTATTTCTTAAGATCTCACCAATGTCCACCTGTGGTTTACTTCATCTGGGAGGTAAAAAGAAAGCAGGGAACAACTATTCAACTATGTAAAGCTTTCTGTGATAGTATTCTACATTCCTATTTTTTGATTATCTCAGTGAGGAGTTGAAAAACCATATTGCAATAACTGCACATCACAGACTTATTACCTTACTTTTTTTGTAATAGATTACTCATTTTAAAATTTCTATTTAATGAGATGATAAGTACTACAAGAATATATGTCATTGTTGTACTTGTTTGAATAGAGATTTTTTTTTGAACTCCCAGCTGTGAAGGCCAGCTCTCTAATTTTAGTTTGAGACACTCATGTTTTCCATTCTATTAGTCTCTAAACTTTCAGCCATAAATTTAAGTGAAAGCACAACTGGAGTTTATAGCTCTCGAGATAAAAATCTTATGCTGTTAAATTTCTTAGGTAAAGAACCATTTTCTGCTGCTGGGGGTGTGAAACTCAGGCAAGGCTGCTGCAAGGTGTTTGTCATTCTACAGAGATGAGAAATTATTGATCTGCCCTTCATACGACAATGGAAATGGTGCACACTACTTTCTATTCCTTTGATTCTGCAGTCCCAAGCTGCAGCCTGTGTTGCTGGTCTCATCTTGCGCTTCATACCCGAGGGACTGCAGAAATCACCAGCTGTGCAGTAAGTCACCCTCTTCATTTGGAGAAAGATGCATCATGTGAAACTTCCTTGTGCAAGACAAATTGACAGAAGATGAAGTCAGACCACCTGGGTTTAAGCCCATAACATCTGAAAAGTCCATCCTATTTCCATTCCTTGAAAGGAATCTTAAAACTCAACTCCAAAAGCAACTAAGATAAATACTGTGACCATCATTCCTTTTTCTCTGGTTGAATTCAAGCTGGATGACATTTCTGGATTTTTCTATTTTCTCTCAGTATCTACTACTTTCTCACACCTAGACAGACTTCCAGAAGCTGTGCCTCACACTCTGTGATAATTATACTGTCCGTAGCTGCATTAGCTACAGCTAATTAATGTGTTATGCAGTGTACACGAAAACAAAGTGAGCAGTACAGCATTTATTAACAAGCAACAGACAGCATAGGCCTATGTAAGGGCTAGCACCAGTCAGTTGGTTCATTTTTTCCCAAAACATCTACTCCTAGTTGATAAAACAATCCTCTACCATGTATACTTCTAAGTGATAAAGGTGAAACTAACTATAAGGGCAAATGAGGCAAGAAATTGATTTAACTTTCAACCTGCCTTCCTGTTTTACAAAAAAAGAAAAAAAAATCAAACCCAAAATTCATTTGACTTATGCTGGTGAAAGGTATTTTTGGCACACATCTAAATGTCTTTTGCACAGAGAGAAAATGAGACAAAGGGGCAAATAGTAAAAGGTAATGTTGAGCATGGTTGTGCTGAGGCCTAGTTTGGGATTCAGGGATGTAGGCTGTGTTCACGGTTTCAAAGGGAGAAGTGTGCACCTGCTTTAGGGAAATACTAACTTGTAGCTGCATTGTACTACATTTCAATGGAATCCCACTGCTCTGATTAAAAGGTACTGCTCCACAGCCGCATTATCTCATTCGCTTTGAAAGGGAAAGCAGCGGACTTGATCAAAACATGCCTCCCTATGGCTGCATTCGCAGAGCCACTCTCACAGCAGAAGCAGATGACGTGAATGAGAACTGCTCTTCGCTAGAATTGTTAAATAAGTATCTGATAGCGAAAATGCTTCTCACCTCTTCTTTGTTCTCCAGCCTTATGGAAGAATTAGTAGTCCTGGCAACTATCAATAATGTCCTTCGACTCTCCCTTCTCTACACTGGGTTTCTATGAAAGTTCTGTCTGTGGGGACCAAAATATTTTGTTAGATTTTCTTCCTGCCTTCTAGAAGTGAGTAGTATGGTTAGTTATAAATTCATTGAATAGACCAGAAAGTAATTTGCACTTTTTCTTAATATTCATGAAAAGAGAGGACAAATTCATTTTGTTGCTATTAACAGATCATATTTTTATTTGACTTATTTAAACCCCAGATTTTTAGAAGTCCTTGTCAATTATACCAAAATTCCTAACTTAAAGATAAACTGTTTCATTGAAAGCAAGATCTTTTCTCTTAGACATTTTGAGCTAAGACATGTCCGTTATCTTGCTACATTGGAGCTCAGCTTTGGAATACTTAATTGTCACACGTAATGTCAGTGCAAAATAACACAAAATTGGAAATCACTGTCTTTAATATTGTTACGACAAACAGGTTATTCAAATACAAGTGTACGGCAGAAGTCTTAGTTCAAAGATCTCATAACAAAGTTACTGCATGCTATAGGTAAGCATGTCTGAAAAAGTCACGACGTCTTTCATAGCCATTGGGATTTCTTCTGTTGTATCCCTAAACACTTTCTGTTTTCAGGAGGTTATAAAATACTCTCTGTCAGCTGTCTGCCTATTCAGACTGACTCTAAGACAATGGAAAAATGTGAGCAAAGATGTGTGAATAAGATGGAGGTTGTTTGGCTTTCGTGGTCAAAATCTAAAGATGTTCTTGATTTGGAGCTTCCAGGTTCAGTCGCCTGGTATGAAACTGATTTACAGTGGTTTGTTCACATGAATACAGTTGAGCTATGGCAGAAGATGTGTTGAATGTCTTGGCAATCAAAAGGAGAGAGTTGGACACCAATTGTGAATGCTTTAACAAAATCCATGGACATTTGTCTCATAGGAGCTGGAATTCATCAGTGTAGAAAATGTCATCACAGATCTAATTAACACCAGCCAGTATCCTACTCTGTAGCAGTACTAAACTATACCATTACTTTCTTCTTCAGCAGTGTTCCTCTTTGACATAAAAAAGTTTAGGTCAAAAGCCAGAATCAAAGATTTCGAGGGTCATGGTGGATAATGTAACCTTTTCTGTATTTTTCAAAGTCAGAGAAAAATCTCTGTCAAATGTAATTTGCTCCAGTCAACCTCATTATGTGGTCAAAAGGTGGAAATACAAGGCAGAGACACAGAGGATAATTTTTGACAGTGAGGAGAGGCTGGAGTGTTCATGTTTACACTGTTCTGTCCAAATACTGGAAAGTTAGAAGCTTGTCTTGCACTGCAGTCTGGCTTTGTTATACTTTAAAAAAAAAAATTATTTTATTGTTATGTTCTTATTTATACTGCCAACAAAACAGATTGTTTATGAACTTACTGTACTGCCTGAGCACACAGCTCATAGACTTGCACTACTGTTGTGATTTTCATCCTGTGCATATTTGGAAAAAAACTGCTGGCCGATTTTCACAGGCATGTCTCTCCAGTTACTGCATCTGATGCATGATTCAGACTTTGTCATTTACACACAAGTTTATTTTTATACATTGCTGAACTTCTCATCTTTTGAGGGACGAATGTAAAAATAAAAGGATTTCTTTCCACAAAAGGTTGACAAACCCAGAATTGTACTTAAGTTAAAATAAGTTCACAATTCCTCTTAAGCAAGCTTCAAGCTCTTAAGCTCAAGTAAATTTGTTAGGTTTTTAAGGGCTTCTAGGTACTTCTCTGCAATGAGCAGAGAACCCTTATTGACTTGAGTTCTTGATTTATGGCTTATATTAATATTTGTTTTAATTTTAAGAGATGCCAAATAAAAGGTGTAAATGGCATGTAGGTTTGGGGGCATATTACTTATAAAATCAATCTCGATTGAAATTGATTACATGGTCAGTGAGGGAGTTCTCAGTAATGAGTAGCTTGCAGCCATGATTTGTACTCAGACTTCCTAGGCCAAACAGGTACATTGTAGGTAATCCATTTTGCCTCTGTTTACTCTGCTTTCTGAAACATCCTATGTGCTAAAAATATTTTATTGATGTGAGAAAGAAAAAAAAAAAGTTAATGTTCAGTACTCCTGGAGCTCATAATGAAGGCAATGTCCTTAGAAATCCTGATAATCTTCATGATTAATTTCATATAACATCTGTTTTTAGTGATATTTTCTATTTTATTCATTTATTGCTCCTAATGACTTGCACTAACATAAAGGTAAACTTAAATTTGATCAACTACAGCTAAATTCATTTAGCTCTTCCTCTAAACACCTTAGTGGGTGTAATATATTGTGGTTAGATTGTCATACTGACAGCTGTATGGCTTCTCAAGGAGTGGGGTGGGGAGAGAGAGAGAGAGAGAGGGAGAATGCTGACTTAACTCGTTTCAGAAGCAATGGAAAATCTTTTCGAAGATAATGATGAACTATAATGATAGGTAAGAGAGCAAGATACAAATTATCAAGTCGACTTTCAATTCAGGCTGCTTTGTAGACTTCATCAACACAACTGTCACGAAAAGGGCACATAAAAGGTGAACACAGGTTCTCAGTGCTACCCTTTATCTCAGAAAAATCTATTGCCACCACCTCAGAAAGATTATTTTTGTGTATAAGGAGCACTGAGTTATTTGAAGAGCTGATACACAGAGTGAATGACAGATTTGCATACGTGGTGAGACATTTGGGGTGATTTCATTTATATTCCTGGGGGAGAGCTGGATTTGTTCTGTGAGGAACTGAGAGTGCCCACAAGCCTAAGGTACTCAGCAATTTATAGAGCCTCTGAGTCCTTGAACTGAATCTTTAATATTATGCCCAGCTACAGAAGAACAGGCAGGCTGGATTTGGGCTGGAATATATAAGTGAGAAGGCAGGAAAGCTGCTCTGCAAAGTGACCCTAACAAGACTGCTTCAGGTAGATGGTGTGAGAGGAGAGGATTCTTTCAGTAGAGGCAGGCATTTTTGACCCCAGTCACAAAAATCAGCTTCCAATTCTGCAGTTACCCATCCACAGCATACTGATGCATATAAAGCACCTCTGATAAAAGGACTGTTGGTTTGCCACAAAAAAGAACTTGTAACCTCCCCTTCAATCCTCCCTAACGATTACTCTGTGTTCGACCCTTTCTCAGACCCCAGTGAGGCTGTTCTGTTCTTGCTGCAGGACAAAGGTGTACTCCTTCCTGCCTTTCTCAGACCCAGACACATAAGATTTTTCTGGCTGTTCACATGAACTCTGAACTAGAAGATATTTCTATTAATCAAAAAAAAAAGTATTGTTGGCTTTCCTTAGGCTTTGTCTGACCTCAGTCTTCAGCAGTAGGAGGTTATATCACAGATTTTGGAAAGAAGAATCATTACAGGGCATCCTCTTACCACCTACCTCCCACAACTCACTGATATTTTCTCTGCATGTGTATTACTTTCTAAGTGCTGCCTTTTATTTGGCTTTTTCTGAAGTACTGTCTGACTGATTCAATGATCTTTAGAGTTAACCTATCAAAGCAGTTAAGATAGTTAAATCAAAATTTACCAGCCTACTCAAATTTACTTGGTACATTACCTACCTAATGATTTCACATTGCATACACTGTCTTAGCTTCTAATTCAGAAAGGTCATTTGACCACCAAAGAAATGTGAAATTGTTTATTGATTATTTAATTATTCAGTTCTTATGGTTACTTCTTCATGTTCCGCTATGTTGTGGTTGGGGTTTTTCTTCCACTTGAAAGTTTAATAAACCAAAATATTAAAAACTAAACAAAACAGTCTTTAGTAATGCAAAGGGTGAGACTGTGATTTCTAAACATTGTTATTCAAATATTTAATCTGTTAAATTCTCATTGAGGGGATATTTCCTTATTCAAGTAGTTAGCTCTAATTTTACATATTTATATAATGTGAGTGCAAATACATACATATGTGGTGCATGCATAGGTACCAGGACTCACCTCTATGGGTCTGGCTGAGATGAATTTCATTTCCCCACAGCAGCTCTCACCATGTTGTGCTTTATGCATAGGTAGCTGGGAAGGTGTTTATAGCACACCAGCGTTTGGCTCCTGCTGAGCAGGGCTGGCACAGCCTCAACACTGTCTCTCCAACATTCCACTCTCACCAGCAGGCTGGGGGTGGGCAAAATCTTGGGAGGGGACATAGCCAGACAGCTGACCCAAACTGATAAAAGGGCTATTCCATATCATATGTTGTCTGCTCAGGTATAAAAACTGAGAGAAAGAAGAAAAGGCTTTCATTATTTGTGACATTTGCCTCTGGAGTAACTCCTTTATGTGCTGAAGCCCTGCTTCTTGGGAAGAGGCTGGACAACACTTGCTGGTGAAAAATAGAGAATAAGTGTTTTGTGTGTTGCTTTTGCTTTATGAAACTGCTTTATCTTGACCCATGATTTTTTTCCCATTTTACTTTTTGCTCCTGCCCTTGCTGAGGAGGGAAGTGGCAGAATGGTGTGGTGGGTAACCAGCCAAGGTCAATCCACTGTGGTTACTGACGCAGAGCATAGGGAGACAATTCTTGAAGCTGAGGGCTACTGCAGAGTCAGGCTGATGTAGAAAACACAATGCTGAGGCAATGATGCTCCCTGTTGTTGTGGGCAGTTGTGAGCCAAACCTTACAATTTCATGTATGTATGAACCTGAAGGGAGTGATCTTGATCAATACTTTTTACAGAGCAACAAGCATAAGTAGTGATAGGTATTAAAGAAAATAGGATTCTTTTTTCAAAGAGGTTTCCAGCCCAAGTATGACATTACATTCCTTTCCTGCCTTGTATTTCTTACACTACTAATGAACCAATTTTATTGAAGCATCTTTTGTGCAACTGCTGAACAACTAGACTATTATCCTAAAAATGCTCAGCTCAATTAATAGTGTCCATTTGCTTATGTAAGCAGAAATGCTACTTTTTCCCTCCCCCTCTTGATTACATTTAAGTTAGTGGAATTTCAGTGACTCATAACCTTTCAAATATAAGAAATACAACATTGGACATTTACCACATTCTTTGCTTTATTAGCACAACTAACGGAATAATTTACACCAACTAATTTATCTGACAACTCTTCTCCTACTTTTTTTTTTTTTATTTTCCCATTTTCTTTATTATGCTAGATAACACTGGTCACATAAAAGTCAGCAAATTATTTAATTGAATTAAACTGTGTATAGTTGAATGATGTTGATGATGTTGTTTTCATTTGAACCTCTAATTACGGCTTGCGTCGTTGTTTCATGTTCCAATTATCATCATACTTCAAAACTAACAAAGAAACAAAAAAGAAGTTGTTTTCCTATACAATCAGTACTTAGAGAAATTTTTCTCTGCTGCAAGTAAGATGACTCAAAAGACATCATGGACTGTCTGTGTCCAAAATGGCATGAAACTGTAAAACAATAGACAACTACATCATGCTAACTAATTTGCTAAATAGTGGTTCTCGTGAAAGAAGGAAATCATTTGCATTGGCTTGATCCAAATACATTGCCAAAAGAAAACCTGGTCTTCAATGTCCCTTCTATTCCATTTCTTGGTTCCTTAGAGAATAATACTCTACAATTGCTTTCTGCTGCCAAATTATGTACAATGCTGCTTTTGTGAAATGGACAAATTCCTACTAAGGGCTAATTTGAGACCATTAAGATAATTTCACTTGTGACCTAAGACAGATTTAAGCCCAGGCCCTATGAAGGTGACAGGCAAATATATTAACTTATGGTATTATGAAACTTGTTTCAGGGCAGGAAGATTTCAATAACATTAAAAAAAATAATCTCTTAAAATTGAAATATGAATAATTTACAAAACAAGAAACCTCAACTAATAGTCTCTGTTCATTTTCAATACCACTGTGACCTGTAGGCTATATTAGAGAAATGTGTTTTATCTGGTACAACTTTCGCAGAAATGTGTGTGGTAGGATACTGCTTTTCAAGAAGGCGTCAGTATAATTTCCCAGGGTCTCTGTGCATAACAAAGTCAATAATTTTTAACTGATTGTGCCTGACTATTAGTCATCAGAGATGTGGTCCTCTAAAGCTCTCTAGCTGAAATTCAGCAGGAGAGCAGTCTACAGATGTCTGACCTTATGTGTCACTCATACACCTAAGGTGTTATGTTAAAGCAGACATTTAAATGAGGCATTAAGAAGTTCAGCTTTTCAAAACCCTAAAATTGGATATCTGGTTCAAGACCTGCAATTCAAGGATACCTATACAATTGAGTCCCACCAAACCTGCACAGCACAGTGTATGCAGTCCTTTTACATTTAGTAACCTGTTAAGTAGTAGGGCATACTGGTCCACATGTATGCATGTGTCTCTCTCTGGGCTGCAGATGAATATCTCTGTGAAATAGTTTTACAGTCTGAAGCAGCTTTCTGTATTAAAACTTGGAAAAGCATCATGGTATTTTTTCCTTGGATTGTTTCTCTCTTTGCATTCATTATTGTATGTTATGAAAATATAAATAATCTTCTGCATTACTGTATTAATTCAGATCAGGAATGTCTTTTAATTTTCCATCTTGCCACTCATTGGGGTTTATTGTGTAGTGTTTTAAAGTTCAAGAATTGGATAAATATTGAAGTAAAACTGGACTGGAACATGGGCTACTGGAGAGTAGCTGATTAATATCTGGTCTATGCCACTAGTCTATGTTGTGCCTGATGTAAAACTCATGGAAATATTTACTGTTTGTGTGACTGTTTTGCTCTAAAGGCCCACTTCTCTTGGACCATGCTGCTCAGAAAATTAGGCACAACCAAATGTAGGAGAAACCTCAGGTTCCTGCTGTCCGCTAAATGTATAAAAATTGGGCTACAGAACCAGGATCCATTGTTTATTGTGCTGACTGGACTTGTGAATTGATGATTTTATTTTCCTGGTAGAGTTTCACTGTCAGGAAGGAACTGGGTGTTCAAAAAAATATTGGAAAGTCTTTTGCTCAAGAGTGTTTTTAAGCTGTCATTTAGATGCTATGTTGTAAAATCATAAATTCAAATCTGCTTTCAGCATTGGACCTAATGGGTTGGGTTTCGGTCTCCTAAATGAAGACCCTTAAACATATTAGACAGTGAAAAAGCCCCAGTACTGTGATGTCTTCATTTTCTGCCTTGGTCATGAAATCTACATAAGATTTTTCTGAACTTTTCTGATCAAAATATCTGCATCTAGTTAAGGAGCAAGAGTTTCTGAGCCATATAATATGGTTTAGATTAGATGGCATGTAACTCAATCCATATCAAATAATTATTGTTTAATAGAACACTGAGTCTTAGCTAATGGTGTTCAATTCTTAATATATTTTTGCAAGGGAAAAGTTGTGGGTTGATCATTAAAAAAAGCAATCTTAGGGAAACGTTAAGAAGTATTTTTTATACATAGAAACAAAGTCACTGGGTACTTTTTTACAAAAAGATTTACATAACGACTCTGTTCAGTCAACAGAAAGCTCTGTAATGATAAAAGCTCCTAGAAGCATTAATAAAATATTTAAGTTGGGTTGACTAGAACCCATAAAAAGTTTTTATTAATTCCTTTATTCTTGATGTCACCAAAGTAACAGTAACACATTTATAATATTTTTTTCTTAAGGTTTAACTGTCTGTTCAGTTTCAATATGTAATCAGTAAATTTGTCAGCAGATAGGAAAAAGATGTATTTTTAATAAAAATTGTTTAAAAAAACCCCCCAAAACATCAAGTGAGATAATATGGTCTAAGGACTTTCTGGTGAGTGGCTCCTTGTACCATGCCTATTACTTTATTCCTTGTGTTTATTTTCTGTGTGAAGACACCATGACTAACATTAAGCACCTAAAATAATTGCTTAAGAAATGAACTTTCTTTTTCTGTGCTCAAGATGGTTAATGGAGGAAGGAACCATATCCCTTGCATAGGTTATTCAGCCCACTGTAATCTCCTTGCTTTCTCCACTAAGTTTACAAGGAATGTACACTGCTAAATTAATTGCTTTAATTAGCTGCCTAAAACTAAACTAGGCTATTGAGTTTTGGGGATTGTTCTGGGAAGAATTCACCGGGATAATCCTTGGAGGCTGCAATATTTCACTAATATAACACTTAGTTTAGTTAAGAAACAGTATTTAAGTGTAGGAGATGCTGATATTGTAAATTTAATCTTTCTTTGATGTTACTACTCATAATTTTATTTTTCTCTCTTTTCTTTGTTTTTATTGTTTATAGCTAGTTTTAAAACCTAAGACATTAATAAATAAAAACTACAGTCAGTGCACTACAGTCAGTGTGAAATACTTTTACAAAGCCGTGGGATCAATATGACAGACAACCCCTGAATTACTTGTAGTAATTATTAGAGTTTAATTTGAAGGAAACAAAAGATGTTGAATTTATCTTCTTGACTTAAAGACCAGTTCTCCAGTCACTTTTGAATTGCAAAGATTGGCAAGAGCTGATAATGACAGCTAGTGCTTAATTTAGGATTGTAATGGTCAAAGTGCATGTCCAGAACATTAAATACTGTCCCTGAATTGCTAAAATGTGACTCAGCTATATTCCAATCTTTATTCAATTTGTACTTTGGACAGGTAACTGAGATGGAGAGAAATAATGGCTATATGTTACATGGATGGTCCTCATTTTCTGGAGCCAATGAGGGATGAGTCTGGAAACTGGGAACAGCCAGTGCTTGTGTTCAGCTACATTACATGTCCACCCAAAACAATGAATAATGAGTTTCAGCTAGTATAGAACAACACTGGCGTCTTTAGTGTACTGGTACAAAAGTAATTTGTAAAAGCGATTGTCATGGCTTAACCCAAGCCAGCAATGAGGCCCTCGCCAGGCACTCACTCACTCACTCACTCACTCACTCACTCACTCACTCACTCACTCACCCTCACTCCACTGCAGGATGCAGGAGAGACTAGGAAGGGTAAGAGTGAGAAAACTCATCAGTTGAGATAAAGACAGTTTAATAGGTAAAGCAAAAACTGCACATGCAAGCAAAGCAAAACAAGGAATTCATTCACCACTTCCCACAGGCAGGCAGGTGCTCAGTCACCTGCAGAAAAGCAGGGCTCCATCACATGTAGCAGTGACTTGGGAAGACAAATGCCATTACTCTGAGCATCTACCACTTCCTTCTTCTTCCCCAGCTTTATATGCTGAGCATGATGCCATCTGGGCTGGAATATCCCTTTGGACAGCTGGGGTCACCTGCTGTGGCTGTGTCCCCTCCTTGTGCGCCCTCAGCCCTTTCACTGTGAGAAGCAGAAAAGGTCTGGACTCTGAGCAAGCACTGTTCAGCAGTAATGAATGCATCCCTGTGTTATCAACACTGTTTCCAGCACAAATCCAAAGCACAGCCCTATACCAGCTACTGTGAAGAAAATTGACTCTACCCCAGCAGAAATCAGATGTATTTGTAACTATGATGACTTATAGTTCTTTATAGCAAAGCTGCTGGAGATTAAACCAGAATCCAGGACCTTGTTTCCAGTAGGTAAACTTAAGATGCAAGTAGCACACATAATTTCGCTTATTGTAATGAAAGATTATGTGGAGCAAATTAGTGTCTTTGGGACAAATGGTATCTATGGCTTTGTAGTTTCTCCATGTTGCTGAAGATCTGTGGTTTATGTGGCATGGGAACAGCACAGGGTCCATTATACTTTTTAAATAAATATTGGAAAATACCATAAAGCAGAATCAAACCCCATTCATATTTCTAAGGCCAGAAGTCTTGAGCAAGATTCAAGACTTCTTGAATCCATTTTATTTATCACTTGAATAGTATATAAATTTTCTGTGAAAACTGCTGTGTGCTTTTCATGTTTGCCTGCTTTTTTTTTTTTTTTTTGTTTTTAATCTGAGGGTAATATAGATAATTGCTTTACCTAGTGAAAATATTTGGCTTCTAACTCTTCTATGAAAATGTTATTGTTTCTAAAAATGGATAAGAGTTAAAATGCTAGAAAGAGTAAACTTTGCTGTGTTTGAAGACATGCCAGACTCATAGAGGAAGAGAGATCACCCTGCAACTGAGAATGGAGGAAAAAAAGAGGCTAAATAAAAGCTGTTTGCGTAACGTTTTAATAGGCAGCTTCCTTAGTGAGAGTGTGGCTTATCTTTAACCTCTTGTATTGTATAAAGAAAAGAGGAATTCAGTGCTAGACACATTGAAAACTGATTAACATTTGACTATTTACTTCCAGTTCATACAGTTAAGTATGTTGGCATTAAGCAGACAATATACCTAATTACTTGTAGGAAGAAGTATGAATAATTTGACTCTTGGGTGTTTGTACAATATGAATTAAACAAAAAATGCCTTTATATGAATCCATGCAAATTCCACTACTTTAATTTCGAAAAGTGTACATACCTAAGAGAGGAATATCTGAAACTATTATTCTAAAATTTAGAAAAAAAAATACGATGAAGACTATGTGTCCAAATTTATATCACATGCCTTTCCACTGGCTCTTTGAAGATATAAACACCTTTTCAGTTCTTATTCATCAAGACAGTTGAGTAGGTATTAATTACTTGTCTAAACAGGACAGATTCTGCAACTTTGTGATCCAAAAATAAAACTGAAATCACATTAATTTACTGTGACTTTCAAAGATTGCTGTTGTAATAATATTGAGAAGTTTAAGGAGAGAAAAGGGGGGAAAAAAAAAATCCCTATTCACATTTCTCCTCCTATGTGTCATAAAAGGGAACATACAGGACTAGAAAAAAGTGAATGCACCTGTGACACTGACACACTATGTCACCATAGAGACATTACATAAATTTCTGTAACCTTAAGTCAGAATAGGTCTTTGGAATGCATGCAGAAGTGTACAGTACTAAAAGACATTCAAAACATAAGCTGTAACACTGAGAATCTTTATTATTCTACTCCTTTGTCAGTTGGTGTCTTGAAACGATGCATTTCTCTGTCTAAATCTGCTTTTGAATCTGATTTGCGAGACTTTCTGATATGTATCTGCAATGAATTAAGATGCCCCAAATTCCCCTAAAATGCTGTTGTTGCTACTTTTAATTTTTTTTTAAATACAAATGGTAGAAGAGTAGATGATAATAAAATGTCCTTTTATTTAATTTATTTTATTTGAAACTATGTAAAGGCATGCACTCAATTCACTCTGTAAAGAAAATTACATCCCCTATATCCTTATATTTATCTGATACAATAGCAGTGAGATTATTTACTGTTTCATCTAGGGAAATTCTCTGTCCATTTATTGTAAAAAATGTATTAAAAAAAAGATTAATTTTTTTAATATTAATCAGATAATCAATAACAATTAGACACAAAATTTCTATTATGATAGTCAGAGATAGCTTTCTAAATTCAACAAATAGTATGGCTATCTCAGGGTTGGGGTTTTTTCAGACAGATTGAACACTCAAAATTCTTTACTTCATTTCATGTATTAAAAGGTATATTGTGGCTAAGAGGGACTACATTCTGAAGCAGATTTTTGGGTAAGAATCTGCATAGCAAAAGTGATTCCTCAGACAAACAATCCTGAAGAATTTCATGTTATAATAAATCAGTTTTATTTTTAAATTATCACACATAATCTATTTTTTTTTTACACAATCACCTGATTATCATCAGGCTTTGGCCAGCAATCAATCCCAAAATAGCATCCTCCTACTGTTCTCTTTTTAATTTTGAATTCTCAGGTTCCTTCTTTACAAAGTATCTTGGCTTCAGTATTGAAAATGAAGACTTTCTCAGAAAGTAAATCTTGCAACTGATCTTCATTTTCAACTTATTACTTTCATTAGAAAGTGTTTTCCTCCAACCCACAAATAACAACTTTATAAATTTAATGTAAGCTGGAATATGTTTTAGATTCACAAGGAAAGGAAAAATATCTAACTGAATAACCAAAATCTCAGGATACAAGAAACCTAAATTTAAATTATGACCAAGAATTCCATTTCCACATCTTGGATGGGAGTTATTACTAGTATCTTTAAAAGAGTATTTCTTTACATCGAGAAACAGTTACAGAATATTATGCTGTTAAACTATCCACTTTCAAAACTTTTTTTATGTTTAATCATGTAAAATTTGTTGAGTCTCATTTTTATTTAAATGTGAAATTAATCTAAACTCTGAAACCTTGAAATTATTATGCAAATAGAAGGCTTGTTTTCCAGTTAATGTTATCAGGAATGAGGAAGGAATAAGTCTAAAGTTCATGTTAAATAATGAAGAAAGTTTTAGTGAAAAGCTTTTGTCAGTCATGCTTATATGTTTAGAATTTTTCTTTCATTGGAGAGTTTGATTTTGTGGTTTTTTAAAAATAAACAAAATTATTGTTTCAAAGAGTATTCTTAGCATGTTTCAATTCTATGACTGTGCCACAAGTCAGGTGACATAACAGCTACTGTCTGTGTCTGAAGATGCTCCATTAGTAAGTGATGCTCTCTGCTGTGGAAAAAGCAGCCTCTCAGACCCCTGAACAAGGGTACCCCATCCCAGAACACCCATATTCAAACTGCAGCGCTTCCAAAGTACATTGTTCTGCACTTTGGTCAAAGATATGCTGCTGACTGGAAAAGCACCAGCACGTCAGTTTATAACAGATTTTAAAGATCCTTTGTCTTGTTGCTGTAGCCACCAATGTAAAATATCTAGCTATCCCATTTGAATTTATTGCCTAACTTTTCCTCAAGAGCTCTAGTTTTCCTCTCATTTTCATTATGTGTTATAAAACAATAGAGTTAGTTTACTTTGCATCATTAAAATATCTCAGTGAAGATGGGAAAAAGAAAGTTAGTATAAACCCATGATTTTGGAAACATTAACAAGATTTTGATTTCTTTTTATTGTTCAGTAATCTAATAATTTTTTAAACTAGAATATCTTAAAAAATGAAGGTATATTCAGTAAAAATTTCAAATACATTAACTCTCCAGAAAAAGTCACCTCTTACACAGACAAAAAGCTGTTACTGAATAACTGTTTTGCATATGATCACACTTTGAAAGAGTTAGACCCTGAAATATTTTAAATGCACTACTGATTACAGACAGATGCATTCTGACTCACAATATTTCACAGTTAATTGAAATACTGACATGGTGTTTAGGATGGCAATTTCCTTTCTTATTCTTGCATTCCTACCAGTTGGCCATAGCAACATGTCATGCTGCATTAAAATATATCAGGATTCCCAAAGCTACAATTTCCATTGTATAAAAAGCAAAAGAAAAGAAAGGGCAGTATTTTTCAAGAGCCTTTACTGTATTGTGTTTGTTGGCACTGCATATATTTCTATTTTATACTTACTTTTATTTAGTCATAGTGATTGAACTTCAGTTATACTATTGCCCATTAAAATGGAGTACCATGCCCATCATTCACTACTAAATGCTGGCATAAAACTTTCAAAAAAATGTGAAACATTTACATTAAAAATAATAGATTGGAAAAACCCAACCCAAATGGAACACCCCGCACAAAGAATTCTGAGTAGACTTTCATCCAATACATATTTATAAGAATTATATATCCTGTATATCCTACACAGCTGTTAACAAATAATTATAAAGTTAAATGGCAAAGATAACACTAAATTTCAGAATTTCTGTGAGTCTCAAAAATCTTATCTTTATCTTGCTTTAATATGACCTTGTTTTCAAAGGTGTTAGAAATTCACAGCTTTAGGACTTCATTGGATTCCTGATTTTATGAGGGGTGCACGTGCATGATAAATAATAAAAAACCCTAAGAACTATATCAGGTATTAATAAATAATAAAATTATAAATTCAACAACTGTGGGAAAAAACATTCTTTATTAAACATTTGTAATTACACAGTAATATCTTCGTGAAGTCAAAGGTGGTTTAAT
This sequence comes from Acanthornis magna, assembly GCA_036785705.1. Taxonomy (NCBI): domain Eukaryota; kingdom Metazoa; phylum Chordata; class Aves; order Passeriformes; family Acanthizidae; genus Acanthornis; species Acanthornis magna. Next base: position 26,305,174 of record JAWUZG010000090.1, on the reverse strand, counting down.
AAGTCACAGTACTATAAAACATTTCAAACACTTAGATACTAATATTGAAGAATTACTAACACTGAAGTAAGCACAGAAAGTAAGACAAAACATCAGCAGAAAGAAAATGTAAGAAGTTATTTTAGAACTAAGCAGTCCATTTTTTTCATTTTTTTCCCCTGGTTTTAGCCCTACAATTTATACAAGTATTTAATGATGAGGGTGATGATAATGATAATAATAATAAATGGAAAGACACTGTCCTTAAGAAGTAGGAAAACTATGAAATTAAATAAAACTTTCTAAAATTTTCTAGTCATTGTTATTCCAAGTTCAGTTTGTTGAGTGGAAATTATTCCTGAGAGAAAATCTACTTGCAAACTTGGTAGTTGCCTTTCACTGCCACTCAGCCATCAGAAGTTGTGTTTTAAAACTTAGTATGCCCACTGCACAATATGTATTTTTAAATTCAGTTTCCTTCCAAGCAAAAGGTACCTGCAATTCAGGTGGGGAGAAATGGTGATTCAGTAAGCCTACTTTTGTGGAATGAATATATAAATCTTAATCTGAGTCATAATTCATAAATATTAATCTCTTTTCTTTGCACTGGAAGAATACTGAATATCAGTTTTTCTTAACTACTTAAAGACAGATGAGATATAAAACTTTGGAAACTGTTGATTTAAAGAGAGTATTTGTCTTAGCATCAGCCATCTCCTGCTGGTTTATTAAGTTCTACTTTCATGACCACAGTAATTATGAAATAACCTCTCAAAGGTTAAATGCAACATTTTGAAAAAAACTAAATTTCCTTTAGTGAATTACCACGATATCTTTTTTATGAATTTATTCCTGATCTAACAGTTCAATTTTTTAATCGTTTCCTACATTTCTATACATACATTGTAAATTTATCTTTAAAATAATAATTATCAAGTAGTCTACTGTGGTAAGATAGGAAAAGGCTGCGGACAGCCTAGACCTAGATAAGTTACAGCTGTGCCCCTAAACAAGTGAGATAAACAACCTTGCGGGAGAAACAAGCGGAGAATGTGGACATGTATGGCTAATTAGAAAAGGCACGTGTGAATAGTTTGCTAACCAATTGTAAAGTAAGAAGGAACACCTGTTATGTGTGTGAAAAAGGGTATAAAATGTTGTATGGGGGAAAATAAATGGCTGATGCTTGCCACCATCTTGAGTAGCAGCTTTGATTCCACTGTCAGTCTATATCTGCTAAAATAATAAAAGTTTTCCATTTAGAAATAATATCTCATTTAATTTATGCATCATTCATAACCTATAGTGTATCTCTTTACCAAACATAGGCTGTAATACTTTGGACAAAATACTATTCAAAGACTAAAAACAAAAGTAAAGGAACAGAAGAACTTTTTCAGGTTTTACTGCATTCTCATTTCTTGAGAGAAGATTTCAACAGCTTTTAACATTCTGATTGCTACTGACCCATTCCCACCCACTCATTCCACAGAAACGTGAACTTTTACTTAATAGAAATAAAAGTATCCCTGTCTCCTTCCTAATGATTCCAAAGGAAAGTGGGTAAGTTATTATTTTGTTTTCATTTTTTTTACTTCTTTTCCCCCTTCTGTACTGGGAAAGCAGGATACAAAGAGTGGGAAGTGTTTCATGTTAATCTTGTATTTCTTCTGAAATTTTGATTGCTGCTGTGTTTATCTCTAGTTTCAGAACATTGAGTTGGAAAATAATCCAGATGAAGATGTATTTGCTTCATCTGTCCAGCACATTATCCTGAATTCTTGGGAAATAATGAGTTTGAAGATGTATCAGGATATTTCACTCAGCAGCTTTTGATCACTAGCAGATTATGAGTACTATAAAGAGATTTGGTTTGGTCATATTAGGTAAAAGAAAATGAAAAAAGAGTTGGGATAACTTAAAGTACCTCTGCAAAGCTAGAATTCAGAGCCTGGAGCCTTTCCTGTGTCATGGTACCTTTTGCATAATTACTTACTGGTAGAGGTTTTTATCCAGGAGAACTGTGTTTTAGGTCATCATCAGAATGCAGAGATTTAAAATGTACAGGTTTTACATCTCAGTATTATGCCTTAGCCATCATAACTATTGTACAGCAGTCCTCTTTCTGCATTTTACTTTATGGACAGGCACTGGATAGCAAGAATAGAAATAGCTAAGGAAAAACAAACTGCTTGCTCTCCTCTAAGTTGAATATTCTAGCCATCTTTTGCAAACTGGGCTACTGCTTCCTTAAAAAACTTCTAGATCACATCTATATCCCCTCCTCACTATGTAAAAAGATGAGAGGTGAAATATTCCAGCTTTGATTTGAGCACACCTATTTATTTTGCTAATGTTTTTGTGTCCCAAACTGATTATTGATACTTCAGAAAAAAAACCACTTAGTCTATTGAATACACAAAGTTACCAGTTAGGAACCTTTAGCCAGAAACCCATAGGTCCCTACAGAATCTCAAATGCCTTCCTTTGTTGGGCAGGATTTTCCCGTGTTGCTCTTTTTGGTTTCAGGTTCCTAATGTCACTTCAAAAGTACTTTATTCTCCTTCAAGCCTTTGGGAAAATGGGACCTTATAACCTTTTGTCTGTTTTGTTGGGGACTTTTAGGAGAAACCCAAGAGCCATATATATATATACATATATATATGAAACATCTTTGCAAGACTATAATTATCCCTTTGTTTGACATTTGAATTTGTGCATCTGTGAATCCCCCTGTTTGTCCTGTACCTTCCTAAGGCCAAGAAATAACATGATTTCTTGCATTGCCCTTAAAATGCTCATTAAACTTGAGCTTTTCATTCAGAAAACTATAACCTCCTCTAATAAGTGTACTGCAATTGCATAAGCAGTAGGTCACTCGTGGCCTCGTTCCAGCTCTTTGCAAGTAGCTCACTACAGCAGCCTCCTGAGCACTGACACGCTTCTACTGATTAAAACCTGGGAGTCCAAATATATAAGTGTCAGGCTGAAAGGCAACAGTGAAACTAAATGATGGTCTTCTCATATTTAAACACAGCATAACACCACTAGCTGTGCTTTTTCCCATCTGTTTTACAAGAAAGAATTAAAAAGGAAAGTATTCGTTGTAGCTCCAGGTGCTTGCAATGCACCCACTTAACACAGATGGCAGAAGGCCTGCTTGTCAATGGGTGGAACTTCCTTTGCCAAGCAAACTAGAATTGCAGATAAAATTGTATAGATCTTGTTTTGCTTTTTTTCCCCGCATTTTTTTCTTTTTTCTCACACTCTGCCCACAAAAGGTAGGACATTTTCTTTACTGCATATGATTTATAAAGTGCAGACTCTTTCTGATGCATGATATAGATAAAAGACAGTCTTGAAGGAGATGTGTTTGTTTTCTACTTTAAAAATTCTCAAGGTTAAAATATGTTAGAGATGGCACCAAATTCTTACAGAATTTCACTTGTGTGAAACTACTTTACCCAGAATTTAATTATTATCTAGGTGAAGACTGAATTTTAGATATAGAAATGACCACCCAAATCACTAAATCCAGGTTTTGTTATTACCAAAAAAACCCTCAACAATTCATATAGTGCCTTCATAAATTCCTACAATAATCAATTGAACTGGATTGCTCCAGCATATTTTGGATATGATTTCTCTGAAGTGGTTCTTCTGCTCACTTAGCTGCCAAGTTGTTAATATCCTTGAAACATTAATTTAGCATCACATAAAAACTCAAAGGCCTACTCTGATTCCTTTCTAAGAATTCTGTTTAATTGCTCTGTATTTGTATTGTCCTATGGTTCTGAAGACTTGTCTGTTTCCTCTAACATTTTGTCAAGAAGAATATAAAATTAAGGGTTGTTTTATTGTCTTACCAATATATGGTAATACCAATGGTGTTCTCTTTCTTGTGAACAGAATTACTGCATCCTCAGCTCATCTCTTAACAAAGATCAGACTAAGAAAATAAATTAAAGCAGAAATTCAATGCTCTGAAAAGCCACACAATGTTTGGAGATGCATATTTGGTGTGGAAGACTACAGAAACTTTTAGTATCTCTTCATATACATTCGTGTGTATGCAGCAAACTCTAACTTGCCTTATTGACTATCTCTAAGGCATTTTAAATAGGTCTGGCCTGTTGTCCTGCTGATATAGCCTAAGCTGCTGAAGAAATATTCATTTCACTGGCATGTATTCCACCCATATGTTACAGATCTCAGTCAATGTGGCTGCAGACTAACAGAGGGCAGCTTTTCTGTCAGCTCTCAGGCTCTTTCTTGTCCAGTGCTCCTTTGATATATTGCTCAGGGAACACTAATCAGAAACATACAGTTTGCATAGAGGCAGCCAGATTACAAGAAGCCAATGTGTCTGTTGTTTGGGTGATTATATTTTTTTTACCCTGTGATTGGCTACATAAATGCACAGGCATTTGGGGGCAGAGTAGATAGTAAAGGTTGGAACCGCATGGAGTAGGATAAATTATTCTACCAGATTAAAATATACCTATGGCAGATGCTGTCCTTGGAAGCTAAAGAAGATATCAACAGATGTGATGAAGAAGTACTACCAGTGGTAACCAGGGATTGACAGAATATTTGGAGAAGATGGGGGATTGCTGTCATCTGCATAAATAACAAAGGATAGGAAGCTATATAGGCTGCTCCGAAACAGATCACTGAAATGAATTAGAAATACAAATTAAGGGAGAGACTGAATGTTGGACTAAAAACTTGCTTCGATTATGCCATTTTAAAAAGTGAGTAATTTAGTGGTTTGGGTTTCTTGTGTGGGTTTGGTTTTTTCTCCAGCAAAGTCTCCAAAGAGCCCTCTACTGCAGGGTGTCATGCGGAAATCGTTTTCACTCAGATTTTCTGGTGCGTACAAAAACGCTTATTATATCATAAAACACAGCTTTGTAAATCCATTCCCTGTGGTGTGTATCCTCTGCAAGGATAATGTTTGCACTATAAGTTAAAAATGATCAGTGATCAGTAGCTTTGCACACTGTCCTGATATGTCCTGCGCCCTACTGCTTACTTGACAGTACGTCTGCTACTGAGGGGAGATGGTTTTCTTCTGCTTGAGGTCGTGTTCTGTCTGCATTATCAGGAACTTCATTACATTCAGCCGAACCCCGAGCTGAGGTCAGGGGTCCTCATTTCAACTAGGACTGGCGAAACCATGCTAATTTACTCTGGAAAGGAAAGTCCAGCCCCTATAGTGGGCAAGGTCTAGATGCTCAGCAGGTTTTTCCAATATTTGTTGAAAACTGAAAAAAGGGAATATCCTGTAATTAATCTGCACATAGGTGCAGTTTTCCTCTCTTTGACAAAGCTATTTACAGTCATGATCACTATGCACATTGGTAAATTATACGGGCAGTGCAGGATCAATGACTCTAAATATAAAAGGGAATAGAAGCAATTTATGATATAAAAAGAGGGAACTGCTCAATTTTGAGAGTTTATTAACAGAACTGTAATTATCTGACTTAATATTAGAAACAATAACAGCTATTTTATTTTAAAGCCACAATTTATAGGTGGAATTTCCTAGATATTTTTTCAAGGTTTAGAAAGATATAACAATTAAAAATTACTTCCCCACACCCTTCCCTAATTAAATGGAAACATTTAAATGGAATTAAAACATGACATATTGCGAGTTTTGTTCCAAGCTAAAATATACGCAGGATTAGTATTCTGAAAGCAAATTGGTTCATAATTGTCTGAGTGCCTTACCACAGGAAGGTATCTTTCCTTGTCACAAAAATGTGATGTTCCTTATTCCTTTTACACGGGCATTCCATATAACCTCTGCTTAAATTAAAGCCCCATGTTGTCTTTCTCATAGGCACCATTTTCATCCTTTGCTCTGTATTCATCCCTGATCTCTTGAAGCTAAGATATTGAAAAGGATAAATTTGGCTTGATAGCAGTATGTATAACGATGCTACTGTAGGTTGCTAGGATACCATTTGGTGGTCAACTGTCTCTGGTGCAGCTGCTGTTAACAGCCAGGCTGATGGACACATTTACTTTTATCCCCCTTAATGCTTGGGCTACAGGAAGTTTCCCTTCATTTTATTAAATTTTGACTTTTGACGGGAGGTAAGCTTAGAGACAAAGACATGGCAGAGGGAGAGAGGTGTTATTATTTTATTTTATTTTAGTAACAAATATGTTATCCCAATGAGTTTAAAAAGAAACATGTACCAGTCTCTGCAACTTTTATAATTTTTGGTACATGAGCTAACACAAGATCTAATCCAATGTCCATTACAGCAAGTAAGAATCTCTCATTGATTTATTATGACTCTGCTAGCACCCCTTGGCTCTTTCTCTGAGGATTTTGAGGGTTAAAAGCAAGAGATGAAGTAAGCTGAGTTACATAGCTGGGCGATTTAGCTGGTGGCATCTAAAAGATCATATCCTTTGTAGGACACGAGCAAAGGGAGCATGTAAAAAATTCACACTTGATTTACTAAAAAAAAAAAAAAAAGCTTTTTCCCACAAGGATGAATAGTTGTTGCTTTTTTTTATAGACTTGCTTATGAAACATTGAATTTTGATGCCAGTTCCTGAGTGCTGACCACTTCTAGAAACTCATCAGCTTCACTGAGTGACAAAGTATGAGTTTGCTACCTTAAAGTTACACGTCATTTCTCAAAACAAACAAACAACCAAAAAACCCCCCCAAAAAACCCAAACAACCAAAACCAAAACACAAACCACCAAAAACCCCACAACAAACAAGCAAAAAAGCACCCTTCCCTACTGGTAGCTTCCATTCCCTTCCTGATCTGATACCTGTTCCTGTTTCCATTCACAAGCTCAAGGTAATGGGCTCTGTTACGGAAACACAACAAACTAACTCTACCAGGAGACTTAAGCCTTGGTATTCATACCTTTAAGATGTGACGAACCCTGAGCACCATATGTATTTCTTCTTTTGGAAAAGAAAAAACCCACCAACCAATGAAAACACCCTGTGTTCTCTATTAACATAAACTGCTTTCTGATCTTGATTTAAGTTGATGTGAATTTTTAGTGAATTCTAGGCTGAGTGGGATCTGAAAGACCAGTCTTAACTTCAATAACAAGAATTTAGGGAGCAATAATTTACACGTTAAGAGTATTTCTTCCTGTAATATCTGTCCAGCATAGGCTAAAGTAACTATATTCACAGAACAAGAGTCTAACTGATAAATGGTCTTCATAAAAAGTTGTCATTTATACTAAACCTTCTGTAAAGGTAGGCAGCATCTTACCATCTGTGGTAGTAACTTTATGTACCTCACCATAGTCAATACAGAAGAAGGAATAGCTCTAGTATGGAATTTAGCTCATTTGTTTTAGACATTTAACTGTAAAATGAGATTCATTGCACATATTTCTCCTAAAAGACTATAAAAAGAGCCTGAGGTTATAGACAACTATATTTAGTTAGATTAATCTTAATCTTAATCTTTCTTATAGGTTAGTATGCTAAACTAGTGATATTTGGATCTCTCTACTCAGAGGAGACAGAAAATTGCCTTCAGAGTAGAGTACACCATGAGTATCCTAGATCTCTCAGAAAAGGATGATACTCCCTTTAGAGATGCCTAGCTTTCATTTGGCTGTAGTAGGAACAAGTATTGCAGTCTAGAGCAAGTACTAGACTTTCAGAAGCCTAAGGTGAGGTGACAAGAGCACCAGCTTTAATGGGTATTATTTTACAAAACAGCATACCCTGCAAAAGTAATGAGCCACGAGCAAATATTGGTAAATGTTACAGAGGACACATGTTATTTGGGATAGCAGATGGGCATCAGGTAACAGCTGATTAGGAAGTTACTCCCCAGTGTGTTCAAATATATCTGGACAGAAGGTGCACAAACAGTATTGCAGCACACATGTGAACTCAGTGAAAAATTCTGGCCACATGCAACACTGCTGGCCAGTCTCTGGAACTCCTCTCTCCACATCCCTTTATGCCTGACACTGAATTCCTGATTACTAACATCTGCAAATTATACTGGCAGTGTATCATTATTTTCTGGCAGCTACGGCCAGTGAAAGCTATGACCACTGGCAGCTAAGGCCAGTGAAAGACTTTGCTTAAGCCATGGGCAGTTTGATGTAGTGAGGTCAATGCAGTTTGTTCTGAGAATTTGCTGGGTTCTTGGCTACGACAAATGCAAATAACTTTAAAACCACTTCCAACAACAACAAAAAATCAGGCTCTAGCCAGATACCTTAAAATTTTACTGCATTTCACACATTTTTCTTATAACCATTCAGATACCAGTAAACAACACCGAAGAGTTTAAAAGCCAAACCTAACAGTACCAGTAATAAAGAAACCAAATGGTAAATTTTGTGCAAACTACAATACCTAGCTCTTCTGTGCAGCTGCTTTTTTTATGTAGCATTTTCTATCTAGTTTCGGGGCGAGAGATCAAAAACAAGTTTTGGTGTTATAATCCAGCTGCTTTCAAGATCACCAGAACAAAGGTAGCAATAAATCTACCTTATTTGGCTAAAAACTCCTGGTAATGCTTTATCATTAGGAGGACACAAAGAAGGCATTGTGCATCAGTACACATATACCTGGGTCTTCAATCATTTAAGGTGCAATGAACCCCAGCACTAACAGGTAAAACACGGAAGTCACTGTTTTAAGAACACTCAAATAAAACCTTGAATCAAAAGTTAATGCAATGAACACAGCCCTCTGTCTTGTTGGGGAGTCGAAACATTCTGAGTTACAAGGATGCTCTGCAATTTTTCTTGGTATTTTATCCCTAAACTCTAAAACTGAGTTTAAATTGATGAATACTTCTATTAACAACAAGTGTGTGCCTTATCAAATTGACTCACAAGTGCTTTTCAGGTTTTGTGTATTTTTAATTAAAACTCATAGGTTGTTTTAGGTTTTTCCATGAAAAATAAAAATTCAGCACCAAAAAAATTTAAAAGGAAAAGAAACATATTTTCCATGAAAAACAGGGGAGAAAAAAATCTGGGTGTCTGGTTTGACTCTTTACTTGTGATAAAGTAGAGCATTTTCACTCAACAGCACTGAGGAGGAGGCATTGCTGCAGTGTGAAGTTCTGTGGCTGCTAACTGCTGAGGTCATCTTCACTTTTGAGCTGAGACCACTGCTAGGGAGCAAGGAAAAGAGGAAGTTCTTAAGAATTTCTCTGACCTGAATTTTCTGTAAAAGTGATTTATGTGTCTATTGCCGCCTTTATTTGGTGAAACAAGTTTTGTACCAATGTCACAACAAAACCAGCTACATCACTGATTTCTGCTTTCAGCTGGACACTGATTATTGCAGCATAAAGAGAGATGTTGTTATATTTTTTAAGTGGTCAACAGTGCATGCTGTGTAGTATACAAGGATCTCAGTGCTGAAAAATACTCCCATAGCCCAAAGTCATGTACTTCCTATGGCAGAGAAGCCAAGAGCAGTCCATCCTAGGAAGATATCTGTGTTCCTTAGACAGTTATTTATGCACTAGTTTATTGTGGACCAAGAGTGGGATGAGCAGACAGCTGAGTCCTGAGAGACCTGCTGATGTTGGCTGAAACAGCCAGTGCTGGCTCATTTCCTCACTTCTGGTGCAGATCCAGAAGGCTTTCCACCAGGAGAGCTTGCCTGCAGCCATTCACATCACAGTTTCTGCAACAGATCCACACTTGAACTGTTCAGATGCCACAGGTTTGCCCATCTGGTGCTGTTAAACCCATGGCTGTCACTCCCACACTAAAACACAGCAATGACTTTCTCCACCCTTGACATCTTGCTGAGCTGGCTCTATCTGATAATGCAATATCTGCTTACAGCAAGGGAATATGGATTCTGGCGAAAGCACTGGAACTCTTCATGAATCTGTCTCTGCCTGTGTCTCATTATTCAGCTTTATATCACTACTGATCTCTGGATTGCATTTCTACTGATGTTCATGTCCTAACCTGTCAAAACTAGTGTCATTTGTCTGCTTCTGGTGTTGCATACTTGCCATTGGTTCCTCTGTCCTGTGGATAAACAGCCTTTTTGGGATTCAGCTGTATTAACAGAAAAGATTACAATTGCCAGTTTAGCCCTGCTGTTCTTTTTCCTTCTGTCTGACGTTATTCTCCCCAGTAGATCCCCTTACACAAGCACCGTTACAAGTACTCTGTAATTTGCATCAGTCAAAATGGTCTGGACTATAGAAGAGTTGGTATTTGCACATTTTAAAGTAACTCAATTTGTTTTAATTAAAGTATCTTCAGGATCAGGGACTGAGAGGAGGCAGTCTCCAACAAAAGAATGATGATGGTCAGCTACAAGTGAGTTATGCATGGTAGCCTAGACACAAATTTTATGCAGAATGTCGGTCCATTGTTATCTTTAAAACAAATCCTATGTGTGATTTCACGTCATCCAAAAGTTGCCCTCACGTATTCACCACAGATATCTCTCCAATGATACATTTTTTTCAGGACATATTTAATGAAAATGTTCTGATTTAGACAGTGGCTTATTCTCCGTGGAAGAATAATGCTGCATTTCCTCCAAACCGCATTGTCCGCCTTGGAATCCATTTCTGTTTGGCATGTGACTTTTTTTGGGGGGGGGCTGTATAAAGCCTGAATATGTTATTACATGGGTTGCAGCAATAAATTGATTTCAATACAGCCACCATGAACACAGGTACAATTCTATAGGAGCAATATTTGATGATCTGTTTTGCTCTGCACCATGTTTACGTAACATGAGAGGTTGGTTATCCACAACATTTTTTTAATCTCTGCTTAAAATAATTTTGGCTGCAGGACTCACTTGGCAGTATCAAGAGTTCTCTTTCTTCTTTCTGTCAGAAATTACACGAATGGCACTGTTGACTCAGAAATAAAACATAATTTGCTATCTGTATAACACAACAAAACCCCCAGTTTTCCCTTTTGGAATGTCCTTTGTATAATACTAAGCCATAAAATGTTTCTGGAACATGAATTTGTGGTACAGTTTGTATACTCTTACTCTTGGCTTCTCTCATCTTCACCAATCCAAAAATTTAGCTGTTAATCTCACAGTGCTGTTGCCACTGTCATTATGCCAAGTCTTCCTGTATCTAACCAGATTAAGGAATATTGTTAGGCAAAAAACACCATATACTTGTCGTTATTGCAGAAATTTCCGTATAATGTTATGAAGTTGTTGATTTTTCTGCAATATGACATTATGGATACATGTATATTGAATGAATAGAATTACTTTTCAGCAAGATGATACAATTCCTCAGAGTACGAGTCACTTTTAGAAAGCATCAAAAGAAATACTCCATGAGATCTTAATAATTGTTCAAGACTAATTTAGAGGTGCAAACAGCAATACAAAGGCCACTGACAGGGAGCAGTTATTTACACAGTAAGATGAGTGTGTGTGTTTATTGCTTACTCTGAAAATAACTGGTTCATTAACTTTAAATGTATCATTAACCTGATCATATTGTTAAAGTCAAATGTAAAAACAGATACCTTTTTTGTTTATATTAGCTGATGCATAGATATGTTCATGTTCACATTTAACACTCTTGAAAATGCAATGTCACTACAGATTCTGCAGAAACCAGAAGGTTTAGAGGGTGAACAATGACAGTAAAGCCTAGGACAGGAAAATAGAAACAATTTTGTTTTCCCTGCATTGGTGAATCTTAATATTTATTAAAAGTAAAATACCAATATGAGGCTTAATAAATCCTGTGAGAAGGATTTTGCCACTTTGTGATTTGTATAATTCGCTCCTATGTGAACTAATGGTAAAACTATTGAGTTAAAATGTTGGAGAAAATATTATGCATGTTAATAGATATTTAAACAGTATTTTTCTACCATTCCTCCATAACTATCAAATACCACTAAATATTTACTCTTGCTGAGGAGACACAAAGATGATAGTTGGAAAGAGCTTGCTGCGGGGATTCCTTTGAGCTCCTGTGTCATGGAATAGACCAGATGGGAGAGCCAAACGAAATCCTTGTCTTCACAGAAGGGACTTAAATCCGTTGATTATTTTTGCTAGCCTGTTCCCCAGGACTTGAGGGAGCAGAAGGTCAGTTACCTTTGGAAAGAAGCTCTTGTTCTTCCTTGTGTAATTAGCATTATGACATATTTTGCAGACAACCTTCAAATGAGTGAAATAGAACTGACTTTCCTAAGTCCAGGCTGGATTAGGACTCATAAACCTAGGAGACTTCTCAATCTACTTGCTGCTGTTGCCATTTCCAGATCCAGAAAGTACCTGGGGATGCACAAGTGTCCCAAAGATGAGCATAACAGAAGTGACTGGCCACATCTCAACACAGGGACAGCATAGCCCTTTCCAGCACCCACATAAACGCCAGCAATGTGCACACACACCTGGACACAGACAACCCAGGATTCTTCCTCTCTGTGTCTGACCAAGTCTGAAGCTAATCAGTGAAACGTGCACATACTCCCATTCCCTTGACTGGCAAAACCCCCTCAATTCATTGGCTTTAAGTCTGACATCCATGCCTGGACCTTAAGATGCTTACCCAGTCATTGTCTCAGACCTTGGGTTCTGGTCAGATGTGAGGGACCTCCTACATATTCACTAGTCCAACTTGACAGTCACTAGCGAATCATCCTCCAGCACGCATCACATGGAGAAAAGATAACAAGAAAATAGTATGGAAAATTATGGCACAAACATTTAATTTCATTTAAAATGTCAGGGTGGGCCGTTCTCTGATATGAACCCATGATAGGAGAAGGTGTCATTGGCTTCATTGACACAAGTGTTATATCAAATTAAAGAGCACCAGGTCAGAGTCACCTTGAAATTACAGTCCATGTCACAAATGTGTGAAGTTCAGTGACGACTGGTGAGTTATTCTCCTTCAAATTGTGGCTGTTAGAGTAGCTGATCACATATAACATAATACAAATAATTAAATAATTAATTTTATTAAAAATAATTTACAAGAGTTTCTCATTTTTATATGAGGTTTTTGTGTGGACATATAACTCTTGTGCATGCAGTTCCCTCTTCACCATTGTTTCAATCAAAAAATAGATTAGAATAAATGTTATACCTCAGAATGGTCTATTGTATGGTCTATCTATCTATTGTAAAGATATTCAGATTTCACAACTTGATCTCCATCACATGATTGTGAATAAGTCATTTATATAGCAGAACTATGAACAGAAAGTCCACATCAGAAAGGGATAAACAGGGTGGAAGAGATTAATGTATGTTTCTATTGCTCACAGTGATGCCCTAATCAGTTCCTTCTCATTTTTATTATTGAACAAATGTCTGTGCACTTTTATTTGTGTTATTGCCTCCATTTATGAGCATTTTTAAAGGAAAGATAGGTTTATGACATCACCATTGTCTTGAAGATGTATATAATGAGGCCAGAAACTGTTATGAAGACATATACGGCATATGTGAGAGTGGACTTTCTGGTCCTTTCACAAACTTACACAAGAAAAATCCATGTACAAATGCACTGCAAGAAATCTTGGGGATCACCATGGAAATCTTTTGTCAAGTGCTTAATTGTGCTTTTTTTATTTTATTTTTCATATTCAATGGTAACTTGTCTAAAACACTGTTAAAGTACCATACTTTGTCCCAGTATAAGAGAGCGGAATGTTTGTGTAGTACCTGATGTTGGTTGTCTTTTCCCTATCAGCTTACTAAGTGTGGATCTGTATGCCATCAACACTAGGATAAGTTTCGTGTGAGACTCTGTGTTTTCCTTTGAGCTTATGAGAGTAAATATATTTTTAATTATTTTCTTTGTGTTTCCCAGGATTCTGAATTACTGTATTGTAGTCCAAACCTGTCTTTTATGTTTGGGATACATCTCCCCTCTTTCACACTTCTTTTGGGAAGTCACATTGGTGAAGCATATAAATGTGAAGAAATGGTCTGTGAAGGTAAAAAAGAATTAATCATGACACAAAGATTAGTCCAAAGTTTGAATAAGCTCGAAGGAGGAAAGTCAGTTATGCAGCATCTGTGGATCTTTATAAACCTATGCTGTGCATAAAATGCCTGACAAAGTATCAGACACAGTGTACTGAATGTAAAAATGTGAATACAAAGCAGATGGGTCACAAACATTTAAAACTCAGATTTTTAGCTTTCCAGTCCCTACTGAGTATAATCTTCTTGTAAAGGTAAGATTTATTCCACATTAGTTATTCAAAATAGCCCAGGAAAACTCTAGAGTTAGGTTGATGAATACACAACCTCCAGTTATAGATGATGAAATCGTGAGATTAGCTTTCATTATTGAGTTCCAGTATTGAATCTTATGAACCTTCAAATCCACATGGTGCAGAACAGAAGGCAAATTTACATCAATTAATTGTTTTATGAAAGCCTGATAAAGAAGCACTGTCCTTGAACCACTTAGATTAATGAACCTAAATAAAACACGTGCATGTATCTGTGTATATAATTCCATGTTAGAGGGTGTTAATGGCTGCCATCAATCACTAATCTGGTTACAGCTGATATGTGAAACTACCTTTACTGAGTCTAAATGAGAGAACAGTCTAATGTTTCTTTTGTGTAGGCAGAACTGAAACAATAGAAGCTAGGGTTAAAAAATTAAATTAAGAAAAACATCATTGCAACATCTAGCAGCCAAGCATCTTCTCTAACCAGTTTCTCATATTTTTCTATAAAAAAGAATATAAACGAGATGGCTCACCCCAGCTATTTCAGATAAGATAGCTAAGAACTTCATTATGGAAGTATCTGTTTATCCCTATTATGTCAAAGCTGGGACTTCCAGCCACAGGTGGGATTCAGCTGCTGTAACTTAGGTAAATGTGTAAAAGCTTTCTAAGTTTAAGACACTTTTATGAATAGTTAGGTCACTTAAGTCACTGAAAAAAGGAGATTTCAACAGAGATAACAATGATATAATGAATTATGCTTCTAATGAAAATAATCTGACAATGACATATTACTACTACTTTTGCTCATGTTACTAGGGCAACCCAGGAACTGTTAGTTTTTGTCTATTATATGAGTCAATATACGTAATTTTTTGTTTTTGAAAACTGGTTTCCCTCAGTACTCCTTCTTTCTCCTTCTGTCTTCCCACTAAAACTGAGGAAGGGTCCATCAGAAGATGGCATGTTGAAGCAGCAGCTGCCTAGTAACTTTGCAGTATGTTCTACCTCCTCCCCTTCCCTTCAGTCCTACAGTACAAGGATCGTGGTTTAAATTTAGATGGTATCAGGATGTGTTTGTCCAGATCCCAGTTTTTTATTAACAGCTGTAACAACAGCTACTACAGAGAGGAGTCTACTTTAAAAATAAATTGTATATATATTTTGTGTATGTGTGCGTTTGTGTGTACATCTGTCATCTTATCATATACATGCATATGTGTACATATATAGATATATTTGTGTTTAAAAAATCTATTATTTTCTTTACAGTAAAACACAAGCAGTGTGGTGCATGAAGTCATCAGGGCACAAAAGCAGGACACTAAATTCCTGACTTTAGAGACTTCTGTCAAACTCCTGACTCCAAGATTAAGTTGTTTACACTGTTTCTCCCCTCATAGTGCTGTTTATTCTGTTTATTCATAGCATAACTCTTTGGCTTCCAAGGACTGAATCTTAAGCTTACTCTAAGTTTAGAAGTCCAAGCACCTACATCTGTGCCTGAGTCAGTCATTCTGACAGGGAGAAATAGTCAGCTCAGAGGTAGATGTCCACTTAGGAAACAGCTACACCTGGTCGTATGATCTTGAATTTAAGGAGTAGATCTTGAGCTTTAATTATTTATGAAAATAGGCAAACATGAGTTAACCGCTTTGGTAACAAACTGCCCTTCACAGATGGGCATAAAGTGCTTTAATGCTCATTTCATGTGCATTACTCCTCAGATGTTGGAAAGAAAAGATGCACCAGAGCTGAGAGGCAGCAGCAGAAGGTCAGCAAAATGTGCCCAGTGGTTTACCAATAAACAGGTGCATATTTTCTTATTTGAAACTTGATTTGTTGGGGTTCCAGTAAGGATTTGTTAATCTTTTATGACTAACATCCTAGACATTCATAGCCAAACATCAGAGACACAGTTATTCCTAAACTAGTGCCTTGAAATAACCAAGTGAGGAACAATACTGTAATAGCTTTGTTCCAGACTGATAATTTGTTGTCTAATTGATAATTTTACAGAATTTTCAACAAAATACTGTTCTATTAGTCACACTGTCCAGGAGCCAGTCCCATAATGTGTTATTAGACATATTTCTATATTTTTCTTCTCTCTTGCATTCAATGAAAGATTAGAGACTGAAAAAAACTATGAATTAATGACAATTTACTGAGGGAGTTTTTCTTATTTTTCTGTGTACCAGATAAGTTAGTATGCTACTACAAAATCTTATACAATCATCTTCTGGTAACACACTAATTTTTGACTTTCTTTTTCTATATAGATTTAAGAATTAGACTGATAGAAGTGACAGAGTTCCTCTAGGACTGCCAATATTTGCTCTTATTCTGGGTAAATTAGCGTTTTCTTGGTGTTTCCTGTATGTTTGCACGTCTTTTTTTAATTTTCAGAGGGCAATTATTCTAAGTAAAAATGCAAAAGAAGTATCAGTAGTTGTGACCTCTCTGTCATTGGCCCTTTCTGAAAAATTTCTTGAAGAAAATTCTGTCAAATGGTTTGGACTGAGGGAGGCCAGAACTTTGTAGAAGGAAATCTATCACACAGTGAACTGTGCTCAGAGCTTGTTTATTTTAAGACATGAAAAATAAATGGTTTTAATATGAAGCATACTTTTTACCTAGAGAATGACTTTGGGCATAATGGACTGCATTCAGGAATCTTCTGTTATTTCAGTCAATGTTTAATGTATTTGCTTTCGTTTTCTGCCAAAATACAGTCTTAACTTTCTGCATTTGCTTTACTTTTAATGACTATTACTTTTAGTCATAAAATAACAATTAGAAATGTAGTGCATTTCACTCCTTCTAGGTTAAACTCTAGAACTTGTATCATTTATTTGTCCATAAGAGAAAGTAAGTTTTAAACTACCAAGAAACCTACATGATGTATTGTCAAGGCATACGGTGATAGCTCAGGATAGCAAGCATTGGGCTCAGCCTTAAAAGATTCAGTGTTTGAAACAGTAACATAACTTACAAAGAATAAAAGTAATGGATAAGTAGAGAAAGCACTGGAATTGAGCTACTTTGTCTGTATAGTCCAAAATGTATCACAGAAGAGAATAAAGGGGACACCATAGTTATTTTATCACCCCAAAATCCCATCAAATAAATTAAATACTAGCCATGGGAAGGCAGAGTAGAGTGGTATATTGCCTCTGTTTAATCAGACAACTAACATGAGTTGATATTGTCACTGAAGACACAAAAGTAAGATTAAAATGTAAAATAGCTTTTTCATACAGCAATTGAGAAAACCAACAATTATTGGATATTGGGAAACTGAAATACTAACCACTTTAGAGAGGAGGCTTTGTCAAAGGGGAAAAAAAAGTAGCAAGACATTCTACAGTTATTCAGAGCAATAATTCTGGTTATTTCTCTTCAAACACCTTTTTCAATTTACTGGAATCTGATTAGTCATTCAACATAATTTTTACCAAGACTTGTAGTGATAGGACAAGAATGAATGGCATTAAATTAAAAGAGAATAGGTTTAGGTTAGGTGTTAGAAAGAAATTCTGTACTAAGATGGTGGTGAGGCACTGGAAGAAGTTGTCCAGAGAAGTTGTGAATGCCCATACTTGGAAGTGTTCAAGGCCAGGTTGGGTGGGTCTTTAAGCAACCTTCATGTTAAATAAAGTCCTCAGTATTGACTTTGGCATATGGTCTTGTTTGCACTTTGATTTGGGAAGAGACATCTCTCTAACAATCTTAATAATCGGATCTTAAAAATGGGAATGTCAAGCTTTGGTAAGTTGTTGATAATGAATTGTTTGCTTATTTTTAATATTTAAGAATGGGCAGGGTCAGCTTGGGGGTAATGGAGTCCATCCCCATCAGACCTTCATAAAAAGTCAATAAAATTCTCCTGAGACATATTTACCTCTCGTACTAGCAGCTGATGTGCAGCAAGCCTGGCATTACACCCTGCAGTAATGATGCGTTTGCTTCTCGGTAGAGTGTACACTGTGCCTGCACAGGATCCTTCACAGGGATTTCCCTGGCTGCCAGTCAGAAGTGGGCATCATGAATTCATGGTGAACAAACCCAGAGGAGCTGGAACCTTGAGCGGTGTCAGTGTGAAGTGTGTGTGTGTTTGTGTGTGCACCTCAGAATACAAATCTTATAATACAAGGTTACTATTCAGCCACTATACCCAGTCCTGCTGAGCAAATAAGGTTTTGATTGCATGTCACTGAGTGGTGCAGTTTTGTTCTTGCCACAACTCCACTGAAATTTCCTTATGGCAAGCAATGTACGAGACTAATGGCCCTTTTTTTCTGTCTTCCAACATCTAGCACCTTAATATTCTTGTCTTGTTAGTGTTATATTAATAATGAATAACCAACAAATTTCTTGCTTTGTATAATATTGTTCTCTCTGTTATATACATGCATATTCACATGCACATGCACACACAGAGAATAAAATCTATTGCAAAATTTTCTGTTGAAATCCCTATCAGCTAAAAAAAACCCCATTAGAATTGCCACAGGTAATAGGATTCAATATATCACTGACTCTGTTAATTCCTTTATGCTTAATAACATGAAATTGAAGACATATCTCTTCTATACCCCTTTCTTTTACCTCCTTAGCATCTTTGCTTGGTGCCTCTGGTGGTGCTTTTAAAACTTCTGCTTTTATTAATATTCTACACATCAGGTAAGATACATCATGTAATGTAGAAACTCAACAATGGTTTTTCTCTGCTAAAAATTTTAATAAAAGTTGCAGATATGAGGAGCAGTTACCTGAGTTTTTTGTGTTGTTATTATTGGATGTACGAAATGGTATGCTAATTTTAACGATCCAGGTAATTTCTGGGTTTCGTGGGACTAGTTTCTTTTGAGGAAGTTATTAATCTAAGTATACATAAGTATTTTTTTGTATTTCAAGAGATTCAATTCCATTATGAAACTTAATCAAGTATTGTACAATAGTATGGTCTCTTAATTTTTTATTTCCTTTTCCTTTTTTTTTTTTTTTTTTGCTAGTATCTATAATAATTTGATTTTGCCTAAAACTCTGCATTGAAATTTTGAACACTACTTGGCCTTTACTGTAGCTTTGAATATTCACCACCACCTCCTTGGTAACCATTACAGGTCAGTTATGAATTATCAGTGTGCTTGATATGCTGAAGAGGGTGGCTGTCACCATAAAATGCATGGCTACTGCAAGAACATTAAAGGGAAGTATGTCATGGGATCAAAGGTCCATCTGTGTATGATGGATGTCAGTATCCTAATTTTTGGCATTGCCCAAGAATAAATTTGCAGGTAAGCTTATAATCATAGGGGAAAGAGCCACATATCTGAAGTGAAGAGAATAAACACCTTGCTTTTGTTTTGTAATTTTTCTCATTTCTTCATACATACATAAACAAACAAACACCAAAACAAAACACAAAACCAAACCAAACCCAACAAAAAACAAACAAACAAAAAAACCCACAGGAAAAAAAACCCCAAAACCAAAAAAACAACCCCCCAAAAAACAGAAAAAAGGAAAATAAAAAGGAGGATACATTTAGAGATTGAGGTAAAAAAAAAAAAACAAACCCTTATTTTTTTCTTTCAGAATATTACATTTTTTGCTGCATTTTACTTTCTTCATTTACACAGTCACATAATGTTCACAAATATGTGGAGACTGCATTATTTTCTTCAAGTTCTGTATAAAAACTGCCTCTAGCTAAGCCTCAAGTCCTCATCTTTTATTTTTTTTATAAGCTATTTCTTTAATGCAAAGAGACCCATTTTGCAAGACTAGAAAATATTTTTGGTTTTATTTTCTCCATATTTTCTCTTTTTTCAGAAAGGAATACCAAAATACTGTGTTTCCAGATAGGTGGAGAGCTCCTTTATTTTTATCTACTCTTAAATCTGATTCTTCACAGAAATTATGTGTGAGTGTAAAGTGTTTTGGAATAGCCTAGTATCCTATGAAAATATTAACTCTACATCCAGATGAAATCTTGTTGAAACTTTCTTCTTCCTTCATGTTGTACATCTCAAATGCACATAGGCAGTTTGACATTGAAATGCCACGGCACTCCCTTGTTTAGTGAAGTCGGCAACAGAGAAAATATTATGCCAGCACTTTAAAGCCAGAAGTGCTTCCCTCTCCACTTACACATGCAGTTCAAGTTGCAGTCACATAATTGGGTCTCAAAAATTGCCTCTCTCTTTCTCGAATCCCCATGCCCAAGTTAAGAACTACTATTAAAGGTCTCACTTTCATTCCCCAATTGCTTTTCTCTCTGAAAGTTTCAGTGTGGATCCCTAGCAATTTGCTCCCTTTTATCTGTTGATTTTCAAGTGAGTTAAGTCAAAGTCAGAGAGTACAGAGCTAACCTCTTCTCAGGTTTTTCTTATGCATGAGTTTTGGGTGTCTTACAATATTTAAAAATACAATACAGAATATTATATTTAGCAAAAGGTTGTATAATCACCAATTATACAGTCTTAATTATTATTTTTCAGTCTATGTGCATATGATAGGATTCTCTCACTTGATACATTTATTGCTCACAGCACTGAAAAAACAGACAAGCTGAAGATACTTGGGGTCATAGTCTTGTTGTGTTCTTTGGACTCATCTCAGCTGCATCGCTGCTCTTTTCAGCATGTCAGTCAGGTAAACATGACTGACAACTGAGCTATGGAACAGATATATAGACAGACAGATTAACGCCTTGCCTCATAGAGACTG
The DNA here is from genome assembly GCA_036785705.1 of Acanthornis magna. NCBI lineage: Eukaryota > Metazoa > Chordata > Aves > Passeriformes > Acanthizidae > Acanthornis > Acanthornis magna. The sequence continues at coordinate 26,284,261 of JAWUZG010000090.1, read as the reverse complement.
AGCCTACAGTAGTTTTGAACGAAATCTTTTTCATCCATAGTTGTTGGCATCAATAGCTGAATTCATTGCACCTGTGTGAGTTTGCATGTGCTCTGTGGTGAAAAGACTTCATTATTTCTCAATACCACTTCACATTTCATATATGAGTGTGGAAGTCTTTTTTTTTTGTTTGTTTGTTTTGACATAACCAACCCTTTATATCTCTGAACCGAAACAAGTAGATCTCAGTGAAGGTGCTTATTCAGCACTCTGAAAATCAGGTACTGGAGAAAAATAAAAAGTCTCTAAACGTAACAATGGGTTTTATCTCTAAACAGTCATCTAGAAGTTATGCATAGTTTTCTGAGCTGCCTCTATATTCAGTGGAGAAAAATGAATGCTGCTAGACCTGAGGTTTTTTTCATTTATCTCAATGATGTCATGGCTTTGTGAACTCATAGAATCATAGAACGTTAAGGGGTGGAAATGGGCCTTAAGGATCGTCTACTCTCAACCCACCCTGCCATGGGCAGGGACACCTCCCAGCAGATCAAGTCGCACAATGCCTTATCAAATCTGGCTTTGAATACTGCCAGAGTTGGGGAGTGCACATCCTCCCTGGGAAGCCTGTTCCGGTGTCTCACTACCCTCACAGTAAAATGTTCTTCTAAAATGTCCAACCTAAATTTCCCCCCCTTTCAATTTGTACCCATTGCTTCTTGTTCTATCACTACAATTCCTGATGAAGTGTCTTTAACTGGCTTTCCTGTAGGCATCTCTGGAGGTCTCCATGCAATGTTTTCTTCTCCGGGCTGAACAGCCCCAACTTCCTAAGCCTGTCTTCATAGAGGAGGTGCTCCAGCCCTCTTCACATTTTTGTGACTCTCCTCTGGACCCACTCCAGCAGTTCCATGTTTTTATATTGGGGGCACCAGAGCTGGATGCAGCACTCCAGCTGGGGTCTCCCAAGAGCAGAGAGGCAGAATCACCCCCTTTGACCTGCTGGCCATGCTGCTTTTGATGCAGCCCAGGGTATGTTTGGCTTTCTGGGCTGCAAGCACACGTGTCAAGTTTTTCATCAACATTCACTCATCACCTCCGCTTTCTAATGCTTGCCTCCTGGACTGTGTATGCCTGAGGTGAATTTCCTTTTGCCCTATTCTATAATTTCTGAGACCTCCCTTGTTCTCATCATCTTGAACCTTTGCTTTCCAGCACTGTTGAACTCAACTACATTTTACCATGAATTGTATTGTTCCTACATCAAAGCTCTCCTCATCACTTTGGACAGCCTTTTGCAAAGGTTATCTTGGCTTGACTTTGTAAGGAGCATCTCCTCTTCCTCTTCCAGTCCTCTGTCCTCAAAGTGGGTCCCATGGTTGTGAAAGCCAAATTCCTGTCAACATCACCAGCTGTACGACCAGATTGTCAACCTGCAGGTGTTGAAATTAATATAATTTTATGACTTTGGTGTGACAGGACTTAAAATCAGCCAGGGTTTTGAGGGTAGATACATTTAGATTTTCTTTAGTCCAAAGACAGAATGATATTCAAACAGAACTTTAATATTTTATTACTAGACTGAAACTTAGAATACAGAACTCCTAATGAAGAAAACCTCAAGTTTTCTTGAAATGGTAAAATAAAACCTGCCAGAGAGATCTCCTGAGTATTGGAACTTCATTTCCTGTGCTGTTAAACTGTTAGAGAGGTCTCTAACGTGCTTTAGGCCAAGCGGAATAGGGAGGTGCCTCACCAGGGCCCTAGCAAAATTTTGATTTAGCACAAGTCAGACATCTTTCTCAACAACAACATGCATTCAGCCACCCTATTTTGGAAGATGAAGAGTATAATAGGATGTTCATGGGCCATTCCATGCCTAAGAAGAGTTTAGGGATCATTTGTTTTTTTACAGTTTAAATGTGGTAAACATGATTAGGAAAAGCAGAATAAAATGGGGGATGGGGGCGGGCATTAGAAATTACTTTTCTAGTACTGGCTGTGCCCTGGCAGGAAGGTTCTGGCTCTTAGCCCAACCACTGAAAGTCAGTTTTTTGAACCCAGAGAAACCATATTCACTTCTTCAGAATTTTTAGGAAATTATCTCCATTTTCTAGCTGACACTTCAAATCAGTTTCATAACCCATGCGCAAAATGCTAACTTTCAAATCTTTCTACATTTCTACAAAGTCTTTCAAGCCTTTTCTCCTTAGGCACGCTCATTTATTCTTACCAGCATATTTCCACCCCTTGGGATGTTAATTTGTTTTGCTGTTTGATGTTTTGTGGGTTTGTTTTGATTTTGGTTTTCCTATTTTTTGGTAGGTTCCACGTCTCTCAATGACTTAAAAGAATAATCCAAGAACGTATAAAACATATGACTCCTTTCCTTAAATAGGGCATTATGCCCAAGATAATCAGCTGGATTCTCAGCAGGGCTAATTAACTTGGGCGGAGCTCCATGGTGGGAGATGTGTTGTCTTTGGTTCCAGAGCAACAGTGTGGGTCAACAAGTGCTTTGCATAGTACTGTCCTCAGCAGGGTGGAACCCTTCAGCCTACCATTAGAAATGAGTTATAGCAACCATCTTGAAAAATTTGGATATTTTGTGTCTTCTAACCCGATTAAAATAGGTGACTTCTGCTGCATTGTCCTTTAGGCATGATATTTCCCAGTCTAATTCCATTAATCACTTAAGAAACCAGTTTGTGTGAAAGCTGAAGCATGAAATGTGCTGGCAGGGCATTGCAGCAGGTGCATAGTCACCATGCTCTATCATGTATAGCTTTGCAGAGACGAGAAGCACTAAAGACTTTGTAAAATGATTATTTGTAATCCTAGACAGGGGTAGCAGGCCAAAATTTTTCTCTCTGTTGAGGAAGAATCTTGTTAGAAACTAATCCAAATTATTGATGGGTCATTTGAGGCTCATTCCCATAACTCCAGGCCTGGATTTTCATGACAGATGGATTAGTTGATATTCTTGATAGGAGCTGTGCTCCCTGCAAATACATAGTATACATACATGGTATTTTGCCTCTCTGAAGTCTTGAACGTCTGTTTAGATGGCATTTTGCCTACTCACAAGTCAGCACAAAAGTCAAGCAATGGCAGGTTTATGTGGACAGTTGGCATTACCCTGAAAATGTCACTTTTTCCCAGGAATTCCTCCTTCTGTGCCAGTATTGCAGATTGGCACCACATGCCTCTTTACACCTAATTACATGAGTTGACACTTACATGACAGAACAGAAATGGTTGATCTGTAGAGGGAAAGAAAGGTTGAAATCTATGGTTGCCCTTGCAAATACAGGTAATATGTTTTCAGACTTGTTGGAATGTCAGTATACAGGAGGAGTCATGACCCTTTCTCGCTCTCATGTTCAAGTAATTTTCATAAAAGTTAACAATTGTCAGTGTCTCATGTTTTGGCACAGATTAATGTCTGATAAGACCAAGTCTTTCTACTAAGAAATTTGTGTTATTCATGTACTAAAGTTTTAATGGGAAAAATGGAAAGAAAAAATTGTTCTGTTTCTTGAAAAAAACAGGATAAGGAATAGTTTTCTGTTGTAAGATCCATCTGAAACAAAAAGTGAAGGTAATGTACCTAAATGTAGCACACAGATACCTCTTTTGAGATTTCTATAGTCATGCTCATTGCTTTCTTGCACTATTTTCCATCTCATCTATGTACAGTCCAAAGGAGAAAAAGGAGACGGTTTAAAAACAATTCTGTACAGAGTTACCACTATACTTATTGGTACAGTAGCAGGTCAGCAGCATTAGCATGCCCCTTTCTTCCTCTTTTACTTACTATTCTTCTTCTCTTCTCTTCTCTTCTCTTCTCTTCTCTTCTCTTCTCTTCTCTTCTCTTCTCTTCTCTTCTCTTCTCTTCTCTTCTCTTCTCTTCTCTTCTCTTCTCTTCTCTTCTCTTCTCTTCTCTTCTCTTCTCTTCTCTTCTCTTCTCTTCTCTTCCTCCAATGTTGGCAATGTCCACTACTTGCATTGAAAGATTATGGCTGAAAGACCATGCTCCAGTTAAGCTAACTAATTTTGCAGAAAAAAACCCAAAAACCCCAACCAAACATCCAACCAACCAAACAAAATGAATAGCTTTCTTTTGTACTGGTGAACAGTAGATCCAACAAGCACCCAGAGTGCAACAAGGAATGGCAGAAGAACAAGGCTCTCCATTTTGACATCAATGAGATATTAATTGTCTCAGCAGCTCGTAGAAATGCAACTTTAGGTGCTTCCCTCTAGACCAATGAAACCTTTGGCTTTTCAATTGGCAGGTAGCTAGCTTTGGGGAACTAATTAAGCATGACTGATTCTTACTCAAATTAGCAAGATGATCACTTTTTACTGGGGACATCTGCTAAACAGCTTCACAGACTCCTCATGATAAGGTCACTTTCTTCCCTCAGATCTATAAAGACAAGCAAACTCTTCCACATTCACTAGAAGAAGCCTAGAGAATGTCAGGTATTGTAATAGAAAACTTCTAAGACATAATTTTGTTGCAGTAGAGACAGTAAAGACTTAAATAGCTTGAATGTTTCTGCTTAAATAGAGTTAAAGTAGCTTGGATGTTCATACCCTCATCACTTCAGCTAATTGTGCAGTGAAGACATAGCCATACCTAATCTACTTTAAATAATAATGGCAACATTAATATAGCAATAAAATAAATAAAAGTAATAATCTTCATGATGCAGTCACTTAAAATTGCTGTCTTTCAACTTTGCTAAAGTATTTAGCCCTTTCACTCCTCACAAAGTCATTGAAGGAAAGTAAACAGGAGAGAGGAACATGTGTCTTACCTTTTCCCTTTTACTAGTTTGTGGAATGGATTTACTACACAGAAGAAAATAACAGCACCCTACAAAGTTGTAGCACAGTAAATGAATAATCTTAGTTCACAGAACCCCTCCCAAAAATTTACTGTTACTGGATATTCTTTCCAAAAGGGATGTAAATGTAAAACTGTATTTTAAGAGCAAGCATTTAATATGGGTTCCAAGCAGTCACAATATGACTTTGTCTTAGAGGTCTATTGAAAAGTCAATACAGGAGTTATAAAGAGCTTGCCTGCTACAGCTGCAATTGTTTAAGAAGGAATTACTCCTCATCCACTAAACACCTCACATATAACCCCCATATATGAAGCAATCTTCAAGACTTTAATTTATTCTATACAACTATAGGCATCAATTTGTATCCCCTAATGTTTATTTAATCTAAACTAGTAGCTCAGACTGTCTTGATAGTTGATAAAGAGATTGAAATATTTACAGACAGTGATTCAGGTGAAAAGGAGCACCTTCTAGAGGTGTTCTCTTTCTCTTTAGTATCTGCATAGGAGTCCTGTGATTTTTGGTTTTGCCCTGTAGTGGAATTAGATGGGATGTAAGTTTCTGGGTTCATTCTTAGTTCAGTTCAGTGCAAGTAAATTGAGTTTGCCTAAATGACTTGCATGGTTTCCTTAAAACAATCTGGTTTATTTGGCCTGAAATGGGCAAGCAGTAGTCATGAATCCAGTTATCACATCTCAAGTGAGGAGTGATAACTAACAGCCATGGAACTGTCATCTGCTGAATAGCTCCAGCTGTTCTGTAAGCTAGCATCTGGCTATATCCCAAATTAAAAAAAAAAAAAAAGTTTGAAAAAAAAATAAAGAAATATTCCAAGTTATTCTCTTAATCAGTTATTTTTTGGGTATTATTTTTGTTAAATGTAATATGCATAATGTAAAAAGGTGTTACTGTTCTAAGATATTCAATATTTTGTAGATAAAAGTTTAAAACGGCAAAATTAAATGTGTATGATTTTGTGTAACTGACTTGTAAAGCCTTATGTATCTTGGAGAGTGAGAATAGACTATATCTTATGCTTAAAATATTATGCTTTGCAATGTATTTCTTTGAAATAATTAATTTCAAAATAAGTTGATTAATTTCTCCAGTAATATTTTTTTTTACCTAAGGCCTCTGTATAAGTGATATAAAAAAAGAGGGAAAACCCCTCAAACAGCTAATGTTAATATTTGCTTAGATACATATGCATAAAGTTTCTGAAGATTGTTCTCTTTTGTGAGAAACGTAATTGGCAGAAAGGTGACTCTCTAAATTGAAGATTTAAAGAAATCTAAAGATTAAAAGGAAAAATGCTGTTTGGTGGGAGAAATATAGGTAATATGTCTTTCAAACTGCACAGGAGGCCCGATTAGAGAACTGTATAGGTTGGGAAAGAATGGTGTCAAAGGCACACCAATGAAATGGAAGCTGCATATCGCACTGGTTCCTGTGGCTCCTCTGTGGTACTTGCGAACTTTTAGGGAGCTCAGTGGTGTTTCTGAATAAGGCAACAAGGATGAGAAACGAGCAGTGTGTTCAGCTCTGTGTCCTCCAGCATTCATTGGTCAGCTCTGAGGCCCCCAACAGAAGAAGGCAGACTGCATAGCAGCCTTCCAGTACCTAAAAAGAGCTGATAAGAGAGCAGGAGAGGGGCTTTTTATGAGGGCATGTACTTATAAGACAAGGGAGAATGGCTTTAAACTTAAAAAGATTTAGATTAGGTATGAGGAAGTAACTCTTCATTGTGAGAGTGGTGAGACACTGGAACAGGTTGCCCAGAGAAGTTATGAATGCCTCATCCCTGAAAATGTTCAAGGTCAGTTTGAATGGACCTTTGAGCAGTCTGGTCTAGTGGAAGGTGTCCCTGCCCATGACAGGGAAGTTGGAACTAGATGAACTTTAAGGTGCCTTCCAACCCAAACCATTCTATGATGCTATGATTTAATGAAAGTATAAAAAACCCCAATTCTAAGCAAGGGAATCCCAGCTTTTAAGCAATGTTATCCTTCCTAGACACTATAGTGTTTTCAGTGGATGTCCGGCTCTGCTCTCAGAGTGTACACCTGGCTTTTTTTTTTACAAATGTCAGTTGGAAATATGTTCCTCTTGTGACCTCACACTCGACATTACAGGTGCCCCAGAAATCTAAAGTGAAGCAAGTGAGCTACTGCAAGGTCTAGAGAGGAGTGAGAGGAATCATATTTTAAGGGGCAAAGAATATTTTACAAAAAAGTCTAAAGGTGACAAAAGCTTCTGGTCCAGAATTAAAGAGTTTGCTTTGAAAAGTCTGGACACATTTTGCTAGGATTTACAATTGATCAATGGTGAGTTGAGAGAAGAGAAAAAAATATTCAAAGCTACTGAAATACCATCACCTACATATTCATTGGAAGACTTGCTGTTTCTTGGTATGATAATATATTGAAGCAATTCGTACCTAACCTTTCCCCAAAAAAGGTCATGCTCTTTAAAATCTAAAGTTGAATATACACTAAAAATATTGTACTGCTTCACTATTTTCCCCTGAGAGTTATGCCAAATCTGCATGGGAAGCTAATCTGTTTCACCTTGATAATTATATCCAATTCTGGTGGCACTCTGCATAAATGTACTGCAAAACATCACAGTGTTTTGAAGATACCCTGTACTTATACAGAAACTAATAAAAGAACATGCTTTTCTCATTTGAAGAAGAAGGGAATACTAGATCATATTCCACACACTATCAACACACTATCAAGGACCACCAATAGATTTTCCACTAGCGCTTTTGCCTTTGGAGTTCGTGATGTCAGCTTGTTTGAAAACTACCAGGGTTTAGAAGGCTGACGAGACTTCAAAATGCACTCAATTCCTTACCATATGAATAAGGTTTAGAAACATGGGAAGAAAATCTCAACCACCAGATCAAAGTCTCATGAAACAACACTGATTTTCCTCACTTTAAAATTCCTTTTCACTCTTACCAGATGTTATTTCCAGGTTTCAGGAGCAAAAGTGAATTCATCAGAGCTGTGAAGTTATCTCCACATCTTAAAATTTGTAATAGATCATTTACTACCTACTGAAACATTCCTGGGACATTCATGACTCACAAAGGCATTCCTTGGGTCTGGAACATCTGTGGGTGTCGCAAAAGTGGTTCTTCCTTTATCTACAGGTTTTAGTTTGATGTGATCACATCCCAATGCCAGAACCAAACTACTGTTTTTCTCCTGACACTTTAATGAGTTGATCAGCTAAGTATCAAATGGGTAGCTGTCTTCAATTGACTGAAGTTTTCTGTTGTCAGCATAATCATTTACTTGCCATTAGATTTAGTCTTTTTTTCAGGTTGTGATTAAGATGTTCAAATGTTATGTATATTACTTGTCTGAGCCAGCTTTCAGAGTGTGATTAATTACCTTTTTACCTTTATCTTATGTAGTGAAAAGCTGGGACTGTGGTCCAGCCTTGCATCCAGCAATATTTTTCTCAATCTTATTTTTGGGGAACAACATATTAATCAAGGTCTAAATCAGCTGCTCTGATACCTGCTTTTTTGCATAGGTCCTTTTCTCTAATACTACCTCCAAATACCTAACATATGAGCATCTTAAAGATAGTAATTATATTGGACACTATTCTACGCTTCCATTTCTAATTACTTATATATCCTCTGCAGTCATAATTGTGGCTTTTACCCAGAATTCTAGTTTTAGTCTAGGTTGAAACAGAATTCTTATATGAAAATTTCTGGCTTCAAACAATTTGGCAAGTTTATTTTTACTGTGCCTTCCCTAGACATTATGCTTGGCTGAAAGAATAATTTGTCCCATTCACATAGTAGCTATAGAAGGGTCTTTATCACTGCAAGAATCTAAATTTCCTCACACCTATTCACTAGAAATTTATAAATATTTTTCAAGATTAATTCTATTACCTTGTCATAATACAGGTTTTATAAATACATTTCCATGAAATTCTCTCTCAACACAGCATAAAAAATATAATTTAGCATGAGCAATATCCATTAATATGCAAAACTCACAGATTCCATGTGAGATGTATTTTTCTGTTTTCTATACTACCTGGCTGATGATGAGCAGTAACCTATATAATTTTTCTAGTATATGCTTTCTTCCTTTCAGCACAGCTTGTTATCCACAGACCAAAGCGTATTGATATCATGAGTTCAGTGTCACTGGGCTTTTCCAAAGTCAGTGGCCTCAAGCAATGAATACTGGGCAGTTATCTGAGTAGTCAATTGTATTAGTAACTTCCAATTTCTTTCTGGCTTTCATATGACTGAGAAATTGGCTCTTCAGCAGCCTTTGCCTCCACTTCATTTGCAAATGCCACCTGACTTAAGCTAGTATAGACGCTGAAAATGGTTGAGCCACAGCAGTATAGGACTCTATAGGCTAATTTCTTTTTATTTCCTTCTCCCCAAGAAGCTTGTTTACAGCTAGTCAGTGTATGTCTTTTTTGTGTCTCAGCATAGAAATACTATTTGGTCTTTTCCTTTAAAAACACAAGCGGACTAAGGACTGGGGAATTAGTGTTACAGTGAAGTAGGGAATGAGAATGAAAATATAATTTTGAGGACACTACTGTTTACCTTATTCCAGTAAATTCAGACTGGTAAGTTCCTTGTTAGAAGAAAACAACTCTTAGCGTCTTTCTGTTGCTTTTATATCATGTGTGGCTTGCCTGCAGGGGACAGAGTGAAATGTAACTTTATTTACTTTGTCTTAGGGAAAAACAGAGACCTGATTAAAGAGGAGTAGAAGAAGAAAAGTCTCTCTGGGCTCTGTTCTGCATCATAACATCTCAGTGGTTGTTGGAATCCCAAGCTCTTTGGGTCCCTCACGCTGTTAGTTATAAATCTTCCTCTTTAGACCCAGGAGCCCAGTTTAAAATCCAAAGAGCTTAGAAATGTTACCTTAATGTTGTTCCCTCAACAATGATGAGAGGAAAATGAACTCGCTTACCCTGTTTATTGCAAGTCATATTCTGAAGTCTTCATTTACCTCTGGCAATCATATAATTGAGCCAATTTCTGTGAACATTCATTGTTTAGCCCTACATCCAGAGCTAGTGAGAGACAGCATTTGAAATATACCAGATGCTCAACAGCCTTAAAATACTCCACTGAAAAAAGGAATCCTAGTCCATGATAAAGGTTTCGAGGTTCAGTCTAGTAATTGCAATTCAGACTGATTGAAGAACATAGGAAGGACAAAAAAGTGCAAGTTATTTCTATTTCACATAGAAAACATCTGCTTTTTATAACGAAGATAGTAGTGTGGAGGAAAATGCTCATTTTGCCCGGTTGTGATCATATTATATACCTAGGGAAAGATACTTGTGCAATGAGATGTCTGTATATTCATACTGTTATATATTGCAGCTGTCAGTATCAGTGGATGGCATAGGTCCTTCTCCAGGAACTGGAGTCTAATCTGTGGTTGTATAAAACCTCAGCTTTATTCATTAGAATTTTCTTACAGAATTGTTAATTAGAATTTCTTAACAAAGGGTGTGAAAAAAAAAGAGTTTATCTACTGAACGATTTGTTCTTTCTTGATATGTTGGCTAATGTTGTTAATGTAATTGAATGATGGAAAATATGTAATCTCAAAGAGAATTTTAATGAAGCAATAGTACAAAAAATATTTTCAAGATTGTATTTTTTAAGAAAAGATCTTCGTAGATACCCTTGATTATTTTTGGAAAAATATATTTTTCTGTTTAAGTGGCTGAATCAAAAAAGTTTCTAATATTATAAAATTTAACTTTCAATGGAAAAAACATATATAATCAATTTTAGTGCTATCTTTTAAACTTGGAAATCACCAGGGGAAAAATTGGTGCAAGCTGCTAAGACATACAGATAAAGTTTATTTCTAATTTTTCTCTTCAAAAATTTGAGATCCAGTTTGTCTACAATACAGAGGATAGAAAATATTCTATTTCTTCAAAGCTCTCCAGACTTCAAGGGGGAAAAGTGGTAGGAAACCCCAAGAAGTCATATTAAATGACAAAAATATACTAATGTGATAATCTCCACTGTTAACCTCCATGTTCATACCAATTCTGTTTCTAGGATAAGAAAATTACAGCATCGGTCTTCTGATAATGATTAGGTAACAAAATCTAGTCTGATGTTCAAAATTACTGATAACTAGCAGGATGTTTTTTATATTTTTATCCTTTAATACTTCTTTTTTATTATTTCTTTGCACATAATAAAAACTTACATGTTTCAGGAAAGTTTAATTTTAGTTTATATAACTGAGGCAGAACTGTTGACTCATCAGTGACTGTAATCATTAATTTCTGCACTAATAAGGTCAGAATGCAAGATGTCACTGCAGCAGTTTTCTTGTTCACTCATGTTAGTCATCAGCCTAGTAATGCAATAGAAAATACTGATGGATAATAATAATAATAATAATAATAATAATAATAAAAATCATTAGGTGGCTATCTCCAAAGTCAGCATTAGAATGTGAATCCTGCACTCAAGAAACCTCCTCTATAAAGGTGCTATAAATGAGTGGCTGTACACACAACGTATTACCATGAAGAACTACATAACCATGAAGTGGAATGATTGTATTTGACTTTCAGGCTCCTATACAGAATGAAGAGAACTTGCTGCAATGTTAAGGTATGAGACAAGATTTGTGACTCAGCACCCGTCCTGTTCATGAGTACAATACTTAAATCCCACTGAAATGGTTTTCTTTCACAGTATAGACTCTATCAACAGCAAATGACTGGAAATTAATTTTCTACTATCTTGCTCTTTTTTGCAGTATTTTCAATGTGTAGACATTCATGAGTCAGAATGATTTAGCCATTCAGATTGGCAGCAGTTTACATGCTATTTGCAAGGAAGCAGATGATTGTAACAAGCTGCAAAGCATCAAAGGACCATTCCCAAGTATATTACTTCCATGTCTATTTACTCTTACACATCAGGTATTTTAGTGATTATAAAGTTCCATTTCAAGAAGGCACCTGAAAGTCCCAAAATGTGTTCTGTGAAATTTTCATGAATTAGAGCTTGTGGGTAGTTTGTTGCTTAGCAAGAAACTTATATAACTACAATCTATGTCACCAATAAGCTGTTATTATAATTAGCTCCAAAATATTAATTAATTTTATCTTCATCCCGTTTTTATTTTGCTGTGAGAATATTGGCTCAGTAATATACCACTTTCAGAAGTAGAACCATTACTTATTTTCAAGAAAGACTTATGAAATATATATGCAGTAGAGAAACTAGCCTTTTCTAGGAGAAAAATTCATAATCAAATTAAATTCATTCATCATTTACAAATACTAAATGGTTACTTAATTTAAAAAATAGAAGGATAAGATGAAATCCATTTTGAATGTATGAGGTACTTTTGTTGCATTTAAACAGAGGAAGGCAGACATGGTAACAGAGAGACAGAGAACACTAACAGTGAGATTTAAAAATATATTTAGAAATTACCCATAAAAATAAAACATAGAAATTTATGTTGGTTTTTTTTTCCTCAATTTCAGTATTACTGATGTGCAGAAAATGTTACTTTTTCTTGTGCATGATAATTTTTTCTCATGGTTAAAATCCATTGCTAAGTACTTCTGTGATGGAAATAAGAACACCTGAATGGGGAACTCATGACCAAAGAAATATGTAAACTTTTAATTTCCACCTGAATTGAACTGAAACTCATGACAGCAATCATAGGCATTCTCATTCATAGAATGAGAATGTCATGTCAGTAAAGACTGAGAGTTATGTAGGAAAATGAAGTTAAAATTAAATATGTGCCTAATTTTAGCTTTGTTACATAGCACACGAAATCCAGTGGCCTGATGCCTCTATCTGAAAAAATCAGAGTATAAACCAATAACCAACACTGTTCATTCTAGGTATATTTCTAGAGAAAAAAAAAAAAAAATCCAGAGAGAGTTTTAAGGTCAGCTGAAGATGAAACAGCATAACTTCTGCAAGTGGGCCATCCAAAACTGATTCTTTTTGTGTCATTTACAGAAGGAAAATGTATCTGTTCTACACCTGGACAAGGTCATACCTGATTATGATGGATCGATGACCAATTGTTTAAGACTCAAGAAGCCATTCTTTTTCAGGACTGCAGAAGTCAGACTCAAGTTTAGCCAAAACCTTGGCAGATGAGTACGTACACAATTTAGTAAAGGACAAAAAGACCTTGATAATTTTGCAGCCTTACAAAGGTAATATTTGTGGAGTTTCTATATATATAAAAACTCCTATAAAGACAGACTTCACTAAGTATTATATGCTTTCAAAGATATATTATTTTTTATCTACTGCATGAATGTTCTATCCTTGGTATCCTATAGCAAGTGAATAATTGCTCATTAATAACAGGCTAGAAGAACAAAATGTAACTGAGAAGTCCTCTTGCTATGCAGTGTCTAAAAATTATATTTAACATAGAAATTGTTCTACTGGCAGCTAAAAAGAGACATTATCTCTAAGTGCCTGAAAGCTCTAATCGTGACAGGACACCAGGTGAGTCCTGTACAAGCTGGAAAAAGAGATGGAGATGGACCCTGACAACAAAACTTCAAGTATAAATTTAAGGTGAGAAGCAGAAACAACAAATCTTAAGGGAAAAAAAAAAAAAAGAGTCAATAAATGTTCTTGTGAAGGGTCATAAGAAAGAGGTCTTGATACAGCAGGAATATATCTTACTTATTGTTAGTCACAAGACTATATCCTTTCTATCAAAAGATATGAACCAGCACAGAAACTGCTCTGGATTAAGGAAAGCTTCATGTAAATAGACCTAAATCATCCTTAAATATACTAGTTAGAGGAATAAGTAAAAGATATGATTCAGAAAACTGAAATATACGATGTTAAAACACATATGTGGGCTAAAGAACTTATAATTAGCATCAACTCTTATTTAAGCTTTAGCTATTTTAGCTATTTTAGGACAGCATAAGCTAAAGCTAGTAGAAAACTTATATGAATGAAACAGCATAGTGACACCATTGCAATGTACTGATGTTGTTTTAATGGTAGCAACATAAACCAGGGGAACCCAGATGAATCACCAGCTGAAATTACTGAAAATAAGCTTAAAAACAGAAGATGTATAAAGCTAAATAATTTGAAATTACTCTGAACTTAACAAGAATGAGGATAAGAGAATTTTCAAATAACAAAGCACAAAGTTAGACTTTCATTATAACAAAAATCTCTACTCATTATTATTACTCATGTCTTCCACAAACTTACCAGGATAGAGTTGTCTATAATGATAATTTGCAGTTTTTGTTTGTTTTTTTTTTCTTTTTGTCTGTTTTTCAGGCTATAAATATTTCATTTCAGTTTGGAACAAACACCAATGTTGATATCTTCTAAAAAGGATGTTTTTGGACTCTCATTACTCAGATTTCTCAATCTAATTTCAGAATTTAATATATGTTAGAGCTACTTTTCCATATTGGGAACTAAATTAGAAGCTAAACTAAGGTGTAGAAATTAAAAGAAATTTTTCAATTAGTAATATAGATTGAAAATAGAAAATGGACAATTAACTTGATGGAGGACAACAGCACTTGTAAAGTTATGGAAAATTTATGTTTGAAACAACATTCGGCAGAAAACTCAGCACAGTGGTGAAAACTGTTAGCAAGTGAAGACAGCTACAATTGTCAAAAGTTTGGAGTTTGTAACTGATATAATTTTTTAACCAACATATGGTTTATTTATCTGTTTTTGGGGCAGAAGTTGTATTCAGATCAGTTCTGATCTGGGAGTCCTGTTATTCTTGTGTTGTTGAAAAGTTAGGTACTGCAATTTCCAATGAGATGCTAGCTGGGTGGTTTTTTTCTTATATAAATCTTAGTCATATGTGAACATAAAAGAGAAAGTGGGTAGACTTTACATGTGGAAAAGATTGGCAATTCATATACCTCCCATATACTTACGCAATTAATTTCACCATATAAAAATTCAACACAGAAGCAACCATGGGGTTTGCTTTTTACAACACAAAATCTGTTTCTGCTAAGATATTTTCAATTAAAAATATAATCCTTAAGACTCATGCATCTATGACATATAAAACTAATTGAAACTGTGAGATTCAGGCAGGTAAGGTCTCAAAAGAAGCATAAACTAAACCAAAGAAATAAGCACATCTGTTCTCCTTCACTGATATAAAAACAGTAATCTTAATTTATAGGGTATTTTTCTAACAGAGATAATTCCCTGTTAAATTCCAGACATTTGTTCTAGACATAGTTGCTATCAACAGAAGGGAAAGAAGGAGAGGAAGAAAGTGGGTTTAATTAGCATCATCTAGACTTTTTGTAGTAGTCTCCATTGAGAAGGTTTTTGTCTGCCCCAACTAGTTTAGATCAGAACTTCTGATGGTATAACTAGGTTTTCCTTTATTAATTCCTCATTACACAAAAATAAAATTACAGAAAAATGTACATAATAGAGGAAGATGCTGAACGTTTTTTTAGGCTCATTCCAGACCCATTTTTATACACCAATTGTAGGGATTCATGAGCAATAATGATTAATAAGTTGGATAACCATATTTCTACTTCATATCATCATAACTGTAGAAAGGTTAAATTTTATATAATGAAGACTTTTTGTAGAAGTTCATGTTTTTACTCTGGATGTAAATTTCTCTCTTATCTCACAGGTGGGATTTACTTCACATAACTTGCCATCTAGTGTGTCAATATCCACCCTGGAGGAAGTCATTGAAGTTACTTTTGGAATTGCCACAGAGAAACAGATTCCTCTAATACAATTCATTCCTTCCTGAGACAGAAAATGTGCCTCTTTCTCTTCATTAGAGGTCTTCAGGTAGCTAATATAGATGCAGAATATGTGAAAATGCCATATACTTTTCATATACTTTGCATATACTTTTCTATCTGAACATGCTTGGGCTACAGTGGAAGATTGTGTTTCTTGCAGCCTATGCAGGGTAGCTGAAATCCTGAATATATTGCTGACAGACGGGAAACAAAACAGCTGTACTAAAAATTGTATTTTTTTCTCTGACAGAAATGTGACACTGTGTTTGATTCATTGATTTAATATTGAGGAAATAATTTAAATGTTCAGATAATATTTAAAACATTGTAATAAATGTCAGTTTTGCATCTTAAAATTAGAGTATTTCCTTGGTGCTAGTGACCCTAAGAACTTTAATGATTGTGTGAGAATCAGGGACCTGGTTCTGTGTAGACATATATTTGTATTTGTATATATCAACTTTTAATAGTCTTATTTACTCAATGCTATTTAAAGAACCTGATAATAAACAGCATAAATAAACAGTAAATATTTCCAAGCAGGAGAGAAAGAAGGAGGAAAAATAAAATGTTTATAAAATGTTTTAAGTCAGATGAAATACATTCTTGCAGGCCTGAGTGCATTTCCATCATGGTATTTATTTATTTGAAGGTTAATGCATAAAAATATAAAGCGAAAAAGCTTTAGGCATCCCAAGTATGCTTAAACAAAACAAACCAAAACAAACAGTACAGCTTACAGTAAGTTTAATATATGAGGTGAAAGTGTTGTGAAATACAGGAATCAAATTCTCCTTGCTCGGGGCAATGCTTTTCCATTGGCTTATATGGGCACTAGTTGGAATCTAGCTTAGAGTGAGGAGCATGCCTAAGAAAGTCATCTTTAAAGTTATTTTATGAAATACTGTCAGTTTTCTGCTTTAAAGGTTACTGATGAAGTATTATTTTCCATTATGATGAAACATGATGCTTGCCTGTATTATGACTTTTCCAACTTTATTGCATAGATCCAGAATGATCTGAACATTTGTATATAACTCAGTCATATTAAAAAAAAACTTGCTGAGGAAATTTGCAACTGCTCACTGTAATTTTTTTTCTTTTTTTTTTTTTCTTTCATGGGAAAAAGTCAACATTGCTGAAATAGGACTAACATAGCACATATATTTTTTACTACTACTTCTGCATACAGTAGTCTACAAACATATTTATTCCAAAATTTGGCTCTGGAAGTGCAAATATTTCTGAAAAAAATTAACAAAACCTAAAATCTGGTTATATCATTCAGTATTTTCATTTAAAAACGTATTTCTTCCCATAGACCAACATTTCCTTTGAGCGACTTTTTCTTTCTCTGCTTCCTCTTGCTGTGATGAACGTGTTCAGCTAACCTATTACCTATTTACTTATGCACTGCCTCTTTGTAAGACTGCCCTGATGCTGTTACAGCAAGAAGGCTTGAAAATAATTAATTGCAAACATCAGAGCAGATGAACTAAAATATCTAATTAAGTCTCTGAAATATCAAAGAATATGTGTCTGGGTGTCCTAGGAGGTTGATTCAGAGGTTAATAATCAACTTAACAGTGCCAGCGATGGTTTTTCAATACTGAAGCCAACTGACTTACTTTGGTTGGAAATGCCAAACTTTTGAAATCTCTATTTGCTTCCAAAACAGACAACGTGACAGGGAGGTGGAATAGTCACATCCTTTTCTGTGCAAACCATCCAGTCATCCTGTGAATAATTTGGGAGGAGATGAAGTGGCCTAATCCAAAACAATACTGGGCACTGATCTAACCCACAAATGGTAGAGATGATCAGCTATCTCTACATCAGGACTATCGGTTACTTAATTTTCTAAGAAATGTCTGCTCATAGAAGCCCAACCTGTTTCATTAATGGAGATGACAGTGCCACTGGAGGAATCCAAAATTTTAAAAAAATCTGAAAATGTTGTTACATTTGCTACTGGCTATGCAAAAAGCTCTAGTGATTCAGTGCTTCCACACATTGCTGCTGATAGGCAAAATATAAGGAGATGTGTATATGCATGTTGCTTGGTTTTGTGTTTACAGAGTGTAAAACACTTATGCTGGGGCAAAATAGTCCTGTTGTCCACCTTGCAGTGGGGCAAGTGTAAGGCAGAATGAAAGATTTATGAGCTCAGAGACAGAAAGCATAGTCAAGAGGAAAGCAAATTTGGTAGTTGTTGGGAAAGATTAAGATTAGACATGGTGGATTTTGGTGGAGGGGTTTTTTTCCTTTTGGTTTTGAGGTTTTGGATTTTTTTTTTTTTTTGTTTTTTTTAACTGATCAGCTTTCTGTAAAAAGAAGAAACAATTTAGATGAAATTTTAGCATCTACAAAAATGTGTCAGTTTCAACAAAACTTTTTGACAGAACTTCAGTGCAGAAAGAGTCTAAATATTTTGCATTGGGAAAATGAAATATTTTGATAGTGATGTTTTTGTTTTTAAAGTGAAAGGAAAATAGTAACAGAAGAAATATATGTATGCACTTGACATAAAAGCAAAGAATGTGTGAGCAAATATGAATTTCGTTTTGCATTTGAGAAAAAATGATGAAATTATGGGGGGAGCTAAAAAGGAAGAGAATAAATTATAAAAGAAAGATGTGATAAGAGAGTAAAGTAGAGGACATGAACATTGATGCCCACAGACTATTTTAGGCCTTAATTGTAAGGGGGCATCAATCAGATTTTCCCATGTATATAAAAATAGGTACGTAAAAAGTCCCTGTAGATTATTTTTTTATGCTTATTGGGTTGAATTTTCAATGCAGCTAAGTGTTAGAGTGGTTGGGCATCATTGGTAGCCACCTGAATGAATGTTTCTTAGCACCGAACTACAAGTACCTAACTGAATATTTGACTTTTCTTAGATATACTTGACAAGAACTGAGCACATGGGCTCCTAAACCCCTTAAAATTGATATGTTTGTATTTAATAAACTTGAAAATTTGTCCTATGGCATTCTTTATATAAGATTCACCATTTGTAACTGCATATTACAGCATTCTAAGTGATTTTGCCTTTTGGTGGCATCTTGCTGATTTTCAAGTAAACAGGTATATGCTGGTTTCTCTTCTCTGTAGATGAGCTTTAATCACTGCTCAAATTCAATCACAGCAAACAGAAGCCATTCTGTGGAGAGGCAGCCAATGACTCCTTGTATAAATCCCACTTCTGGGGATTATCATTGTGAAACATCACTCTTACACACTTATCTCTTGTGGAGAACACCCAGAATGTTAAAACTATTCTTTTCACCCCATGGTCATCTGTTGAAACCCACACACTTCTTCCAGGATGAAGAGTGTCTCATCTTTATGACATTCATACCCTTTAGACCATGGCTACACAAATATCAGACTTGCAAATATATTAGAGAAGCAAAAGGTATGAGTAAAGAAGAAATGATAGCAAGTGGTAGCAAGTGAAGTCTCTCTGTCTCTCTGTCTGTCTGCCTGTCTCTCTGTCTGTCTGTCTTTGTCTCTGTATATATGTTTGTATATATGCAATTATGATATAAAATATTTCCATATATATATGTATATTTATATACATATATATATATTATTAAAGACATAGAATATGAACTTTTTCATTGCTATATCAGACCTTAAACCATTTGATCATTGCACTGGCAGATATTAAAGTCCATTTACACAAAGCCATTCATCCAGAGATATTTTTTGTGTTGAATTAGGAATTTGTGTCTGAATTCCAGTTGAATTACAAAGATGTTATTTTGAGGTTATGGAGCAAGATTCTGCTCTTTGCTCTAATATTTACACGTAAGTCTTCAGTCTTTATTGAAGTGCTTTGGTTTATTTAAATATGTGACTGGTACTTGATATCTAAGGCAATAAAATATTTTTATAATCCCATTGTTTTTGTGTTTTAGAGTTAACTTCATATCTGGTCTTCATTCACTTTCTTTTAAATTACGTAATTTTTAATTTATCTGTGTTTAAAATATCTGATTGCCTTCTTTTTAAAACATATTATGTAGATGAAATCTAGAAACAAAAGTTCAGTAAAGTTAAATGTTGAAGTTCATATCCTGGGAGTAAAGACATCACTGAAGAATTAGTTGCCTTGTTTCTCTTTCATTTGGAAAGTCTAATGAAAAGTAAATATGGTAGAAAGAGCTGATGAATATCAGCATAGGGAGGCTAAAAATCTGCTGGAGGAATATGCAGAGCTCTTTCCGTAAATTCATGCGATTTGGAAGTCCAGTGCAAGTTTCTGAACAGGTACCTTAGCCACTCCTTTCTTGCAGCAGGAGTCTTAATAATAGATTTTGCTCTGTTTCTGGTTGACAACACTTTTTTCCAGTCGCTCAGAGCGGTCTCAGCAGTGTAATCACCTTAGGCTGAAACTGTTTCAAATATTACAAACTTAGAGTTGAGTAACTTCTGTTTGTGGTTTGTTTTAGAGATCTCTTCTCTAACCGTTGCAGGAGGGGATTAATTTGTAAGACAGCTTTTTTTTTCTTCTCTTTCACTAGTGGAAGCCTAAGATTAAGTCACTTATAAAACCCTTTTTTGAAGGCAGTGGATGTCCTGGAAATATCACTATTCTATTATGTGAAAATAGAATCCAAACATGACACAGTGGGTAAGCCTGTAAACTGATCTTTTGATGCATAACTAATACACAGAGAAAAACCAGGTGGTGCTCTTATGAGTACAGCATAATAATGAGCTCATTACAAGGATCTTCAGTTTTGATGTCAGCACTCTAAAGATACTGATCAATAATAAAGGCTTATTTTGTAGGAGTTCAAATATGATATTCAAATATGAATAATGGTGCAGATGTTTCTGAAATATCTCAGGGTTTCCACCAGTCAGTTTTTAATTGTCTCACTAATCTTTACTCTTTTAAAAGTTAAGCATCTGGTCTACAGACTATTTAGTGAAAATGTCACTTCCCCTGACACTGATTTTAGGATGGGACAAGAAACCTTTTTACCATATTTACTTAATTCCTTTGATCATAGAAGAAACCTTGACACATGTTTTGTCGAAATTCAGATTAAATGAAAATAATTGTCTTTCTAGGTAATTTATCAAAGAAAAAGTCACGTGAATTTGCTCACTAATTGTTTGCATGATGAATTTTCAGAAAGTATATGCCCACTTATATGCATATAATGAGGTCATGTGGCTGGAAGCTGAAGCTAGATGTATTCAAAATGGAATATGACTGTTAAATATGACTGTTGAAAATCTCAGTTAAACTAGTGATAAGTTTGTTCCATTGCCATTCATTATTTCTGCATTAAGCTCAGCTGCCTGAAGCATTCCTATGTGGTCGTTTAGGCAAATGAGAAGTACAGACTGAATGGAAAGATCACATATAAAAATCTATTACCTTTTTTTACATGGGAGGTTTGATGACACTATATGTATAGTTAATTCTAGTCCTAAGAGTACATAAACTGATTTGTAAAACAGGTTTTTCTTTTAGACAAGAAAAATTACAATCAAATTGTCATAGTGATATGGTTTATATCCAAATTTTTCTGGCCCTTCACAGTGCTTGTAGTCCTCATATCCTTTACTAAACCATTTTAATCTACAGAAAGTGTTTGTTCCGCTCTATAGACATATTACTTGAAACTGATCAATTTAAATTAATTTATTTTACAAAAATAAAAGGTAGTCCATGAGACTGAATAGTGATTTCAATCAATATTCAATATTTAAGGTCCTTTCATATTAGATATATATATATGTATATATATGTGTGTGTATATATATATATACACACATATATAGATACATGTATATAAAAGACAATGCAAAGTATAATGCAGCATTATAATAACCCAGGCAGTGAGGAAAAGATTGGCTACACTTGGTCTAAAGGGGTTTTTTTAATATATATATTTATTATCTGATTGTGCATTTTGGATGTTTCTTCTAGAGCATTAACAGGTTGGGGATTTGGCCACAATCTCCTTTAATCTAGAGGCATAGAAAGGTCTTTGAAGAGAGGCCTTTGAAAGCTTGATCCACAAATTTGCTGGTGACCTTCACACCAGGTAAATCAAGTGCAAAAAGAGGGGAGGGGAGGGGAGGGGAGGGGAGGGGAGGGGAGGGGAGGGGAGGGGAGGGGAGGGGAGGGGAGGGGAGGGGAGGGGAGGGGAGGGGAGGGGAGGGGAGGGGAGAGCTAAGATATCTGGCCTTCAACACATAAATTTTTCTGTTCTAAGTAACTCTGCTGGAAAGATTCAAAGTTATTGAATTTCAAATTGTAGTTTAATTCATTACTCTCATTGAGACCATCGAAAGGAAAATCATAAATCAAAGCCATGATGATCTTTCTGATAGAAATGTTCTGGTTCTCTGACATCAGTCATAACTGTTAAATGACTCTCAGATTTTTGCTTCTCTTTCTCATAGCAATATTAACCATAAAGATTGAAATAAAACTGACCCCAATTGGAATATTAGTATTTGATTTTTTTCATTAATAGAATTTATAAAACTTGGAAATGCCTTCAAAGTTAGAGCCTGTCATTAGTTTGCAAGGAATATAAGTAAAACTAAAAGAATCTTCTCATTCATAAAATTTTGTTTCAGTTCTGCTAGGGAAAGGAACATCCATTGTAGGTTTATGCAAAATACAAGATGTGATATTGTAACACCAGTGAGATAAGAAATCAAAAAACTCTCATGAAATTCAAAGAACCTACCATTTCAGCTAAAAATTATATAAGCTTTCCAGGTAATCCTAAGAATTTCCAGACTTCTGTACAATTTTTGCTTTATCATTCTTATGCCCTTTATTTGGAGTTGGACCATCCTTTATAGGATCCAGCAGCAGCTTTGAAAATATTATGAATACAAGATTATTTTCTATGTATGCCATTTGAACATTCTAGAGGATTGTATCCAATGTTAATAGATTACTCATGTCTATTTACACCTAATAAAAAAATCACTCTCATTTCATGTAAAATTTCCTCTGTAACATCAAATAACTAGGTGAAAAATTTTGCCAAAAAATGTTTCACATATGCAGAAACAAGATTTTTTTTTGAAAAGGTCTTTTCCCTTTCAATTCTATTATAAAAGAGAGAAAACATTGCACATAGTAATAATTGACTCTTTGAACATTCATCATATAAAGAGAGATCTAAACTATGTAATCCCCTTTTTGGACAGAAAAAGATTATCTATTAGGAATGTATGTCTTTCCAGATTATTTACATAATCTTGGATATAAGATACTTATTTTCATTAAAACTGGCAAAATTGATAAGGTTATCATTTAAAGATCTCAATACATTATATATCCCAAATACCTTTTTTATATTTATCTGTATTATTTTATATTTTTTTTAAGGAACTGTCATTATCATTTAATCATTATAGTTTAAAACAGAAAACCCAAAGTAGCAGCTCCTAAGCGCAGTTCCACATAGCACATACAAAATTTTCTTTTGCAGAGGTGGAAAATTTACCACACACATTGTTTGGAGCTCATGTAATCAAATACAGACAGTGGATGCTGAGCTGGTCATCCCAAGATCCTTTTACAACCAGTGGAAAGAGGCACTTTAAGGGATTCTACTGGACAACTTGGCTTTCTATCAGTACAAAAGTAGGATTGCTAATTCATCTATTTTCCCATTTATCTTCTAAACAACTAATAACTTGGACTAGAAATATTTGGGTTTTTTATGTGAAGATAAATCTGTGGTATAGACTCTGTGACCTTACTTTTTGAATAAGTGCAAGAGAGGATTTTTCATTCTCTAAAGATATATTAGCTCTTAAAAATACTTAATTTTGCATTTTATGTTTTATTGAGAATCAGTTGAAGTTAATTGTAAACATTGAAACAAATAGTAAGAACACCAGTCAACTTTCTTATGCCTAGGGCTTACAATTATTTAAGTGCCTGAGTAAAGCTATAGGTTATGAGATATCAGCATTTGAATTTGATTATTCTGGCCTTACAGTTTTATCATTGTTGCTAAATAATTTCTTAAAAGCACATAATATGATTATTAAGTAGTTCAGGTCTCATAAATATGAGTATTCCACCTTTTATTGAAGTGATCATTTGGGATTTACAGCATTTGTTTTGAATTTTCAGAAGCCATTCACATATAGAATTAATTTTTGCTTGCCATTAACATAAAGAGTTGTTTGCAGGCTTCCTACCATAGGACTAAGAAGACAAGGCTAGCTGTGACCTTGGACTTGTCAGCAGCAGCAAAATGTTTCTTTCTGAGCCTGCTGGTGCATGCATACACAGAAGGCTGTGGGATTGCTGTTGAAACATGTCCGTGGCTCCCTGATGTGCTTGGAGCACTGTAGGTGCAATAGTTGTATATATTTTCTTTTCTGAGGAGATTACAATGTATAGCAAGCCCTAGATACCTCAACAAAAATTTGAAGAGGCAAATTGAAGTGCAGTAAATGAAGGTGATCAGAATATTTTCTAAAACGGCATACAAACTCAAGCTGTAATATCCATGCATCCATAGAAACAATGTCCAACTTCTGAATTCTCTTAACTGTTAATAGAGGTTGTGAGAGCATTAGGAAGGAGTATGATGCATGTTTGTGTTATCTTGTTCTTCCTTTGGTATCTGCTGATGACTGTGGTTGAAAAGGGGAGGCATATGATATGCAGTTGTTCTTAAAGTTTTAAGTGGTTGTTGTAATTGGTAACCAAAAGAAAAAGACCAGATAGTCTAAATTTTGAAATAGAAAACAAGAGATGTTATTCAGTCCTTTTAACCTTGCCCATACATTTAGCATGCCAAACAATCCCCCTCAAAATATTAAAAATCCTGAAAAATTGTTATTGACTAAACTGTTAAGTAGAAAATATTTACTATTCTAGGACTCTCTGAAATTAAGACCTGTCATATGCTAGTTACATATCGGACTGCATGTAATCCCAGACACCTGCACTGAGGCAGGTGAACAGCTCAGAAAACAGTATTTGTTCTCTGCCTTGAACATGACATTAAATAATGAAACTTGCAACACAGAGGAAGAATAGAGCTAACACTGTGCTGATGTAAGGGACTTGAGAAATAAAAGATGTATTCCTTTAGGTGCATGAACATTTTGTTTTGTTTTGTTTTATTGTTTTAAACCTTACACTGTAATACAATGGCAGATGTGTGGTAACTTGGCAATAACAATTATTAGCAAGAGTAAGGAAAAACTAACAATGCAGACAGTGTTCTTGGGTATGTAGAAGTGTGGACAAATGATCTCTCATTATAAAAGCAGGAGAGCATAACAGCCTACACTTTCCAATCTTGAGGCTAGCCTGAAACTTACTGCTAAAAAAAATAGATATTGTTGAAAAAGAAAATTCCAGCCCATTATCAGATCTAAGATTGAACATTTTCTTGATATTGAACCGGAGAAGTATCCTAAAAGGTAGGAGAAGTGTTCAGGTCAGCCTAGCTCTTACTATTTCTTCGAAAGAAAATAGTCTCATTTCGGGAGAAATTCTTGGAAACAATTCTGGAAAAAAAGAAAGCAAGATTAGAGAAAAAATCTCATCTCTTGCAGAAGCCTGTAAGAGTGAAGGACTCTGCCCTGGAGCATGGATGACAAGGAAAAGAACTTTGATTAAAAAGGATGCTCTGTCTTATTACATGGACAATGATTTTGACCTAAAGATTTGATTGTTGTTTGATATCATTAAAAAGTTGATGTTCTTCTGTTTGTTTTATGGCTTATATTTAATATGCCACTTAATGGACCTGCTGATTATACCTGTATGGAACACATGAGGTTATTTTATGTGTACTGAAGTGCATTATGGCCACTTACTAGCACTTAGCAGTATTAGCTGCCTCAATATTACTAATATTGACCTTTAGCTTCATGTTGTGAAGAACTGAGGAATTGCCAAGACTCATTTTTTTTTCCTCACAAAATAGAGAACAATCTGTTTCAATTGTTGCGCTTCCAAGTGCAAATTTAGCTTCAGTGTCCTCTGTTACCCCTGAAGTTCACACACTGCAAAAAGCATGTGCTTGCAGATACAGTTCAAAAGGATATTTTTAATTAACTCTTCCAAGGTGTATATTTGGTTGTTGTTTTAATTCCCCCCTGTGCTCTACTCGCCAGAAAAAATGGGTTGCTTACTAAAATTAGTAGTAGTATAAGTAGTATTAGTATAAAATAACTCTTATCTGTGCCTCCTGAGACTTCAAGGCCAGC
This sequence comes from Acanthornis magna, assembly GCA_036785705.1. Taxonomy (NCBI): domain Eukaryota; kingdom Metazoa; phylum Chordata; class Aves; order Passeriformes; family Acanthizidae; genus Acanthornis; species Acanthornis magna. The sequence continues at coordinate 26,258,363 of JAWUZG010000090.1, read as the reverse complement.
CTGGTGATGGATTCTTTGGCTTAGATCACAATCTAAAACATTTGGAGTTGGACCATTCATATGCAAATCCCTAAAGTTATTCTGGAGGAATGTCCTTGCAAAGAGTGGCAGCATTTGGATTTCGCAAAGTTCTTTGCCCTGGCTTAATTCTCTTTTTCTCTCTCTTTAAAAAGCAGTGTAAAGTATCAACAGTACAAACCACTGCAGGTTATCTGTTCTAGAATTGAGATACTATAGCATAAAAGACTGTACAGTGTATTACGCCAAAGAAAGGATACTGGGGATGAGAAGCCTGTCCTTTTGCTTGGCATCACTCTTACAAAGTATATTTTTACTGTAAAAGCTGATTGAAATTTCATTATTTCTTTTCTCACACTACACTATCCTGTTTTATTACAGCCTATCTTTTTAGATGGGTATGGATTTTACTCAAATGACTGCCCATAGTCATCCGTTGCCATTTTAGATATTTATTCTTGATGTCTTGTTCTAGTATTGTACGGGATAGAGTTATTTTATTCATAGTAGTTTCTATGGTGCTATGATCAGGATTTGTAATGAAAACAGTGTTGATAGCACAGGGATGTTTTAGCTACTGCTGAACAGTTCTTACACAATGTCAATTTCTTGTTTATCACATTTCCACCAGCAAGGGGGATGGCAATACACAAGGAGCTGTGGGGGGTCACAGCCAGGACAGCTGACCTCAGCTGACCAAAGGGTTATCCCATACCATACAGCATCATGCTTAGTAAATAAAACTGGGAGAAGAAGGAAGGGCAGATGTTGGGAGTGATGACCTTTGTCTTTCCAACTCACCATTACATGTCATGGAGCCCTGTTTTCCTGGGAATGACTGAATGCCTGCCTGCCCACGGGAAGTGGTGAATGAATTCCTTGTTTTGCTTCGCTTGTGTACAATTGCCTTACCTATTAAAATGTTTTTATCTCAATCAATGAGTTTCCCAGCCTTTACCTTTCTGATTTTCTCCTCCATCCCACAGTAGAGGGTGAGCAAGCAGCCATGTGGGAGTGAGCTGCAACTCCAGAGCTAAGTCACAGACACATGCAGGGGACACACTCTCTTTTGTAGTGGCACCTAATGCTTGTAGTAGCATGTGGATGCTAAACAGGGCAGATTTGGGCATTTCAAGTGGAACTTCCAGTTGTGGGAAACTGAATACCCTATGCCCTTGACCTGTGTTCAGAGAAATTAAAAATTCTGGCTTGCTTTAGTCTGACCATTCTATATTTTCAGATGCTTCACAGAAGGCTTCATGTGAATAAAAAAACAAATAAATAAAAAAATCCTGTAACGAATGATGAAAGGAAAAAACCAAACTGAAACAACAAAATAACAAGAAACAATCCCACAGTAATTCCACATGATTATCTGGTTGGACATTCACACTGTGGATTCTTTAAGGAGTGACTCATCTGTGTATCATTTGTGTTAGACATGGGTTCTCAGAGAAAAATAATTGGTTTTGATATTAAGAAAAGTAACACATATATCATCAAAAGGCTCTTCAAGTCGTGTCTTCAAATTGAGTTTAGTTACAATAAAATCCTGTGTTGGGGGTGGGGAGGAAGGGGAAGGAGGAGTTGGTCATGCTTATATGCACCCAATTTGCAAATGTACACTTCTAATTGGTTTTGCACAGCTCCTGGGTTAGGCAAAGGTCTTAGATAGCAGGATACTCATTAAACTGTTATTTGACATTGCTTCCTCTGAAGAAAATAAGGAGGGGGCAAATCAAAATTGTAACCTTTGTTAGTAAATAGCAATGAACTTTCTGGGAAACAGCTTTTAAAATAATTGGTACAGTATGTTGATGTTTAGAAGAGAAAGGAAGTAAAAAACTCCTAGAAAAAAATGTTAAATGCTGAAAAACATATTCTTTTTCTTTTTTTTTGTGGATGCTCTTGGACGCTGAGAATGCTAATAACTAGTAAATTTGCATTTGTCTAGTAATTTTTCATCAGTACATTTTTATTTTGTCAAGAGAAGTCCAGGGAGACATACAGAACAAAAATCTACTACATACCAGCAAGACTTGGGATTTATGTTTGCTTCTTTTTAGGTAAGAATTATTTCTGTAGGAATGTTGTTAGACTTTAAAACCTTTACAGGCATCACCTTTTCACTTATGTCTGTGGACTTAGAGCAAAAATATCTCTGCTGGTTTTAGTTTGGTAGGCTCCATTATTTGACACTAATGGGCCATGAAGCAAAGGGTCACCCAAATATATTTATTCATATTCTCTTGGCCTACTCACCCTGAAGGAACCCCACTGCATTATCAGCAAAAACACCAGAGAATCACAGGTCAGAGATGTTACACTTCTCCTCCTATTCATTCTTCCTACATGCAGAGTATTCTAAACCAGATTTATGCTGTTTGAACTATCAGATTTAAATGTAATTCCATGATTCTGTAGTCAGTATCTAAAGGAAAAACATATCTAGAACACCGTCATAACTTATGCTCCTTGTTGTTGTAAAGCAACAAGTGCTAAGCTGCAACTGAGCTGCCTGAACTTACAAAGAAAAAAAATGGCAGCCAAGCATACTCAATGTTTCAGAATATCAAAACATGCCTCCATCCTTCCTTTGGTTCACATTTATTCTTTCAATTTGTAGCAGTCTTCCTTTAAAATAACATCAGAAATAGTTATGCATACCAAAGAATGAAATATTAAGTAAAGGACCCTCTTAGTTGTACATTGCTTTAATCCTGAGGCTGCAGATTTTCATTTATGTTCCATATGTGTTAATACACATATGTTAATACAAAATTAGTCTAATCTAAGTTCATCCATCATAAACTTTCTTTAGGTGCTCTCCTGCAGTTCAAGATCTAGGATATTACCTATTGACAAAATTTCTTTATCAGAAGTGAAGTTGTTCATGAAATTTTGCATGGGAAAGCATATAAATATAAAATTAACTACCATTTTAGCTCTGTTACTGGAGTGCTAAGACTTCAGCAGGTGCAACAGGTGTCTAGGATAGATTTTATTTAGAGCAATGTACAATGCTTCTCTGGGATGGTCACTGTCTGTATGAATGCATCTAATGGCATTAACCATTGAGAAGATATTGAATTACATGGCTGAATTAATTGTACCAGTAAATTAATTTTTAATCCTAGTCATAGGTTGCATGTGCAACAATATTGTATGTGCAGTCAGGAAAACTGCACAGCTACCTTTATAAGTAATTTTTTGGCTTGTTTGTTTGTTCTAAAGACAGAAATCAACATTCTTTTGTCATAAAGCCAACTGGCATGTATCTTGGATACACTGAACATTTAGTTGCTATTTCTTCCATAATCTACTCTACGAAGAAAAATAAATTTATGGTTTTATTTTCGTAGTTTTCCTCTGGCACAGAGGTGTCTTCGTGTACATTCCAGAGAGTTACTACTTTGTTTCCAGGTATTATCGTCTGAGACACTGTACCAGAGCATTAGAAAAACTGACTCAAAAATTACCACTGTTATTCAGAAGAAGAAATAGTTTTCTCTTTGTCTCTTTGACAGAAATTCCTGGATGCCAAGGCTACCTGAGTTTTTAAAGCTTAGTCTCAGTTTATGAGATGTCTAAATAACTGTAGGCATGATTAGTGATTCTCAAATGAAGTTTCTGTACATTCAAAATCTTGGTTATACCTACAAAGAGAATATAGTAGCAAAACCTCAATTACTAGTATTGTCTGAAAGCTGCTTTTGAAAAAGAAGTGAGATAGAGTCACCTAATATTCATGTCTGTCTATCTATATGTGAAGTGTGCATATTTTGAGACACATGTTAGTTAAAAGATTGTAATTGTTCAGTTAACTATGAGGATTTTTATTGAATTACAGATATTTTAGGCTATAGGAAATATGTAAAATCTATACCTGATTATATTTCATTAATAAAAATTGAATTTAAAGGTAAAAATTCTAGAAAGCTGAATGGTGATAGCTCTAAAAATAGAATTTTCAGAGGCTGAAACATAAAATACTATAGCTTATGACCATTGATATTATGCATTGTCTAACATCTATGGTCAAGACAGTATTAGAATAAGAAAGTGCATGCTTTATAAAAAAAAAAATATGTCAAGAGTTTTCTATACTGAATTCATACATCCACAATTTTATAAATTCATTCTCAATTAAGAAGTCTCACATCACTAGTTTTCTGTGAAAATAATTCCTCTGAGTCTGCCTGTCAGTGTCCTAAAAAAGTAACCTATGACCATAAAAGGTAACTTATGACCATTCCTCAGTTATTTTGGGAAATCAGTATATTTATTTAGTTTCACAAGGGAAGTTTTACCAAAGATATGATTCTGGGAAAGATCCTAAACACAGAAAATATAAGGATCATACCACCTTCAGAAATTAGTCTAATCTAAATTGTCTGGGGTCGCTTAAAATCAACAGACAGAGATAGGCTGTAACTGTATCATCTGCTTCTAGGTACTTTCGTTTTCTGTGGCTTGATACACAGCCAGGACACAGTCCTGACTTGTGTCAGGTCAGGATCTCACTGTTTGCTTCTTTAACACACTGACAGCCTAGCAGATAAATCCAGCTTAAACTGGGAACCTACATTCAAACTGGCTAGAGCCAAGTAATCATTTAACCAAACTAGAGGACTATAATGACCTCAAACACCCATCTGATCATTACCTTAAAAAACGAATAACAAGAATTTGTCAAGAATCAAAACCCCTTCAAATATCTATTAAGGGGGGTTTTTCTAGTAAGGGGGTACTATCCTTTTAAATGCCCAGAGAAGAGATCCCATTATCTTCCTCAGAAGGCCATTTTTGCTCACAAAACCTTACCATTTCAAAAGTGCTAAATTCTAATTTAAAAATTCTTCACTAAAAATTAAGCCAATTTATCTGTTCCAGTGACCATGAAGCACAATGGAGACTATGGGAAAAATGCTTTAGTGAGAAGCTACTTTTATGTATTTCTATTCATTTCTTTTTTCTTTAAAAAAGTTTCTTTTTATATAAATTTTTCATGGGGACCATAGCATTCTTGAAGCTGTCTGCTGGGCTCTCTTCTGTTTTCCTTTATCCTTAAACTATCTTCCCTGAAACTGGAAAGAGTACTCTGGCTGAGGCCCTTATCAGTGCTGAATAGAGTGGAAAAGTTTATTTCATGTATCTCATTTACAATTTTATTTCTTTAACCGTAGAGAAAAAAAGGATTTAGTACATATCAAGACAGAACATACAGTATGGTAATAACCTGTGTACTAGATCCATTCAGATGGGTTTCACCCAAGGCTTAAATGAGACAATATTTTAAAGTGGCCTAAGCAGAACTTTCTACTACACTTTCAGATGCTAAAGAGTACCTTTGGATACCTTTGCAAGACCTTTGGTTCTTTGACTACAGTCATACCTTCCCTGTAAGGGTAGATGACCTTTGAAATAATATTTTTTTTTTTTCCAGTTCAATTTTATGCCGTTATAATGTTATTCAGAAGGTTTCTGATCTATCAAAAAAACCCTCCAAAACCCCTATCCCTGATAGACACGCGATTTTACTACAGAAAAATTTTTAATTTCCTATACTTTTAATATACATTATAAACTTTGCATTCTCTATATTTTAAGTAAGTGTTTGAAACTTTCTAGTGCCCTTTAATAATGTATGTTCATTTGTTGTTTGTTTGGGTTTTTTTTCTGTGCTTCTGCAAAAGCAGCAGACAGCAAGCTGCCCAGATAAGAGAGGGATTTCATCAAGCTATACAGACATATTAGAATTTTTTTGCACTCTCTATGGATGGTTTTCTAAAAGTTCTTCCAAAGTTACTGCAGAGCATATAATTATTTTCAGATGTTCACATCTGCACAGCTTGTTTTGCAGATGTCAATAGAAAGCATGTAAGATTTTACTCATCCCAACCTCTTGTTAGATGGCTATTGCTAAGTTACCATTTTTCATAAATTTCTCAGTGTATTTCTTCTCTGCTTTTTACCTTCTGAAAGTCTGAATGCTTTTCTAAAGATAATAGGTACACCACATAGAGGACCAAGACTGTGACTGTCAAAGCAAAAAGCAATTACCATAAAATGTAATCATTAAGGAACAGTACAAACATACCTAGCAAAAAAAGCCCAGATGCCAATGAGACTCCAAAATTCTGCTGTCTGTGCACTAGGCGAAATATTTTCTGAGAGATAGATGAGAAAGGTGTGCATACACAGAGAGTTCCTTATTGCCCAGAGGTTTGGCAAATACATAGTCAATTGTTTTACAGATGCTGATGCTTCCTTAGTCTGAATGAAGGGAAATATTTCTGCTGGGTCCTAAAGGTTCAAAGGGGGAATATTTGCTGCACACAGGTATCAGAGATATGCATCTGCCATCCACCTGAGCTCAAGGTGTACATTTGGTGATCACAGAGTGAGCCACCGCATTTGAATCACTGCTGGAAAGTGAAAGTAGCCATGTCTTATCACCTCTGCAGAAGTTCTTGGGCATAAATTACCTCAGACAAGAAAATTATATTTAAGAGTACTCAGACAGCATGATCTTTGGACACTGAAAAGATAAAAACTATATACATTATGAATGCATATTTATAAAAACTAATTTAATTCTGGTCACCACTTTAAAGGTTTTCTTATAGTTAGGGAAGATATTAATGCCTTGTTTTCAGAAAATGAGAGTAAACCACTCATTCCCCATTAAATAGTGAGACTGAAACTACTTAATTAAATCAAATGAAATTTTGAAAGCTGGAGTTATGGGGTCTCCAGCAATCATTAAGCTAAGGTAGGGACCTAAATCTATTAGGTTATGTGACAAAAATCAACTGCCTACACACAAAGAAGCTCAGAATCACAACGGCAGGAGGGGCACCCCAAATAATACCCTGCTGAATTATCCCAAGGCATCTCACAAGGGGCCATTGGCTCATCAAAGGCCCATCTGCCAAAATCAGAGGAGCACTGGGAGACACAATGACAAATTGGAACCCAAGCTAAGGATTCCTGAGGACAAACGCTCCACACAGGTCCCTACCAGGGCTGTCCCAGGAGAACCTGAGAGAGACCAATATTTTTATTTATGCCTGAACATATGTTATACATGAGGCGAACAGATTACTTGAGGGGCTGTATATGTGCTGGGAGTTCTGTCCCTGGGGAGGCTTTGCCTGGCAGTCAATCAGGAGAGATAAAGCTTCCACTGCTGGGCTGCAAGCGACCCGCCCCCATTGCTGTGGGGCAGGTCCCCAGATACCTGGGAAAAAACACGCGGAAAAGGTGCAGGCAGTCACGCGATAGGAGAGCCAAGCACATAAAGCAGCTAACTGCGATACAACCCTGGGCCATTTTCCTTTGGGCTCTTGGAGGGAGAGGGGCTCACCTGGAGGGTCAGCTCTGCCCCCCTCCCCCCCTCGCATTTTCCTGCCTGAAATCCTGCTTCCCTGGCTGTCTGTGCTGTCTGCCCCTGACCTGTCCTGTTTCGCTGCTTCCCCGAGGTAGCTCTGTCCCTGCGACAACCTTGTGCTCGCTGTTTCCCCGACGGAGCCGCTGCCGCCTGCACCCAGCCCAGAGCTGCTGTGTGTTCCACAGTAGCCCTGCAGCCGTCGCTGCCCACAGCCACTGAGCTCCAGCCCTGACGGCCCGCCGCTGCTCCCCAAGTCCCCCTGTAGCCACAGCAGCCCGTTCCTGTGCCTGTTCGTCGCCCATGGAAGGGACATGCAGCTGCTGCTGTTTGGAAATCGTGCCCAGTCCACCACGGTAGCAACGCAGACTCTTTGCAGCTCGCAGTGCACATGCTCCATCTGCCAAACCCTCGTTGACGGGGCACCTGGGGTACAGCGGTAACGATCTGTCCAGAATTCCCTTTCTCTCTCTGTCTCTCTTTTTCCCCTCTTTGTTTCTTTTTCTGTCCGCTTTTGGTAGGAACACTTACCCTTCTTTATCAATAAACAGTTTTTGAGATATAATATTGCTGCTTTTGTGCTTCATATTTTGTCCAAGAAATCTATTAAAAAGAATCCTTCCCGAGTCCCCCTTTCTTACAGCGAGACAGGACAGAACCTCAGCCCAATTTTACAGAGATGGAATCCTTCATGAGGAGTTGTTGGGAATCACAGAATCACAGAGTAATTTAGGTTGGAAAAGACCTCCAAAATCATCGAGTTCAATCTTTGGCCATGATCTTGTAAACTAGACCATGGAACTAAGTGGCACATCCAATCATTTCTTGAACTTCCAGGCATGGTGACTCAATCACTTCCCTGGGCAGCCCATTCCAATGCTCAACAATCCTTTCCATTAACAAATTCTTCCTGATGCCCAACATAAACTTCCCTTGGTGCAGCTTGAGATTATGTCTTCTCATCCTGTTGCTGGTTGCCTGGGAGAGGAGATTCATCTCCACCTTGCTACAACCTCCTTTCAGGTGGTGATAGAAAACCCATGAGTTTCCCTTTCTCCAGTCTAAACAACCCCAGCTCCCTCAGCCACTCTTTATATAACTTACTCTCTTCATCCATTCCATTGCCCTTGTCTGGATTTCCTTCAACACCTCAATGTATTTCTTGAGGTGAAGGGCCCAAAACCGAGCACAGTACACCAGTGCTGAGTACAGCAGCACAATCACTGGCCTGGTTCTTCTGACCAAACTATTTCTGATACAAAATCAAGCAGAAGCAGCCCTTCAGATAACCATTCAGACTAATGGGGTTGTTATCCAGGGGTGTGAAACCTAGAGTTTTCCCTGTGGGGTAAAATCAATTCAGCATGACACAGGACTTATTATGGGATATTTAGAGAAGGAAAGGAATGAGGAGGAACAAAAGGGAGGGATTTAGGTGACTTTGGGAGGAAACAGTGTGAGTTGAGGGCAAAGGGAATAAAAAGGGTTGTTTGCTTGCCTGGCTACATCTTGCACATAACCACCACGGTTCATCCTATCTTCTTATTAAACTTCTTTCCAATTCTTTTTTGTGTGAGGTTCTCTTCTCGATCTGTATGTGGGCATGGGAAAGGGGGAGAGGGTTGTGTAGTAACGTGCATGCAGCAACTGGATTTAGACCAGGAGACACAAATATGTCTATGATGCAGCAAGAGAAACAAGTGCAGGTGTGCAAGAAAATGTGGGATCTCTATCAATGGTCAAGCCAAAGTATCTGGGAAGAAGTGGAAAGATGGTCTCTGAGAGTCAGACTTCATGTCTATGGATGAGAGCATAGGGAGATTGACTATGGGGACTAGGGAAGTCTTTATCAACTGTGTGTGTTTCTGCAGTGGTCTATATCAGCAACAGGAGTGAGACTGCAGCCTTGGGGGCTTGAATGTCCAGACGCCAGCAGCTGGTGAGATTGGGGTCCAGGAACATCTGCTAGACAGAGTGTCTGAGCCCATGTGCTGGAAAGATCCATGCTATACCTATGTATGTGTATACTTGCATCAGTGGACCCCTATCTTGCTCTACCAGAAGGGGAAGAAGGATGAAGCCATTGGTGCTGTCTGTGTTTTTGTGGCTGATGTATATGTGTGTCTGATCTGTGTGCCTACCTGTCAATATATGAATATATATGGTGTATGTGTGTGCTTGGTGTGTGTGCCTGCTGAGAACACATCTGCAGCCTCACTGCTGGCCAGACCTGGGGGCATGGAGCAGCATCTGCCTCACCTCTCTTTGGCTGCTGAATATATTTTCCTCTAACAGAAGCTACACTATGAAGATAAATCAGAGAAAAACAACAGAGGTAAAGAAAAAGCATCAGGAACCAGAGCCTTTGATGCCCTTTCACTCAACCCTGACTCACATGTTCTTATTTTCTACCAAGGATTTTATTCTTACATTTACATCTGTCAGAAATGACAGATAACACAGTATGTCAGGTCTCCATAATCCCCTTTGTTTGGTATCTCTTGTAGCTTACACAAAACTGTTTTGTAGAGAAATGTTAGGACAGAAATACTCCATACACATCTGTGAAAAAAAGTCCAAACAGTATTTAGTTTTCTGTAACTAAGTTACTGAAGAAATTCCAGACAGAGACAAACAAAAATTGCACTTCTAAAGAAAGATACCCTTAAGTTTTTCAAAGTTTCAAAGGACTTGTCTCTACTAGGAAGAAGGCATGTTTAGATATCAGGAATTTCCACTCCCCACTGCGCCATCCCCCTGCAATCTAGACATTGTCTAAATAATCTTAACAGCTGAATTTAACTGATTTTTGGTCAGAATTAGGAAACTTTTTCTATGAATAAGAGTCCCAGAGACAAGGCAAGGACACTAGAATTTGATTTTCTTTGCTACTTGTTCTCTTCTTTGCCATGGTCTGGGTCATGGCAACACAACAGTTGAAAAACTCATAGAACACCTCACAACATGCAACATATAATCACTGATGGTAAAATGCTAGAGCCGCACTCAGAGGCAGACAGATGTATCAGAGACTTAATTTTTTTTTAAACACTTTGAACTGAAAATTCATAAAACTAGTAATTACACGTTGTGTGTGTAGCAGGAAGACGGAGATCCTTCAGAGGTGCAGGGCGTAGAGCTGAGTCATGTGGGTGCCAGGAGCGTGCTCCAGAGCAAGCTTGCTTTCATCTGTGCAGCTGCAAGGCACTTTGTGTCTCTTAATCTCAGGACCTGTGTCTGGCACTCTGTTCCCATGTCATCCAGCAGCTACACTGATACTGCTAATCACTGCCAGGGCGCAGATTCTTATGAACAGACATCGTGTGCAGGAGCACAGTCCTGCATGGGTATGGGTGGCAAACCCATGCTAAGCCTCTTGCATTCAGCTAAATCTTCTTTAACATTTTTGCCCTCCTCAACAACAAAGTTAAAAATTGATATCTTTGGGGAGTCTTTCACTGAATTCCTAGACTAGGAATCAGCAGGAACATATTACAAAGGGAAACTGAAGAGTCTGCTGTCACTTGTCTCAGACAATATAACTTTTTTTGTGTGGGGTTAGAAAGAATTCGTATTCCTCTAAATGAAAGTAGTGAATGAGATGAAGAGGTCTTTCAGCTGCAGGATTGATGAAGATTGTTTCAGTTATAATAAAATTATGAAGTGCTTTGGCTTTTGGCTTACTTATAAACCTTTTCTGAGAACAAAAAGAACAAGAGAGAGTAAATTCAGATCCATGACAGCACAACTAGGTCTGCTAAATGCAGCCTCAATATGCTGCCTTCCTCTATTGGAGCTGTAGAAAGCACCCTCTTGCTTTTGGTAAAAATAGTACTTACACGAGTAAACTTACCATGTGAAGAGACAAGATACACATGGAAAATTATTAGCTCTGTTTTATAGGTAGAAAATCCAGAGAAAGTGACTTTTTCCTATCTCTATACCACGCTTAAGACAAAAATCTCACTTGCTTCAGCCTGCAGATTCATCTGTTTTCTCTTGAGACAGAAGGGTATAGGGGTTTTTGTGATCTTATCCAGATCTTCTGATTTGGCCCAGAGTACTTCCATGAGCTCCTTTTGGATCAGTACATCTCCAGCATATGTCTCACACACCAGACAGAAGCTCAAAGGTACTGTTTAGCCAAGATAATCTCTGAGCAATTTAGCAGATTGGAAAATAGGCATTGGAGTGTATTTAAGATTTTGTAAAACAACACTCCAATCCCAACTAAAACTCTGCAAAATAAAGTCCAATATATTACTGTTCTGGAGAATAATGACTCTATATCAACTAGAGCTAGGAGTATAATTTATCAACATTAGCCTTGATGGGGCATCCGGTGCAGTGCGATTGATTTAAATGTGTATATTTTTAATGTTTTGAACAGGTGGCTAACTTAAAACAACAGTTTAAACTTTTATAGCATCTTATCATGCTGAGGCAGCTCATGGTGTTTTACAATGACATTAAAATTAAAATTTAATCTATCCTGCAGAGTTAATAATTAGCTAATGTCAGTTAAAAGTCAATGAAAACAAATCAGTCTTAAACAAAGGCTTAAAAAAGGGAGAAAGTAGGGATCTCTTATTGTCGAGAGGCAATGAGTTCTGCCAAGCAGATGCATGGCAGTGGAAAGAGCAAGCACCCCAACTGACATTTCAGAAAGGGCTGAAATTTTAAAAGATTAGTTTTGATCTTGGCTGCCAGGCATTTTTATGGCTTCATTCACTTTTTGATTTATATAACACTGTAACAGTCCTTGGGGTTGGGGTGGAGAGGTGGGTGGCCTGTCCTTCGGCAGATGAATGCAGGCACTGAGATTCCACTTTTATTCCCTAGCCCAATGCATTCCACATTTGTTTCTGCAAAGTAAAACAGTGACACAAACATAGAGATTCCTCAGCATCTCACAGCCAGTTATTTGGATTTGAATTCCTTCAGTCTAAATCCCACTTAAACAGTAGAAACACCATCCCCTGACCTCTATGTTTTACAAGGAACAGGTGCCTGTTATTTTGAAAGGAGGGACATGTTGCATTAGTGCTGGAGAGGTTTCCGAGTTGTAAACCTGGTCTGAAGTAAGTGCAAGATTTAAGTCTTGACCTTCTTTGTTATATAAATCTTGCACAGCATGCTGTCTGTTCTGAATCCCATCTAATCCTCCTTGTGCATTGTATAGAGAGTCAAGGTATTTTACTAAAGGCTATGGATTGTACTTAAGAAATGAGTTTTGTTTCTGCTTTGAACTAGTCATTGGTGATGCACGCCGTTCTCTGTAAACTACTGGGAGATCCTAGGAAACTAGTTTTCTTATATCCCCAAGAACGTGTTGTGAGTGTTGGTGTTACAAGGTCTCCTTGCAATCTAGCCTTTCAATCAACTGCCTTTTCCTTTACCACTTGTAAAAAAAGGGAATTAAAGTGATTTCATTCCTTATTGGTCTGATTCTTACTCTCATCGCAACAACTGTCTACTACTTGCGTGAAGCCAGTTAATTAGCTTATACTTGGTTAAAACTTCAAGGAAAAGGTAAAAAAATGGCATGTTATCCTGCATTTGGTATCTTAATCCAGCTACCACCTGTAATGAAAGATGACAGTATGGTTACTCGCATGTATATTCCCATAACATCTGGAGAGATTGCTTTTACTCCTGTAGTTATGTGTGCTAGCCCAATTAAGCCATCACAGGTCTGTCAACTCTCAAGCATTGCAGGTGTAATTTACAGAGTTGACTCTTACTCTCACAATCTTCTGTGGCTCTGCCTGCAGCTTCTCATGGGTGGCAGTGTAAAGCATGACCAGATGCTGCTGTTCACTGAGCAGAATAGAGGCAGCCAGAGAAATGAGAATGCTGTCAACTCATGGACGTGCATGTCTAAAGCCCCCCATGTCTCCCTGCTGCAGGTTACTGCCATACTACTTTTCTTGTCCAGAAGGAAGGATGTGTTTCAAACACATGTTTGGAGAAATCTGGGAAATGCTCTGTATTTACAAATTCTGAAATTCCACCAAAACTCATCACATAGGTATACATTAGACAAGAAACACCTGTGGCAAAATGGTGATTTCCATTTGTTCAGAAAAGTTGCAAATATATGAGTATCTTATGGGTTAGTGCATATATTAGTAGGAAAATATATGCAAAAGTATGTGCTGAAGAAACAGCTCTCTGATTCTTGTCAAGCTGCCAGTGTGGACATTAGTCTTGTAAAATCTGGGCACCCTGTAGGGTTTTTATATGTCATCCCAAATACCTAGTTAGTATTATAAAATTTAACTGATAATAAGTTCAATTAGGTCAAGAGAGAGATTGTATCTGTGAAGTGTCTGATGGCAAGATCTTTGCAAAAGGAGACAGCTATTCAAGGGAACATCAAAGAAGATACATGAATGCATAATTAAGGGGTGACAGAGGTCAGCAATTAACACTTGGACATTAGTATTTCTTTCCTCAGGACAGGACAGTAGAATCAGAAGAGAATTTAAGTTCAAATCTGACACAGGAAAAGGACAAAATTACAGTTAATTTCAACTGAGCTTTAAAAATTATTTTAATATGCGTGTTATACATTTTATTCCTTTTGTTTCATTCATCAGTGAACTGAAAAGATACAAATATGTATTTATCACTAAAGCATATACAGAGCAAATGATTTTTCTATGTGATAATTACAAGGACAAAATAAGTCGTAACATATTAAATGCCTTAAGTACTATTTGCAGGTACTTGTAGTTTGGAAAGATATGTATAGCAGGAGAGTTTGTTATCATTTAAAATGCTTATTAAATGTCAGTAGTTCTAATAAGTGATTGATATCTAATTAATGTGTCATATATGATAATTTTTAAATGTTAATTAATGCCTAAAGACTTAATAAGTGCTGCTTGACCTATTAATTATGTTAGACAAAAACTTACGGTAATTGTTTCCTAAATGAAATGCTTAAATAAAGTGTTTAAAGTGTTACCATATGATGCTAACATGGTGGCAGGCTGATTTTATATAAGGCTGTGATTCAGGGATAACCTCTGAACTTCTACTTCACACGTTTATGTAAAACAGAGCTGCACTATTTCCCATTTCATTGAAAGATTTACTGCCCTCTTCACTCTCTTGAAGTGAGAAATTAATACTGTGGGCTAGACCCTGCCGTAATTTAGCCAGGCACTGCAGAAAGTGTTGCCTCTCGTGCCTATCAGCGCGGATCTGTCTCTGGTGGCACTCCGCCTGATGTCTGGCTCTGGTTATCTCCTGAGAAGGCTGGCAATGGCGATCCATTCTGGGGTCCATCCTCCCCTCAGAGGTAGCCAGGGGCTAAGAAAGATGCAGTCATTAAGCAAAGAGATGGAGACAAAGTGTGGTCCAGTGATTACTCATGATAAAGGATGGAGGGCTGCTCCATGGATTTCCAGGTGGCTGGAACAAAGCCATGCCACTCTTTTAAAGATGCTGTGCCCTATTGTTTCTTGCTCCTTCTTGAACACAGACATGGTGTCTTCTTCCCATGTTAGTGTTCTCAAATTTAAACCATGAAACATTGTAGGGTGTTCATATGCTCTGATAGCTGTTTCTTTACATTCTGATCACAGTTTCTTTATAACTGGGGATGAATAAAGTGATTACTGTTAGCAGAGTATTCATGGAAAACTTGCAAGTCTTCTCAGAATTATATTTATAGTGTTTATATATATGCATATATATTTTATCAACTTGATTAATAAATAATATTTGTATCTAAATATATATATAATTTACTTGATGCATAACTTATGAACATTTTCATCTTTGTATATAAAGTTTAATAGAAAAAAAAAGTCCTAATTTTAACTTCATTTTAAAACAACTTTATTTGGAATTTTTATTTTAATATTAAAATTCAGAGCAATTTTTTAAGAACAGTTCCTGGGTTTTGGAGGACTATATTTTTCAGGTATTTGTTTTGTCAACTGATGTTTTAATGAAAAAAAATGTAAGTATTTTGAAAATATTTCTTTAACATGTCTAATGTTCAAGATAAATTTCATGTTATTACCTCTGTTTCTTTTACATCTCCTCTGCTAGCATGTGTGTTCTCTATCATTCCCATGCATCTTTTGATGGAGCTATTTCAATTAACTCTTTACAAATGTTCTATATTCTTTCTCAGAAAGCTCTTGGCAGAAAAATATTCAGATGAGCTACCAGGAATAGTTTATGCTCCTCAAGGATTAAGCTCAAAGAAGAGCAGTTTCCTGCATGGACACCGTCCTTCATTATTTCTAGATTGTACTAAAAGGAATATACCCTTTGGAGCCAATATTCTGGTATTCTGACTTGTGTATTCAAGTACCATGTCCCTGCTTATAATGCTCTGACCCTGAGTATCCACCAGTGGTCAGTATCAGCAACAGAAAATCAGGCTGTAACTGTGGTCTCATATAGAATGGCAATTTCTCACATTTTGTAGCATAACAGGACATATAGTGCATGATGAGGGGGAAAGATTAGTTATAAAAGCTTTCTAAGTGTATGAAAGATCTTTATTAACCTTATTATGATAGTGCAAGATAATTTTTTACAATCATAGCTCTTTGAAAATATTTTGTTTCCTGGAGTGTTGTTGTACATTGGCTTTCATACGAACTTCCCTTTAGTTATCTACATTTTCTTTACAATTATCCTTCATATAATACCTCTTGGTATTCAGTATAACTAATTGCCAAAGACAGTATTGTAAAGGAAGGAAGGAAGGAAGGAAGGAAGGAAGGAAGGAAGGAAGGAAGGAAGGAAGGAAGGAAGGAAGGAAGGAAGGAAGGAAGGAAGGAAGGAAGGAAGGAAGGAAGGAAGGAAGGGTGGGAGGGAGGGAGGGAGGGTAGGGAAAAGGTAAACTGAAGACTTTTCAGCCAAAAAGTACTAGAGATGAATTTCAACCACACATAAAACCTGTGTGATTGACTAGAGTCTGACTCATGAATAAAGTTATCCAAGTTAAAAACTAAAAGCTCTGAACAACTTTGTGTTCTTAAACCCATTAATCAGTTTTTTAGAACAATGAAATTAATTTCTGTCACTGATGTGGAGAATGACCAGAACTTTTTGCATTTTTAGCAAGGACTAGGTTTCTCACATTTATTGTCTCTCTGAGAGAAATGTGGAGGTGTCAGTGACTTTCATGGCAAAGTACTGCAATCAGGAGTCTCTAGTAGGACCATCATCAGCCACAAGTTACTAATGAAGAAGAATAAGAAAACAATTCCCCAGGTCACTAAAGAAAAAAAAACCTCTCATTCAGTTAAGGTAAGAGTGATTTATGATCTTGAGATTCCTGATGTCCATGTGAGTTGCACAAGTTGAAGAAGTAACTCCATTTAAATCCTTGGGTTTATTTTGGATAGATTTGATCTAAATTAGGTAAGAATTAGAACCCCTAACAAGTATTCCCTATGATGACATGGATTGAAAGAAGGTTTTTTCAGGGTCCTTGCTTAGTGAATAGACAAACTCCTCCAGCTGGTGGAAAAGAATAGAATACAAACATGTGAAAGGAAAAGAAAGATCAGGTAGAGTGTCTTTCCCACAGCTAACTAGAAACCAGTAAAATAAAGAAGTAATCAAGCTTGTGTTTCTGCCCCTTATAATTTTTTACAGCCCAGAAGTGCCACAAAGGTTGGATGCAGTCATGCAGTGCCACCTCTCCACAAGGATAAGTTGCTCCTGATGTCTTTGTACCACTGTGTGCAGATATTTAGGTTAACTTGCACCTTCACACTGCATTCCAGGAGGCAGCAGTTACACAGGCCAGGGCATGAGTAGGTTTCATGGAAACTTCACAGGTACAGTGGGGCCAGGATAACACAAGCCACTGCGTAACTCAAAATAAGGTAAAGAAATACTGCAGGATGTCTGGATATCAAAATCTTCACAGAGATTCTGATATATGAATGGAAGTAGCAGTAACATTGTGTGCAAAGTAAAAATGCCCCTATTAGAAAGGGTGAATCTCTCCCTTCCTTATTAGGTTTCCTTCCTCCACTGAAAAACAAAGCATGTTTAACAACTGTGACTCCGGTTCAAATTTGGGCCCATAAGTGTATTTTAAGAAACGAACTAGTTTAATTTAAGTGCTATGTGTCACTTAAAATGACATGCATTTTGGCTCATGACTGCCATAAATAATAATTATTGGTTTGTTTTCACTGTTCTTAGTGGGATACTAATGTTGGAATGGATTTTTGGGCTTAGCATGTTAATAAAAACAATGTCCAGTGATTTTGCTGGTGACTGTTTCAGTGTTCATAATTTTTCAAGTGTGCTATATAATAAAGCTGGTCTGAAAGCTTTGTGTGCCTATTGGATACATATGAAGTTATTTGAAAATAGGTCAAATTATGTCCGGTTTATAGCCTACAAACAGTGGAAGGATGAAGTTAACCATTCTGATGTTCCCAATTCAACTGTGCAGCCTATTTAATAGGTACTATACATGCAACAACTTAAAGTTGAGTTAGTTGGTAAACTCAACAGATTTGGGATAACTTGAGCTATTAGCATCAGGGAAATGAGTCAGTAATATTTGACTGTTGGCAGACAAGAGGAAAACACATTCCTTAGGAAGTCATAATGAAAAATATTTCCAGGCTTCCTTTGGCATTTCCCCTGCCATTTTTTTCCCCCCAGTCATTCTTGGGGAAAATAAAACAGCTTGAGGGTAGTAGCGGAGGTGTAAATATCATTTTCCAAATGGTAAAACTAAATAAATTTGAAGTGGAAAGATTAGAAATCAGTGGAATAATTGTATGTATGTAGATGGTCTAAGGATTTACTGTTTGATAAGCAAAAAATGCATAATTGGATAAAAGTGTCTACCAGCAAAGTGCGTAAGCAAAAAGATAGTCAGATGTCTTTGATTATGCTGGTTGATTTAGCACATGTAACTGGTAAGTAAGTAGTAGACAGTGACTAGCTTAAGCTTGATATGGTTTGGTTTGGGGTTTCGTGTATTTAGAATCTATAGGCCTCATTTCTGTTTTGTTTTGTTTGTTTTTTTGGTTTTGGTTTTGGTTTTGGTTTTTGGTTTGTTTGTTTGTTTAGTTTGTTTTTTTGGATTGAATTTAAACCCTGAGGGATGTAGCATAGAAGTATCTATGTATGTTTTCTGCTGCCTAAACTACTTGGAGTAACGTACAGAACAGGATGAGCGTGGACAGAAACATACAAGCAGAGGTTATCTTTGTGCAGAAGGTGACCAAACTGTATCTGGATGTGTGCACTTTCTATGTTATAGAATGCACATGACAAATATTGAATTCAAGTAAGACATAAAAGTTTTAGACCTCCTTCACTAACTTACAGAACCTAGTACAAGTCAGGAACAATGGAAAGGAGTTTGCTCCTCATAGTTCTAGATGAGGTTAAAATACAAAACATACAATTAAGTATCTTATTTCTGAAATATTTGCAAATATTTATGTTTTGCAATCTTAAAGGATTCAGATATATTTTCATGGCTGAATTCACCAAAGAGATTAAGAAGCTTTAGCTTCAGCTCTGGGATCTTAAAAATATTAGTGGAATTTTGAAACATCCTTTTACTAAGAGTTATTTTTTTTTTCCTCCATAAATACTTGTAACTGACTTGTAGTGAAAAAAAAAAAAAAGTGCTAGAAAGAGAAGAGGGCATCTTAAGTAACAGTAGTTTTTACTTTGGAAATGAAGTTTTCAATACCAGATATGTGTATAAAAGCATTGATATTATGGGAAGGAGCCAGAGGGAAGGAATGAGGAGATTAGGACATCCACAGATATTGTAGCAAAAATATGTATTAAAATAAAAAACTTCATGTAATAGTTGCTTCCTTTACATCTCCATCCTCTTGTGCAATACATTCTTGAACATGACACGTGACTGATTCTAACCTATGTGGAAATCATGCAGGTCATTGACTCACATGTATAGAAACCTACCAGCATCTAATACAATTTCAGAATCAGAAAACCTGCCTCTGTGCACCTGTTTCAACTTCATGTTCCTGGCCCACCTGCAGTTCACCAGATGTTCTGGTATTTCATTACTTGCATGTCTCTATGTGTACTTGATTGTGTTTACCAAAGAAAATGCTTTGAATAAAGTTATTGGAGACATTTATTTATTTCCCTGCTGAGTGACAAACCAGACTAGAGATTTGAAACAGATTTTCATCATACTCCTTCCTAGAAGTGATAAAAAGAAAAACTTCATGTTAATAAGGGAATAAATGAGTCAATAGTGTGTGCAACATAATAGAAAAATTTGCCAGTGTCCTGTGGCTTCACAAAATTCATATTTCATTGCCTTTACATAAAGTAAGAAATCAATAAACAAGGAAATAAAATTTATGTAGAAGCTTACAATTTGAAACTGTGGAAAGAGTTACATTCCGGAAAATTTCCTGAAAGAATACAGAAAATACTCAATGAAATACTATATGAAAATGGAACAAATAGAAAAAAAGGGTTTGGTATGCCTCAGGGTGCTAGAAAATGTATGATGAACTAGTTATATCAATATGCATGTGATTTTCCAAGGAGGTTAGAGTTGCTCTTTTAAAAAACCTTCTGGCTAGTAATTTTAATTTAGATTGCTACCTTAAAGGGAATATTATAAATAATTACAGATCACAGTTAGATCCCAGATAAGTGCTATGCCTAGTACCACTAGGCATAAATATATTGAATAAAACAGTGCTCAGAACTTTTTAAGTCAATGAAGTCCAGATTGTCAATTACTTGCATTGTAAGCACATTGGAACACAGTGCCCCAAACAAATACACTGAAACTATGTTACTTGTGTTAATGTCTTGCTAGCTGCCACCCTTTCACAAAAGAAAGTACAGAAATTTCACTTATGTTAATATATCCTTTTCTTTTAAATGACCCTTGTTCTGTACTCACTGAGCGTTGATAAAAAAAAACAACTCAAGGAATCTGTTCATATTTTTGAGACTTAAATTTGTTCAGCAGTTACAGAATGTACTTCCTTCACACATGAGTATATCAGATAGATAGGACTTTCTAAACAAAACAATTTATGTCAATACATTGATGGGCTACTGTTAGCACTGCCATACTATTCAGGGTCACATCTATTCACATCAATATCTATTCCTGACAGACAAAGTCCAGAAAAATGTGTGAGATACATGTCTCTCACATCAAGACTTGTATTGTTGAAAATATCAGAAATAATTCTATAGCAACTCTGGTGCCTGAGTTTGTATGCAAATTGACCTGAAGGCTCCATGCAATAGAATAATCCTGCATCCTATATTCACTATGCATATTTGCTGCCATGTCCAGCCCAAGGCAAAAGGCAGACAATGCTTTTTGCATATCCTTCAGAAAACTTTGCCCACCTATTCAAGAAGTGTAATTTTTTGGGGGGTTTACTCTCAGTGGGTTTTGTTACTAAGAACTAACAGATTTATTTACTGGATACTGCATATTTCATATCTGACAAAAGTACCTGAAGTGTCTGCTGTCAATTTCTTTTGTCACTGTTTCTGTATCATCACGCTGTTTCTGCCAGCATGCTGACAAGAAAAATAATTTCCGATTTATTGCAAAACAGAAATCACTGAAACAATCACTCTAGTCAGTATGTGGTTCAAGTGCAAACAAAAAACAAGACACTGTCATTGTTGACATTAATTGCAGTACATCTACAGGATCCTTTCACCAGAAACTCTTTTTTTTTTTTCCTTATTCCCCCTGAACTCTCTTAATTGTCCAGATAGTCAGAGGGGAATGCTCAGAGCTCATTGAGAAAGCTCTGCTGTAACAGCTGACCACCCAGCACCCCTGTCCAGATTCCAGATCCCCTTGCTCACCCCATGGGTCCCTAACTCACCGGCTGGTCCCACTGAGTACTCTTACTCTGCACCCACTCAGCACTCACACACACTCAGGCCTTGGACACCCCAAACTCGTGGGTTCTCCCAAATGCCGGTGTGGACCCTCTGCCCACCTGATACCCCAACCCTGATTAAGGCACCTGCACTCCCTTTTAAAGCTTTTTAACCTTTACAGATGCGTATTTTATGCCTTCTCATTGGTTATTCCAACTTGAAATTTCCTATTGAATTAGATATACATATCTATGGACATCAATTTAAATTCATTAGGGAAAAATAAAAACACACTGAGACCCCTCCATGACTACCAACCCTTACAACTTCTACATGCACGGACTTGTGCGCTGATCTCAAGAGTCGTTGGCATACAGAACTGTGAGCCCTGTCACCCATGGATGCTTTTCCATATCTAGAACCGAGACCTTGCATCACTCATGCATGGGATAGAGAGTGAAATTACAAAGAAAATGGTGAAGAAAAGCCTTAAGAAGAATTATAGAGTAGACTGCATTGATCAGGAAGAGGGCTCAGGCAGATGAGTACTGACCAGTGCCTATTTGTATACTATAAACTCTTTCTTTCCTTCCTCCTATTCCTCCCTGCCTCCCTGATGCTTTCCTTTTCTTTACATATGATTCCTCCCCTATGAACTCCCTAATGGTTTTGCACATTCCCACTGATCCCCCTGAAATATCCATCCTGTTGTCCTTCTACGAAGTTTTACCTATACCTTTTTAATGACTCGTCAATTAGTGCTTGAGAAGTTTTGATATAATTTATGATCTCCTTTACTTGTTTGCTTCCCATGTGTCTGTGTCCATGTGTCTTCTTTACTGCTTTCTCTTTTATCATTCCCTGAAAAACTTCTTTATCTGATGACCTTAATGAACCTGTGTTGGGTTTGCATGGCAAGGTTCTGGTAGTGAGGGGTACAGGGTGGGTTCTGTGAGAGGATACCAGAAGCTTCCCCTGAGAGACAGTGTCAGGTGGCTCCACAATGAATCTGCCACTGGCCAAGGCCAAGCCCATCAGCAGTGGTGGTAGTGCCTCTCAGATAATGGAGTTAACAAGGGAGAAAAACCAGTGCAACACAGAGACCCCTTTGTGTCGAGGAGCAGGAACATGTGTGAGAAACAGCCCTACAGACACCCAGATCAGTGCAGAAAGAGGAGAAGGAGCTGCTCCAGGCTCTGGAGCAGAGATTCCCCAGCAGCACATGGTGAAGGCCATGTGGGGCAGGCTGTGCCCCTGCAAGCAGTGGAGATCCATGGTGGAGCATAAATCCACCTGTAGCCCAGGGAAAACCCCACAACGGAGCATGTGGATGCCTGAAGGAGGCTATATCCCTGTGGACTCCTGAAAGGACCTACAGACCCATGAAGACAGGAGCCCACAGGAGAGCAGCACAGTGTTCCTGAGGGATTGCACCCCATGGGAGAGACCCACACTGGAACAGTTTGTGAAGATCTGCAGCCCACAGGAAGGACTCACATTGGAGAATTTTGTGAAGGACTGTCTAATATGGGAGGGATCCCATGCTAAAGCAGGGGAAGAGTGTGAGTCCTTCTGCTGATGAGGAAGGAGCAGCCGAGACAATGTGTGAGACAGCTGTCCCCATTCCCTGTCCCCTTGTGGGGCTGTGAGGAAGGAGGAGATAAAGACTTCAGGAGTGAATTTAAGAAAGGAGGGTTGAGGGAAAGTAATTTTAACCTATAGTTTTACATTTCTCATTGCCCTACTCCGATTTGATTTGTAATAAATTGAACTGATTTCCCCAAGTTGAGTCTGGTTTGCTGAGTAGTAAGACTGAGAGTGCACAAAGTTGAACAAGCCTTGATTTTCTGTGATTGTGTGTATGAAACCTTATTCTCTTTAACTCTTCTGGTACTTTGTATTACATATTCATTTTTGGTTGCTCTCCTCTGGATTCATTCAAGCATGCCAATGTCATTTGTTAATGCTAGCAGATAATTTTAACCTTATGATTCAAATGTGCATGGAAATCCTCTTAGTTCTTTTAACAATATTTTAATAATTTCTGATCCACCTAACAGAACTACAAAGCACATGGACCACAGTGTATATGCTAAATTCTGTTGTTCTTCATCCACAGAGGCTTTTTTTTCATTTCTATATCTGGCTTTTGCACATAAAAATGAGTTTAAAATCTTTCACTGTATATTTTTTTAAAATCCTGTGGCTTTTGTTATTGTTGACATGAACATCAGCAACATCTCAGAAAATATCTGTTTTCTCCATCTCTGTTCAGCTACTTATATCATGGATAGGCAACTATGCTGGCTGCAGATTCGAGGTGATTTATAGTGTCAATGCATTACCCAAAGCTCTCACTGCATTGAACTACTACTTCCACGTAGCATAGTGTTCACTTGGGCTTTGAAAGCAATTTAGATGACAGGTGCAGGCTCTCTGCACTGTGCCCCATACTGTGTGCAAACACAGCCTCAGGAAAAAATTCCCATGGTTCTAAAAAAAACAGCATAAGGATCTGAAGACATGCAGCAAGTTTCAGTCTTTCCTCATCATTCATTTAAACATGAAAAATATTATGTTTGAAGAATTAAGAATAAAGAACATTTAGTATACGAAAAGCTTTTAGGTATTTGATATTTGTCTCTGCTGTATGACTAGTGCCATAATGAGGCCTTGATCCACTGAAAATTCTGTGAATCAACTTCACTTAGAGACATCTAAGTTTAATGAATGGATGCAGGTGTTCAAATGAAAAAAAAAAAAAGATGTCTAATCTCCAGTTATCATTCATAAGAACTACAATTTGATTTTTTTTTGGTAAACAGAGGTGAGTAGTACAGGGTATCTAAGGCATAGAACCAGCAGACAGGATTGTTGAAGAGCTGTGCCTGTCTGGAGCATAGTAAGATGCCAACTGGGAAAGTCTACAACATCTAAATAACCCCAGAACTTTAGCCATATGACTCATGATTTTTTTGTTAGTTTATTTTGCTGGTCATCTGAAACACTTTTTAGGTTCTGTTGGCACAAAGTCCATTCAAGGCCTAAAATTTGACCTTTTATGTAACAGCATGATTACACCTGATTATTTTGCATGAGAAAGTGTCAGGAAACTGGCATCATCTACTTAGGTCTAAGCTATGAATAGCCCTGAAGATGTATTAGGAGCAGAATAATGAAATACCTGAAAAAAAAGTTGAAGACAACTGAGAAATTTGACACTTTTACAGAAGGTGGGGTCTTCATAGGATCATAGGATAATTCATGTTGCAAGGGATCTCAGGTGAAGCGGGTCCACCTCTATGCTGCCTCAGCCTCCTGGGATGGCCCCGCCTGCCCTGGGAGGACCTTGGGGGTTTGAGCTTCTGGGTCCGCCCCTGTCCTGGGAAAAGGCGTGCCCAGGGCTCAGGATCCGCCCACCTTTCCTGAACCTTCTTTCTGTTAGTTATATCATTGGTTAGTTTGAATTGTACCCCTCCCTCCTTGGTTATAATTGATTCTTGTACCCTTATCCCTCCCCTCGGCTCTTCCCTGATTGGTTAACCCTTTCCCCTTATAAGTAGCTGCACGGAGACATTTCCCTGAGATTCTCTCCCTCTCTCCCTCCCGATCACTTGTACCCTAACCCTTATTAAAGGAGAACTTGGGGGAGACTCCCTCCCGCACACCCTTTGTCTCCTCGCGTCTCCTTTACCATCGGCACCCTGCGCCTGACCTGCTTGCCTGGGACAGCTCTACCTCAGGGGTGAGACAGCCACCCAGTAGCCCAGTGCGGCCAGAGCTCGTGCCTGGAGTGAGGGCAGCCAGGGGAGCCAGATGTAACCGAATACAGCACTCAGGAGTTCTCTATTCCAACCTAAGGTTCAAAATGGCCATCTGTGAGGTCTGATCATGCAGCTCTGCATTTAAGTCTTAAAAATCTCTGTAGATGGAGACTGCAGAACCACTGAGCAACCTGCGCCATGGCTGGGCTGTCCTCAGGGTGAAAATGTTTTTCTTCATCTAGTCTGAACACTTTTCATTTCAACTTGTCTGTTGGCTCTCATCACACAGCGCTGTGAAGAGCCTGTCTTTGTGTTCTCACTAACCTATCCATGGGTATGGAATGGGAGCTGTTAGATCTTCTCCAAAGCCATCTTCTCTAGAATGAGAAACACTATGTTGCTGAAAGAGTTGTGACTTCCTGAATATGTGACTGCATTTATTTTGTTTAACCTCAGGAGGTTGCTCTCAACCCTGTCCTCCCATAGTCTGCCTAGGTCCTTTCAAATGGCCCTTCTGCTGTCAAATACATCAGCTTGCTCTCCATAGTTTGGTACCAAGATTGAAGAGTCCACCACATTGTCTCTTCTGTTGTGTCCAGTGAAGATGGTATGTACAAAAGTCTAGAGGTAGACTCCTAAAATATTCCACTTGTTACTGCCCTCCATGAAAAGCCCAGCTTCTAATCAATTTTAATCTAATCAATTTTCTACCCACCTAGTTGAATACACACTCAGACTATAAAGTCACAATTTTTTATATGTGGGAAAATAGTGTTAAAAGCTTTGTTAGACTCAAGATGAATGAAATCCACTGCTTTCATTTAAAAATTCATCCATTTTATCAAAGAAGACAAACCTTTTGTAAATCCTTGCTGAATGTTCCCAGTTACTTGCATCTGTTTGCAAATATACTCACTCCATGATTTTCCCAGGCCTGAAAGTGAGCTTGACCAGAATGTTGTTCTCTGTATTGACTCTTTGGCAAGAAATATTTTTTTTTTTACTTCCATTTACTCTTATTTCTTGATGTTTAGGCATCTGAATAACCTAAAGTTACAAAATTGTGCCTTCTAAAGATGTCAAACTGTGGTGATTAGCCAGTGGAGTAATAACAAGCACAGAACAACCAAATGTTTAGGCAGAGAACCAACTACTAACTGTGATTCTTTAAACAAAAAAAAATTCTAGTTGATCAGCTCCAGGCACAAGAAGGACATGCAATCTGGTTACAGGGCCTTGGTAATCATTATGAACAAGCCGATGTTGAGTACTTTGAAATACCTGCAGTGAATATCATCAAAACTCCAGCAACAGGATGCTTTGTGCTCAGGAAAATAATTTCTGGTGGCAAAAAATATCAGATGGGGATGAAAGCAACTCATAACCTAAGAGAATAGAGAGTCTGTCAACATCCTACAGGGGTTTTTTTGCCTCTTTGAAGGGAGGCCAAATACTTCATGAGGGTTTCAAATAAATCACAAAGAAAGAGGTGAAGCAAGGCCAAAACCAGACCTAATCCTATACCGGTCAGATAACAAGGAAAAAATAACCTAACTTTGACAGCATAAACTGAACTTTGTATCAAGAGAATTTTGTGCTGATTTCAGTGCATCAAAGTAGAATATCAAGAAGACATATTCTTTACCCTGGGCCAAGTAAAAAATTAATCTCTTAGTCAGAAAATAATGCCCAGTTGTTAGTATGATTGGAACAATATGAAATTCTTCAAGATTAAAGTAATTCAAAATAGACAATTTTATGGCTTAAGAAATCCCATCTTGCTTCTGAGACAGAATGAAATCAAGAGTTGTATTTATACTCAGAGGATGATGTGGTCAAGTGAGCTAGATCTTCAGTTTTCAAGAAGAAAAATAAATACATTTAGGATATTGAAAGTGAGCATGACAACATGTCTCTCTTGGTATGATGCATGAGTGTAAGAAGCTACAAACCGTTTAAGCATTTAAAAACTGCCACAGCGGTTTGGAATTTGAATGCATTGTACCTCCCCTTGAATATTTGGAGGACAATAATTTAGTTGTATGACAAAGGCAGGTGGGTTTAGTGATGCAACTTCTCTGCCATTAGATTATGTAACACATTTCAGAGCTCGATGAATTGGAGAATGTAGACTGCATTTCTATCAAATCAACAGGATCCTGAACAAAAGTCACAAATCAAAATCTAATTGAAAGAATTTATAATAATCTGCACGAGCCTTGGAAGCGGTGGCCAGTCTTAATCAGGCTTGGGCAGTGTGTATGCAAATGCTGAAATGTCAGCTAAATTTTGTATTTAGTTTCCTTAGTGTATGTCTAAGTTTAATGGCAAACACAGCCCTTTTTTATTTTTGTATTTGGTTTTTGTTTACTAGGGAGCATGTAGTGCATGAAACCAGAAAAATCTCAACAGGACATTGAGAACAGACTTCTCAGCCTTCAGAAAAGAAGAACAAATTACAGCTAAAACTAAAAGTCAGTTTCTGGAATTTCTGAAAACTGATTCAGAAATTAAACAGCAGACAAAACATAATTAAATAAGGGGCTACGCTGATTTATCTTATGCCATATACCAGTACTCTGGTGTTCTTCATAGCACTTCCATGTTCCTCTCTGTGAACTTTCATGTTACTCTCTGTGAACTTTCATGTTCCTCTCTGTGAACTTTCATGTTCCTCTCTGTGAGAAAACCAAGCCCTCAAATTATGTTAAGTGTTCAAAAATTGTATTCTGCTTTTAGAAATAACAGAGGACATGATGTAACACTGAAAATTATACCCTACAGCTTCCTCATTAGAATTTCATACTTTTACCTCAATCTTTAATTAGAATTTAAAGCTGAGATCTAAAGCATTACTTACAGAAAAATTACAGCTGGATTTTCTGACCTTTAGCAGAAACGTCCCTTTTACCTGAAGGTTTGGTAACTTTTTTGCTTTTAAGGAAAGGAGCAATTTGCTCTGGGTTAACGTGATTGTCTGCCTATAGGCAAATTTTCAAAACATATGCGGATGTAAATATTCTATGTGTAAGACTCTGAATTTCTACAGGCAAACTGACATTTGCAAGTGCAAATTGGATGGCAGAAAACAGAGTTATCCAGTTTACACATTCAAAAGTTGTGAGTTCACTTGGACAGATGTGGCATGGAACTAGGAAAGCATTCTGGGGATGGTAGTTTACAGAGCATCCCCAGTAAATTACATGTTAGGCAACTTGAACTGATAAGGAAATAAATATAGATTATTTCCTTGTAGGTGAGATGAAGAAGAATTCAAAGTTCCTTCAAGTTCACAAGAAAAACAAAAAAGGTGTAATTACTGGAAACAGGACCAGCAGGTCCTGTTTATTGAATCGGTGTTTATTCAAGAAGACTAAAAAGACCAAAAACAAGGCCGAGTTTTTTTTTTGTTTGTTTGTTTTGTTTTTTTTCCAATACAGAAAGAGTGGGAAAAGCAGGCTGTATTAATCTAGCCTGTGGTTTATTTAAGTAATAATTTATCATCAAGTTAGCAGAAGCCTAAAAGCAGAGAACCTTGAGAGCTTTGTTGTCCTGAAAATTGTCAAAATTAAATGGTTACAATTACTTTTGGGGCACTTTGCCCTAAATGTACACAAGTAACTTGTAGTAATCTACATCTAAGGTACTCTCATAGCCTGTGTTACATAACTACTTCAAGAGGAAATATGTAGCCCAGTGGGACTACCTTCTAGCAGATAATAAAAAGTGATTGAAGTGTTAAGTTAGAGTTTTGTTATTATTAAATTTAAAATTTAGATAATCTAACTACAAAACATCTAAGTCAGGCAGATGAATCCCACCCAAGTCTGCAAGTAGACATCTGGAGACCAACAGTTGCACCAGACACTGCAGAATTCTCCTTTACAAGCCAAATGTGAAAGCTTTGGCTCCAGACTTTGCTAGGTCTGAAACTGTTGCAAAAGTCTGTTTGTATGAGCTTGAGGCATTGCCTGAACCTCCAGTAATCTCTGAGGTTAGACTGTGACTATTTTTTGTATTCTTTTTCTTCTTTTTTTCCCATAAATGAGTTTGTGTTTGTCTACAGTTACACCAAATTCTTTGTTTTTAGAAAGGTACAAAGAGAAAGAAGCCTGATTGAACCAATTTTCTCTGAATAATGGTTCTTGAAAGCATGGAGTGTGTCTCCTGATGTCTGCTAGAAACTTTCCAAGTTCTTTCTATTTTCCCCCTCCTTTTTATTATGCTGTTAAGGTCTTTTACATTAATGCAGATTAATTTAATGAGGTTATTCATGGTCACTATTCTTCCTCATAGAGGTATATCTTGATATATGTTGTAATAAAATATAATCCTATTTCTTTCAAAAAGAGTGCTCTGGTAAAAACCATGTTTCTGCTGTACCATTGTCAAAAAATTAGCAATTAACCAGACTGCAAAGAATTCGCTCTTTGTACTTGTGCCACTTCTTAACATATCTTTTTCGCACAGGCTTTTAATACTTTTATTCTTAGTAATTTTAATCACTATATCCATGTCTGCTTTTTTTTTTTTTTTTTTAAATTCTCATCTGTTTTCCCAAGCAATACTCTGATACATGCTCATTATGGATTTTTTTCACTAGCTTTTATTTTCTGTCATCCTACGGAAAAGGCTTTCCACTTTGCAAAGTACAGATATTATAGTCATGTTCTTTCCTATTTATCTAGTTCCGCTTTTCCCCCTCCTTTGTTATGAGTACTACTACAGTGTACCCTCTCGTATATTTTATAACCTGTTTTTGTCTGATGGACTTTCCATCAGATGGCAAATCAGCTAGATAACATAACCTACGTGGTTGCAGTCAAGCTTTTCACATAAAAATCTTGAGCTTCAGAGACCAAGAGTAATGTGAACCTAAAATTAATTTATCGTATCCCATCATCTGATCTACACTTCATTTACAGTCTCCAATGTAAGGAATCTTTCCATAAAAATGCCTCTTCAGAGGTTTACCTAAAATGAAAACTCTTACTTATTATGTTAACCCTGAGAACCTAAGAGGCCCTCTGACCTTGTTTCAGATAGATACCCTCAGTCAAATTCTCCCTTTTTCTGCTTCCTGATCCTTCACAGTGCATCTGTAGGCAAAAAAAAATGAAGTGACTGTTCCTTTCTTCTGGGTTTGCAGTATTGCTGGTGCACAGTGATTTGAGAACTTTGGGTTTTAATCCTTTGTTGGTACTTTTAAGGTGGAATTATGAAGAAGGAACAAACCTCAAAACATGTCTTTAATGTCTATTCTTTCTTGTGTGATAGCCATTTTCTTTTGCCATTTGTGAGTACCTCCTAATTTTATATAATAGATAAAAGGTAACAGACGAAAACTCTAAAAACTGTCAAAAGCAAATAGAAATCTAAAGGGAGGTCTCACCTCTGTGTTAATAATTCCACATTACTTTTATTCTTCAGCTCTTGTTCTTTCTTCTGCTTAAATGTCACTGTTAAGAGGTTCTAGAAGATTAACATTTTATAAACCAGTGAAAAACTGTCTTCCTGTCCCCAAGAAAAAGGAGTTTCTCTAGCTGATAGTAATGGATTTTGACAACTCTGGGTATCTCTGGGTGTCCTACCCATTGCAGACACCAGAAACAAACTTCTCTGTGCCCTTTCAGTAACCACTTTTTTGGAGTTGTCTCTTGATGGTTCCTTAATTGCATTCTGTTTCAGGCTTGACAATTTTTCCTTTCTTCTTGCCTCCTTGACCTCCAATTTCAAATTATTGTGCTTTTTTCTCTACCCAGTTTTCTAAATTAAATTATCTATGTCTTTTTAATTTGCTTCAGTTTTCCTTAATTTTAGCATGTCTTTCGGTGACAGCTTCATCACTGCATCCTAGTTCAGGTTCTTGTTCCTTCTCCAGTGTGAACTACTACTGTTTTCTGGATGTTGTTACCTTCTGCATCTACCATCTTTTATCTTTATGATCTGACAGAATTTATTTGAAAAAGGAGAAGGATCAGGAAAGTCTTTCTCTGCTTTCACATTTTTGGCATCATGTCTCATTTTTCATTTGGCTGGAAGGTTTCTTTAGTCCCTCTTTAGGAAATAATTTATCTTTATGCTTCTGAGAGGTAGCTTGTGAAACTGTCCACTCTTATATGTTGCCACAATGGCCTTAGGTCTTCTCTCTTTGCTATATGTCCATACAGTGTCTCACCCTGTGGGATGTCATCAGCCTTCAGAAGCTTCTACTAAAGGCAGTAGAAACAAATTCCTATATAATATTGCCATCCTTTCAGTGATGGATGAAGTGATGGATGAAATACCCTTTGTTAGTCTACAGAAATACTGATGTCCCTACCTGCATCTGCTAAGAGTGTGTGGTTGCAGGTGTTTAAATGCAACATGCCACTGCAATCTAGCCTGGAGGCCACCAAACTCCATAATCATTCAGCCGTTAGGAGACTCTTATTTATAATTGCCACAGAAAGGATCTTTTCAAATAACGTGTTCAGTCTTTCCAGCCTGTTTCCTCAATCTGGTTAGCTTCCTCCAGTGGCTAATCACAGTCCCTTTGCAGGCAGAACTTTATGTCAGTTTATATCCCATGATGCACTAGCTAAACATCTCATGAAGACAGGCTTCTCCTGAACAACTGAAAAAACAGAGACAGGACTCAGTCTCTGAGTGGTCCCAGTGTCACTGAACTTTCAGCTTCATGGTGAGGTGCATGCTAAATTAATTTCAAAAATAGTTTACTTAGAATTCAACTCTGGCTTCCTTCCCCTGTACTATCATTACAGTTCAGTGAAAAAATCCATGGGAGCCTGAATAACCATGAATTATTAAGATTTTTAAACTTCTGTGCCCTCTGTTGAGTTCTAGCTGTTCAACACTGATGTTCCATCAAGGGCCATTCTTAGCCTCACCTCACTTATCTTGCACCAATGAAAGGCATCATAGGTTCTACACCTGCATTAGACAAGTTCATTAAATTTTGTGCAATGCTCTGACAGTGTGCTAATAGAGGACATGTAAGTGCAGATAGAGAGAAATATCTGCTAATTTCCTGAAAGGAGTCTGATCAGCTTAACTCTGGCAAAGTAGAATCTCTGTTCTGTCAGACTGATTCCTTTTCCGAAGTAACCAAAAGTAGCTGAACTACTTCTGTTCATCATCTAGTCTTCAAGGTATGTGACATGGTGTTTTTGTTAGGGTATTCTTCCTGTTTCTGAGAACACGACTATTGTGTTTGGCTCTCTGCATGAATAACTGAACTATAAAGTTGGGGGTTTGAAATTTCATTTGTCAAGATTAGTCTGAGGTATGTATTGCTTATTATATACTTATTCACATTTGTAAAATTATGTGCACTCCATCCATCATGAGAGGTTTGATTTGAAGAGATTTGAACAGTTTGAGCTAGAGTAGCTATTTGGAGTGTAATTAAATTATCTCACTTTGCTTCCCTGGAAACCTCAATTAGAAGAGAGGTAATTCGGTTGCAAATGAAGTGTGTTTTGTTGATATGTAGAAGAAAGAACAAATATGGAAGGGAAGCAGTTAGTGGTGTCTAACGATGGGAGGGGAGAATGTAGCATACAAAGCTGAGAATATTCCACTAAGAAGAGGGTGTTATGTCTCAAATAATGGCTGTAATATAAATAATCCTTCAGGAGTTACTATTACTGTTAATGTAATAAGAAATAAGTTAATAACACTTTAGTTCCTTCTGTGTAGCAATTCTGCTATACATACCTTATTTTGTCATACAATAGTGATGGGATAAATCAGAGATTATGGTGTCACATTGACAGCGAGCGGTTTCCTGTGGAAGGACTAACATAAGAGGATCTTTGTCATAGATCAGGTCTCTTTCTTTCCTAGTCTTATAATATTAAAATTGTTATTACTATAATTGTAAGAGGAAAAGGGACATTATTATTCTTCAGGGAAGCTTTCTGAATTCTAGAAATGTGAAAACACAACAGCATTTTGAGGAATCCAAACAGTTCATTCCATTCTGAAACAGCAGCTTCAGGTGAGACATTTAGTGCTCTTGAGCTACTCTCTTAATCTTTGTGTTCTCAGATTCTGTCATATGTCTAGCAGGGTGAGCACTTTACAATGAGGTGAGGCAGTGGAAAACTTCAGCTACTGGTGGGAGACCCACACATACAGTGATTAGCAAAACGTATGCAGTGATGACTGTAAAAATGTGTCACTGCAATCCGAGCTGTGGGGTTAAGGCAAGCTGAATTTGTTTTCTACCTCTCTGCCCCCTGCTGCCCTGCTATGAGTACCTGGAAACCACCTCTGGCAAAGAGGAGACAAAAGGAGTGGAAGAGCGTGGAAAGACAAACAAGCAGCCGTAGTCCTGGTTGTACATTTGTACTGGACATGTAATGCACTCTTCTGTCTAGGACCTGTGTGAATGCTTTGCTACCCTTCTCGCCTGATTTAGAATCAAACAGAGCTTACTTGATCCACACATAGCTTAAACTGACTTGTGCTTTCAGAGCAAAGGTTCTATGTTCATCAGCTGAATGTTTAATATAGGAATAAACCAGGAAAGAAATGTCCCCAGATGTAGTGGCTTACATTTATCTGTTTGACTTGAAACTGGAATAGCATGTAGTGAAGCCTCACCTTGGTACAGATGTAAAGTAAACTCCACTGTGGATACACCCTCAGTAGAAAAGCCTCAATATATGTGCATATAGATTGCCTTTTCTGTCTTCTCCCAAACTGCACCCACTGAGTAGATCATGATAAATCTTCTGATTTCACCAGTCTCAGGATTAAATTTTACTCTTGATATCTGGCCTTAGTGAAAGTCAGTCCTCAAATGCTTGATATCCTTTAAAGAATGGTATGTAAATTGCTACCTAGCTTTATTATCATCAGACGTAAAAGTCAGAATACCACTCACAAATGGATCTGAATTTCATGTTTGTCAGATTTCGTTTTGCAATTCAAAAATTTCTGATGTCTTTAAGAATAAGGACTCATCCTGGTTACACTGGTTGCAGAAGCATGTCTTACAATCCAAATATATACAAATGTGACTGCTCCATACACAGATCAGTGGCTACTTATTTGTTACTTTATTAATTGTTTTAATGCCTCACAAAAGCAAAATATATTTGAGGTCTAAAATGAAATCTTAACCCTTTCTTAAGATCATCAGAGCAAACCCAGAATAAGAGACAAAGACATGAGATATAAAGGCTCCAGAAGGCCTTCAGAGAGGATGAGCTCTGTCTGCCTGTCGTTTTGATAACAAGGGTAGCCATAGACATATTTGCAAAACGTTGTCTCTTTTGGGTATGAGTGTAACACTTACAAAGATGTCTTTTAGGACTTTAGATCCTCTCTACTGCTATTTTTTTTTTTCTTAGTGAGCACACTACCACTTTTAAGAAAATGCCAAACTTTTAATTTTCAAATGCCTTTGATCTCAACAAATCTTCCATAGTAAAATTGCTCTAGGTTGAAACATGCTTGTAGAATGTATGAACTCAGAAGTCCTTTGTGTTACACTAGAAGTCCTTAACTATCTGGTGTATTAACACAATAATTGTAAGATTCAGTCAGTGAATTATCTGAAAACTGTTAATTAACTAAAATTCCAGTGTTATCTTCATTTAATAAACATTATAGACTATCAAATGTGTATATTGGCAAAAGCAGAGAAGTTTTTTTTCTTGAATTGTATTATACCCATTAATATTACAGTGCAAAAAGTAATGTATATTTTTATATGACAAATGCACTATATAGAGGCTTTCAGGAAAAAAATTCAAAAATTTATTTGAGCTGACAGTAATAGAACTGCTTTAGCAAAGTGGGTCCAGATTTTATTGTGCATTTTTGGCAAGACTAGATTTATAAAAGAAGATAATGATTGACTGTGAATGTGACAGAATTTGGAAGGAGTTTATTACCCTCCATGCTGAGCTTTCTTTGTTTACTTGGACCCTCATTTGTGTGCTGGACAACATTTTCAAATCTTGAATATTTTAGCCCTCATGATCAGCTTATAAAGACAACCCTCTGTCCCTCAGAATATATCCTTCACATAGCACAGATGAAACCTTCTCTCTTTTTACCCCTGCCCAAGTCTTTTAAAAAATCATTATAAAGCTAAGGATAACAGATGTACATAAAATTCCATTTAACCGTTGCACAGGTTATGATAAAAGCCAGGTTATTTGCTTTGTTCCCCTTAAATCCTTCCAGAATGCCGCTGTGAAAGTCAGTTTTATCTCCTGAAACTCAGGCCATGAAACTCCCCAATTAAAATTCTTTCACTGCCTACCATCACTTTAGTTGTGTTCAAGGTCCTTGTCTTCCCCATCAAGGCTGTACTTTCATTTCTGCTTAGTGTACTACTTTTCTTGACTTCCCCCAAGATTCCCACCTAGGTGCCATTTTCAACCCCTCCTACTTTTATCTTTGTGTTTTGTTCCCACCTAAGTTGGAAGTGCAGCTGAAATGATTCCCTGGCAGAGGCACCCATAGTGCTTGTATGTCACCACTCCTCAGCCGCGCTCTCCACCCTTGCTTGCCTGTTCCTCTGGCAAGAAGAGTTTCACAGCCCCTTCCTTTTGCCACAGTGCATACCCAGGGGACTTTGAGAGATGGAAGCACAATTCTCTGCAGCCTAATTTAAGAGGGCTCTGTAGCTGGGAGTGAGAATTTCTTACATTCCTTTTGGATTGAGTTTAGGAAAAGATCATAGCACAAAAAGACTCATGGATTACACAGAGACTGCTTTAACTTCCATCAGTTATTCCTTCAAGGTTTCACACAGTGCTCTGGACCACTGAGGATGGCATGAGCTTTTAAAGTTCTGGGGGTTTTATACAGTTTCAGCAGCAAATATTCATCATTCCCACATCTTCATTAAAAAAAAAAAAAAAAAAAAGAAATCTTCAATTAAAATAGGCAATTTGTTTCAGTCCAATGTAGGGTTTTTGTGGTTTGCTGGAGCTTCAGATCAGGATGTAGCTTGCACATATTCCATATGTGGCATAATTTCAAAGAGACACTATGTGAATTGAAGATGAAAGTTTGTGTTTTAAATGTCTATCCTGTGCTTGCTATCCATTGAAATAGGAGATATAAAGAGTGAACATGGGAGGAAAAAAAAACCTGTCTAGTTTGATAGCTTATATTGAATTTATATTGCTGTACTTGAAGGGTAATTTTTTGCTTTTGGGTCACGTCACAGCAAGATGATCCACATATATATACATACCCATGGACGTAGGAGAAATGTATACAAACTAAGGACTAGATATGATCAGATTATAATAGCATGTTTGATCCTAAGTGGAAATAAAAATCTACCAATTGACTTTAAAGTTAAATATGAGAGGCAAATGCAAACTCTGCCTGCTGTGAGCATGTTGCAGCAATTTGTCCAAGATAATGAAGTTTTTCACTTGCTTGTTGCAAAGTTTTAGTAATTTGAAAAACATCCCTGAGGTACTGGAATTCCTTATTAATTAGAATAAATTTTATATGAGTGGTATTTCTGGAATCTGGAGAGAGGGTGTGAGTGATTGGAATGTTCAGATTATGAATTAAAACTTGTACAGCAAAGCCTGAGAGAATGACAACAATAATAAAAGTCATGAGTTTGTTTAGAGGAACAAGATGATGGCTTGACTTTTATGCACAAGGTAATCTGCTCACATATATCTACTTTTCAGAAGTTTTAATTTCCCAGATTTAATCAAAATGCAAAGTAAGTGATTGAGAAATAAAACCTGAAGTACAAAAAGAAAAAAATATTTGTTACTTAAAATAAATCTTTATTGACAAAACAGGGTTCTTCCATGGGTAAGGAGAACAATGGCTCAAGTCTACATTACTGTCAGGGACCAAGAGAAGTTAACTTAAAAAGATCTGCAGTTTGTCTTTTTTCTGAATGTATCTGAGTATATAAAAGAAATTATAGAGACATTTTATTAAGCCAAGTAAAATTAACAAAATTAGGCCAACCAAATGAACAAAACAAGTAGAATGATCAGCTAAGTGTAACATTTACTCTTAGAACAATCCAAACAAAAACAATGAAAAGGATTCAATTAATTAAATTGATTAAAGAATAAAGTACATGGATATAATCATGTGCTAATATATTTTTATGGAAAATGGCTCTTGTGAAACTTTATTTCATTTCTCGATGCTAGTAAAAATTTTGTTGATAAAATTTGAAGTATATATCTAATAATATCAGACATTTGTCAGATGTCTGAAAGCATGATATTCTCATTTAAAAATTAATATTACATAACATCAGTGTAGTGTACAATATATGAATTAATGAATGAATGAAAAACACTTCTCAAAAAAGTAGTTTCAGATGGAGAAACATCTTTGAATACCTTCCCAACTGAATTCTGTTGTAAAATCCAATTGCCTTTTAATAACTTTATCTGTGGCAAACACGAGAAAACAAATACTCCTAATACATATTTTTATTATGTCCTCTCTAGTTAGCGGCCCCTGAATTGTTTAGACTTTGTCCATTTGAAATGTCCTCACACTGTAGGGATGGATATTATTTTCCTTTTCATGTTAGGGCTGCAGGGCTCCAACTCTTGACTTTTTAATCTCTTTCCTAAAGGTATCTATTTCTCATTGGAGGTGAGAGATGAATGTGTACCTGCTAAGTGTGAGGAGGATGGTAATGGAAATCAGTAGTGTTAATTAAATTACAAGAACTAACATATCCAGTATTTCTTCATCCTCTAAGCTTTTGCAACTGTAAACGAGAGTGAAGAGTGTTTTGTGATTCTTGCCTTCTCACAGAATAATCTATATGCAAAATCTTTGCCAAGTCAACAAAATTTTAACTAATTGTTCATTTGTTTGAGTCTCCTCCCTCTTTTTTAAGAGAATCAATAGTTTAAAAAACACAGACTGAAGAACAGGCAAGAAAAACAAAGAAAGAACAAACCCCTTTTTATTCACCATAATGGAATCAAATTTGGACCCTGCATTTTTGACTAGCTAGAAACCACCACTCCAGTCCCCAGAACAAAAGAGAATTAGTGAAAAACTTGTTCAAGAAAATAAGCAGAAAGCAGATGTCATTTGGGCCTCTTTTGGAGGGATTTTTTGTTTGTTTATTTGTTTGTGGTTTTTTCTTGTAATTTTTTAAAATATGTTATTACTTCTCCCCACTGGTTTGCTTGTTTAATGCCATATCTGTAGCTGCAAAATTGGTGAAATTTGGACAATTTTTAAAATACTTTAGAAGCAAAAGTTGTTGAAAATTATGATTAATATGTTCAAATTGAAATATTGATCAGTAGGACATTGACAGATAAGACAGGTTTACCATAATGAGGAATAGTGAGCATTTTTTTCTATCATATTTTGTCCTCATTTCAGCAACACACTTGAGATACCTTTTAAGGTTCATTACTGGGGTCTTATCTACTTGAACATATTGCATTGTTTCACTACTGTAGTATTTGGTAAAATTAGTCTTATGTTTATAACAATGTTTTGAAATTTATTTAAGGTAAAACAGACAAACAGAAAGAGGATCTGAAATTATACATGTTAGTGATTTCTCTTCACATTTATGTTTTACTTAGCATACGTTCCTCCATCTGTTTGTATTTGACTTTTCTTATTGAGGTTAATTATTATTTTCCATCAGAGCTGGAGTTTTGATTTGTCCTTTTTTAAACAATTATCTAACTGAGGCAGCTTTCACATTTTTGAACAAAAATGTACACGTCCATAAACTCACAACTAAATCTCGTAGTGAGTGATCTTACAGCAGGATTTAATCTTCTATAAAGCTATAATGGTCTTTGGTAAATTTTAACTTTGATAAACTTTCTATCTTTCACTGAATTCGGTTGACATGAAATTTGTAAGAGCAAGTTTCCCACTGACGTTATTGGGATACCCTAGAGAGGACATGATTGAAATTGCAGGTGAAAAATCACCTGTTATTACATGAACTTTTTTAACTAAACCAGGAATCCTAATCACTTGCAAAATGCCAGCACTTTTCAAGAAGACCATCAGTTTCTGAATCACTGTTTGACCTGTCATTCAAAGAGATCACATAATAAATTAATATAAAAATCAGAGGGTGAAAATTTTGAGCTGTATTAAATCCAAAATAGCATACAAATGACCTTTATTGCTTTAAAAAGTCTGTCTTTTTTTTTGTGGTATATATGAAAAACAGCTATGGTTGATAAAACATATAATAAAAAATAGGTATTTTCAAATATCAATGATTAGTAGTTCATTTGCAATTTCAAACCAAATAACTTTGTAGTTATTACTCAGTTTGTGACATGAAGAAGTAAAGCCCTCAGATAAAGGATTTCCTTTCCTGCTGCTTGTTGCAAATTTATA
Source organism: Acanthornis magna (assembly GCA_036785705.1). NCBI lineage: Eukaryota > Metazoa > Chordata > Aves > Passeriformes > Acanthizidae > Acanthornis > Acanthornis magna. Next base: position 26,218,961 of record JAWUZG010000090.1, on the reverse strand, counting down.
TTTTTGACAGTAATCCATCTTCCAGAAAAAAAAGAAATTGTTGTTTCAGTTGTTTTAGGACCAATGTGAAATGAGAACTGACACTAGAAACATAAAGTCACAATGATAATTACATTTTATCAATCTTTTCTTCCTCTTTCTTAAAGCTTTCTGGGGCTTTAAATTTTCAGCAAAATCTTTTTTTGCTCACCTTGAGGCACTCTTTTTCCATCTCATTCATAATTGTTATCTTCTGTGCTGTTCTCACAGCATAAATACATGCATTTACCCAATGCTCGCCTTCTGACTTATGACCGTTATCATTTTTATGCCACAGTACATCTTTTTTTTCATCATCACAAAAAAAACAGTCTTACTTCCCTTGCATAATCAACTATTTGACCTTCAGTGACTTTTTCCACATTCACATGGGAATTGAATTATTCCCATTGTTAAAATGCATTTACTTTTATGATTCTTTGAAATGATGCTAAAGTGAATTCTGTCTGGTGGTATGTTTGTTTTTTAGGCATTAAGCTGTGAATGCTAATGGGAGTCAGCAAAAAGGATAAATTTATGTGACTGTGAGTACCCAAAACTGAACTTTTGAATTCCCCAACAAAAGCCTTCTATTTGCCAGATGAGGCTGGTATGGACTGGATGCAAATTTTTATAACACCTGATCTAAACAGACTTAGCACATCCTAAATCCTTCAGTTAATAAAAAGACATGAAAGAGGAACACCGATTGCAAAATTGTGCTTTTGTGCACAGACTGTTTAGTCAGAAAAAAATGGAGGCTTAGGATTGCAAACAGAGGGGCTGGTGCTTAAAAAAAAAAAAAAAAAGGAATTCACAAAGAGAAAATGGCCTTGGAAAGAAGTGTCATCACAAAAGACATGGTGAAGATCTTATCTTTGCTCTGGCTGGAGGAAACAACCTGGAAGTGAGGAAACATCTCAGAGATGACAGACATGCATGGAGATGAAAGGTGGGAGAACCCAGAGAGGCACCCTGACCAATGACCCCCAAGATTGGTAACTGTGAGCAGAACCAGGGCATGAGCTTATACAACTTGCTGCCCAACTTTCCCAGATCTCACTGTGGGGAAGAGAAGCTCAGTCTTACTGAATGTAATGCTGTGGGCTAGTGAATATCTCAGGTAATCAAGAACCAGTAATCTCACTGTTTTTTAAATAAATCATGGTATAAAGATCCAAAACCTGTTATTTATTCTGCCTCTCCTCAGACAAGAATGCAGGAGACAAGAGACTCAGAGTGCACTGTGCTCAAAATTGGTGAGTAAACACTCCAGAAATCAGATTTTCTACAGGCAATTTCCATAAGATTTTCAGCCATGCAGGCAGATGACCATTTCTTAAAAGAATGAGAGAAAAAGGAATCAGTTTGTCTGTCTCAAACATCTGGAATGTGACTGTTTCAGGCTGCTGTTTCATCCATTTTTCTGAAGTGAATACCTCCTATATTTTTACATAGGAGACAACTATCTGTATATTCCTAAAATTAGGCCCTTAGTTAGGAAAAAAAAACACTGGATCTTTCCAAAGCCAACTACTTTTGTCTACAGAATATTTGTAGAAATTTGGTAAGTACAGGAATGCTGGTTCACTAACCGGTGGTTTTGACTGAATACCATCGTCAGTGACAAAACACAAGTAAAATGGCCATATAATGTTTCAAAAAGGACAATGTTTTTCCTTGAGCCTTATAGCTGGTCAGTGGAGAAAAAATTATAAAAAAAACCAAGCAAAACCAAGCCCAAAATGGAAAATAACCAGCTAGATTCACAGCTATCTGTAGAAACACCAGTTTCTTCTTGACAGACTGATCAGAACTTGTTGAATAAAATAGTGGGAGAGCAATGGGTATGAAGTAGTTAGCAGAAAGCTTCTCACTCTACTGAAAGTCTGTTTTTTTCTATGATGTTCCTGTTTTTTATGGCATTCCTATCTTCAATGCCCTTTGCAGATGCCTAGACAAATCAAGAAATTACAATTTAATGCATGAAGGGTCTCTTAGATTTAAGGTGCTGCATTTCAGACTAAACGTTGAGATTGTTCCCACAGCATTCTAATAATGTATGAAGTATTATTTTGCTGTTGCTGATGATTAATAATGAGAGAAATGTTTTTAAAGATACATCACTTTTTCCAATATCTCTGTTTTTAATATATTTGTCTTGGGCTCAGTACTTGGATAGTGATGAGAAAGCAAAACATATACCTGTATTACAAATATGATAATGTAATCAGTAAATTTGGAAAAAAAAATCAACCCTATGTGCAAAGCACTACTTTAAATAGTCTCTAGTTTTGTCTTCATAAAATCACAGATTTATAGAATGGTTTGGGTTGGGAAGGGACCTTGAAAGATCATCTGGCCCAACCCACCTTCCATGAGCAGGGACATCTTTCTTTATATTAGATTACTCAAAACACCATCTCACCTGATCTTGAACATTTCCAGGGACGGGGCATTCACAACCTGTGTCAGTGTCTTCACCAACCTCTTCATAAAAAATATCTTCCAACCTAAACCTACCATCTTTTGTTTTAAAACTGTTACCCTTTGTTCTGCCACTACAGGCCCTGGTAAAAAGTTTCCATCTTTCTCATAAGCCCCCCATGTACATTGAAAGACTTCAATATGGTCTTCCCCAAGCCTTCTCTTCTCTAGGCTGAACAATCCTGCCTTCATAGGAGAGGTGTTCAATGGAAAATTTCCACGGCCTTAATCTAGACCCTGACAGGTCCCTTTCTTTCTTGGGCTAATGACCTCAGAGGTGGAAGCAGCATTCCAGGTGGGGTCTCATGAGGGCCAAGTAGAGAGGCAGAATTCCCCCTCTTGCCCTGCTGGCCACACTGCTTTTGATGCAGCCCAGGACAAAGTTGGTTTTCTGGGCTGCAAGTTCCTATTCTTGGCTCATATTAAATTTTTTCATCTAACAGTATCTGCAGGTCCTTTTCTGCAGAGATGCTCTCAATCCATACATTCCTCAGCCTGTACAGATACCAGTCACTACCCATCCCATGTGGACTTCCTTGCACCTGGCCTGACTGAACTTCATGAAGTTCACATGGGCCCACTTTTCAAGCTGGTTAAGGTCACTCTAAATAGCATCCAAAAGCGTTTTTCCATTCCCACTGTCACTTTGGACACTGGACCTTTGGCTGTAACTCTTTGGATATGGCCATCCAGCCTGTTCTTTAACCATCACATTTTTCATCAATCAGACCCATAATTCTCCAATTTAGAGACCAGGGTGTTGTGGGGGACTATGTCAAAAGCCTTACAGACCTCAAGGTAGATACCAGTTATGTTTCCTTTATCCATGAACTCATTATCTTCACTGTAGATCATCAGATCATCCAGGCATTATTCTCTCCTAAAAAGTTGGATCTCTTTAAATCCTTGCACCATCACTGCGAGAGTGACAGGACTACATCATCACATTAAATAGGCAAAATCCGGTGGTTACATTTTGTCGATTAAATTCCATTTCTTTAGTTCCAAGTTGATAGTAGTACCAGCTTTGCACCTGGTCTCTTGGAAAATAATTACAGGAAAGCATTACACCAACAAATCTGTGTACAAAAAGCCCCAAATGACTGTCAGGCTAAACTGAGATCTTGGTTATTAGTACTCCTCACTGTGTCTCAGATACCAAAAAAAAAAGAAAGCGCTAAAACTATGTATAAATATCATATCTAAAATTTGCTAAAATATTAGACCTTTTTTTGGGCTCCATTTTTTGTTACATGAAAGGAAGAAACAGAAATTCGTGAGAGGAAATATGCTTTAAACCAAACCTTGATAGAACATGGGTTTTCTAGGCAAAATGTTTTTTTGCAGAATTTATCAATTAATTTAAACATTTCCATTGAGAACATTGGTTACACAAAAGAAGAAAAGGTATTTAAAAATTATTATTCAAATGAGAGAAAGAGAAAGCCAGAACAGACAATATGTGTTTCTTACTAAGATCTACTGTTGCTGGAGGATACATTTGAAAACTTGTGCTGATTATATTTTAATACAGTACCTATGCACACTATAATAGTGTAAACCAAAAGTCATTTATTCCCTTTAGCACCCTCCTGGTCAGGGTGTTGGTCCAGCATGGGAGAAGCACAGAATGAATGAGGATGAGAATGTGTGTCTTTTCCAATGCAGATTAATAGTTCATCATTTTTGAGCTCTGCAGGAAATATTATGGTTTTAATTGTGGAGGAAGGAAAGAAACTCTCTCTCTGCTTCTGTTTATGAAAAGATTTTCATAATATTTGAAGATGGAAAACTAGTGTACAGATCTAAAAGACATATTGGTGATAGCATTTTCATTATTATGTTTATATACAAGTTAGACTTGAAGTAATGGCAGTTAATGCTTTTATATGTTTCTTTATACATTTATTCCTACTAATTGAAAAAGTAAATCTGTCTAGCTGAAAAACAAACAAGTAAAGAAAACCAGTATCAAATAAATAAATAATAAAACCCCCCATCACCAAAAATTCAAACCAAATCATATAAAACCTAAATGTTTAAGAACTTTAAGGAAGAATTGACTGAATTTTCCAGAAGACAGCGCTCAAGTCTGTTGGTATTTTACTTATTCTTTGAGTAGGTCACTGAAGAATATGGGATCATTCACAAATGCTCCCGCTAAATATAGGAAAAGCAGAAACTTGCTGAAGAATACAAAAAAAAATTGCTTTCAATATTTTTAAGGATTTATTAACTTCTTCCTCTCACTCTTTCCTTCTACTCTAATTTAGAGTTTGTGAACTGTGTTTTAGCCCCAACCTCTAAAATAGCATCTGGAAATGAATAAATTAAAGCAGTCCATCTCTTGCTAGTGAGACTGGCAAGGGCATTATTTGAAAAAACTAAACAGGAGAATAACAAGCATGAAACCTGCAACAATCTTGACAGCACACTACAACTCTGATAGGCAGCCTGTGCAGAGGGGAGAGTACAAAGACAGTTACAAATGGCAAGGTGCACATTTATGAATACCAATAAAATTCCCCTTCTGCTCTATCATCTCTTTTAGGTGCTGTTTTTCAAATAACCATTTCAGAAGTAGCTTTATAATTGCTTTCACTTTAAATACCTAAATTAAATATACATATATAAGGTAAGGAACATTTGTCTTGTACCTTTTTTTTCAAAAGCATGGCACTTTTTAAAGTAGCATTGCTGATTTATAAGCAATATGACTGATTTTAAGTAATATCTGTGATTTATAAGTCAGGACTTCTTATAGTCTGGGTATTAAGATCTATTTTATGAAACCCAGTTTATTTTTTAAAAAAGACTGATTTACTAGGCAGATTTATTAATCATGGCTTAGGAATATAAACCAAAGTCTTGGTTCAAGTCTCATATTTATAAATTAGATGCTTAAATCAAATTCCAATTTATATGTAATGGGATTGGTTCTAGAGACGTGCAAATAGTAATATATCCAATCCCACTACTACCTGAAGATAATGATCTTGCTTTCACAAGTAATTTGGTTATTCACATCGATGAAAAATCCTATTGTTAATCAGATGGATACAATTCAGAAAATAAGTCCATATCAAGGAGTGAGATAGACAGAAATACTGACTTTCAGGCAGGAAATGGATAGTCTAATCTGAAATATTGTAATACACAGATTTTGAACTCTCCTTATTTAGAGTTTTCAAGTTGTTGAATCCACTGGGACCATTGTTAGCACTCCAGCAAGAGAAACAGCATTCATTTACTGTCATTTGTCTCTTTCTGAAAAAAAATACAGACGTGATATTAAATTCCCCCTTTCCAACTGCCACTCCTAATAATTATTCACTTTCTTTTGGAAGTCTTTATATATCTAGATTTCTTTCATTCCCAGAAATAATAAGCATCTGAAGGAAACTCATACCAAATGCTTGAAAAGTGCAAACAGTAATGTCCAAGATGGTGTATATTTGAAAATTTTACTTTTTAGTCAAACTCATCTATCTGAAGCAAATTAATAAAATTCTAGAAGTATTTTTCTGCCTCATTATGCACAGCCATAGCTTGAAGTGTCACATTTAGATAAGCTGAAAGCAGTATGGCTGAAAGGTACATTTTCCAATCAGCTTTCTGGATAGTCTTTGACTCCAGATATAGTAATATATGTAATCTATAAACAAAACCTACCATACCAATTTGTCCAAAACAGTGCAAACTGGTCTTTTTCTCTTCAGCAGTGTCTTTCAGTGTTACCCTTGACCTGTTATTTCTTGTTAATTTCCCTAGTTCTGAAGGTATGCTGATTAAAAAAAAAAAAAAAACAAAAAAAACAAAAACCATCCATGAGCTTGACAGAGGTAGCCTTGAGATGTTGCTGTAAGTTTGCTCTATACTCTCTGCACACAGTTTCTTTTTAACTTGTGACATGGTTCATAAAGTCTTCTTGACCTACTTATATCCAGACTAAACAGAAATCTACCATCAGAGCGAAGGCTGTATGTCATGTGCCAACATCAGAGATAAAAAATTCTTAAAATATTGGAAACCAGATTGCTTTTCATTTTGCTTTGTGGATAGGCTTGGTACACAGAAGGATGAAATGCCTTCTGTTGTGGCACTCCTCAGATACTGTGTACTTTGTGCCAAAGAGAAAAACATGAGTAGGTAATATCCTAGGGGCTGCTTGACTGGATATTCTGAGTGGCATAGCAGAGTTCTTCTCAGCCCATCTTCTCTCAAGATGTCCTTAGTGGAGCATGTTTTCCTTTTGTGTTTCTCCAGGTTCTTTTGCCTTTCTCTGCAGAAATCCCAACACATCTGTTCGACAACCCCACTTCCAGCTGAGAGGAAGGTAGTGATGGATTGCAGAATCCTGTTTCACATTCTGTTAATTTTGGCATTGTCTTCCTCTTCACATTCAGAGTACAGTAATTTCAGATTACTTTTGTTCCACCATTTCATCCTCTTGTATAAACCAAAACTGAAATTCTTTGGTTTAACTTAAACTAGCCGTAAGGCCCTTGAATTCCACTTTTTTGAGGTGATTTGTTGAAGTGTTCTGCAGCCTCAGTAAGAGGCAATACAGAGCCATAGAGGTGAGCATGACCTCTTTAGAAGTTCAGAATTTGGGTGGCAACTACACACTTGAGACTAAAGGCAAAGTTTAGTCAGACTTGTTTTTGAAACACATTATAAATGTTTTCAGGAACAGTTCCCTCTGACACCTGCAAAACAAAAATGGAGTTGCTTTGGAAAGGGGAATTTGCAATGTGGGACAGCACACAGTTCAAGCTGTTCGGTGTTCTACTGTCTGTAAGTAAGAAGTCCTTGAACAAGTACTGTTTCAAACACCAGGTTTCTCCATAACCTCCAGCTGTAAACTCCAGTGCAAAATAAACTCTCATATTTCTTCAGCTTGTAATAACTCCTTTTCTCAAATGCAGATTTCTTTACTTAAAATTTTCTTTGAAATGGTGATATTTGGAGATGTGGTGGTGACCTCCTCAGTCATTGTGAGGAGGTAGAACATTTTGCCTGACTGATGCAGAGCTCTGGACCTATTAACAGTCTGACATCCTCCCACAGTAGTGAGATTTCTATTTACATTCTGAGAATAGGGAAACAAAATGAAGAAAGCAAGAGTAGATGAGAGTGAAGAGTGAATTAATGAAAGAAAAAGGAGAATAGGAAAGGAGAACATAAAATGGTCTTTTACCTCTTTTCATAAATGAGGAATTATTCCTTAGCCACATCAAGCCATGTAAGGCCAAAGAGGTAAACAGTATTTTGTAATGATGATAGTTGGCATTGAAGACCTATTAAAAGCAAAAAAAATTACCCCACCTCTCCTCTATCGGTTGGGCAATATTGCACGTTATTGTGGTTTAGCTATGGAAAAAACTAACTCCATCTCAGCCAGACCCAGCACATGATAAATATCTCTACAGTTGAGCCAGTCATTAAGCTCTACCAGTTAATTACTGGGATTGGTTTAACTGTAGTACTCATGAGAGAAAGCATAAAACACCTTTCTCTGGTTTGAATAATGTCCAAAAAGCCTGCCCCATGAAGAAGGGCATCTTTTCTATTCTTATAGGACTGTAAGAGAATTGGGGCAACTGGCGAGGATATTGCAGAAGGACCTGCTAACAAGAAGAGAATTTCCATGTTTCTAACAGAGCTGCTCCTACTCCTCCCTGAGTGTACCTACCCTGTCACTTTTCCCCAGGTATTGACACAGAAGAAGGTCACTGTTGGAAAGACCTGAGGCTCCAGGCATACTTATAATCAGTAGTACAGAAGACAGCACTTTTGTAGTAGTCTTTCCGCTTTTGTCTCTGAAGCCTTTAACATTGTCACAGTTTGAGTTGAAAAGGAGCAGTGAGTTTGAAGTACAAGTTGTCATGTCATCACTATAAACTTCTTATATTACTGCAGAGATGTATTTTAATATGAGAAGCAGAGACTTTATTTGATTTATCATGAGGAAAAACACAAGACAAAATAAATATTAAAACTAACGTATAAAACAGACAACTAGTGAGTGTGATGTAAATACCTGGCAACACCAATAAGGTAAATCCCACAAGAGAAAAATATAAGGAAAGAAAATGAAGAGAAATTCTGTTGAAAGCACCTAGTAACAGAAGAATTATATAAGTGCATAAGGTAAAAACTGGGGAAGAGAAGTCAAAATAACAAAAAAGTAGTGGGGGAATAGGAAAATAATAAAGTTAGGTACACCAACTGGATATAGTAAAACAAATCACTAAAATAAGACAAATATTACTCTAAAAGAAAAGGAAAACTATGACAACTGCTGGGAATAAAGGAGTGACTTGATATAAGACATATATATTGCAAATGTAGCAAACAGACTACTACATGAGGCTTAATGCAGGAAAAGTGAAAACAAAAGCAGAGACATATTTTCAATTAGATAAGTGAAGCTGTGAGAGTTCTGACTGACAGACATTTGATTACACAAGTGAGACAATATCCAAACTTTAGACCAAAAGAATGTTTCAAGAGCAGCTTGAGCTTTCTTCAAGTTAGCGCAATGTTTTCCAAACTGTGATAGTGTGACTATAACAATAAAAAAGAAAAAGAAAAGAAGACGAAAATTTATTTGCTTATTCGTGAGATTAGAAATGAAATAAAACAAAGCATGTGTGATCTGAAGTGTTTCACTGAAATATTCTTCTCTATGCTGAGTATGACTCCCACACAGGACTCATAAATACTTACCCTGCTGTTGCAGTGGGTTATTTATTTTACGTTAGTGTCCAAAGGGGACTGTAAGGTCAGAGCTCTTATTGCTCCACAGACTATTTACAGGCTTCTGAATGTGTGGGTGGTGAGAGGAGTCCCAAAAGCACAAGAAGACTGGCTGGGCATTTCAAGCCAGCTGGAAAGGCGCTTAATAAACCAGGAAAAGTGTATAACCACACTATGGATACAGACCATGCAAGAGAGCAGCTGTACAATTTAATGGTGCCAAGATTCCTAAAATCCATGCTATGTTCTGATCTGGTTTAGGGTTCTTTTAAATCCCTTGATGTTTCTAGGAACCTAACAAAAGAAAATAGCCACAGACGATCAAATGTGGGCAATCACAGCAGTCATACGAGAGCTCTTGGAGCTCACTCAGCTGAGCTTGATCCTTTTTAGTGGGAGAAAAAGCCAAGAACAAGATCTTTCCTGCAGTCAAGTAGCATGCCCAAAACATATGCACTTTTTCCTAGCAAGAACTAATCTTTGTCCAAACCTTCCAGGAAAAAGTCAGTTTGGAAGTGACAAAAGAGGACATAATCCTTCAAAATATCAGAGCTAGCAGGAATGGCTTTCACAATTGGAGGCTAAGGAAAGATCAAAGCATGAGTTAATGCTTCTCCCCTTTCTCCCTTTGAGCCACCAAATACAATTGTACAGCAAGCTGCCTGCCAATTGTGCTTACAGTGAATGCATTCAACACCATTGTCTGGGTCACTAATTTTTTGTGTATTATTTGTTTTAATCCAATGGATAATGAATTTAAACTTGTTCTTTGCTGTCATTACATAACATTGTGGAATGCAGCGCTGAGTAAGTGCTGGGGACAGAGCTGACTCCAAGAAAACCCCCCAAGAGGTCTGAAAGCTGCTTTGGTTTTGTCCAGGAATATTTTCATCATCTGAATGCTTCCCAGTTTCAATCTAGTTTTCATTCTGTTTTTCATTTAAAAGGTCTTAAAACCAACCAAAGGTCTGTTTGCCTCTCTCAATATATGTTGCTTCATATCATTGCTACTCAAACAGCTGAGACCCAGCCTGGAGGCCAAAATTGTCAGAAACTGTGCTTCCTTTTAGGTCCTGGTGCACCTCATTGCGCTGAGGGAGAGCAGATCCAAATCAGCTTCTATGCAGAATGGGTCAGGAGATCCACGGAGTGAGCAACAAACATATTATCATCTGTTTTCTTTACATTATTGTAAAAATTGACACATTATTGTGTGTCATTATATGCTGCTTGCCCCCAGTCAACCTTTGCATCAAAATGGTGCATCAAGATAAGTAAAAATATCTTTCTCCTTTTTGTGAGAATATTTCAAAAGCTTAGCAGTTGAGACACTTACCCAAAATGGAAAACTGGGGACATTTAAGTATCTTCTTCCTCTGGTTTGTACCAAGGTCTTAACCTTGAGTCTCATCTCCTTCACTGCTCTTCAAGTAATCTTCATTTCTTACCCACCCTGCTGTACAATATGTGCAGCCCCTGCCCACTCCCTGCATACTCAGGAGGACAAGTCTGGTATTTTCTCTGCCTTAGCTTAGGTAAGCTCACCTGCAAACACAAGTCCACCTGTCATCTCTGTATCAATATTTCAGTACATATATACTTGCTCACGTCCTGTGCATCTCATTGGAACCTTACTGAATTTTAGTTATCTGCAAAGTACAAATGTATATCTTACTGTATAACTTGAGAATCTTCTTTAATAACCAGTGAAGACAAATAGACTTTTCTAGGGTTTAATATGTCTCTCTTTTGACATCTATCTACACTGTGAATCTACACTCACTAGTTCAGATTTTGACAGACATATGGTTTTATGTTTTGTCTTCCTTTCATCCAAACTAAGCAAATTCAGCCTGCATCTTCTGTTCTGTATCTCCAGCCATGAGCCTGCACCCAGTGTGACAGAATTTTTGCATTGTGGCAAAGCAAGGCTCCGAATAACTCCAGTCTTTCTCTTCTATTTTTAATTTTTTCCCTCTCTTGGGTTTACGTTATGCTTTGTCTGTCAAAACTCTATGCAGTCAAGCCCATAACTTTGTATCATTGTTAAATTATCCCACTTTTTGGGTTTCCATACACAGGAGAGGACTAGGTCTTAGCAACTAAACCCATCAGGTAATTTGCTAATACAGTATGTAATCATCTGGTTTTCATTGCCAATATGAGGTCTTACAGTCAAATAAACTATTCCTAGTGATAATTTGCTTTTGCTATGGATTTTTCATACAGGGGAAAATGGCTTTTGATATAAACCCATGTAATTGAAAATGTAGTTAGGCTGCTATGTGGGCAAGAGTGTATAGTTTTGAAGTCCTAAAAAAAAAAAATAAGAAAAAAGGTATAGAAGTCAAAGAAGAACCATTTTAACTGTGCAACAGCACAGCAATTGAATGAAGACCATAAAAACTAAATGACAATCACTATCAAGGGTTTTCTATATCTGCTCTTAATGTCATCAATATTTTATGCTCTAATACAGAATATTGACTAAAATTATTGTTGTGATAGCTAGGTGACTTTCACTTCTTATGGAGTTCCTTATTTAAATGTTTCATGTGGAGAAAACTACAATAGAAATGAAACTGTGTTTTGTCACAAAATAAAAATAATATAGCAATCATATATGCTGCTGGAAGGAGCACGAAGATTAAGCTAAAAAATAGTGATTTCTCTTGCCTTGCCTTGCCTTGCCTTGCCTTGCCTTGCCTTGCCTTGCCTTGCCTTCCCTTCCCTTCCCTTCCCTTCCCTTCCCTTCCCTTCCCTATGTTGACAAGACCATCCCGAGGCTCGTCATTCAGACTCATAACCTGGGATTCATCTTCAAATTTTTCTTCTTCCACAGTTTAGAGATTGTAATGATTTCTTTAATCCATTCACATTTTTGTATCAGGTGCTTAGCCTTTCCTTTTGAGCCCTCACTCTCATCCTAACTACTGAAAAATCTTCTGTTCTGCCATTGAACAGGAGCAGTGTGTCCAGGTGGCCAAGAATGTGCTCCAGACCCCAGAGCAGAGACTGCCCTGCAGCCTGTGTTGAAGACCAGGTAAGGCAGGCTCTCCTCCTGCAGCCCATGGAGGTCCAGCATGGAACAGTTATCCACGTGCAGGGGGGGTGGGGGGTAAGTTAAGATCTAATTTTTTTTTCCCATTGCCCTAATCTGATTTGACTGGTAATAAACTAAATTCATTTCCCCAGGCCGAGTCAATTTTGCCTGTTGTGGAAATTGATGAGTGATGTCTATGTGTCCTTATTTTGATCCACAAGCCTTTCATTGTATTTTCTCTCTGGACAACTGGAAGAAGGGTGTCATGGAGCAGCTTTGGTGGGCAACTTGCATCCAGCCAGGGTCAACCCACCACACTTCCACTGTTAGAATTAGCACAGAGTATTTGCTTTCAGTATCAAATCTCCTGGTTTTTAGCTGAAAAAGTGTTCAAGTAACTTTATAGAAGAGCTTGAAGGCTTCTAGACAAAGCTTGGTTTTCAATGCTTCTTAAATTTAATGACATATTAAATCTATATATTCATATATATTATATATATGAATAAACTCATTGAAATATATAGTGTTAGTGTAAAAGTGTAATGTGTAAGATATGCAGAAACACCTTAAAGAAAAAGCTTCAGAAATGATAGACACACTTTCTCTGTCTGTGTCTATTTGTGTACATGTTATATTTTCACTGCTTGGGCACTTGAGGGTATACAATACCAATTTCTTACTAACACTAGCTCTTTGGTGAGGTTAACGGATATAATAATGCAAAGCATGCTTGGCCTACAATCAACCAATCTGATTTGCAAACCACTTTTAAATAAGCATCATTTGGATATTAATCATGAAATAGTCACAAAAAAATTAGTCTGGAATAGTATTAATATTTAGAAAATAAGCATGTATTTGCACCACTTATTTGCTTTGTACCTGGGGAAATTCTTCTGATGCTTTCTTGAGAGGGCTTGAACAGAATGGAGATAAATAAGATACAAAAATGGATCAGAATGCAATATTTGCTGCTGTAAGAAAACTTTTGGAAGTGGTTAATAGATAGTCCCAAAAAATGATAACAAATCCCTAAAGATACTGGAAACAATTATATTCTCACTATATACAGATCATGTTGAAAATTAGACATTTTTCCTATAAACTTCTGTATTAAGACTAAGGAAAAAACTGTTGTAACTGTGTTATATGAGTAATAATCTATGAAACCATATGGAGAAAGACAAAACACAGTCAATATACCCCAGAAAGGGAAACAGAAATCTAGAACATACAGTGCTATCTCTGAGTAAATTTAAGCTTGAAAATAGAGAAGGTTTTGCTATTTGAATAGCGGCATTTGGAACAGGATGGGTGAGAAAAGCTAAACCTAAGATTGAGATTGTGAAGTGTATGAAAGTCATTAGATATTACATAATACCTGCAGGAGACAGGAATAAAAACTAACACTCAATCATTTTGTTCTACTCAAATATTACAATATTCCTTCACAACGTAGCTGCGTAAAAGCCAGTCTCCTGTTGGTACAGGGCCTGAATTTCATGGGAACCACTTTAAATATGCTCTACCAGGAAATCATGGTTTTACTTTATCTCCTTCACTTTTGGGGTCTGTCTTGTCTGTTTCTGTGGGGTGCAGAGTCACAGAAAATTCCAGTCCTATGTCATGATCTTAATCCAACAGATGCAAATGGTCATAAGCTCTGATTCACTAACAGCTGTACCATTGCTTTTCTAAGGGCTTGGTCTACTGTGACCATAACAAATACAGTCAGAAAGAATTCTCTTATGTTTGAGGTGCTGACTTTATTACAGACCCTACTATGGTCTATTATTCAGATAATAATAGCATTTACTGTATGTCAAGCTAAAAAATGAATCACCTTAATTAAAATAGGATTATTCTGAAGAGTGAATGTTATGATGAACTTTATTGCCTTCTCTCATTACTGAGAGAAGCTGTGATGGTCCAGTTCCCCACCATGTCCTTGGCACTTCAGGAAAGAACAGTCTCCATCTTACAGTCTTGTAGGACTCCATCTTATATTCTGGGGTCTACCAAGTTGATGGGGAAAACAATACTATTCTGTGCCTTAGTTTTTTGTATATTTATTTTCTGCATTTTCTTCTCTTTAGCTCAGTAAAAATAGTGCATTACAGACACTTGTAGTGCCATGTGTGTTTGGAAGCTTAATTAATACAATTTTATATTTCTCCATTAAAGAGGCTGTAGAAATATTAATTATTAAATGTTATATCACACTTGAAATGCAGCCACTTATTTTTTCCTAAATTTATACTGATGCTTTAAGTTACACACGAGCACTTAAATGACTTTGTCAAGTGTTGAAAGGCATGCAAAAGGAACTGCTCAGTGCTTGGAACTGATTAAAAAAAATGGTAAATATAAGTTGAAATGTTTTATCAGGCACAGGAAGCACCAAAAAGCAAATTCAATGGACTCACCTGTGGGCCTAGTAGTAATAAAAAGAAAGAAGCCACTGTAGTTGTTCACAGAATAATAAAAATTTTAAATTAATATGCTTTTGGAAGTTTCTCATTTGGAACCATGGTGTTCATATAAATATATACTTGCAAGTAAACATGCACCAAACAACTGAAATATCCTCTTTTACTCTGGGCTGTGTTAAGGAAGGCATATATATCAAATACCACTCAAATTTCACTCCTGCAGAGATCATAGCTTGAAGCAAAGTCATAAAAAAGAAACCCAGACTTCTTTTTCTTTTTAATGCAGAAAGACAGTAGAACTGAATATTCTCATTTCTAACTAAGCATACTAAAAAGTCACTTTTACAAAAAGTGAAAACAGAGCTTGAGATAACTTCAGAAGTGATAATATTTGAGATTCAGAAGACAACTGGTAGAAATACCTCCTATTAGAGGCAAAATGTCTAGTGTAGCAGGACAAGAGACTTCCTGCCAATTTAGTCATCTCAGAAGTTCAAATTCCTAAATGATTTCTACAATATGTCTATGTTTCTAATATTTTCTCTGTTTTCTGTTTATAGAGAAAGATATTTTTAATAGGGGCTATCTGCCATTTTTTGTGTTATGTGATAAAAAGCTCATGTACACACCCACAAAGAATCTGGGGAAGACAATGGCACCTGGAGGATGACAAATACTGTCCCACACAGTAACTGTCCTACACAGTGTCCTACCCATCTCCACAAATCCAGAGGAGTATAATGATATATGGCACAATAAAAGGTGGAGGGAACCCAAATTATGGACTGAGGAAGAGGGACATAGTGACCAGGACCCATCCAGGGCTGTCATAGGAAAACCTCAGTCCCAGAGTCCAGACATGCAACCAACCCATCAAGTCATCAGGGACAGCTCTCCAGAGAACTTGTTGAAAGCAGATATTGATCTCCAGGGTATGGGACATTCAGGAATCCAGGGAGAAAGCAATCGGGGATTACACAAGCCTGATGGGAAGGAACCAGGAAAAACAGAGGTCTAGGTGAATTTGGAAATTACAAGGGTGAGAGAGTAGATAAGGGGATAGAAAGGGCTGGTTATAATAGCAGATTTCTGGTTGATACACTTGTGGGGCCATGCCCTGTACCTGATCAGCACAGTCTGTGCTCATTATCTCCTAATTAAACTAAATTTTTCACTCTTTTCCTTTATGTGTGTGTCCTGGGAACCAGGGCTTCCTGATCAGGTGCTTCAGAGCTCTGGACTCCTGGGTTTTCATGTGCTACTGATATGGCCTGCACCAGCACCTGGAGTGGGGCAGCGGCCTTGAGAACTCTGAGGTGCATGAATCTACAAACTTCTAGTCAAAGATTTTTTTTTTCCTAGGGTATTTTTTGGTGTTTGTTTTGTTTTGTTTTGAAGAGCTTGATTAGTAGTATTTTTTTATCTACCACTTAGATATTTCCACTGCAGAAGTGGAAAATACTATGGCTAAAGTTGTCACAGCCTGTATTTGTGAGTACCCTCCAGATGGATTTCTAGCTGCTGTTCACCATGCTTTCTGTTGTATCTGAACTTTTACTGCCTTCCAGTCTTGCATAATCTTTCTAGGTTCAAAATTTGGAGCTCAATAGAGAACCAGCTGTTAACAGGACTCCAGATGAACACCTAAATGTCTGTACCTCATTACTATCAGTAGCATGATCACATTTATTAATAATGTTCTACTTAAAATACATCAGTAAAGGGGGAGTAAATCATCTGTAGAAATATGAAATACAAAGTGCCTTTTGGAAAAATCATGGTAATATCTTTTAGGTGATCCAGCCATGACAGAGACTACCAGAGATTATATAAACTAATCACAGCATGCCACCGAATTTCACTGTCCTTATCAGTGATTTTGGGAAATGATACTTGCCTTTTACTTGTTAGGCACAGATCTCACAAGAAATTATTCATTAATAACTGCAAAGTGATCAGAAATTCATGAAGTAAAAATATGAAGTGATTAAGAAGAAAAAATACTTGGTCATGGGTGTAGCCAAACTGTACAGATCATAGAGGCAGCTTTTCCCTTGTTTTGCAGAACCTTAAATTCTGCCAAGTGGTTTAAATTTACATTTACAAAATGCAGTTCTCGAGCTGTCTCATTTCTAAGCAGTGCTGCTTTATGTGCTTGTCA
The DNA here is from genome assembly GCA_036785705.1 of Acanthornis magna. Taxonomy (NCBI): domain Eukaryota; kingdom Metazoa; phylum Chordata; class Aves; order Passeriformes; family Acanthizidae; genus Acanthornis; species Acanthornis magna. The sequence goes on along the minus strand of JAWUZG010000090.1, from coordinate 26,202,058 downwards.
AATCGACTTGGGAGGACAGCAGGGCAATGTCACAGCAAAACCTTTCAGTGTTTGGTCTGGTAGAAAACAATTGTAAGTGGCACTGTGTCAGGTGACGACAAAAGCCATGGGAAGCTGAGTTTTCCCTGTCTTTAGAGGGATGCTCTACTCTGAATCAGATTAGGACCACAACTTCAGTGTAACAGCAATTGACAGGTGGAAGCATCAGAAAGGTGTGGATGGAATTGCAGTGAGAACTCTCAGAAGCCAGATGTCAAAGTGAAAAGATCAGCATTCACAGTTGCATAGCTCTTTGATCTTCACAAATTAGTAATTTACAAATATAGGTCAAACATGTAAAAGAAAAGCTTTCTCCTTCCTTCTGGGTCAATGTTGTAGAAAGAACAGTTTAAGTATAATTTTATTCTGTTTGTTAAGCCATGTATTATTTATCAGTAATAAATTAGGAATTTTAAACCAGCTACATTTACAACTCTTCAGTACCAGTCACATTTAACACATGTATCCTGAGAAAATTATATTTATAAAATCAGTTTTAATAATGTTGCTGCAGGAGTAAGGACAGGGTGTAACAACAGAAATGAATTAAAAATGATCATGTATTATTAATCCTGAATATATAATGCCTATCAGGAAAGGAACTGCAATAGTTTAATAAGATACTATTCCATGGATATTGATGTGTCAATAACTCTCAAGTGATTGGTATATTCATTCATACCTCATTAAAGATTTACTGCTATTTAATTCCAAGCAGTATGAGACACATCTGGAAAAAGAGGAAAACTTTTAATAATATCTCCTCATTTGTTTATTTTTATTATAATATATCCAGTAATACTTTTGTAGGAAAGTATTTGTCGCTCAGACTGAAATGTTGTTCATAGTTTATTAAAGATTTATTGCTGTTTCATCCCAGAGGAACACTTGCATGATATGCATTACAGAATTCTAAAGTGTGCAAAGTAACAACAAAGAATAACCCTATTCATTAATATGCTATTGTGTGATTTTATACTATGACAATAACTATGGGACATGGCATTTATTCACTGAAAATGGGATAAATGCTTTTCATATTTTATTAAGTTTTCTGGGGAATTTAATTTCTAAGCATTTTTGAGCCTGGCACTACTGACTGAAGATTCACTATGCCTATTTATTTTGGATAGAGTACCAAAGCTGCAGGGTGGTTAATGCCACAAAAGAAAAGCTGGTTTACTTGTAGTCCTCTAACCTAACTGCATGGATGATATTCAAAGAAAATGGTCAGTATGCAGGAGAAAAAAGGGTAAAACTAAAAGGAGAGAGTAGATCTAAGTTAATTGATTCCTTTTGTGAAAACTTGCAAATGCTGAATTACAACTTAAAGACATGGTTACAAGATTCTTATACACTGAACTAATGGAAATGAAGGTGCCCAAATCTGCAGGTTTTGTTCATAGGCTCTCAGGATGCAATAGTGTGGCACAAAGCTTTTTAGGGGTTCTGAAAATAAAACCTATGATATAACTGTGAAATGAGAGACTTTGTACTGAAATGTGCTTTTCACAGTATCGCATATATTACAGTTTTGTAAACCTATGCAAAATAAGTATAAAATACAGACATTTTGCTGTGGTCATATTTTAAATCTAATTTTTATTAAGTTTTAAAACACAAAAAATACCTGTACCAGGTGTAAGTCAGTAAAAAAAATCAGCCTAATAGTGTTTCACTGCATATTTTATCAAACATGCCAGATAAAGTTCTTCCCTGCTCCCAGCTGCCTTATTTGAATCTCTGCCTGCACAAAAGGATATGCAGTGTTTCTGTATGTGTAAGAACCAAATGAAGAATTAATATATCCCTAGATACCTTTGTGACTGTGCAAAAACTTAGTCTCCTTCAATGACAACAAATAATGTTTGCCCTTCACTTTCTTTTTGCAACCCATCTTAGCTATGAACCTTTGTAGGTTTATGCAGATTTAATGCTTCTTTTCAGCTACCATGTATTAATTTCCAAAACAGTTAGCAATTGAGTCTTCTAGTAGATCTCTGTATATTCTGAAGACTCAAGCTTAAAAAAAAAAAAAGGAAAAGCATTGAAGAATTCTAAGCATCAAAAGTTAAGACCGAAAAAAACAATTTTACACAGTTTAGCAGTCTATAAAAATATGAGTAAGCAGATATCGTAAATCACTAATAGAACACTGAAACTTTTTAGAACATAATGTAACTAGGCTAAAAAGTACCGCAGATATAACTCCTAGCAAATCTTTCAAAGCAACCTCAATTAATCTTAATTTTTACTGTAACATTTATCAGAATTAATGCAAGAAAGATTATATATGTGAGCTATTTATATGATAATGAAATTGTATAAAATCTGCACTATGCACGAATCAAGCATTTATATTTGCTTATTTTCTTACTGTGTTTATTTTGCAATATTGTAATTTATTTTCATATGCCATATTTATAAATTAGGAAAAGCAATCTATAGAAGTTTTCACCCATAAAAGGGTCCATACCATTAAGACTTTTATAGTTCCCAGTGTAACCACACATCAGATGTGTCAGTTTACTTAAGTTATGGTCTACTTTGTGCTTCTTTGTCTTCTTCTTTTTTTTTCCCCTGTAAAATGAATGGGTTACTTCTATCTTTGTCTATTGCATCCAAGAGACATTATGGGGATAAAAAAAAATTATAATGGCTTTATGCTTTTTAGGTAGTGTGCCAATGTCTACATATCTAGGTTTATATAGGTAAAGCACTATTTTACATATCTTATTTTTCACTTTAAAATGTTGTATATGTTATCCTAGGTGAAAACACCTCTATTTTAAAACAATGTCCAGAACAAACTTCATACTCATTAACTAGGCAGCTGGCAAACCTTGTTGGTGAGAAAATAGGCAATCAGAGACTTCACCAATGCTATTAGTTTCAGTGTTATTATTATTCAGCTACTGCTTTCTTCATGGGAATAAAAACGTCTTAATGGACTGAAAACTTAATTTTCTTGGATAGTGTCAGTCACCAGGTAGTAGCCATGTGTGTGAGAATGGATTCTTTCTCCTTCCCTTTACCACTTATCTTTAGCTGCTATGTTTTCAATATCATGCTTATAAAGTCATGGTTAAAATGGGTAATGAAAAAGATGAGGCAAAAAAACAGACTAAATATCAAACCTCTTTTTGCTTTTTGCTGGCTAGCAAAGAATGGCCTTCATGCAGTCCCAGAAGTGTCTCTTGTAGGCTAATCAGACAGAATCATACTAACACCAATGTGAAGAACATGGACAGTGGCAAAGAATTTAAAATGAGAGCTCTTTTATTCTCTCATACATTTTTACCTCAGTTGTTGTTAACAAGTCACCTTCTTTTTGCCATGTGTTATTCTCCAAATTCCTAGATAGTCATAACAATGTCAGAAGCAGTTTCCAAGCTACTCCTTCAGGAACAGCCGAATGAACAGAGTGGAAATATTTAAATACGTAGTTTCTGTGTAGCTCTTTTTCCATCATATCAAAATGCTTCTGTGGTTTTTTTTGTAGAATTCCTTTTTAAAAATCAAGTTAATCAAGTTGGTCACGGCTGAGTAAATTGTATCAAGATTACCTGCAATACTGTTGCTATGTAAATGCATTTGATCCAAGGAATCCATAATAAAAGACAATAAATTACTCACAATTGAAACCATGAGGACACTTGTCAAGTAAAATCCCAGAACCACTGAAAAAAAAAAAAACAAACTCAGATTTTGTGTAATAACGTGGGTGCAAATAAATAGCTCATTTTTAATAGTCATGCTTGTTTGGTCTTGGAATAAAGTACCAAGAGAAGTAGACATTCTTTACTTTTGAACTTCAGCAAACATTTCTAGAACATCGTTAAGTTAAGTGTCTATTAAACTGAGCGCATTGCCTCCTCCTTCAAGAACTTGTACATTCAGTGATTTATTTTTTTCCCACAGATTTCTAATTGAAATTTGTTTAACTAACACAATTTGCTGGTGCGGGGGCATTGTGTTAGAAAGGAAGTATTTTTGCAAAATTGAATAATTTTTTATTTATTCCTAAAGTGATTTTAAAATGCTGATAATTATATCAGAATAAAGAGATAGAGTTTTGCTTTCTTGGGGCAGGCTGCAACTCAACACTCAGTTCTTCATGATGGCAACAGAAATTTCTTTGAAAATCATGCAATCCATGTCTATGATTTTTTTTTTCCTATTAAAAACACTATTTGGAGAATTATTCCATAGATTCTTTTGGCTTCACTGACAAAATACACTTAATGGCAAAAAAATTCACATCCCAATATAAAGGAGATTAATTATTTTGGTGTAGTGGCAGATAGAGTACGTCATCCACTAGGATAAGGTATCCACCAGGAAAAGGTCCACACAGGACCACTATTGGACTACTCAATACAAGATTTATTATTAGTGTTAAAGTAATTTTTTTGTTTTATTAATAATAGGCATTATTGACTACTTGACAAAATCTAATTTGCTCAGAGCCGACAACTATAAAATTCAGAGGGCACAAATGCTTTACATCAGATACTTAAGATATTTAAAATATTAATAATTTAAACCTTATAATCCTCACACCATTTTTAATAGGGGAAAAGTGTTACCAATATTATTTACATATCATATAATTTAGAAACACAATCTGAAAAATTCGAACTATTTTCTCTACCAATTTCTCCAAAATTTTGTTTGCTAAGACCATGTGTGTTAGAAAGGCATTTTGTAGGTTTGTCCTGGTCTAAAATTTTACGGTGACATGAATATCTTAACCCATGGTAGAGATAAGCATAACAGTCTTACTTCAGGCATCGTCCTGATACTCAAGTGACTGCATAATCTGAAACACTCAAATTTAAGAATTTTTCTTTTTATTTACGCTTGGTAGTGGAGTATCATCATAACTAAAATAATTAAAAAAAACCCAATTAAATTACATATCTGTATAGTTCTATGTGTTATATATATGTATGTACTGTTAAAGCTTTTGCTTGGTTCTCTTTGTAATACTTGTGTGAAATTCATATACAAAGAAAGAAGATAATGTAAAAATATGTAATTTGATATCTCTGTAGCAGATGATCAAAGTCATAGTTATCATTATGCTTCAGACATTCTCATTCTGATACATATGTCTTTACAAAAGTATACATAAATTATTCTATAGCCATACTTAATTAAAGGACTCTGACATGAAGCCAACTCGTTGAATTCACTGCACCATAAAACCATTTTCATATTCATATCTTCTATGGAGAAGATTTTGAAAGTCCTTTAAATTTCTCTCTTCCCTTCTAAAACACTATGGGCAGATTATTTCTAGGTAACTGTTTTAATCCTTTAAACTTAATGACATTATTGCAGCTTTATATTGGGGTCAGGCTTCAGCCTGGTTTTGGTTTTGTCTTTTTTTTTGATGTTGACTTGTTCCTTTGTCCCTGATACGTTTAAGTGCCGGTCAACTCTACCAGAACCTGGTAGCAAGAATAAAAAAAATTATTCACTTCAAATTTTGCAAATCCAAGGCCTGACACTATTTAAGTACTACTCTTGAATTAAATGTAGCTGCACCTAATGTGAAAGATTTGTAGACTGCAAGCTTAGAATTTTATAGAATTTAACAAGCACAAACAAAAATGTTCTTATGCTAATAACATAACTGGACTATCAGTGCTTGTATATTGAGCCTGAGTTGAAAATATTTAATTGCTTTTTATCAATACCAAGAAATAGTGAACAGTGCTCCTGGGAGACTGAAAATCTGAATATTTATGAATATGGGAACAATTATAAAGATAAAAGCATCTCTTTGCTGATCACAGAGTGCTCTCTTCGGGTAAAATAATAAAACAAAATAATGTTGCAACATAAAAAAGGCAGAGCTTGCTGAAGGTCAGCAAATGTGCTGCAGGCATTGAATTTGATAGTCACATCTGTCCACAGGGCAGACCATTTCCAAACAGAATTTAAAAAGGCAGATTCTCTACTATGGGGCACACGTATAACAACACCACATGCCCTCATTGGTATTAATTAATGTTTTCATAGTTCTTTAAAAGTGAAATATTAATCAATTTTGTGTAATGATGGATTACTTAATATTCTTGGGAATCCATGGGTAAATATTTGAATCTTGTTCAGAAAAGTTATTCTAAAATTGAAAGTTAAAGATGCCCATGGCTTATCTGCCTTACTCACCTCTGCCCTCTTGAAAAAAGAAGATGTTTTCGTTTTGTTTTAATATTTTCATAGGCCAAGTAACTATGAGTGGGCTGTTGCACATATTTAATTTTAAATTTTTTCTCCTGTGCCATTTTGGTACATAATGAATACACAGAGCTGTACCAAAGTGATATCACTGATCACTTTTTAATGGTGAGGAGAGTCTGAGACTTTCTCATAAAGAGTTCATGGTTGTTTCTAGTGAGTACAGTTTGACTTACTACTGAACACATGCTATTATCTTCAGCTTTTTTTTTGGTTTTGTTTGTTTGGTTGGTTTTGGTTTTTTTGTTTTTTATTTTTTGGGGGTTTTTTGTTTTATTTTTTGTTTTGTTTTGGGGGTTTTTTGTTTTATTTTTTGTTTTGTTTTGGGTTTTTTTTTTTGTTGTTGTTGTTTTGTTTTATTTAGTGTTCCTACTCATTCTACAGTTTGTAATATCATTTTTTCTCTGTTCTTCAGTTTTCCACCATTGTTATTGCTGCATTAGTTACTGCAAAATTGTTTAAGAGTTTAAATCCATCTAGGAAACTTCAAGTTCAGTACATACAAGAAACTGCCCTCAGATTGTTTTCCCACATCTCCTGCGTCCTGAATAGCTGGATACGTATGACTGAGAGGCTGCTCTGCATTCTGTTGATCATCACAGTTTCTCCATTCTATTTGAGAACTTGTCGTTGGCACTGTATTATTAATTACTACAGGGAAAATTATAGTGCCTATACCAGTATGGTAAACAAGTATGCCTCGACAATAATGTATGGATTTTCCCAATATTCCTGTAAAAGATATGTCTGTGTTACCCCATGGTTACTACAAATGGGTAGTTGAACCAGAGAAAGGCAGAAAGTTTCTAATTTGGGGTATCTTATTAATATATTTTGACAACACACTTTTTTTTAATCTTTCATAAAATCACAGAATATGCTGAGTCGGAAGAGACCCACAAGGATCATCAAACTCCTGGCCCTGCACAGCACCAGCCCCAAGAGTCACACCATGTGCATAAGAGCATTGTCCAAACAATTTTTGAGCTCTTTTGGGCTTGGTGCTGTGACCACTTCCCTGGGGAACCTATTACAGTGCCCAGCCACCCTCTGGGTGAAGAACCTGTTCCTGATATCCAGTCTAAACCTCCTGTAACATGGCTTCATGCCATTTCCTTAGGTCCTATCACTGGTCACAGGAGAGAAGAGATCAGTGTCTGCACCTCCACTTCCCCTCTCTACTTCACTACGGTTCAGCTTCTTGTGTTCCAAGTTCAATGGCTCTGGACTTCAGCTATTGATACATGAGCTCAGCAAACAACAATTCTGCAAATCATTCCCTGCTGGTTCCCCTGGTAACATGTGAACTACAAGACAATGTTGTTTGAGGTTTTTTTTCTATATAATTTCTTGATTTGGTCCTCGTGGAAGAAGATAGACATAGCAAGAAGAAAAAAGATGTTAACATGAACAAACAGCATAATTTAAAAGCTTTCTGAACAAATGTTTTTTTTTCCATTCCCATTCTGGCTGTTGTGTTGATGGATTATTCTTTTTATCAAAAATCAAAATATTCCATTCTAAGCCATTAGAGGTATTTTATAAATACAGCGTGGAAACAGTTGATATGCAAAATTCATCAGTCATAAATGCATGCCCAACCAGCCAGAAATACAGCAACACTAAACAAAAAAAATTATAAATAGCTAAGAAGTTCTTAATCATAACCTCACTGTAGTCCTTCTTTCAGTCTCTTTTCTGTACTGATAATATTAGAGCTGTAGTTGTCAAACTGGGAGCATTATAATCTCTCGCTCTCTCTCTTTCCCTCTGCATTCGTCATTTATACATAACTCAGTTATACTCAGGAAGATAGAACTGTCTTGTATACCTACCAATATTAATTAGAAAATTCTTATTAATTTGTGCAATCAAGCTTTCATTTCACAGTCTGGCCTTTCCATTCACAATTCTTACAATCCCCTGTATGTTCTCTGTGCTGTTGAACAGACACATGGTGTCCATTCTGTGGAAGAGGCAGAGGAGGAAAGAGGGTCCAGAAAAGGAGAAGACATGGACATTTTTGGATTTAAATAAAATGGACAGTTCCAATAAGAATGTTTGACTTTTGTTGTTTATCTTTTTCTCCCTGTTCCATTTTCTTGAAGAGGTGACTCATGACTATAAGTGTTATTTGTTGCTTCATGAGAAAAGTGTCATTAGTATTTTACTCTTGCATGATCAAAACATCAACGAAATTGTGCAGTCTCCTACATAAAAGAATTCAATGCTCTGCAGAGGATGAGTGTGACAACTTGTAACTTTAAGCAAAAATTTTTGAGATGGTGACATAAATAATGCCTATGCAATACAAGAACTTCCTTTTTCAGGTAAAGATGGAACTTCTTGGTTAACAGTAGTTGTGTTTTTAAGAGGGTTATGAAACCATTAATTCTGAAACATTTGCTTAGAATTCAAAGGCAACTGTTATTTCTTTTTCAGTTTCTAGTGGTGTTCTAGGTTGTCAAAGGAGTTTCATTTCAGTATGAAGCAATTTAGAGATTACACTAAACCCAGCAGCAACATCTGATTGCCACCATCCAAATATACAGTCAACATATACATCTGTCCAGATGCGTAAACATGGCTTCTGGGATATTCCTTATGGATATTCTGTCCTTAGGAGCAGAAAATTTCTTAGGGAGATCATCTCTGTTCTCCACTTGTTGGTGCCAGTTTCTGGTGAAGAGAGACCACAAGACAGTGTTTTCAAGGTTTTAGGTTCCACAACAAAATGCTTATTGATGAGGCAGAAAGGAGACCTTATTTCCTTGCAGAAATGATTGCACCAACTGCTATGTCCCACAGTTATTAACAGAACTCAGTAAGTTCTGAACATACAACTGCTTTCCCTGTTCAAGGATTTAAAAGACACAATTTCTGCCTCGTCTCAGCAGGCAGACAAATCAGGAAATAGAACAGCCTGGGACAGACTTGCCCAGTTACAGCTTAAACATCTGGTAGCCTGCATTTGATGTGAAAGGATTACTTACGTGGAGTGTATGCCACTGAAAATCATATAGTATTCTTGACATGTTCATTTTACAGTTTCATTGCAGTAATTTAGGGAGTGAGAAGGTCATTTGAAAGTCTGCCTTTCTGTGACCTTCATCAACAATACATGAAAGAGACTTTTGAGTCTTGTCTGACGCTTATATGATAAATGAGTAGCTCAAGCATTAATATATTTGTAAAGAATTTTGTTTTGGAGTTGCCAGTTGATATATGCAAAACTACTGCAAAATATAATTTAAGGTTTTTTTCATTGGATCTCCTAGAATTTCTTCTCTTTTTTTTTTAAACCACATGTCAAAAGATCAATACATTTAAATAAAATATTCTGCACATGCTGCCTCTTCCTATTACAGTGAGCAATACATTAAAGTTTCTATGAGTTGCTGATCCATCCTGTAGAAGAACAAATTCTTCCATAAGCAATATGACCATTTCTTTTTCTTATTTATGATCCAAGCAATCTGTCAGTTTGAAAACTATGGAGGTAAGTCAGCAATAAAATTATATAAATACATACTTTTATATCTGTTTAACGTGGCCATTATTTTTTGTAAGATTTTTCAGTTATTAATTTTAAATTGGTTAGAGTCAAGGACTGAGCATGAAATTAAGAGTAGAAAAGAGGAAGGGAAAGAAGGATATAAAGGTTTATGAAGTTATGTAGAAAAAAATGTGATGGAGAGAAAGTATAGGAGAGCACATAGAGGACAAGATCACAACATTTCTGGGATAAGGAGAATTTTCTGATGACTGAGAACATAAAAATATCGTATAGGACACCTGTATGGATAACTAATGCTTCATTACATTTAGTACATGTTTCTTTGGTTTAGTTTTTCTTGGGGTTTTGGGTTTTTTTAAATAAAACAATATTGACACCTTGATAATTTCATTTAAAGTGTCCATATTTTTTTTCCTTAATCTGAAGATCTTTTGCTGTTTGTAATCACCTTGTCACCTGAAAGACGCAAACTCTGAAGCCACCTCAGTACTTTCGCAGAAAATGATGCAAACTAAACTGATACAGAACAGTTATGGTGCTCAAACTGGGCTCGTTTTGACCCACTGAGACCCTGAAAGAAGGTTAACAGGTGTGAGTTGATATCTTTATCATAAAATATTTTGGAATAACGTGTATAAACTAATTCAGAACCAAATATAAGCAGGAGTATGAAATAAAATACCTTGTGAATAGAATTTTTTTCTATATTCATTTACATTTAAAGGTGCTCCGAAAAGGAAATATGCACCCTGCTTTTAACCATGATCCTGCTTTTCTGATTGATATAGAGGAAAAACAGAACAAAACAAAACAAACAACCCAAATAATTTGTCTGGAAAGAAGAATGTTAGCCATGGATTAAAATTAAAGATATGAATTACTTATGACACATTTCTTCAGGTTATTTTGATAATAGTTTTAGGACTCCTAATCTTTCAGGTTAATGGGAAAGGACTTCAAAAATCTGTAGATTTTATTTGTAATAGATTATTCACATGATATGCTCAGTGATACACAGTCATGTCTTGCACCCTAGAAGAAAAGTAGTTTCTTGAATTCAAGTTTCCTGCCAGTGTGACCTATTACACTTATCTATGACATTAAGTGTCTGAAAACACTGGTAATTTGCTATGTAAGAGATATTTATATAGCTGAAGACGGTATTTGGAAACTTAGAATATTTGCCTGAAGGTAGATCTCATCTTAAGATAAACACACAGATAGAGCAAGCATGGTTTTATTCCCTCAGTCAATAAATGTGTATTTCCATAAAGTCAAGGGCACTGAAACATTGGGTCTGTGGCCTGGAGGTCATAGGCAGGTTGGAGTCTGATGCTGCAGTCTGGATACCGATATGGTACAATTATGGAAGAAAGTATTGTTAGTCTAGTCAAGTCCTTTGGCTCTGCCTGTGCAGAACACCATGGAAAAGTGCTGCAGACCACCTAGGGTGATCTATCACTTCAAAGTTATTTCTACTGCCCAGTGTAGTAAAGCCTATCTCATGACCTAAAGTATGAGGATTTTCCCTCTGTCTTTTTTTTTTTTTCCCACAGTTGTTTGTATCTATGTATTTTAACTCTAGGAGGGACTATTTAGTCTGAAATTTTTCCTAAACCAAAAGACGTGCAGGTGTCAAGCCATGGTTACTTTGAGTCAAATCGAAATGTAGAGAAACACTTTCAGCCATGAAAGAAGCTAGATGAAATGGAGAATGTACAGTCTGCTTTAACTTTTTACTATCATACTGAATGATAACTCTCATGTAATCATTTTCAGTGTCAATTTTCAGTTTTTGATCGATTGCATTTCTTACCTGGCAAATGGAAGAACCTCCCATAATAGGCAAAAATAGGACTATTTTATTTTTTTTAAGAATTTTTATATTATGAACAAGTAATCTTTGATATTCCACTAAAAAAAAATGCCCTGAGAAGACCAGCTTTCTGTGTTCCTTCATAGTGAGGCAGACCGTCTGTAAATATAATGAAATTGATCCATCAGCTGCCCTGGCAGCCAGGAGGGCCAACCCTGTCCTGGGGGGGCATCAGGCACAGCATCGCCTGCTGGGCAAGGGAGGGGATTGTCCTGTCCTACTCTGCTCTGCACGGGGGTGGCCTCACCCTGAGTGCTGGGGAGAGTTTTGGGTGCCACAGTGTAAGAAAGACATGAAGCTATTAGAGAGTGTCCGCAGGAGGACAATGAGGATGGTGAAGGGCCTTGAGGTAAAGCCACATGAGGAGCAGCTGACATCACTTGGTTTGTTCAGCCTGGAGAAGAGGAGACTGAGGGGAGACCTCTTTGCAGTTACAACTTCCTCACAAGGGGAAGGGGAGGAGCAGGCACTGGTCTCTTCTCTGTGGTGACCAGTGACAGGACCCAAGCAAAAGGCATGAGGCTGTGCCAGGGGAGGTTTAGGTTGGATATTAGGAAAAGGTTCTTCACCCAGAGGGTGGTTGGGCACTGAACAGGCTCCCCAGGGAAGTGGTCACAGCACCAGCCTGACAGAGTTCAAGAAGGTCTTGGACAACACTCTCAGGCACAGGGTGGGACTCTTGGAGTGGCCTGTGCAGGGCCAGGACCTGGACTCAACAATCCTTGTGGGTCCCTTGCAACTCACCATATTCTGTGATTCTGTGACTGTGTCAACAAATAAAGCTGTTTGAACACAGGATTAATTTTAAATACAATTCTTTAACAAGTATAACTGGGAAAAAAATTCTGTCATTCAGGTCATTGGTGGTAGAAGTTGGTCTATTTTCACTACTTCCATAGTACTGGGGTGATGTACACCACCCTGGGGAGCATTCCCACTGTGTTCCCATGTTTGCACAGCATTTTAAGAATATGTGATGCTTAATGACTAACCAAATCAGACACTTGCAAATCACATGTGCATCACTGCATCACTAGACTCTATCCTTGCACAACATAAACTGTGTAAACTTCATTTATCATGCAGTGAAAGTACAAGTCTGGGCGCTGCTGACAGAATGGTAATATGTTTGAATGCAGCCATTCTCTAATCAAACAGTGGAGAAACCCTGGGGAAAAAATTAGATTGAACATTTTCCATTTCAAACTGTTTTTATACACTTGTCTCACAGAATACCACATGAGAATGGGAGCCCTTAGAATTTATTATTATTGCAAACACTATTACAGATGTTTTCAAAAAGCCAGAAATGTGATGGATGCATATAATATGAAAATGACCCTTTCCTCATTTTATGCCTAAGTTTTTAATTGACACTTTTCAGTCACAATAAATTAAAATGGCTAAATCCATTCCTGATTCATGGACTGCATTATTTATCTTTTACCATTTGGATTTATGGGGAAAAAAGAATCTGTTTTTCTGTACATATTAACCTAATTTAGCCAACTAGCCAGAAATTAATTTGTTATAGTCATAAAACCTTGACAATGAACCAAGTAGAGAATGTTCCCATCTCACTTATTTTTATGGCATAGACCTGCAACTTTTAGTACTTTCAAAATACTGCTGGAGAAAAATTAAACCATAATAAATGCATTACATACCTTTTAAAGAGGTAATTCTTTCAGAATGGATGCTAAGACTCATTGATATTGTGGATCCCAGCATTAACATTTTTGATTTAATGATTTTCTTGGGAAGGCACTTAACTGAATAATTTTTCTGTAGGTGATTACCTCCCTGCAAGTGAGGTAAAAACACTTCCTGAAGACATTTACTCTTGGCTTGGCACTGTGATAACAAAGGCAGGGTTTTTATAAAGTTTTCAGGCAGAACTGCTAATACATAGAGTTACGAAATGCACCATTCGATGTTGGTGCACTTCCACATAGTAAAAGGTCCTCCCAAACATTAAACATTGGTCTTTCCTTTTAATTTCTTCTTTTCTGGTAGTCTTCTCTATCTAGCCCATTTATGTAAACTTTCACCATTTGCATAGTTACACTTAAATATCCTCTAAATATTTATTGGTAATTCAACTACAAAGAAATTTTCTTAATCTCTTCTGAGGGAAGGGTCATATCTAGCAGCAGATGAAAGCTGAATCCAGGCCTGAAAGGATTTTGAAATCTTTTTTACAATGAAAAACTAACAGGAATCTGAATGAAACTCATTCATGAAACAATGAGAGAACTGTCAGTCTTATTCTTTTGGGAAGTTAGAACCAGAGACTACATTTACTTTTCATATTGGATAAAGGAAAAATCATGCTTTTATTGTGAACTCTATGGAAGAATAAAAAAAACTCAACTCTTTTTGTTCTCAAAAAGCACAATTCTTCTATTCTTCTTACTTAATACCAAGTTATATTTAAGCTGTGAACAGCCTCCTTTTCAGTGGATCAGGAGTGAATTATATTTCGGAAGCCCACAATAATTCCCTGTAGTTAAGCTATAGGTTTGGAATATATTGGAAATGGAAATTTCATATTGGAAAACTCTGTGAGACTCAATTGTCATTGAAGTTCTACTATGGAGAATGAAAAACATTCATGGGATACCAGAAACACATAGGAGTTTAATGTTTCACTACAGTGAGCACTGAGAAGTTAAGGAGTCAAGAAACAATAGGGATCTGATGCAGCAGGAATGCTGAGAGATGTCTTCTGCTTGCTCTTATCCCAAGTCTTTACCTTCATTTTGTCAATAGAACATACATTTGCCAATATGACACAGCTTAATCTTTAATGTGTCATTTCACCAAAAAAAAAGTCCCAAGTAATCTCGTATTCTTAAAAGCTGGGATATGTTTAAACCTCAATTTTTGTGTAGCTTAGAAATTAAAACTTTAGGACTGATTTACAATGTAATATATAGTCTCTTCAGGAGTACAATTGTGATTTAGAATTTTTTCTCAGAATTATTTTTAATTATTTATTTTAATAATTTCTCAGAATTATTATTAATTTCTCAGAATTATTCCTCTATATATTAGCCCAGTACTTGTTTCTATATTTTTTTGTCTATGTCAAGTTTTTTATCCTAGCCTGGAGACTTCTCAGCATGGTTCATATAATACTCATGGCTGAAGATTTGTTTTATTTTGTTTCTGCCTCTGGATGTTTTTATTAATTGTAAAAGCTGTAAAGATGCTCTGGAAGCTAGTTACCCAGGCTGATAGAAAGTATATAGTTCACTTATATTACTAGTAATAATAATAGTAATAGTATTAAGCACATAATAATTCATTCCACATCCTTGTGTACTGGTGTCACTGTCTATGAGCTGGCAATATTTCATGATAGGTTCAGGATCAGCCAGAATTTCTAGGAACAAGGTCTTGTTATAATATGAAAGATGTTTTTAAAATGAGAGATGTTTTGAAGACTCAGAACACATAGAATCATTTAACTGTGTTCCTTGTTAATGTTTTCCAAGAAGATTCGTAAGAAAATACAAAGACAAGAAGATCTCATCTTTTATTGCTCTGTTGTTCAAGTTACTGTAAATTTCCTTGAAAATTACAATTGGAAGATATTTCACGCAACTTTGAAACTAGAGTTTCTGTTTAACAATAGCATCTAGTACAGTACAACAGATTTTGTAAAAAAAAGTAATGAAAGATATGCATAAATTATGACATTGAGAAAACTTCTGGATAAGAGGAATAATCCAGAATTTCTGGGACATGAGAGGTAAAGCATTGTTTCTTTTTATAAATTTTCTTTAAGGTTCTATATTAGGACTAAATCTAGACGTGAATATTTATAGCAAAACTTTCAATAGAGGACAGATCATACAAAAATGCCTCTTTTTTTCCCCCAAAGATAACTCTGTCATCTGTTTAAAAAAAAAAATCTGTTTGATAGGTTTCATTTATGCAGAAATTAAATTAATTAGTGGAGCACAGTTGAAACTATTCAGGTTTCTTTCCTGTCAATTACCTTTTATTATTAATGTTTTTCATTAGATTATCTCAGAAGTAAAACCAAAATTCAAATAACATTAAAATGGTGAGATGCATTCCCTGATACAATCAGAATGAAACAAATAAAGTTAATTCACCAGTCTAGGTCTCAGTAAACTGGGATATGGGTTGAATGTTATCTTACCCCAGCTTCTGGCTGCAATATTAATCAATGCATAGAAATTGCATTGAAATGCATTGTATTACCAGCACCTTTTATAATTATTTACAGGGCACTTACAGTGTGTTAGAATGGCTTTAAAAGAGGGAGAATAACTGTTATTCTGCTATGAGGAATCTGGAAATGGATTTGACAATGGTTGACTGAGGAAAGCGTGGATGAAATGGAATTCAAGACAATGACTGAGATGATGTTTTAATAATTATTTCAACCTTCCTTTTCTCAAAAGTATTGTGTTGCTTGCTTTTTTAACTATTGCTAAATTCAACAGGAAGAGTCAACTGAGTTCAATGGGTTCTGTAGAAGTAAATGTGGAAAGAGGTATCTTAAGTTAGAAGAGCTGAGGTAAAGTCATAAATGTAAATTATTCTGCAGGAGGACATAGAGAAAAATGCAGATGGAAAGAATTAAAATGAAATCAACTGATTTAATTGCCTGAAGCAGCAAAGAAGCATGGGGAAAAACATATAAGACCCTATATGAAGTTTGATAGAGAGATTGTATAAAACATGGTTTGCAAAAACCACATATGGTTGTTGAGGTTTGACCCTGGCTAAATGCCAGGCACCTACGACAGCTCTGTCTACTCTCTCCTGTCACAACTGTGCAGAGGAGAAAGAAAAAAACTAACACAAACACACTGGACATATGAGTTGAGATAAGCCACTGGTGGGAGGACATACAGACATAGGACAGAAAAAGGCGGTGAACTTACAGCTGCAAAGTGATTTATTAACCTAACAGAGTCGGAGGATAAATCAGAGGTAAAAATAAGCTCTTAAGACTCCGCTTCTTCACTCACCTCCCTTCCCTCTTAAGGCACCGTTTCTCTGCTCACCGCCTCCTTCCTTCCAGCCAACAGCTCCAGGGCAGGGGCAGGGTATGGGGGTTTGCTCTGGTCAGGGTCAGTCCATTAAGTAGAAGAGTCCTCTACTTAGCCATGGGGTTCCCTCCCATGAGAGACAGTCCTCTGCGAACTTCTTTGGCATGGGTCCAATCTCACGAGCAGCACCCGCCCAAATTTCCTGCATCACAAGTTTTTTTCCATAGGGTGCAGACTTCTGAGCCGAGGTCAGGCTGTTTCCATCCTGGGAGCAAGGTCTTTCTCTCTCCTGTAAGGCCTTTGCAACTCTCAGTCTCTGGGATTCCCACTGGATCACAGCTTCCTGCAGGCATCCACCTGCTCCTCTGGAGTGGGCACCTCCCCACGGGCTGTGGGTGGTTCTCTGCATCCCCGTGGACTCCATGGGCTGCAGGGGGACCACCTGCTTCTCCATGGTCTTCACCACAGCTGGCAGAGGCTTTTCAGCTCTGGCGCCTGGAGCACCTCCTCCCCCACCTTCTCCACTGACCTTGGTGCCTCCATGTTGTTTTCCCTCACATATTTTTACCTCCTCCTCCTCCTCCTCCTCTGACTAAAAAGAAATACGTGCTCACATTGTTTTGATTTCTTCTTAAATATGTTTTCACTGAGGCGTAACTAACATCTCTAATTGGCCCAGGCTTGGCCAGCAGCATGTCCATCATCTTCAGAGCCATCAGAGATTGGCTCTGCTGGACATGGTGAAAAACTTCCAGAACCTTCACACAGGACAGACAGGAGCCATCTTTGTACCCCACCCTACTCACTAGCAAAAACTGGGCCAGGCAAAACCACCACAATGGTCTTAAATCTCTAGCAAAGCTTAAGTCAAAGCAGTGAAAATACTTAATGCATTTTATATTATAAATAAATTTATACTATAAATTATTATATTATAAATACATATATATTATGTAACCTGGTGCTTTCCAAGGGAGCAGAAAGAAGAGGAGGACTATTCAACTATGTTTCAGATAACTAACCAGTACTAAGGAGTTGCTTGGTAATTGACATTTTGCTATTTGGATGAACTCCCGTGAAGTTAGGAAGAATCAAATCAGCAACGTAAGTCATCTTAAGACCTCTATATTTGTGCCTGTTCAACACAGGTAAGATGGGTGTGCTTCAAGCTCAGACACAGACTGTATGTGAATACATATACATAATACATAATATTACGTATTATGTCATACATATATTCATACTTAACCTGACATTGCAGCATTTCCTTTGAACATTTTTGTATATTCTACCTCCAACACTGGTTGCCACTTTCAGATTGTACTTAAATCTGCCCATTATGTTTACCTTTAAAAATATTTACTTCTTATATAATTTTTACATTAAATGCTCCTAATACATGTCAAAGTGTCTGGATCTGAGAATGAAGAGTCTCTGAAGGAAAAGTTTATGCTGCAAAGTTTCAGTTTCTTGAAATCCCTCTCACATTTTGGTAATTTACCTGACATTTAACTGTGTACTTCTAGTCTGGCATGTTCTTAAATGCCGTCTTAAATTAGTATCTTCAAATGTATACCAAATCCAATACCCATGATCATGCAAAAGCTGTTTCTTTGTGACCTCTTTTTTAAAATTGTTTTTCTGTTCTTCACAAATACAAATTTTCCTTTATGTTGTTGTAGCAATTCCCTTGACTAGAGCCACACTTCCTGTTTTTCGTGAGAGAAGTCAGAGAGAACTAGTCTCTCATACTGCCTATTACACCCTCCTATTATGCTTACAATTAATATAATTTAAATTTAACAACACATCTATAATTCCCCAGTCTAACAGATGGTCCCTAAAGCTAACAGATGTCATCTTATTTATTCACTACCTGATATAATATTTGTGACATAATGATTAACTTCTGTGCAAGTAACTTTGATGTCAAAAACAGAGAAAAATGATTTAACAATAGGAAGAAGAAAAAAACCCTACATCCACAAATATATCATTTCATCATAGAATCATAAAATGAACATGAGCTGGCAATGTGCACTTACAGCCAAGAAAGGCTGGGCTCCCCTGTGAGGAAAGACTGAGAGATTTAGGTTTGTTCAGCTTGGAGAAAAGAAGGCTTCTGTGTGGCCTAATTGTAGCCCTCCAATACCTGAAGGGAGCCTATGAGAAACACAGAGAGAGATTGTTTACAAGAGCATGTAATGACAGGACAGGGGGAAAGGGCTTCAAATTGAAAGAGAGTAAGTTTATGTTGGATATTAGGAAGAAATTTTCTGTTGTGGGAGTGGTGAGGCACTGGAAGAGTTTGCCCACAGAAGTTGTGGATGCTCAAACCCTGGAAGTGCTCAAGGCCAGGTTGGATGGGGCTATGAGCAACCCGGCCTAGTACAAGATATCCCTGCCCATGGCAGAGAGGCTGGAATGAGATGGTCTTTGAGGTCCCTTCCAAGTCATATGAAAATAAAGTCTGTGCTCTTCTGCATGTATGTTAAAGACTAAGAACTGATTGAGGAACTTGTTCTAGTTTAGACAATTCATGTCAGCACATCATGAAAGTTAAGTCCTGCTGAATTAAAAGCTTCAGCTTTACTGAAAGAAGGGCTAAAAATGAAGCAAAAAAAAGAATTGAAAATACAAAGGAGAAATTAGTTGTCAAGGATTTTTTCTTTTCTTCTGTTCTACTTGTCTTTGGGATCCATTTTCAGGGCTAATTTTAGCAAGTCACTTTAAGTTACAATTATTTAAAATGTTCAGTATCTGTATAGTACTTTTAAAGTGCAATCATTTGGAAGTGATTTTCTTTGACACTATGGACAGAAACAGAAATAAGGTATTTTTAAGGAGATAAATTATATTTTATACATATATAAAATACTAAATATTTATTTCATATTCAAATTCACATATTTTGTCCTGCAAGAGATTTCTGTCCTTGTTGAAACTCTCCTGGGTAGTTATGGGATTGAACAGGAAATGCCAAATCCTTATGGAATAAGCTGGTAATGACTTTTTTTTTAATCAGTGGAAGTGAGTATTACTCAAAAAAACACTTGTAGGGAAGTTATGTTACTGCTGTTTTGGATAAATTTATTTTCTGAAGAAAAGAAATGCGACATCTTTTGTTCTTATTATTTTAATTTCTTTATTTTTGCATTTACCCAAAGAATATTTCTTCTAAGGTAAGAACGGGATGATCAAAGGAATGTAGCTGTACTTATCCGTACACATACTAGGCTATAATACTATTAGTGAAAGAGATGGATGGGGTTTTATTTTCTTGTCCTATAAAGTCTTACCTGCTTTCTGATTGCCTGTTGCATGTTCTCTGGTCTGGGGCCTGATATTGTAATGGTTTTTTCATGAAAGAAA
Organism: Acanthornis magna; assembly: GCA_036785705.1. Classification (NCBI taxonomy): domain Eukaryota; kingdom Metazoa; phylum Chordata; class Aves; order Passeriformes; family Acanthizidae; genus Acanthornis; species Acanthornis magna. The sequence goes on along the minus strand of JAWUZG010000090.1, from coordinate 26,181,972 downwards.
CTTGCAATTTTGGAGAGATATTGGATAATCCTACATAATGTGCCCAGAGAGACACCAGTCCCTCTGAACAGATATAGTAATAAATTTGTTAGATAAACCTGCTTTAAGTAGGAATTTGTGATTAGAGATTGCAGACATAGCACCGTAGGTATTGATATAGCGTAATGGATCAACATAAAGCTGTAAATGATATAACAGAGTTTAATGCAGCCGATACAATTTGACTTGGAAAGACCCAGATCCCTTAATGCGTTAACTAACACCTTCTTGGTTTTTTCTTTCTCTGTCTCCATTAATCTAATAATTTTTGGTATTCTTCCTTTCTCCTTTATGTGTTTCATATATAGTATTCATCTTTTATCCAATATGCTAATTTACCCTTCATTAGTCTCTGCTTTAAGCTCTAAGATATTGCTGGCAAATCCAGGGGTAATGTCTTTTATTCGGACAAACTCCTTCACATATCACCTTCCTTCGGTCCTCTACCACAGAATGACAATAATAATAATAATAATAACACTTCATATTGCTCTCACTTTATCAGATAAGCTTTATTGCTTGGTGTTGTATGCTGAGTGCTGACAGACATCAGGAACTGGGCTTAGAAAATGTGTGAAATTACTTTGACACATATCTGGACAGATACTCATTCAGAGTGCTTTCTTGCTGTAAAAAACCCTTTCTGTGGAACATCAACTATTTGAATAATCTTCTATATTATATTTTGTTTCCTGGTATAGCATGAATTGGTCTATACACTTATTTTCTTGCACAAAAGAGTGAATGTATTGAGGAGTAATCTGCTGATGCAGCAAAGATATGTCATAGCTCAGTGAATATTGCAGAGCTAAGGTAGGGAACAGTGCAAGGTTGAAGAATACAGCAGAAATATCTGGTCGTTTCACAAGATACTTGACACACATGGCCTTTAAATACTGAAATCACACTTTTGTCCTATTGCCACTAGCTTCAGTAATCCCTGAACCAGGGCCTAGTTTTAGTCACTCTCCTGTTCATATGCATGCATTATTTGAATGTCCTCTTAGAAAGCTTATCAGTAAGTGTACAGGTAGTCTTATTGGTATTGACAGTCTCTTTATTCTTTGTTTGCCATCTTTTACCTCTTAGTGAGAGATTTTAGAAATGCATACTAATTAGGTTCTATTTAGTCCTCCATTAATTTAGTTTTCTCTCTTCCTCATCAACTTGGATTTAAAAAAAAAAAATACCATTTTTTTTCTAAGCAGGTTTTCTTCTGATGCAAAATAAAATAGCTGTCTTGGTTTTTCTTTTCTATCTTCCTTAATATGAAGAACTTCTACTCAGGACTGAAGGTTCAATTCTTTTCCTTGTCCTCATCAATTTTAAAGCTGTTGCAGTGCATTAACTTTATATGTCTTACTTTCTAGTGAATTAAAGCCTTCAGTTTTCTGTATCATGTCTGCAAAGAGTTGAGTGACTCACAATAGCCCATAGGAAATTCTGAGTGTTTCTTATAAGCTAGGTAATACGAAATTTTTAATAGAAGGTTATGTCTGAAGTCCCCAGCTCATAATCTCTAGCATTCACCTATATGTAGGTACGCTGCTCTCTTCTCACTAACTAAAAGCTGGCATAGATCTTAGTTGCCATAATACCTGCAAGGTCGGTATCTCCAGACAAAGGGGGAAACCCTTTGTGGTGGAAACTTTTATTCTTTGTCTGAAGAAGGCTTTCTACATCTTTTTTATCCATCCTTATTTGAAAGTAGAGGCTCTGATCTTGATTTAAAAGGGTATCTTGGAACAACCACTCAAATCTTCCTGCTTAATCAGTTATACTTTTTGTGGAGTAATTAGTTATTTGGCTTCTGGCATATCTGTAGCACTACTTCAAACAGACAGGAATATCTAGCTCATGAACACTGCAGTGTCTAGGTATACTTAAAGTCAGGCAGGTTTTGGTCACGCCCAGACATGAATATTTGGGGTACCCAAGGAACTTCACTGGCAAGGGAGTTCATAGTGTGAGTTTCGAGAAGTTATCCTTTTTTTTTAATTCAATGCATCTACATCTTCAGATTTTAATAACCTTTAGATAATTATCATTAAATAGGATTTTGTTGGGGTGTTTTGTAAGTATCATACTACTGCCAGTTTCCAATCACATTATTTAGCCTATCTGGGGGAAAAATTCTGTAGCATTAAAAATACATCATAACATTTTATTTTTTTTTTATGTTACAAGAACCATATAGGGACACACATTTGTGAAGCTCTGATAATTTCAGACATTAGTGGAGTCACAGGGAATTTTCTTGTATTCTGAGGTAACAGAGAGTTAGATGGGAGAAGAGGTAAATGAGTAATATTAAAACCTCCGATATATGAAGAATGAAGGCAAAAGGTAACTGAAAAAATCCAGAAGACAACAAGAAAATTGTCAGGCACTTGTGAAATAATAGAAAAAGAATTCCTGATGAAATTCTTAGAAAATTAAGAGTGGATTAACAGAAGATCTGGTACGAAACATATGTTATAGTACTACTAAAATGAAAAGATGGGAAGAATGATATAATGAAAAAATAAGTGAGTGCAGAAATAGAGAAAATGAGATACATTACAGAAATAACAATGGGAAACAGGTGGTAAGGAACTGTTGCACTGGCTCAGGTGGCCAGAAAAATCTGGTAGAGCAAATATTGTTACCATAGAGAAGTGCTGTCATACCAGTAAATACTTGAAAAGAATATATGGTTGTGAAACAGAATTTATAATATTCTTGGTTTAAACAGGCATTTTACTGGGAACTGTGTTGTCCTTAAGTTTCGAATATAAAATATAATTGACTGAGAGGGGACTTATCAGTGTCTATAATTTTCTGAATGGAGAGTGCCAAAAGGACGGATCCAGACTCTTTCTAGTGGTGCCAGGTAATAGGACAAGATGAAATGCGCAGAAACTGATGCATAGGAGGGGCTTCTTTATTGTGTGAGTGACCATGCATTGGAACAGATTGCCCAGAGAGGCTGTGGAGTCTCCCTCATTGGAGACATTCAAGAACCATCTGGATGTAATCCCATGCCATGTGCTCTGGGATGACCCTGCTTGAGCAGGGAGATTGGACTAGCTGATCCACTGTCGTCCCTTCCAGCTTGACCCATTCTGTGATTCTGTGATCATAAATACAAAACGCAAATCACTTATAACTATGAAAGGTGTGAAAAACCACAAGACTAAAGCTCAGATACTCAGAAACTTTAGCGAACATGAGGTGTGCATCCTTGTGTAGTCTATTTGCATGCAGGCAGGATGCCAACCAGACCTGTGGATGCTACCCCTAGGAAGTACAGTTAGTGAAAGTTCTGTGCAAGTTTCATCCAAATGGAGCTTCAGAGAAGGAGAGTGAGGACAGAGTCAGGAATGCCTTGCCCAGTATGCTGGGATATTCTCTTCTAGGGGCCTTTGAAGGGATGAACAAATTTCTGTCAAAGGACACTGTGTATTAGACTCTAAAGGTAGTTACAGTCGCTGAGCAAGTAAGAACTTCAGATTATTTTCCACAAAATTCCTGGTGCCAATGAACCACCAGTGTGGACAAAAAAATATATGGTGGAAGACAGACTGAACAAAATTTTCAGGCATGGTGACGTGATCAGAGGGAGACTTTCAATGGCGATCCCAGTGAAACACCAAAGGGCAAAAAGTACATCCTTTTTAGGACTAACTTCACCTAACCTTGGATCTTTATAATGGATGTGGCCTCATATGGGCTAGCCACTTTAATTATCTTGACAGTAGCAAGAGTAACAGCTTTTTTAAAGGTGTGTTTTTTCTCATCCTAGAGTACATTTTTAAAATAGATAGCCAAACATGCCTGTTTCTTATGTAAATTGCTTAATAATAGTACCACTTCACTTTCTTTTCAACAAGTTTTGCTCTGACGATGTGGTAAAATAACAGTTTTTTGTTTCCTGATCATGAGTCTTAATTTTTTTTAATGTAAAATAAAGTAAACAAAATATTAAATGTCAAGAATGTCACTATGCAGAGCTTATGGAGTTCAAGAATACTGACAAAAGCTGTTAATTTTTTAAGAGGAAGGGCATGCTGTCAGAAATTTGCTATTTCAATTAATCTTAAAGTTGTTTTATACAGCTTATATTTTCTGGTCGCCTACATCTAAGAAGCAGTTCAAAACACTTTAAAATACACAATCTCGTTCACCATATAGGTACAAAAATTTACAGTAAATCTATTTCCAAAAGATCCAGTATCTTTCTGTTTAGTCTGTGCATTTCCTGTTTCGTGGAAAGACATTTTTATTTCCCTGCTGATGTTTATGTACCTGTTCTGTAACCATATTACAGCTTCATTGCTGTAATCCATTGACTTTAATGGAGTTATTCTTTTCATGTAGTCATTCCCAGACTTATTCCTACACAAGTATAGTCTGTAAAGTCGGTATGATTTCTCTTTATCTATAACCTAAAGAAATCTTTGTATTCATTGTGCATATTAAAAAAAAAACAAAACAGGATTTGTGGGCAAAAAAGGAGGAAATCATACTATACATGCATAGCAAATTTGAAGGCATGAATGGGTAATCAACTTTAAATCAAATGACATAGCTGCAGGAGGCACGAGTTTACATTCATGGATACAGTCTTCTTGCTCTGCACTGCTCCAGCGTGCCAAAGTAGCTGCAAACTTGGCACAGGAAGCTGGGTTTGCAACTGCTTTGCATCACTGCACAGCAGTTGGAGCACTCTGGCACATCTGCCTCTTATCTGATGCAAATTGATGCAGGAAGTGAAACTTCATAAAAATGTCTCAGACTTACATTGGAAAGACCAGACGCAGAGTTGACATAAATACTTTGCTAGTGTAAATCATGAGTTCAGTGGAGCTGGACTGACTTACATAAATTTCAGATCTAGAGTCAGGTCCTGGGTTGTGAAATTATGAATAGAGAAAAGGTATTGATGAAAATCAACAGCAATGTCCAGTATGAAGATAACTCAAAAATAGTATAAATAATGCTAAATAATGACGGTTCTCTTGGGCTGCCAAGACAAGGTGAGTTGTGCCATGAAAAACAAGCATAACACATGGCAACCATGAAGGTTCCATTCAAAAAGTCATCCTTTTTGTTGTCTCCTGGTTATGTATTTTGCTAGCAATATCCAAAAAACATCATTACATCATTACACTTTGTAAATATTCATCGAAGAAATGCTACTCAGACTTAAAATCCTGCTAGGCTTGGCATAGTGCTCTAAAACAGTATTTTGCAAATGTTGTTCGTTTTGGTTTCATGTATTTTTTACTCAGCTTACACTATAATACTTAAAGTGTTTACATAATGCCTGATCTTTTCTACTGTTCACATTTAACATTTTCATGATTCATTTTCACATTTTCATTGGTTTTTTTTTTTATTCTCTTCTGATGAACAATATTTTATTGATTCAGCTGCAGATTTTAATGTCTCAAAATGTACAAATATTGCCTATGTGTTACAGTGTGTACTTTGATGTTCCAATTAGATATTTTATAGATCCAGCTGCATACTTTGGTGATCCAGTTGGATTCTTGACTTGCAATAAAATTGGTAGTCGCACTATGTTCTACGTTAATTAAAGTGATTACAGTATTTTGATAACCAGTTTGAGGAAACAAACTGAAAAAAAACTCCACAAACCTAAAATCTTCTTTTTTTTTTCCTATAATGTGCAATACCACACCCAGAAGTTTAAGGTAGGTCAAGCAAATTTGCTTAGCTATAATAAAAATACAAAAAAAAGGCATCAGGTTGTCATAAATATTTTGGGAGGTGTATGGATTCAGGCAGGCTGTTCAGTGTACTTCATTTTGTTAAGTATTTTGTAGGTAATTCAGGCTACCAAAAGAATTTCTGGTCTATCTTAAGCACAGAATTTACAAGACTTACAGATTTATTTAATGTATTCAGGATATATCAATGGTGTTTCTTAAATATTCCATTAATGAAAAAAACACCCTCTTCTGTTTAGGAATTCTACTATATTGGGTTACTGTGCAATACATTGGTCATCTAAGGGCTTCTGTTTTAAGAATTACCTCACCTTAAAATTGAATGCATTTGCTGTATGTTTTTGCAATGCACATTCAGACCGCATCAGTGTAAATGTTATATGAGAGATGTATATAAAGATAGAAAAGGGAAACAGAGGCGTGAATATTTCTCTGCTTTGGTCACACTTAAGAATGGATTGTGTATATCTGTTTCAGCTACAGAGAACTGTTCCTTAGAAAAAGGAAACAAATATCTACAGTCTTCTTCTGAAGTATATCAGTCTACCATAGTCCTTTATTTCACTCTGCCTATTAGACTAGCAAAAATGTTTCTTAAACTAAACATAACTTTGCTACAGGCCAAGAGAACCTGCGGAAGGATAGATGTGCTTTAGCTCAGCCTAGTACTTAGCACATACAATCTGTGGATCATCACCAGCAACAAAACTTCTGTCACGTGGGTGCTTCCCTAGAGACTCCATTTCCAAAGAAGAGTTTCTATAAGGCACTTTATGCAAAAATTATTAAATAGATGAATAGTAATAATTTTATGAAGTGGGATGCATCAGGTACAGTCACTAATTACATGATTTTTTTTCTTACTGTCTCACTAAATATATGAAGCTCATAAACTTTTTGTTTCCTTCTGAATTTCTTCTCAAACTTCTTTCCCCTTTATCTTAATGTCAAGGTTTTAACTTAATATTTCTGTCACTGTACCTTATGAAATTCACACAATTATCACTATAATTTACCACACCACATAGATCACAGTCAGTTTTCTTTGAAGGGACGTTTTCTACCTTCTTGCTATCTTAGTACTGACATTTCTATTTCACAGCAACTCTTACTATTTGACCTGGGATTATGTCTCCTTTGATAAGAAGAATCTGTCTCACTTCACCTTAAGCATACTTATCATTTACTGTCATTTCTGTTGTGTTTCCCTGCAGAATCTGAGATTCAGATTCACTCTTTGCCAACATAGGACGTTATGGGTGCAGAAACTTTGCTGATCCACACAGAAACGGGGTATTATATGAGTTTGGAGATGAAAGCTAAGCTCATGTCTGATTAGTTTCAGTTTTCTTCTCTTGCTGAAAAGTAATTTCTAAATGCTTATGGGTAAGAAGGCTTTGTATTTATTTATTTAATTAGTTTCTTTGTGAGTTCCTTCAACTTCTCTCATTTTTTGTCACAGTGCAACTCTACCCAAGAGTTAAAAAAATCAGTAACCCATCATTGACCAAAGATACCTTGCTTTGATCACATCAAAGTATATAATTCATAGATGTTTTCCTAAAACTCCTTCCCTTGTACTTTGGCAAGTTCCATAATTACTGGTGGTAAAATACCATAGTGATACTGAACTTGCTAAATAAAGATCTTCCTATGCAGGTAAGAAGATCACGTGGAAATAGGGTGCTGAGAATAGTCTTTGTCCTGCCTGCCTGGACAGTTAAAGGGATACTTTACAGAATTTTGTTGCCTTATGGCAGCTGTATAGGCTCTCAGTAGGCATAAAAACTACTTAGATGTGAAAGTTATTCTACAGGTAGATGCAATTTACCAAAGATGGTGATTGCAGCTGGTGGAGGCTCTTGGGATCTTGTTCACTGCCTCGCCTCCATAGCAGTTCAAGCACATTTTCCACTTTCATCAGTTTTGACTGGGTGTCCATTTAAGCAACTTCAAGATATTTTTATTTTTTGGTCATCTCTTATTCTCTTTCTTCAGTTTTAATTCCTGTTGTTTCGGTTATATTGTGATTTTTGTTAACAGCCCTCGGGTATCCAGATTTCTACTGACTGGGCCAGCCTTCGGCTGCCCATCTGGGACTGAGTTTGTATCAGCAACTTCTTTTCCCCCTGGTCATGCTGCTTCAGCTACAGTATAAATTCCTTGAGGTTTTCTCCAATACAGTGTACGCCCCTCTCTCAAAGCTCTTCATGTTCCCTTTTACTAAACTCTTGAAAAGCTCACCACAGGCTAGCTTGTTGTATTCATACAGGCTTGCAGTTTCTCTTTCATGGTTTATAGTATTCCCTACACAACATAGTTCTCAGGTGGAATATAGATGTTCAAAACCAAAGTGGATTCTCAAACAGAACAAATTGAAAACTATACCATGGCTTTCTTCCACAAATTTCCACCTCATTCTCTGAAAGAGGCATTAGCTTGTATTTTATACTGTCAATTCTCTACCTGAACAGAAAAGCAAATTCTCACCAGTATTGGTGATAGGTTGTGATTCAAAGTGACTGATGAAAGGGAAAAATCTCATCAACAATGTCATTATGCCCACCATAACTGACAAAAAAGGTCATTCTTACACTTAATGGTAGATAGTTTATGGCTTTCCAGCCTCAGGGAGCTCCCAGTATTCATGACTCCCAGACAAAAGCTAATTTTAGGACTTGGTACAGGATAGTACTGGCCTAGAGATTGACGGATGACATTCTGAAGATAACACAACAAGGTTGTCTTGGACAAGACTAGACCTCTCCATCTAGTCTTCAGGCAATCAGCTAAATCCCTGTAGATCTGTTGCAAGTGCAGCAGACCTGCTCCAAGGTTCTTAGAAACATGGCTTGCTGCCCTCACAGAATCACAGAATGGGTAAGGTTGGATAGGACAACAGTGTGTCCTCTCGTCCAACTTCCCTGCTCAGACAGGGTCATCTGAAAGCACATTGCACAGGCTTGCATCCAAATGATTGCCCACAGGTGCACCAAGAATCTGGTTCATGATGTTCTTTTTAAACAGTAGGTAGTTGCCACATGCTCAGTGTTTTCTTTCTGAGTGATTTTGACTTTCAGCATCAAGTATTGAGTCCTCACTTAAAAAGTGACAAATAGCAGGGGGAGAAAAAAAAAAAAGAGGGAATTTTTTTTTGGTTTTGAGAATGGAAATTTTTTGAACACTTTATTCTTCGGTTATAGGTAGATGAGAAAAGAAGGTTAAAAAATGTTTTGAGGATGAAATAGTTGTTTTGCAAAAAAGTCACTCCCTTACTGAACCACAAAAAGTGGTTTGGATATAACCCTTGACAAAAATATCTTCTTTGCATTTGTATTTTTGTCCCAGATAGATGGAGAACAAAATAACAGAGAGAATGTTGTTTTAGGGCTTTCTGCCAGGACTCACATTTCAGGTGGACTCTGTGTAGGTCTTTATGAGCAAATAAGTTGTAAGGGATGCTTCATTCAGCTCCTATCATTTCAAGATATCTCATAATCAGTGTTATGGGAAGCATTTCAGGAGTCAGTGCTCACAGAAGTGAATCAGACGTGTGGAATGGTAAGAGCAGCAGGTCCGTTTTCCTGCTCTGTATTGCTTTGACTGGATGCCATTCTCTTCAACAGCTGCCCCCAAAAAGCCTTGATCACATGATTGTTTTTACCCTATCCTCCCTTTTTTCCCTCCCAAGATATTAATCTACTTCTGTTCACTCTTCTTTGGATCTGGTTTTGCTGATTTTACAACCTTAACAATTTTGGGCTCAGTGTTTTTGTGTCCTTCACTACAGGACGTGATATGGCCTGCGGTAAATATGGGAATTGTCTGTTTATTATCTGTGTGATTTATTTTGATTTTCCATCCAGTGAACCTGAGGGAGGAAGAGAAGGAGCACCAACAAACAGCAATGAGAAAGTGTGCTGATAGCTTTAAATGAATTTTCTAAAGGCTAAGTAAGCTTTGAGATGTCTGTTCCATTCAGTAAAACCTGCACATTGATTACATCTCTGTAAATGTAGGATAAGTACAGTGTAAAGGTCAACAGATTAAACATGTAGTTTAATCAGCAAATTATGCAAATGAACATAAATGAAATATACCATTCAACTGTTAAGATCAGTAAAGCATGCAACTCTATTAGTGAAGTGTCTGAGTGCTGGCCATCTTAAATCTACACCCAATTAACTAAACTTTAAGAAAATTCTGTTGCTGGAGGAAACAGTTAAAAGAGTTTATCAGCTGAACATTTGGTCTAACCAACACTCACTGTAATGTAACTGTCTAAAATATGGTGACAAAAATTTAGCAAAATTGGTAAAAATTGACAATTGTAACAACAATATGACTACACCTAAGCTTTTTTCCTCCATCGCTGGAGGGTGAATATCAATTAGTAAGTGGTGAAATAATATGACTACTTGAAATATGGTGGTCAATGAGGTGGAATTTACAGACATTCAACAACTACTGTACACGGCTCAGGTAGTAAGTTCCCTCCCAGCTCCTCATCTAGGTCAAAATCAGCAAAGCACTTAAGTACATCCGTAACTTCAGGTGTAGGAGTAGTACCATAGAAGTCTTTTGCTCGCCTGCTGCTGCTGATGTTATGAAAGTAGAGACCTAAGATGAGTTGTGCTAATTACAGTTCATAGATTTAAAAAGATACAGCCTCTAAAAGACTAGAAATCTAGAGAGACAGAGGGTGGGGGGAGAAAACATAGTTATTATTCTCTCCTCTCTGTCTTCCTTCTTTTTTTTTTTTTTTTTTTTTTTTTTTTTTGGTCATAATTACAATAATTAGGTTAGAAATTTTGGATTACATCCCAGACATCATTACATATATGGACGAGTTTCAGAAGTTCATAATTTTAGCAGCAGTGAACAGTGTTAAGACCAATAAGGAACTGTTTATATGTCTAGAAACAAGAATAAAATTTTTCAAAGAAATAGTTAAAATTCTTAGATTAAATGTCATGAAATAGACCATTTTTGTGTCTCTCTGCCTTTTTTGTAATATTTTAGTCAGTGCAACATTATTTTGCTTGTTGGTAAGTAAACAGCTTTTATTTAATGCAAGTAACTAGAACTCTTTTAGAGGTTGAGCTTGCAATGGTGTTTAGTTTGGAACAGAAACATGGTTTTCAATTAATTTGTCAATGATTCCTTCTCATTTTGATTCAGCTCATATTAGGGAGATTTTTGGAGCACTGTTGGATTTCTTTCAGATGGAACTGTTGGAGGATGTCCTTCAGGGACACACCTAATGCCTTCCAGCTGCAGATGATGAGCATTCCCAGTCAGGGACAAGACTAAAGATAGTTTTTATTCTGTTAAAAAAAAAAGGGGAGGGAGAGAGGCCACGCTGTATGAACCTTGTGTAAACATTAGTTTCTCAGCAATTCTTTGGCTATAGAGATCATTTTCCATTAGTCTTTGCTTTGTGCTAACATATGTGTAATTAGATTATCGAAGTTTCCCATTGCTCTCCCCTTTACCTTTTTGCTGTGAAATTTTTGTGGTGAGAAATGATGGGACTTGATCAAGGATTTATGGTACACAATGGACAAAATAAAGGCTCCTTAATGTTGGCACATACAGTTAGTATAAATGTTTAAATAAACATTTACATTTCATTGACTAACTTTGGCTAGTCAGCAGTTTCTGTTTGATGAAACAACTGAAAAATAAATTGCAGCTTTCCATTGCAGATATATCTAGAAAATATCTAGGAAAAAAATATGCTTTTTGCAACTACAGATCATTTGACTCTGGTGAAGAGTCACAGGGAAGTTTTTATAGGATCCATGACTTGTATATCTCCCTGTGTGAGAGCAAGGTTTGAGCATGAACCTGCTTCTCTCTTCTACCTTCACTATAGATGTACCTTCACAATTGCCTATCCACTGAAACAGGTCTAGTCTGTCCTTGTTGCCTCTTGAATTATTTCTCACTTCTAGGAATGTTTATCTCCGCTGTGCACCGTTTTATACCTAGCTTATGGCATCTGTCATGGTGAAGAAGAGTAGAGAGAATTCAGGGAAAATACCATTTAATTTTGAACAGCATAAAACATTTTTTGAAAAATAAAAATAAAAATTACATTCATCAATTGTTATTGAAGAACCCATTAAAATATGCTATGTCAGACTGAAGTTTCTTTTGTTGTATTACACACTTTATTTTACATTTTAAAATTTTTCCCGTGGATGAGTAGTTAGACAAATTGACCCATTCAGACTTCACAAAAGAGTCTTCTTTTAAAAAAATGCAATCAGGAGTCATGACGGTGATTAAAAAGAAATTATTTGAAGGATTAATTGCTTATTGGATGAACTGTTAAAATGACCATCAGTAGCTCATCACCCAGAGTACAGCCTGATTTTGAATAGGACACCTTAGGCACTTTTCAGGTGCCTAGGTTTGTTGATATGCTCTAGAAACCACATTCCATTGTGCAAAAAAAGTACAGAAAAGGGATAAGCACAAAAGAATGACATTATCATCATCATATCACAAAATAAATGGAATTTCAGTTTTGGCACAGATGCAGACAAATAAAAAACAATCCATCAAAATATCCCTGTACTATTATATTGCTGAGATTAGTTAGAGATGCTTGTGAGATGATTTGTGCCTTAAATGTCAGGGAGGAAACACTCAAAACAGGAAATAATTTTTTACATGAAAGAAAGAGAGAAGAATATACCAATGAGAAAAAGTACTTTATTTAACCTTGTTAAAATGGAAAAAAGAAAAGTCTTTGAAGATCTAGACCCAGATCAATCTAATATTTTATGGATGAAGATAGAAGCAAAATTGAATGTTATATAAGGATTATTTTAAACTCAGACAAAAGTTAAACTGACAAAATATACACATGTATGCATATATGCATATGTATATGTAGATATGATGAAAATGTTTTTTGGTAGAGAAATGGTAATTCATCAGATTTTGAGTTGTTAGATTTCAAGAAGTCTGAAAATACAAATTTAGTACTTGATCAGGCATTTGGTAAACCCTTAGTGCCCTTGTAACTATCCTGCCTTATATATAAAATTTCCACAGGTTGCTCCTATCAACATATTTCTGTCTGCCTTTGTCTCCAATTTCATCCAGTACAACACTATCTAGAGTTGAATTTTTGGGAGGTTTTAAAGTCTCTCTAAGGCAAAACACAGCCTATTGAAATGCCGTTCTTTCAGGCACCATAGAGAACAAATGACAGCATTTACCTTTGATTCAGAGATTGGTATTGTCCCTCTGTTCCAGCATACAGAGGGTAAATAGGTGTGCCTTATGGAGCCATATTTCCTACTGAACTGTCGAATAAACAGGGGAACATTTGGATGAAATAACCTTTCACTTTGTTTCCTCAACCCACGTTTGGCTGTGTGTGCTTCTGGAAGTACTGCAAAGCACTTGCGCAGCACCCAGACTACAAATGAGCTATGTCTCAGAGTAAGCCTAGCAAATTGTCCCCTCTGCTTCACACAGATGTGGCCACTCATCACGGTGTGTGCTGTCCCTTTGCGCAGCATGGAACACTCCTTGCACACACCAGCCATGTAGGCTTTGTAGCAAGTTTCACTATGGGAGGAAGGTTGGTATGCATATTTGTCTGTGTAGCCCTCTTTCTTTGGCTTTTGAATCTATTGATTTTAGCCAGATTTGACAGAGCAGCAGAGGTATCAAAGATAATTAAATGCCAGTTCCAGTTTCTTGCACTTTTCTCTGTTAGCAGCTGGTGTCCCTTTGCTCTCTATTCTAATTTTCCATCTAAACCATGCTAACTGCTTTGATATTCACAGAAGCTTGTAAGCAGTCACAGTCTGAACAGAAATTCCTCTTGGTTAATTTTACTGTAAGGCCCCACTACTATCTCCAAAATACTATGTTGGAGAGGGCTACAAGAAAAAAGTCAAAATGGATTTCTCTAGGTGAGAGGTGATCGGTTTAAACTATGCTGTGGATCCTGAGCATTGTCAATCATTTTTCTGTCTGTGCTCTATGTGGCAGCTTTCCTCCTGCCACACAGTATGTTAGAGAGAGAAGGGGAGAAGAGACCTTTTATTTTGCACTGATATGGACTATATTTGATCCTCAAGTGACTGCGTTTATAAGACTATTATTCTATGTAATGCAATATTATTGTACAAAACCAATTTCAAAGTCACAGTATCTCATTTTGTGTTTCTCCAGAAAAAGAAGCAACCTTATATTAGGGAGAGTGATATGAGAGGGTGACACAAAATATAAGTCTAGTGGGTTCTAAGGAAGAAAGAAAAGAAATGGCAGACCATAAAGAGAGGTAGATATCTGACTGAGGATAGAGCAACACAGATTCCTGCACATAGTGGCAGGGATGTGTCTCAAGATAATGTCCCCATTCTGGGAAATACTTTAGGATTGAAAACTGCATTTGAAATACTGATCATTCCTAGAAAGAAAGAATTAATATGTAACTATTTTTTTTATTAATTAGGGAAGTAGTTAGGCATATTTCTGGATGACCAGTTTGGACATTGGGTGGCTGATACTGACATAAATGTTGCTAAGTGTTTCAGAAGTATATAAAGGAACCACAATGCAAATACATCCATGAAACAAAAATAAAAAACAGTTAAAGCAAATATATAAAAGCTTACAAATTATATTAACAGATTAAGATATACGTATCAAACAAAACCTCCTCACTCTATTCTGGAGACTACCAATTTTGTGTAAGAGTTCTTGCACAGAATCAGAATTCTCATTTTCAGGGATGTCATAAAAATCACTGATCAGTTCCTATTAATTAACTTGGTCACTCCACACTCCTGAGCAGCCAGGTTGTGTATTCAAAGGACAGCAGTCAGTAAGTGCTGCTACAAAATTTCTAGTTGTGTTTATACAAAATTTTAGAAACTTTTTATACCATCTCTTGGTTGAGAGACTGCTGAATTTAGACACTATGGAAAATCAAATAATATTTCAGGTGCTACTTTTTGATCATATGAGGACAAAGAAAGAGCAGAGCCAATCCAATTTCTTATGCTTTTCACTTTTTATCTCCCATGTTATTTCTTCATCTAGACTACAATATCACAAAAGGCTGTACTCTGGAGCATGTGTTTGCAAACAAATCAGGTAGAACTTAACAGTGGACCACACTTTTATAGGAAATCTGTTTAGAAGTTACAGAAATTAATAAATTAGAGTCTTTCTAACTTACGCTTTGTAAGCAGTTCAATACAAATTCCACAGGATGTCTTACTAAAACTTGTATGAAAGCTATAGCTTTCTATTTAGTTAGTTCTATTTGTTGAAAAAAGCCAGCCTCTGAATGGGCTTTTGTTTCAAATGAATCATAATTATCTGTGCTGTACATATTCCATAGTCTTTTTTGCTTAGGATATACATTCCTGAGCCAGTGATGTATCTACTGTTAGAATTCTTACTTTTCTAACCTCAACAGTGTATATTACAGTGCTGTCAGAAGAGCAGACTATGAAGAAATATTGTTATGATCATTTACCAATGGCTGCAAGTTGTTATACATGAGACTGCCTTTTTTTTTTTTTTTTTTTTAATTCTGGAGGGAGCATTAAATTGATAATACTGCAATTTAAAAATTGGTTGTTTCTTGCCTACTATACTCTTTTTAAACATACCAAGGATATTCTTTATTTTTTGGACTCTCTTATCTTTTGTGTATCTTTCTACAAAAGGCTGCAGTGCATGTCACAGCAAAGCTTCCTGCTCTCTGTAAAGTTCTGCTTTATCAGTGAGATCCTGTTTATGAGAACAGAAATATATATATTCATTTTTTGTATGTATATATTTATTTGTGAAGTAGAAATACCATTTGTATCTTCAACATTTGGTGTCAGGTCTTTTTTTTGTCAGTTTCCTCATAATGACACAAAGGAGTACACGAACATCTCTGCTCCTTCTACAAGAAAATAAAACGACAGAACTTCTATTTGAAGATCAAAACTGTAAGAGAAAGAAATTTTTTAAACTATTGAAAAAAATTCTTCCTTCATCCTCTTGAAATAACATGAAAATATTTGCACTTTTTCTGAGATATCTTTCTGCATAATCTTATACACCCTAATTTTTAATATTTTTTGTTATTGCAGTCAATATAGATATAGTATCATATTCTCCAGATCATGTTAAAAGATCCAGCTCGTTCATCATTGTTTGCTCTCTTTTATAACTGAAGATTAAATCCACACCATGGATATGGTCTTCCAGGTGACATCTTTGATTTCCCCAACTCTGCTAGCATGCTGTCAATTGTAAAATATGCAGATATTAATCCTGAGCTGCATATTTCCTTTGAACTACAGGAACAGGATAAGAATATTTTTTTAATTACTTGAGAAATTTCAAAGGGTGGAAAGACAATGAAGTAGAAAAGTGAAAAAAAAATGTATTTTTATTTTCATATAAACACTTCTGTTCCTATAAACAGTCTTTCTCCAATAACAAGGTTGTTTTTAAAAAGCTCTTTCTCTTGACTGGATTCAGATAAGACAAAAGTGTTGCTATGATGAGATCACTACAAACATGACCAGGGATCAGAAAGATGTTCTTTTTTTCAAGGATGAGAAATGAGAAAATTATAAGCTCCTAAATACCTTCTAAACTTAGTTCTAAATTAAAAGCACATATTACTTCTAACTGGTGGAATTGGTTTATTGAGCATTGGTATTGAAGTCCAAGAACAAAGGTAATAGAATATGAAATATAGATTTTAATATCTAGCACTGGAACTGGAAACAGATAATCACTGACATTTAGTGATTTCATATATAAATATTTGGTTAACTCCATTTGAATAATTTCTTAATGATCCTGTGATGTTACAAGTCTGCTTGCAGTTGGCAAGACTACAGAAGAGATATATATGTTTGTGAACATGACATTGACCCCAGTGTCACTCTTTTTTTTCTTATTTCATCACTGCATTATTCCAGGTTAATATAATTGTCACTTAGTTTTATATACATTGCCACAAAGAACTTATACACAAATATAAACCCATGCTATTTGGCTTTGACTGCATCTCCTTTCCTTTCCTGGCGACCCAGTGAAATCAATATATATTCATGATCTAATCCAGTAGAGCATGTGATTAATTTCATGCAGTCACACCAAAGGCAGCATTCACATGCTTCAGGTTAAATAGTGTTTGTCTTGACTTCTGAATTAATAAAAATAAAAATTTAAGTACTCATTAAAGAAGAGATAAATATCTTCATTTTTTTTTATTATGCACCCCATCAAGCTTACCTATGAAAAAAGAAATTTTGTCATCCTTTTTCTTTTACAAATATAGCCAACTTGAGGGAAAAAAAATCTCAGTAGCAAATAACGTGTGAAGAAATTCTTTATTGATTATGAGACAGTATTAATGTATTGAAATACTTAACTGCTCTTTCTTTGCCAATGTAATTAGTCATCCTTTGTGTGTTTAGCCTATAATTTTTCTTTGTACCTATGTATAGGGCTGGAAAGAGTAAGTTTATGCATAATATTCTTTTATGGGGATTCTTCATGCATCACATTAGAAAACAGCAGTATGTAGCCATATGTACCCACAAGTCTTCATGAAAAGTAATAAAACTTGAATCCATTCCTCCTGGTATACATGCCTAGTTACAATTCAATGTTACTTACATTTCAGATAAACTAATATCAGATCTCTAATGTCCAAACTATATTTTTCCAAAGAAAGAAATATCCCTGAAATCCCCATCTGTAATTCCAGGGACAGTAAGTACCTTGATGGATCATCTTAAATTCAGAACAGAACATCTTGATATGTTTTCTTTTTTTCACCTCTGCGATTCTGCTTTACATTAAACTCTGCAAAAGTGCCATTTCTGAAAACTCCTCCTTTAGTTTTGCTTTCAGTGTACATCAACAGCAGGAATGCCGTGATCTTTCGTACAACATACTCCATAAATACTGTCACTTATTTGGTCAAGTTGAAATTTGTTTGTGTTTTCTGGGTACTGACATACAATAAAGGTTCTGTAAAATCTCAGTACTTTGGATTAGATTCTCATTTAAAAGTTTTTGTTTTCATCAGTGTTTAACTTCATCAGCTTTAATAGTGTTGCTTTTGATCTACAGCAGCTTGTGAAAAGAACAAGAAGCACCCTTTCTATCATACATTGAGTAATGTTCATAGCAATTATCTCTTCCTTTCTGATGGAATATTGAACATCAGAAGATC
Source organism: Acanthornis magna (assembly GCA_036785705.1). Taxonomy (NCBI): domain Eukaryota; kingdom Metazoa; phylum Chordata; class Aves; order Passeriformes; family Acanthizidae; genus Acanthornis; species Acanthornis magna. The sequence goes on along the minus strand of JAWUZG010000090.1, from coordinate 26,163,966 downwards.
TGTGACCTGACTATTTCAGAAATCCTCCAGCTAACACCAATTTCATATACATGTGATTTTAATGTTCTTTACCTTGAAGCCTCTGTTTGGTGATCTCAAGATGTTAAGTAGTGTTAAGAATACCTGAGTCTACTGTTCCCAGAATGTAATGTACTGTTCTATTTCACTTTCACAGACTTGTTCCATTTGTACTTTCACTGCCTTGCAACAAACCTTTCTTCAAGAATTGTCAGCCTATATGCTTAAAGGAACATTTTCAAGACTTAGTGCAGCTTCCAGTAGTTCAGGTAGTGTCAGACTTAATAGTTGTGTCTTTGCCATGCTTATATAGCAATACTTCTCATGTTAACTGCTTGCAGAGGATTGCTGTGCATCATATTGACCTGTGGGACTCTCCCTCACAGTTGGGATTTACCCATTTACCAGCTGGTGCTGGGACACTATCCGAAACTTTTGGAATAGAAAACCAGAGCAGTTCCCTAGAGAAGGAAGGTGATCAGCTAAATCTCTTGCCTACATCTTAGAAACATAAAGGCAGTAACAACAGTACTCATAATATAAATGTCCTTTTCAAAAAACATTATACCTAACTTTTTGAGTACCTTAGATGAATTTTCCACAAACAGGTTTTGAAGGGCCTATTAGCCAGAATGTATACAATGCATTGGTGATCACAAGAATACGATTTTCTTGAACAAAGAGAAAGCATCTTTTATTTGAATTCTTTTAAAGGAATTGCAAGAGGAGATTTGGGAGACTCATTGCATTGCCAGGCACTTCTTGAGGCTGTCTGAAGCTTGCCTGTAAAGCAGATACATAGAAAAATTAATTTATGCCAGGCTCATGGCTGTTCTTACAGTCTTCAAGGACTTCCAAACATCACTGAAGTGCTCTTTGAGTCAAAGAGATTTCACATCTGTCACATCCTAAACATATTAATTTGAAAGGTGTTAAAAATGCCTTTGCAAAGTACTTTTGTAGATGTTTCCTGAGTTCTCTGTTTCACAATAGTTGTGGCAGTTATAAAACTATCTGCTATGACTTCCTCATTTTTAGTCTGTTCTGCTCATGTTTGATTTGATATGCATCAAAAGGCAATCCAGACACATCAAGGCATAATTTCAGAGGACTTTTCTCATAAAGAAGTTTCACCTGGCTACTTAATTTACAGGTAATTAGGCAAAGGTAACTCAACACTATGGTATTTAATGGTCTCAAAAGTATCTACAATTGATTCATCTTGCAATTTATTTTGAGGCCAAATCTAAGTTTATTATCAAAGCTTGGGGCTGATGGGTATATTTGTAATATGAAGTGTTTGTAGTTAATGATAATAATAATAGTAATAATAATAATAGTGATAATAGTAATAATAATAAAAATAATAATAATAGTATTTGAAAGTTGTTTAAACTGTTTTAATTCAATTCTAGGAATCACATTACCAAAAAGATATTGACAAATTGTTAGGAATTTACACATAAGTAACAAAAAATAACCAGACTGATTTTTGAATGAAGATTAAAAGACCTAAATCTGTACAGTTTGACTAAATACTGACTAAGGTCACTAACAGTCTAGCTGGTGTAAAGCTCTTTTGGCACAGATATGCTCCTGAGAGCACAGCAGATCTATGATACACCAGAAAGAATTTCAGAAGGGCTTTCAACTTGAAGGACGTTCAGTTCTTTCTGACTGTACAGAAGGACAGTGTGAACTGTCTCATACTGAAGGATATTGACCTGCACAGTTTCATGTCTTCACTTCTCTCATCAGTTCTTTAAGAACTATGTCCCCAAATACCACTGACACAAAGAGTTGGGAATAAATGGTCTTCATGCACTTTTCCCATTTTTGGTGAAATATAATTGAACAGGATGTTTAGTCTGAAAGACAGAAGCAAATGTTGGGGTTTTTTTAAGGTAATCTGACATTACTGATAGTGAAATTCACATCTATCTCGATGGTCTTTTTTTTTTTAAAAAATTCTATGATTCTGGGAACATCAGTGTACAATGATTTTAGCATGAAATATAGGTACTTGTATGAAAAGCATATTCATGCATGTAGAGACCTATGGAAAAAAACACCCCAATCATTAAAGCATATAAAAATATGAATTTAACATAAATATTTAAATTTAATCTAAGAATGGAATAAATCAGAGTGAAATGTGGAAGCTGAAACAAAATAATCCAATTTCAAGTCAGTTTGAAGGTTAACTACACTCCTGACCAATGTTGGTTATAATTATCAGTTTATAGAAATTCCTTCCACAGAAATAGCTGGAAAATGTAGAAAATTGGTTTTGAAACTCTATTTAATTATTGGCTTTCTCATTTTATGAGCTTCTTAAATATTGATGGGGGATGAGGAGAAGGGAACAAGGAGGAGAGTCAGAGAATGTCAAGGAATTACGTATTGCTCCTGATTTTCAGTTTCTATTAGAACTTGAAAAGGTTTCGACTGTGGGTCTTGCAATGGAAAAATGGCATAGAAGCTGTGGATTTTTTAATGACTAAATCATAGAAAAAAAATTCTTAAAACATTTGCATAACAGGTAATATTTGCAATGACAGTTCCAAATAGCAAAAAACCCCATCCAAGAACACAGTGACATTCCCTCTACCACTTGTTTCCACTCTAAGTGGAAATTAGCTCATCTAAATATATTTGCAAAACATAACAAAACAGGAGGTAGGAAACAAAAAAAGACCAAAGGATTAAAAAAACGGAACAATCTAAGATATTCCTGAATAACCTTAATAAAAACATGCATCAAGAATAGACTTACTACTACATAGGGTTTTAAAGAATATTTTAAAGAATCAGAATCTAAAACTTGCCAGGAATTTTTTGGTATTTCTATTTTCTGTTATAAGGAAATTGAGGAGAAGATACCTTCAAGCCTGAAGAAGCAGTGAACCTTTTGATAAAGAGTTCAAAGTGAGTAAAAGAAATGGTCATAGACCCCTGTACCATACTTCTTTTTGTAGTTGGTGATCTAGTTTGAGAGAAGCCACATCCTGCATATTTTCTCTGTCTGACATTATCTTTGTTATTTTCTGTAAATACCCAACACTCCTCCATGTTTTTGATTGAGATTTCTGCAAATGAATACAAAAGTATTTTGTTAATAACAGTTGTTATCTTTCTGGCTAGTCATGATTCCCATAAAATACCCATTTTTGTTATAAGCAGCGTATGGAAGTTCATGAAAAAAACGCCAAGCCACTAAATCTTGGATCAAGGTTGTTGATATTAACTACGTGTGTCTTCTGCACCACTAACAAACTGGAACACATAGGTCTTTACAACAAACTTGACACATCTGGTTGAGTCTTGCATACTTTAGGAATGTTTTTTATTTTGAAATATAGGAAAATAAAGTTGTTTTTTTTTTTTTTCTTGCATAGGAATTAATTTTGCAACCTATGGGCTATCATAATAGGGATAAAGTATATGTGGTGGCGTACATACTATCACAGTAAAAACATTTTTTCTTCAACAAATTTTGCTGGTTGTGACTCACCATCATTTCAACTTCAGCAGATTCCTGGCAGATTCCCGGTCTGTGTTTCGGGTTATCCAGCCATTAAGCCATTTCTTTATTCACAGTGCTCATTTTTTCTGTCCTCATTCCTTCCAAAACAATTTCAGCAGGACCTTTCAAAATTTCCACGCCTTCATCCAGGAACCTGGTCACCTCACAGAATTGCAGAATCTCAGAATCGCAGAATCACAGAATGGGTAAAGTTGGGAGGAACCACAGAGGGTCATCTGGTCCAACCTCGTTATTTAAGCAGGGCCATGCTACAGCACACGGCACAGGACTGTGTCCAAAGAGTTCTTGAATACCTCCAGTGAGGGAGACTCCATTACTTCTGGGCAATCTGTTCCAGTGCTCAGTCCCCCACACAGTGAAGTTCTTCCTCATCTTCAGTTGGAACTTCCTGTGCATCAGTTTCTGCCCATTGCTTCTTGTCCTACTGCTTGGCACTATGGAAAAGAGCCTGGTTCCATCGTCTTAATTACAATAATCGAAGGACTCAGCCACAATCACTATAAAAGTTTCAATTTAGCTAAGTTTACTTGTAGAAAAGGAAGAATGCCAGTTATGAATCACCATAGATTACCCAAGGAAAAGATTTTGACCTTAAGATTTAGTTTCAGAGGTTTATGTTTCCAGCTCATGAGTAAATTTGTATGAACTAACTTTGACAGTTCTACTAAAACCTAAATTAGAGGCAAATGTGTAAAGTTTCTGTGTGGAAGAACTACTGTTCCCTTCAATGAACTATGGATAAATAACAGTAATTTACCTCTCTAGTAGCTGATACCACCCCAAATGAAATTCCTCTTGCTGACTTTAAAGATTTTTACTGCTTGATACAGCTAAGCATATTTTAAAATTTTAAATGTGAATTCTGAACACTTTTATAGCCATCTATATAATATTTTCATTTTTTAAAAATTGTTCTTGCAATCATATTTGACAAGTACAAAAACCTGTTAATCTATAAGAAAACATGAATGAAGGAGGACTCAATCTTTAATGGAGTGATGCACATGACTTTTAGACATGAGTGCCTGAAAGCTAGACACATGATAATCTGTACATGGGCATACCATGCTATATATTCTATATATACAAAAGGCTATGATTTAAAAAAAGAAAAAAGAAAAACCAAAACCCATAACATGCCCACCACAAAAACAAACAAGCAAACAAACAAAAACCAAATTAAATAATCCCAAAACAATCCAGCCAGCCAGAGCCAAAGGGAATTGCAGTAACTAATTTTCTTTCTATTAACATATTAAAAAACCTATCTTCAGTGACTCAGGATGACAGATTTGATAATAAAATCGGTGAATGCATTTATTTATTTTTTTAGAATAAGCTAATAGTATTGCATGAGACAACCCCAAACACTGAAGAAAATAGTCCTTTGTTCCAATGTCTGTGGTAAATAGTCCCTTCTAAAAGGGATCATAACTTTGGGTTATGTCTCCCTAAGGAACTGTTACTTAAAGAGGACTCTATAGGGTTCATAAAGGTTAGCATCAATGACTAAGCTTGTCAGTTTAGCATCTTCAGTTGACTTACTCATTTACTTCAGCTGATCCCTGAATAAGAGAACAGGGAGGAATATGCAGGAATGAAGCACTCACTTGGGAAGCTGACGAGAAATTTATTGCAATAATAAGACTTAAAGTAACTTAACAGTAGTGTCTCCCGATGTACCTTCTGGCAAAGTGTCTTCTTTATATGGAAAGTCTTTTCCAACATGAAACCTTTTTCATGTATAGGTTATACACTAAAGAGGGAAAGCCCCTTACTCTACTGTGGTGACTCTGATGACAAGTCAGTAAGCAGGCAAAGGTGTGAATCTAGGAAAAGTGCTAAATGGATGGAAAGTATTTTTTCACTACAGTGAAAAATTGTTGGTAAAAGCAAAAAAAGTGACATCCTTCATAACCGTTTCAGAGCCACTTAGATAAACAAAACCCCCTTTTACTATACTCCAATAAAGTGGAGGGGTAGCAGTCCAGGAGCTTCCTGAAGATTCCCTGATCATCACTCAAGTTATGGAAGAGCCAAAGAATAGGTGCCCTGATGGATGTCATACTCGCAAATAAGAAAGGGCTTATTGAGGTTGTCTAGGTTAAAAACCTACGTTGCTGTGAACATGAGGTGGTACTGAGAGTAGGGAAAAGGGTGAAGAGTGAAGAACAAGCTCAGAACCCTCAAATTCAGGATAGCAGACTTCGGCCGCCTCAGAGGTGTGCTTGGAAGAGTGTGAAAGGATAAGGCCTGGGGACGAAGAAGCACTCATAAAAAGCTTGATTTAATATTCAAGGACCACCTACTCCAAGCTCGCATGGCCCATGCCAAAAAATAAGCAGATCTTTCCCCTTTAATGAGCCGAGGTAAGGTCATGTCTGGAGTCCTTGCCTGGTCCTGCACTCCCTGGAGGCATGGACATATTGGAGAGAGTTCAAAGAAGGGACATCTTTCAAAGATGATGAAGGAACTGGAGCTGCTCACTTATGAGGAAAGATTGAGGTGGCTGTGCCAGTTCAGCCTGGAGAAGAGAGGGCTCAGGAAGGACCTTATTGATGTGCATAAACACCTTCAGAAAGGTTACAAAGGCAGAACCAGGCTCTTTTCAGTGGTGCCTGGTGAGAGAGCCTGATGCAATGGGCACAAACTGAAACAGAGGATATTCTGTCAGGAATGTCTGGAAACACTTTTACTGTGAGGGTGAGTGATCGCTGACACAGGTTATCCAGAGAGTCTGTGGAATCACTCACCTTGAAGATAGTCAGAAACAGTTCAGACATGGTTCTGGGCACCCACTTCTATGTTCTTGAACAGGGATGATGAACGAGATGACTTCTAGAGGTCCCTTCCAGCCTCAACCATTCTGTGATTCTCTAACTTTTATCCAAAAAGATCAAAGGTGGTATGAGACAAGGGTACACTCATTTCAAAACATTTTGATCATTCAGAACAGCAGAAGCCCTCCAAGGTCTAGAAAACTGTCATTTCTATTGGTCCAAAATTCCCAGATAGGAGTCACCAAAGGAACATGCTCCTGTCAGCCCTTGACTTCACCCAACTACTCTCTGCTAAGAGAGAAGATCAAGGTGACTGCAATGAAGTGGGTTACTTTCCTTTAAAAAGAAGAAAAACTAAATCATTCCAGACAATAATCTCATTAGTGAGAGGAGGTGAGGCTTTGATTGATTCAACAGCTGTATATTCAAGGATTCTTTCTGCATTGTATTACCCCTCAAGACATTGGCTAAGCCCTTGGTGTCACATCAGTGAAAAATAATGAGAAGGGCCAGGATCTGTTCCTTTTTCCTGTTACGGGAGAGAGGTTATTTCTCATTTTTCACCTTTTATTTTCTGGATTTCTCATTTTGTAGCTAAAATACATGATACTTTCTAAAATAGGCATTTCATATTTCCTTACTTAGTAAAAAAAATGTAATGTATAATTTAGTTATATAGCACTGCAATTATGCATATTGTTACAAGACACTTCTAAAATGCTCAGCATTAAATAAGAAATCCCAAGGTCTTAAAAATCTAAAGACATCACTTAAAATAAGGAACTCTGAAATTGAAACTTATGCAGCTTCTTTTTATATATGTGCTACTTTACTATGTGCTCCAAAAACGGCTTAAAGCATATATCCAGAAGAAGTATTTTGTAAACCCCTTAATTTTCACTCTATGAACTGATCTACCATAAAAGCAAAGAATTTCACTCACCTGTGTAAATAAAACATCTGAAATAAAATATTTCATCTGAGAGTTTCTCATGCAGATTATTATATATTTGAATGTTAATAAAGCTTTTTGTAGAACTTGTGTGTATATATATTTTTAATGCTATTTTGGAATCATTATCTAATTAAATACAATTTATATGCTAACATATATTGCATGTTAATTATATATTCTGTATGAATCTGATACCATCATATTTTTTACTATACAAATTAAGTTATGGTAAGGCCGCTAAATTTTAATAAAGAATATATAATTGCATATATCACTTCTCTGGCTCCTTATAAGGTATCACTACACAGAACTTATATTATAGAGGCAAAAAAAATAAAAGCATAAAATGAAATGCATCCAAATACAAGACTTCTATTCTAACAGACAAGCTAGATAAATTGATTTGTTCTTGTTTTGGGCCAATGTGTATCAATAGCTGAACAAAGTTTTTAAGGCTGAACTGAGATTGAAACTGTGAAAAAAGAAGAGGTGAGGCTGTCTGGAGCTGGTAGATAGTAAAATCATATTCAGGGTCATGTGCATAGTTATATATATTTATATACAGATGCATTTTCAGTGTTTTTCAAATGTTATTTTGATCTTTTCATCATCATGCTTTAATAACTCTTTAATAATGTGCTTTAATTTAATAACTTAATTTAGGACATTTTGTCTTCCAAATTAGAATCAGTTTCTTCAGCCTCTTATAAATCTTTAGTACCTGTCACTATCAAGTGTAGCTACTGTATTTCTTGCTTTATAATTTCGGCATTACATACACTACTCAATGTGACATATAAATACTGCAGTATACAAATATGCCATCCTTCTGGATTTATATACTATTTCTTTAACAACACAATCCATCATCTTCACCTTGGTACTGTACACAGGTACTCACAGATATTTTTCCAACAATAAAACTCAAGTCTTGTCTGTATCAGTATGACAAAGATTTGCTTACTCTAACACGTACTGATTTATTATGTTTAATAGAACCATAGAATCATAGAATGATTTAGGTTGGAAGGGATCTTAAAGATCATCTATTTCCAGCCCCTTTGTGATGAGCAGGGATGCCATTCACTAGGTCAGGCTGCTCAGGGCTTCATCCATCCGGGCCTTGAACATTTCCAGAGATGGGACAGTCACAGCATCTCTGGGCTACCTGGTCCAGTGCTTCACCACCCTCACAGTAAAGAACTTCTTCCTAACACATAACCTAAACCTGCCCTCTTTCAACTTCAAAGTTGAAATCTTTGTCCTGTCACTCTCTGCCTATGAATTTCTTCCGCTTTTTTATAAGCCCCCTTTAGATAGTGAAAGACACAATAAGGTCTCCCTGGACCCCCTTCTCTTCTCTAGGCTGAGCAGTCCCTGCTGTCTCACTCAGCCTGTCTTCATAGGAGAAGTGCTCCAAGCCTCAGATCGTCTTTGGGCCCCTCTTCTGAACCCACTCTAGCAGGTCCACACCTTTCTTCTGCTGGAGAACCCAGACTTGGAAGCAGGTGAGAGTGAGAGCATTGCCTTCCTGAGGTGCTGTCCATGTGTCTTTTGTTGAAGCCCAGGAAGTGTCTAGCCTTCTGGGCTGTGAGTGTACACTCTTGACTTGTTGATTTATGTTCAGCTTTTCATACACAAAAATTCCCAAGTCCTTCTCCACAGGAATGATCTCAATGTCTTCTTCTCCCGGTCTGTTCTCACATCTGTGATTGGCTAACCCAGGTGCAGCACCTGCATTTGGGCTCGTTGAACCTCCTGAGGTTCTTGTGGGCACACTTCTCAAGTTTGTCCAGGTCCCTCTGGATGTCATCCCATCTTTCTGTTTTGTCAACTCAGCTTGGAATCATCTGCAAACCTGCTGAGGATACACTCGCTCCACTGTCTGTGTTGTTGAGGAAGGTACTAAAGAGCATCAGCCCAAGGACAGAGATGAGGGATGCCACACATTACCAGCCTCCACCTGGACATAGAATCATTGACCACAACTCTGTCTGCATCCATCCAATCAATTCCTTATCCACTGATTGACTGTTTGTCTTCTGATATCATTAATTTCTCAAATTGTACTTCACAGCACATGTCTAATGGTCAGCGTTTTTATTTTCAGTCCTATTAGTTCTAGATTTTCAAACTGAGCAGAGAAATTACATCATTATAAAACAGAGTAAATAAAATAAGGGTGCAGAAAAACACATAAGCAAGTTTTACTGTATTTCAAAAGGAAAATATAGGAAGGAAAATAAAGCAATGCAATGTAATGGGAAAGAAAAAAAAGTTGCCATCAACATTTATTGATATAGCCTGCACAACAAAAATCTGTTGTTAATTGACCACACTCTCCGTTTCTCATCTTAGCAGAAAGAATTGAACTATGGTATCTTGTTCACTGGAAATTTATTGAGCTATTTGTATAAATGTACTCCATATACTTTCTCTTAGAGTTTATGTTTTTAAGAACTTTAATCTTTTTTATGCAAATAAGGATGTGTTATCTTTACAGTCAAAGTTATTTAAATATTTTGATGAAAATTTTCAGTGCATTTTCAGTTTCTCTGTGGGTTTTCTATCAAAATTATAGCTGTACTCTTATAGTGGTGATTTAAAGTATTTCTGTCAATCAGCAGGTTTGGACCAATATATAAAACTAATTTCTGTACAAAAGTAAAGTACATGTTTTACATATTTCTCAAAGTTTTATTGTCTGAGTTTGTTAGACATCTTTTTTCTCTGAATCCAGATTACAGTTTCATTAATATTCCCTTTTTTTCTTGGTATACATTCCCAAAAGAAATTGAAAATCCTGACACTCATATTATATTAAATGAATTTATGTGTCAGAAGGATTTCATTGTATTTTGGTATTTGCAGACTCATTCCATTTCTGGATAAGGAAAATCACAATTTTCCATGTGCCTTCCTCTGATGTACCTTCCTTCCACCAGGTGGAAGCCAGGCTATGACATTTTAACTAACTTATCTATCTTTTCAAATAAAATTGAACTTTTCCCAAAGTTCAAATCACATCAGCTAGGAAGGACAAATGTGGAAAGCCACCTGAACACTTTGTAATTTCATAGCCCAGTTTTCAAAGAGCATTTAATAACAGACCGTCTTGAGAAGCAACACTGAAATAAATCTCTAATGGAATCAGGGAGCTGGCCATCTAATTATCTAAACACAGAAGTTACCCTAAATATGTGTTGTTGCCTCAAAAATTACTGTATAAGATTAAAAAAAAATCTGATTTCAGACAAGTAGGCATTTATCATCAGGAGAACTAATACAACTTGTTTCTTCCAGATGTATCTTTTCATACACAAAGTACTGCTGATGATTTTTTACCATGTCAGTATTTTATTTTCAGACTTTGTGTTAATATTCAAATGTTGAGTCTTTTCTTCCCCCGTGAAAGTCAAATGTTAATATTATTCCTATCTGCATGCAAAACAAAGAAAATTATGCAGTGATATGCATGTATTGTCATTCTATTCTTACAGAAAAAGAGAAAAGGAACACTGAATTTCACATGTGCACTTTTGATTTTGTTAGACTAAATGAAAAGTGATTGGATTATGCTGCTTTCTTTTCTTTTGACATACAGTTGTCATCGTCTCTTAACAGAACCAGGTTTTTTCCTTCCTAGTTTGTATGCCTTGTTATTCTTATTGAAAATGCTCTGTGATACTTGATCCTTGTTATTCATTTATGTATGCTTAATGACTAAATTTCTCAAGAATCATTATAAGCTACTAATCCTTTGCCTCGTTCTCTTCTTATTGCTTTCTTTTGATTTCTTGATTGTTCATGAGAACATTCTTTACCCTTGGTCTACAAATGAAGATCTACTCTTTGTGACAGTCTAGGACAAGGTCAATCAATTGTAATAAAATAATTTTCATTTTTCCATAGAACTGAGTCATGAAAGTAATTTATGCTACTTTACTTGATTAGGGGCAGTTTACTACATAAAAGATTTTGAGTATCTTGATTGCATACTCCATTAAGGACTCTGCTCTTAATGTATTATGTTCCACTTAATGGCATCTACAAACAGATGAGAGAGTTTTACACATTTCAGGGTCTGTGACCTTTCCCAATTTGTTGTGCTTACTCCAGATGAACTGTAGGGTTTTCCTGAACTAATTTCTTTTTAGTTCCCTGTATATCTTTTCTTATCTACTTCTGGGGAGCAGAAGATGGTTGGAGGGATGAAACTTCTCATCCACTATGCCCATGCTTCCAATACCTGTGCATGATAATTTATGTAAGGAAAACTTACACAGAGCTGCACGTTTAGAAGAAAGGGACATGATGTTGTTAGTAATGATTAAATTTTAAATTTCTGTTTATTTGTTTACTTGCTTACTTATTTTTCCTTACTAGAACTGAATTACCTCTTGCTATTAGTACCTTGGAAACAACATCTGATCAAAAGCATTGAAAATAACTATCAATTTCTTGTGATAAAGAGATGATCAGAGAAACTACCAATCTATATAGGGGTAAAGCTCCACAGTTACTGGAAAATGGCAGACTGTTATCTTCCAACCCCAGCTGAAGCAATGAGCAAAATTTTTGTAAGATATGCATTTTCCAGCATGCATTTTTTCATAAGAAGAAATTATTTTGCAATGAATTCTACCTTAGGTAACAAATTGAAGCCTAAGAGTGAACATTCTAATTGAGTTAATAATGAGGTACTTTTCTCCTAGCAAAAAAAAAAAAGATAAAGACTTACTTTCAATATTTCACTGGCAACAAAACTGCCTAAATCTGTGCATTTTTTAAAAACTGAAATGTAATGTAAACTGGCTAGAACATTCAAACTATGAATCTCTGGACTTCACACTCTCATTAGAAATTACTCCCTATATCCTTCCTGAATTATAAAAGAAAACAAATATACAAGTAACACAAAAAAAAATTCTATACATAGGAACAAGTAGTTTTCCTAACTAGTAAGAAAAGTGAAAGACTACATCATACATTAAAATTTATCTTGTAGAATTAGATGTCTATATTTGAAAAGTTTTTTTTATTTTCTGTGAAAATAATGAAAATCTCTGTTTCCATGTGTCTTATTCTAAATGTAGTCATCAAAAAAAAAAAAAAAAGAGAAACAGTATTGTAGAGGATCTTCTCTGTCCCTATTGAGCTTTCCAGAAGCAATAGTACCTAGCTCAGATATACACAAATGAAAACAGAATGTTATGTTCCAGATTCTACATCTTCATATCTTCATGTCTTTCTGCAATTGATCCCTCCAGGGAAAAAAAAAAAAAAAGTAAAAATATGAACAATATTTTTTAAAGAAGTTTAAAAACAACACATGGAGGTGCAGACAGTATCTTCTGTGGAAAAACGTCATTGTAAGTATTTGTGGAACATGTCATCAAGTTATATTGTCTAATGTATTTAACTGATCAATAACATCAATATGTAATAAGTATGGCAATTAGACATACTAATAATCAGAAAAAGAAGTGACAGAAACAAACCCATCAAACATAGAAGGTTGATATAAAATCCCATGCAAACCAACATCCGTCAGAAGACAAAACATCTCCTTATATATCTTTCAGCACTGACATTAACAGTAATACTTCTTGCAATTCTAGTAAAGGAAAGCAACATTTATTTCTTCTTAACAAATTATTGCATTTACATTTCCTAATTAAATATATTTATTGACATAATTACAGAAGAGAAATAATCATGGTAATTTTTAAAGAGTTATTGAGCACATTGTTGCGTAGTTACAATTCCTCTTTTTTCATACAGTTTTGCATTGATCACACATGGAGTATTGATGTAAGAATTTTTATTGTTTGTATAGCACTGTTCATGTTTTTCTGTACCAGAATCCTTGAGAATGGGGACCATATTTCCCCTTCTAGAGATGAAAATCTAAGTGCACATAGAAATGATTTTCCAAGATCATACAAGTGTTCTGAAACAAACAGTTTTGTTTTTGAATCAGCTACAAAAACTAATTTAAAACAGTTTATTATTGAAATCTGCATTTCTCTTAAGGTGAAATTATTGAAAGACAAAAGGGTTTTCTTTGCACCATTGCTCAGTCACAGAGAGATGGAGTAGTAGGAGAGATTGCTGTAACCTCCTGACCATGCACATTTGTTACATGCATATCTTATTCAGGTTTTTGTTTGACTAAAGAGATCTACTGAGAATCAAACTCTTCTCTCACGGTTCTGCTCAGCTAGTATAACTCTATCAACAGCTTTAAGCTGGTTTTGCTACAACAGAAGGAATTCATCATGAATCTGACATTCTTGAACTGGAATATTATTGCATTTAGGGTCTTTGGATTGATGCTGGGTGTGTCGCTACCATGCTCAGCACCTGACATTTGACCTTTTTTGTTAGATGTATCCCAGTCAGAAAAGTCAGTCCTTTAAATTGTTGCTATGTAATGGTGCGAAAACTGATGCCAGAAGTTACAAAGTATTTCTCAGTTGAGTGACTAATGGGGAAAAAAAAAAAGAAAAAAAAAAAGGAAAGATTAAAGTGTCAGGAACACTAGAGGTAAATAGTATGAAAACAATCGAAATACTATGTTTTATGTGTTCGTATAAGTCATCACTAAAAGGAACAGTCTCTCAAAAAACCCTTGTATCTTTTCAGAAGCTTTATTTTAAACTATAAAATTTGATCAATATTAAGGAAGGCAGACTCCAAAAATCTTCCTTTAAAGCTGATTCAGTCAGAATATAGATAGGATGCAGACATTATGATAGAACTCAATCTTCAGAAAAAATGCAGAGAAAAATTTGGATCTAATAATTTTTACAGGTAATTTTTTTGAGCCATTGCTTATACAAGAAATCACATATCCTCAGTTCTTTTTTTTCTTTTCCCCAAGCCAACGTTACAAATATCTATGAAAACTTGTCTGCAGATGAATGCTCTGTTCAGCTGTTGAGCACAAGTAGCTACTAACCAGCTTTTATGGACAGTGAGTCAGACTTTTCTGTTTAATTTCAAGCAATTCCCTATGATTCCATGTGGAGATGAGCTAAGTGCCCTCTACAGTAATATTCTCAATGTTATTTTAACTGTATTTTTTTTCAGATTGGAGGGAATAAAGGTGGCTTTTGCATCACAAATCCAGTTATTTACCTTCTACTCATCTCTGCTGAAAAAAATTCTCTCTTACATTACATAGTAATGTAATATATTTGTTATTGCTCTCGTAGATGCCATAGGTGACTCCTCCCACCTGTTACTGCCAGTTCAGGTCTTCTACAGGTCCTATGTAATTCTGTCCTTTAGCCCTCTTGGGTTCCCCTGAGGTCCTCAGATGGCTCTGGAAATTACTTCGTTAGCCTGGTACAAGTTTTCACCTGGGAGAAAGTTGCCCAGAATATGACATCTAAGAGCTGCAGCAGGGCATAGAAGGAGGCCTGGATTGCAAGAATTTCTCCCATTCTTTTTACTTCAGACTCTCCTACTCTAGGTGATGTCTTTACTTAACAACTTAACTTTTCTGGCTACTGTCTTTGACACTAGAAATTATGATTTGTCCAGGGATCCTAAGTATCTAAGTCTGGGTGACAGATTCCATTAAATGATAGAAGATCTAAAAGATCTTTGTTGTGTTCCTAAAGATTTGTTGATGCTAACTCAACTGTGATAGAGATAATAGATCTGTTCCCTGAATGGACTAACTGTGAGACTTTTGAGAAATATGATGCTCTGAACTTCAGCATGACAATACTTGCTGGACTGTTTTAAATCACATGCAAATATGCATGTGATTTCTAGCACATTTAAGCTTTTATGTAAAAAACTAAGATCTTATCTAAAACAAGGTGAGGGAAATAAGAGACCTATGCCATCCGTGAAGATTTTTGTTCTCGTTCAAAAACTAAATATAAATTTATATGAAAATGCTTGAAATATTAGTGGGATAACAGCTGAAATACTATTTATGAGCAGAGTCATGTTTTTTCACATTTATCTTCCAAAAATAAGCCATGAATTACATGTATCCATATTAAAATATTTTCAGCATGATTTCTTGCAAAAAAACCCACAGCCATGTCTGGAGACACAAACTGCTGTCTGCAGCCACAATAATGGTTTCTAATAGCAAAGTTCTGGAATTTATGAATGATTCAGAAAGATTTGGCTACCGTTCTGTGTTACAAAGCAAGAGATCTGTTGGTTGGTTGATTTGTTTTGTTGGGTTTTTTATGTTAACTACTATTTGCCGGAATCAAGTACTGCATGGTGGAAGGATTTAGTTTTCTTTTCAAGACCATCTTAGCAAGTTGACTGGATCAAAACACAAGAAAATAAAAAATATGTAACCTCAAGATTCATAAATTCAAAGCTGAAAATCATCTAATATTTCGCACACATAAAGATTTATAGAGTATGAAGACATCCATTCTGACAAAAACATGTTAAGGTAGAAATTAGTAATGTGGGTTTAGCTTCACTACACACATTTCTGATCTTCTTTCTATGTTGTACATTTTAAATGCCTGTTTCCTACCCTGATTCCTCTTTGTGCTTGTTGAAAAATGAGACATTTAGGAGCCTTGCAGTAGATCTCTGTATTGGAAAGAACTGGTGTGAAAAAATTAGTAAATTTTAAGCACAATTTAATTATTTGCACATAGCAGCTTCTTTATTTTATTTTAAGCAAGATTCTTTTAAAATAAAATCAAATTCTGTCAGAGGAATTTAAGTTCTGGATCCTGCAGATCTAATGCACTTGAATTGGAGAACAAAATTGAAAACAAAAACCAGGTTTGTTAAAGAAGCACCGTCTTTAACTTTGGAAGAAACAAAGTGAGATTTTAACTTTAGGTATAGTTTTCTTTTTAACTGTGGGGTTTTATACTATTTTCTTGACTTGTTGAACAGATATAAGTTTTCATTGACTTTTTGTGACTGAAATTTTATTGAGAATAATTTTGGTCATAATTTTTATTAACTTTGATAAACAGTAAAATGATTCACTGTTTTTTTTCTTTTGTAGATAGATTTTGGAATATAAATATTTTTTTTAAACACATTAAAACTTTGATATAGAGGAATTTCCTGTGTGGAGTACTGAGACATTAAGTCTAAGGCAAAATGCTGCTGAATAATGATGGACTTACCTGCCCATATTTAATATTTCAGGCCAAACTATTGCTAACCCAACGACAATTTCCTCTCTCTACAGCCTCATGCTTGGTTGACCATTGCTATTACCATCAAATGCATTGACCCAAAACACTGACCTGATAGCAAAATGGTACACAAGTTCCTTTTCTTCTCCAGAGTTGTTCAGAAATGGAGAAGAGGAAATGAGGAGCAGGAGGAACTTCTCAGGTCTGTGAGTGAGTAAAGTACAGGCAAACTTTCCCAAAGACATTTAAGGAAAATTAAAGCTAGAAAGGTCATATAGCTGAGTGAAAGAATACAGAAAGGACAGAAAGAGATGTGCCTTTATAAATGGGCATTAAATTATCTTCTTTTTCTCAAGGCAAATTAAGTAGTATTAATACTGCATTGATGCAGGGAACTGTCTTACCACCTTTACACAGTTCTGAACAATGTAAATGTAGTTACACCACCCTATCAAAAGTCTCAGAACTACACACTATTTTTGTAATGATGAAATATGACAATGAGTGATGTCTTCATGTAACATTAATTTTAGGTAAATCTCAAGCAAGTTTTGTCAATGGAGTTTTAGCTTGATTTCTAGTTCCTGCTATAATCAGAAGTTTTTTATGTGGTCACAGTCATGTTGTCTTTTATCTGGGCATTATGAAATTCTTATTTTCTGCCCTTGCTTCTCCTTCCTTTTTTGTTTTAGTTCAAAGGAATTTATTTCCACATGATGTACAGGATCTTCTTTCACTTTGTTTTTTAAAATTGCTATTTCTTGACAGGCTGTGCTCCATCTTTGATATTCTGGCTGGACCTAATGCTGTACCTTATTTAATTTACTATGAAAGTATTTTTTAAAAAAATACCAATATGGAAATATGCTGAAAATGATCAAATACTCCCTCTAACCTGGAGAAGCTGAGAGATTGAAAAGCTGAAGGTAGCAGAAGATAGTGTTAAGCTAAAATATTGCTGGGATACATATTTCACTTAGGCTTGCTTGCTGTATGCTGGCCAACCTTGATTAAGTGTCAAGAATATTGAGTAATCTGGATCCTGGAGAGAATGTTTTAACAGGGTGAAACAGCCATCTGAAAGCTGATTTGCCCTTGATGTAAAATTTATTGCATCTATATGCTAATGACCTTATTTCTGCATCTTCAGCCATAAACACAAGTTTATACTCTCATTGAATTCCACCAACTAAAACCATGTTGTTTCAAATTAGAAGCACCCCAAAAAGATCTTCAGGAAGAATTTGGATAAGAAAATAATGGCATTGGTAATTTAGAGGATGACAGTTTTCTTTTTTCACTGCGTCCCACTCCAGTGACAAGAATAATGATGTAGCTGGACAATAGATGAAATCAGGTATCATACATGTCCTTTTGCATCTACTGGTATGTTAAAGGTAAAGAAAGTAAACTTAAAAGTAAGGAAAGAATTTTGGTTTGTAACTTGGAGAAAAACTTTTTAAAGTGATGACAAACTGAATGGCAAGGGATTTTATGCTTGGCATAGAAAGTGTTTGGGTTTTTTGCTAATGAATTAGTGGGATGAAAATGTGATCTATGTATTTTCAAGGACTGAAATGTATTTTGAGTAAGCAGGGGACAAGGTTGTTTTAATACTTGGAATGCATAAATTAATTTATTAAGATAGTTGTTTGAGCATTAGAATTTTTTTAAGTGTGCTTGTTGAATGCTGGTGTAATTTAATGCCACTTTAGTGTAAATACCAATAAAAATACCATAAACGAATGGAATACGGTATCATAAGTTAATTGTAGGGGATGTGCACTATCTATACCTAATTAATTAATATGTAAATAAGACATTTTAAAGATAAAAGCCTATTAAAAATTTCTTGTTTAACTTCTCTCTCAAGGTGATATCCGAAGAACTGACACCTTATTTCTCTCTTGCAAAATAGCAAGTGAGAGAATGCTTGCCTAATTTCAG
This sequence comes from Acanthornis magna, assembly GCA_036785705.1. Taxonomy (NCBI): domain Eukaryota; kingdom Metazoa; phylum Chordata; class Aves; order Passeriformes; family Acanthizidae; genus Acanthornis; species Acanthornis magna. The sequence continues at coordinate 26,145,570 of JAWUZG010000090.1, read as the reverse complement.
ATTTAATTATGATTCTAGCAGTAAAGTTAGCTCACATTTTGGTTTTTGTTGGATTTTTCATATGAAAGCAGAAAGCAGATTTCATAACTTTAAGGTTGGATTTTCAGGGGACAAACCTAAAAAATCAACAACTAAACAAATATTGGCAATCATAGATTTCATATACACTTAAAGTAACACTTTTTTTGATAAATCTTTAGTCAAATTATAAGTCTAGATAAATAAAAAATTCTACTAGCCACTCAGCTGAGATGTAATGTTTACCAAATTAGCATATTTTCCTTTTATATTCATTAATCTTCTTTATTACTTGAAACAACATAACTCTATATAGAATAGAATAGAATAGAATAGAATAGAATAGAATAGAATAGAATAGAACAGAATAGAAGAGAATATCCCAATTTTGAAGGGATCCATAAGGATCATTAAGTAAAAAATATTTCTACCAGCCTTGGTTTCAATGTCTGTATGTCCTAAGGAACTATTAGCCCAATTCAACACTTTGTTAAGCCCTGACATCTATGGTTTTAGATAACTTCCTCATTATTATAGTTTGTCATGATATTTTAAAGGCATGTTTAGCAATTTTCTTTTCTCTGTGTGTTTGAATGTTGCTAAAGGTAGCAGTTGTCACAATGGAAGGTCACATTTCATTGGTTTTAAAAGGAATGAGTTCTGAAGAGGAAAGTTATATGTCAATACTTTGATTTCATTGTAAACTGATCCACAACATCCAAAATAAATGCACTGAATTGTCAGCTGTAGCTGAACCCTTACTCTGGATACATGTGTGCATGTGTGGGTGTGTGAGTGTGTACCTACAGAGGAAGTCCTGAGAGGCGAGAAAAAAAAAGGAGAAAAAATTTTACAAAGGTTCTTCTCCTAAGTTTTAAAATGCTTTAACTCAAATTCTAAGCGAACTCTAATTTTCAGCACTTACATGCCCTGTAGCACAAATTACGTTTGTGTTTTAAGATGGTTTCTAAATTATATACTTTAAAAAAATCAATTTCATGATAGATATTCTTTTTTAATCTATAATTATTTTGAATTAAGAAATCCAGAACCTGTTTCTATGTTTTAAATGCTATCAGCTAATATCTCTAAAAGGTTGGTAATTTGGGTTTTCTTTTCAATTTGAGTCCTCAAATAGTTCAAACAATAACTCTTCCTTTTTTTTCTTTTTAATATCAGATTGTTTCAGCAATAATAAACATGCACATTGACAAATCAGTATCTAAGAAGGACATGGATATTCTGGAGGTGGATCTGTTTTGAATATTGTTTAAATGTTTATATATTAACATACTTTGTCATTGATACCTGTGTGCTCAACAGGTATTTATTCTAATTCTTTGTTTATTTTTCATATTACTTTTATTTTTCATTTATAAAACAAACAACTAAAAATTTATAACTATATTTTCTTACTGCCAGATGCATAGGACTGCATAGAACTTACATGCCAGTTCCTCATAAAAGGAATAAGAAGACTTAGTGGAATCAATTTTCAGTCAGGCAAATGAAGCTGATTTGACAGCTGAGTCCACTATTTACATTGGTTTTCCTCTAAATGAATTTAGAAATCTTGCAGAAAGAAATAATTATATACAAAAATCTGCTTTCTTGTTTGGCTTCCTTAATTTCCAAGCCAAAAAGGAAAAAAAATAGAAAAATTATATGAATTGGCAGAACAGAACAAAACAAAACAAAGCAAAAAAACCCAAACCAAAACAAAAGAAACACCCACCTTCCAAGTTTTTTTAAACCTGAGAGTAGGCTCTTCCTAAAAAATAGAAAAAGCCAACATAATGTAATTGAAAATAAAAATTTGGGGTTTTGATGATTGTCCATACCACAAGAGGTATAAAATAAAGAGACTAATCAACTTTGATCCATGTTTTGCTATGTGAGCTGGTTCTGATTGGAGCAGAGTCAGTATTCTTCATAGTAGATGTTATGGGATCATGTTCTGGGTTTGGGCTGAAAATAGTGTTGACAATTCTGGGATGTTTTAGATATTGCTGAGCAGTGTTGACACAGAGTCAAGGCCGTTTTCTCTTCTTGACAATGAGGAGTCTGGGGGTGCATGAGAAGCTGGGATGAGCCACAGCCAGGACAGAGGACCCCAGCTGACCAAAGGAATATCCCAGACCACAGGGTCTCACATTCAGCACTGAAAGTCGGGAGGAAGAAGAAGGAAGGGGGAGAAATTTGCAGTGATGGCATTTGCCTTCTCAAATCACTGTTACATCTAACAGAGCCCTCCTCTCCTAGAGATGGCTGAACTCCTGCCCGCCCACAGGAAGATGTGAATTAATTCCTTGTTTTGCTTTACTTGCGTGTGCGCCTTTTGCTTTACCATTAAACTGTCTTTATCTCAACTTCTGAACTTTCTCACTTTTACAGATCTCTCCTTCATCCCTTTGGTGGGGGAGTGAGGTGGATCATTCACCAGCTGGAGTTAAATCATGACACTATGCCACAAATAATGATGGCTATGAAACTTTCATCTCTCTTTGGATTTCTTGTATATTTATGGAGTTTTCAGTCTTTTATAGTTCTCACATTACCAGTTAAATAGAAAAAAAAATTAACCCATAGGTTTTTATTTTTTAGAAAAATAAATAATTCACAAAATATTAATTCATATCACTTGGAGAAGAAACAATGATGAGGCTTCATAAATGTTGTGCTGTAAGAAGGTAAGAAGGAGAAAATAAGGAGAAATAAAAGTTGAGCTCTACCTCCTCTCAAATGTTTTATGACTTAGTGACAGATGTGGAGGATTTAATATTCAGTAAAATGGTCCAACATATCATTGTAAGTCAAGAAAGCTCTAACTGATTCTTTCTTAAGAGGGAATAAGATACTTTCTTTGTCAGATCCAGGAAATTATGTCTCTCTCAATTGCTAAATTCAAAACAGTCATTAGGTGCTTCACAAATTTATCATCACTAGAGAAAACATATCCTTTAACTTGATGCTAAGAACATTCCCATCTGAAGGCAGCATATAAAAACATATGAATAAATAAATATATTAACAAAAAGAGTTTTTTCCTTTATCTCCCTTCCTACCCTCTGCCTTCAACAATTTAAAGCTAATTGTAGTGCTATTGACTAAAGATTTTCAGAGAGGCAACTGGGCAAAAGCACTAGACTGGTCACATTTATTCTCTACAGTATACTGGTACCTCAAAGCTTTGTTTGATTTAAGCATCTCTGATTTTGTAACATATGAGCACCCTGGAAATTTTGGTTACTTCTGCAATTTTTGTACAGAGATAATTCAGTGCATTATTAAAGTACCTTGGTCAGAGACTGCCTAATGTATTGTACAATTTGTGTCTGTACTAACACTGAGACTATAGGCAACGCCAGATGAAGTGCATCACATTTAGTTTGTAATATTAATCTGGTGTCCCACTCTCCTAAGATTTGACTCTCCAAAGCATCACTTTATGCAAATGACTTATGTCATTCAAATTAATGTTATTGGATGCAAAAGAAGAAATATGCATCTTGGAATAGTAGAGGGAAAAAAAAATCATTATTTATGCATAAATTTAGATCATTACTTCAGGACAGTTCTAATATGTTTGGAGTGCTGCTGTCTATCAATAATCTATCCCACTATGTGAATAAAAGAGATTTGACACTAAGTAAAATGAAATTTTTTCAAGGAAGCTGAAAACGTAAGGTTATAACAATTTACAATATGGGTTCATTGAAAGATATTCCTTCTTTAATACAGTGAGAAAACAAAATATATGTATACATTCTGTGTTTATGGCTGAGATTTAAAAAATTCACAGAATGGCTGATTTTGGAAGGGTACCTCTGGAACTCATCTCTTCCAACCTCCCTGCTCAAGCATGACTACCTAGAACTGCATGCTCAGGACCATGTCTAGAGAGATTTTGAATATCCACATATATTTCAGATTCCAGAGATTGCACAGCTTCTTTGGACAACCTGTGTCAGTAATCAGTCACCCTCACTGTGTTTCCTGAAATTCAGATGAAGTGTCCTCTGTTTTAGTTTGTGCTCATTTCCTCTGGTCCTATCATTGGACACCACTGAAAACAGCCTGGCTCCATGTTCTTTTCACACTCTCTGCAGGTATTTATGCACATTGACAAGGCATTCTGAGCATCCTCTTCTCCAAGCTGAACAGGCCCAACTACCTCAGTCTTTCCTCATATGTGAGATGCTTCAGTTCCTTTATCATTTTTGGGTCCATATTTTCCTTAATCCTCCTTTTGTCACCCATGCACTTACAGAAACCCCACTTGTTGTTTTTGACACTGCTCTACAGTGAATTCCATTTTGGCTTTAGCTTTCTTAATTCATCCCTGGAATCTCAAACAGTATTTCTCTATTCCACTCAAATTACTTCCCCTTTCTTCCACACCCTGTGTACTTCCTTTCTGTGTTTAAGTTTGGCCAGGAACTCTTTGTGCATTGACACAGGTATTCTGGAGTTTTTTACCTGACTTCCTATTTCTTGGGATGGACCAGTCTTAAGCATGGAGTGGGAGATTCTTAAATATTAATCAGTTGTTTTGGGCCTTTCTTCCTTCCGGGACCTTATCTCATGGGACTCTTACAAGCAGACCTTTGAAGAGGAGGAAATTATCATCACTGCACTCTAGGAAGCTCCTGGATTGCCTATGCTCTGCTCTGCTGTCACGGTCACAGATACTGGGGAGGTTGGCATCCCCCAAGAGGATCATGGCCCGTGAATGTAAGCAAGAGTGCCTGGTCCACTTGTTGTTCCTGATCAGTAGGCCTACAGCAGGCACCCACTATAACACCAGCTTTGTCTGTCCTCACCCAAGAGAAGATACAGGCTGCTTTACATTAATATTGCATGATACAGAAATCTTCAAAGGAGTTTATAGATGTGCTTATATGTCTGTTAAATATTTCACCCTAAGGGTTTGACAAGTAGACCAAAAAACCCACAACAAACTGAATGGCAGAATCCAGACAATAAGTCACATCATTGCAGAAAAATGAAGAGTAAAGACCAAGCTCCTCATTGTACAATATAGTATCACACCCCAGCTATGGTAGTGCAGCAAAGCCACTACATGTTTTGGACCACAGTCTTCAATGTTTAAGTAATTAGTTATTAAAATTGATTATTCATTTAGGGCCATAACAGTCCAATATCCTACAGACTAGCTGACAAGGCATTTAGAGAGCCAGTGTAAAATTTCAAATGTAGTGAAATGTGGAGGTAGGACCTTCATGCTGACATTGAGAGGAGACGCAAAAACTGATTCTTTAAACATTGAATTGGAAGGTGGCAAAAGTAATACTATTCTTTTATCTTGACAAATATTTGTCATAGAAAAGAAGTCATTAAAAAGAGAGGAAGTGTCCTTCTTTCCCATATAAAGTGTATAACAAGATAAGTACCTGGGATAGTTTTTGCTAGGGTTTTGTTAAGTAGAAGTAGTTTTATAATATAATTGTGCATTATAAATTCGGTAACTAAATGAGTAATGTAGGATTATTTATATTTGATAAAACCTGAGATTATAGTTTTTGTTATTCATCCTAGTAAGGGAGTTAAAATCTCCTTTGTAACTTTATTAGTGTCTCTGTGATCAGCAGTTTTGGTTTTGAAGTCTTTGGCTATGTATATGCTGTTAAAGACAAGGGTCCAAAGCTTGACACATTGATCAAGCTCTTTGTAAAATGGATTGGCCTTATCTTTTTGTCCTAGGTGTACCGAGTCTAATGGATTTCCCTATCTCCTAGCTGTTTACACTATTTCATAGGCTCTGTATGTCCGCAATTAAAAAAAAAAAAAAAAAAAAAAAAAATTAAAAAAAAAATTTAGGCTGTTTCCCTCAACAGGGGCAGAATGAAATTAGAAGTGTATGTGCTACATGCCCTTGGATGCACATGAAAGAACACTGGAGGACTGAGGCTGCAGAGATTGTTTTCTGAAGGAGCATCAGATTAGTGCATATGTTGCAGCTTACTGAATGGTGGCATATTGTCCACCTCACTGTCCTTGGAGAGGTTTAGGAAGCAAATTATTCCATGAAAATGTAGAAATAGTATCTTAATGAATGTAAGTAGATGCTGTCCCAAACAGATTTATGCAGTGATCTGACAGCAAGGAGAGAGGACTTAAAGGGCCAAGTTTTTTTCACAACTCTTTTTAATTCAACAGCGAAGACATACCTGGTGAAGCCCAGGCAATACGATTCCAGGAATAGGCCTCAGCAAGGGTAGAGAATATACCTAACTTTATACTTTCTACTCAACTTGCTTCTGAACCAAAATTACTGGGTCAAATGTTAATTTGCATGTAAATAACTCCTTCCAGGCAGTGGAGAACAACATTGCTGTCATCTGCTAGATTATTTACTACCTTTGTTTTGGAAGACACTAATTTTGAACTTGTTGGTTGTTATTCAGCCAGTCATTCTACCTTGCTTGTCAAAGCATATAATGATATTTAGTCCTTTCTGAAGTCATTTGAAAAAGGAAATAAAGAGGTATTTATCAGGATGCTAACAGGCTGAATGTTTTTATCCGAAGGTTTCACAAAATCATATAAGCCAAAATGATGGTTGAACACCTGGGTATGAATAAGTTCATGAAGTTACTATTGATGAGTAATTTAATGTGTTTAAACAGATATAGGCATATATCAGCAATGATGGACAGAAATTTGGGACGTATTAGTGCATATTGTGTAAAATAGCTCCCATCTATTTTTAAGTACATATCTCAGACCAATAACACAGAATTTATTTATTTCTTTGCTTGATGGGTTGATTTTGGTTGTTGGGTTTTATTTGGGAAAGACAGTTTTGTCTGTGTGTATGCATAGACACTAATTCTCTATGGATTTAAAACAGTAATATCATATTTGATTGGTTTTAATGGTGTTTCACCATTATCAAATATTATTCACCAAATTCATTAGGGGCTGTTCAGAAGTTAGCTCTTCTGAAAATCAGAGCTACACAGTGAATTTCCTGGCTATAAAAGTCTAAGTTTAGACTACAGACTGAGATTCAGCCCATCTAACAATCACCTACATTCCCACAGCTAGAGTTTCCTTCTAGTTAGATAGGTTTAAAGGCCTAGGATCACAGAAAGAATCATTGGTCACAGGGTTGTATAAAAATCTTGTCAGTATTATTTTTTAACAGTAAAGTACTGCAGGGAAGAAAAATAATAAATTTTAAATGTTTTTTCAGATAGTGCAAATTCTTCCATGTAGAACTAAGCACAGAACAAAGAACGAGGTCATTAATGAATTTATGTGTACTGTAGCAAAGGATCAGATTTCATGCCATGGTAATGACTATTTATGCTGCTGCATGTTGGTGAAAAAATGAAAAGAAGTCACTAATGTTGATTTTTATCTCTTCAGTCACATCTGGAAAAAGGCAAAGCGCCATTATAGACCAAGACCATTTCACTTTATGCAAGTGAAGGCATCTATATTATAAAAATATTTTCCTAAGCCTATATTCCCCATGTAGAGACTTGCATAACTTCAAAATTCATTTCACATGAGATGGATTTTTCTAAATGCTAGCAAATATTTGGAAAAAAGTTTGTTGCAACTCTTATTGTCCATGAGAAAAAATTCTGTCACAAAGTATATTTAAATATTTATTTAAACAAAAATAACAAGTGCCTATGGCTGCAGTTTCAACCGGCTAGACAGCTACCATGAGACCTGAAAAAGTTCTGTGTGGTATTGTTTCCTTCTGGTAGGTTTCTTTCGCTATGATCAATCTGCTTTACATCCCTGCTGAATTCTGACTTCTTGTAGAGGTCATTGTTTCTTATTCCCTAATAATTCTACTAGGGATGTACAAACTTAATATATTTCTACCATTTACTGAGTTTGCCAAATCACAAGGAACATGCACATGTTTTATGAACTCTCTGGTGTATTACAGTGTAAAGAAATGAAAACAATATATGTGATATTTGTAGAGTCAGCTGGCAGCCAAAAGGAGCAGGAAAACATTAAAAAAGCCTTGTTTGTTTTTTATGGTGACTCTCCCAGGAATAAATTGACTATGATATGGGGGTTTTTTTACAGCTTGTAAAGTTATAGTCCTGACTGATGCTAAAGGTATTTTTTCCCAAAGGAACAGATTAAAAATACTACCGCCAAAGAGAAAAATAGAGGACTACAGGTATTGCACCTCCATTTTCATACTGTAGAGCAAGACTCATTTAAATACATTATTGATTAACAGACATAGACAAAATGAAGTCATTACTAGTTTCCAAATATTAGATTATTTAACAACACATTTACAACTATTTCAGAACAGAGCAATGTTGCCTAAATTGCCTCTTTTTTCAGAGGAATGTCAGATGCTAATTTGTCTGAAAATTAGTCAAGAACAAGAGTATGGGGCTAAGTTATTGTCATTTAAGTAGTGGGTTAAAATTATTATAATTTCCATTAAATATGACCTTTCAAAAGTACCACAACCCCAATCTTTGTTTAAATGATCAACTTTAAAGTTTTGGGTTGGTTTTTTTTTTTATATTAAATACTGAAAGCTTTGAATAGATCCACTTGTTTCTACCAACTCTATCAACTCTCAGCTCTAAGACTTGCTTTTAAATCAAACCACAAAATAAGAACCAAGAACCCGGGCATGACTGAAGGCCACATCTGCTCTAGATGGCTTCTTTGAAGGCCCTAGAGATACATTAAGGCCCCAGTATGCAATTAGATGGGTAGTTTATCACTAGGCACCCAAACACAGACTGCCTGCAGGTTCTGTGTGGAAAAGATATGAGTGGATTATGGGAAATGTTATGTTTATGACTTCTTCTTGGCTCTTTGGTTCCTTAAGTACCAGGAAAACTGCACATAGGAAAGCTAAGGACCCATAAGGACAGGAGTGTTCGGTAAAAATTATGACCTCCACAGTATTTCTTGTAGGCTAGAAATAAAAACTAGTTTGTGTCTAGATTTATGTCCAGGGTGGTAAAGTATTAGAGACAGAATTACTGTGAGCACCCAGAGTTTCACTGGGTAGGTTTATATTATCAAATAAAAGGATCTCATTCTCCAGCATTAAGGACTACTGGCACATCACACTTCCAGAATATATAGAATATATAGTGTATACAGAATATATGTTTTTTTCTATCCTGCTTCCTGGGAACTATCAATGGTCTAAACATTACCTGGAAGAGCACTAATTCACACAAGCCAAAACAGTGCCAGAGGCTAGAGTTCACTGTTAAAGAGTGAAGAAAACGCCCAGGGTTTAAATCTGTGTCCCAGTTCTATTTATTTTATTGATAATAACATAGTCAGTAGGTTGAAACTTGAAGAGTTTGTGGATTTTGGTAAATCAGAGTTCACGTGAACTGATAGTTCTGATTTATTAAAACAATAGGAAAAATTGTACCTGAACATAGCTTCTGGGAAATAAATCAAAAGAGTGGAAGAAAGGATATCTTTCATGAACTATAAATACTTTCAGTCTGGTTTTTTTTCTTATTATTTCCTTGATAACAGCATCTGAATTTCTTTTTCATTTCTTTTTATTATATCTCTTTATTTCTCCTTCCCCTTTTTTTTTTTAATGAATCAGAGCTAGTCTGCTTTTAAATTAGTTTTTCCAGATGAAACAGTCACTCTTTGATGAAAATGAGTCACATTTTCTTTGCAGTACTTTGTTAGTATTTATTTTGCCTGTAGGTAGGGTCAGAGACATAGACACAGATACCAACTTTCGGAAAAGTGTAATTTACTCTAATGTGAAACAAACAATCACAAAAGAATAAGCTAAAAAATGCACATAATCATTACTAGATTATGTGAATATATGCCTATAGTGATTAAGAAAGATACATCAACAGTTACCCCAATAACAATACATCATCCAAGTCTGAGAAATGTCAGATGTGGGAGGGCCACAGCAAAGGACTGGGGAACTACATCTGGTACCTGGGAAATCCTGCGGTGCATCCACCTTTACAGATCACAAAACTCCCCCACTTTGCTGTGATTGTAGCCCAGCTTTTATACTGTTAAACAAAAAAGCTGACATAATTTCTAATTTCATTCTCCTGTTGGCTTTCCCTCCAAGCCTGGCCACAGCTCAATGAGGAAACAAGGAAGTTATCTTTGATCCTTTACCCTGCTGATAAGGCCAGATGTGGCTTTATCCAATTTCTATGTACGGAAAGGTAAACACATATTTTGCCTATAAATGAAAAATACAATAACAATACTTTGTTAATGAGTGAATATATATGTAATATTTGGGTAGAAAGTTAATCTATAGGGCAAATTTTGCTCAGCGCCGGTTGCTCAGGCCTTAGTACTTCAGTATTAGATGAAGTATATGAAGAAACTAAAACTTAAGCATAAATGTCAAGTACTGTGTCCAGCTCTGGGGTCCCCAGCACAGGAAAGGCATGAACCTGTTGGAGTGAGTCCAAAGTAGGGCCACCAAGTTGATCAAAGTGATGGAGCAACTCCCCTGAGAAGAAAGGCTCAGAAAATTGGGTTTGTTCAGCCTGGAAAAGAGAAGGCTTCTGTGTGACTTAATTTTAGCCTTCTAGTACCTGAAGGGAGTCTACAAGAAAGATGGAGTGAGACTATTTCCAATGGTATGTAGTGACAGGAAAAGAGGAAATGGCTTCGAATTGAAAATTAATAGATTTAAATTTGTCTTTAGGAAGAAATTCTTTTCTGTGAGGGTGGTGAGGCACTGGAACAGGTTGTTTAGAGAACTCACGGATGCCCCATCCCTGGAAGTGTTTCAGGCCAAACAGGATGGGGTGTGAGCAACCTGGTCTAGCAGAAAGTGTCCCTGCCCAGAGCACGGGGGTGGAACTAAATAATCTTTAGGGTACCTTCTAACCCAAATCATTCTATGATTCTATGATAAACATTCAATACAGATTTTTTGGACATTCACTTCCTTTTCTAAAATTCTGATGGTAAAGAATATCTAACAGGGATGGACACATCTGCATGGGAGCATGGCTATGATGAGATCAAAACTACTTCATAATAAGCTTCCTTCTTTCTACTATCTGTGATAATACAAATCACATTTTTTTTCCTATTTTTTATTTCTTCCTTGTCTTGCTCCTTCCCCTAAAGAAGTGTTTTAATACACTAGAGAAAGAAAATTAAGAAAAAAAATCCAGTCCCTCTAAAATTTTAATGAGAAGGAGACGGATGACTTACCCACATTATTTCCGATTTTGGAAGTCTTAATTTTTAGGACTTTGTATAAAATTTGGGCAAAAATTTAAGCCTTTTTTTCACATGTCTGTCTTACACTATTTTCAGCCATTTAGGTTTGTGTTTTGACAGACAGGAAAGGATAAATTTCAGAATGAGTCTAGAGAAAAAAACTCATTGCTTGCTTTGTGTTAATCATACAGTCATTTGGCAGAAAGCCGTAGCTTGTCCATACCTCGGAGAGATAATTTTAAATTTGGCAGCATGCTTGCCCTGCTATCTGGAATACCCCCTTTTGCCATCTCTTAAAAAACTGTGGAATTCAGCTAAGCTGCAAAACTCAGAAAACTGTGGGTTGCATGTGTTCAGGAGGGGCTCAGCCTGTATTAGTAAACTAGCATGTATTTTAATAAGCAAAATAAAACCTGGGCTTTTCTGGGCTTTTCTAGGGAATAGAAGAAAGTTGTTTAAAATGACAAAGCTATAGATGCAAGCAACAGACTTATGGCTATTAGCAAGACAAAGCATTTAGCTTCTCATTCTGTTGGCTGAAGTCAATGAACAATTCAGCCTTTGCCTGCTATGGCTGTTAGTTGGCTCCTGCTATAGCCAGGGAGATGCCTGTAAGTCTAAGTTAGTGTCTACAGTGTAAAACTGACTGATTTTTTATTTCCTTGATCTAATGCACATGGATGATTCCTCTTGTTTTACTCAGGAAGTAAGGGGAGAGGTCTACAGTGGACTCTTTATGTTTTAAATCTCAACCTGTTCAGCTTCCAGAATGAAGTAGACATTTTCTCTGTGTTTGCTTACTCAAAATCAGTGGCGTCTTTCCAGCTTCACAAGAAAAATGTATCTCAACATTCTCTTAAAAATCATAAAGAAATCATGGTAGTTCTAGTGTTGGAGGGAAAAAACTTGATAATTTTATTTATAAAGATTTGCATAAATGAAAAATAATATCAACCCATTCAATATTTTAAGGATCTGAAGCTAGAACTAGTCTAAAGATTTCAGGGTGACGAATCATTATTTCAGAACCTAAAGCTTTGGCAAAATTTCAAGTCATGGGGAAAAAAAAATCCTAATTAGTAATTCAAAGGGTAAAGAATGTGTGTTCTCATACATATGCCACAGCACATGGCCTCTCATAAAATAGAACTTTTCAACTTTTTCAATATAGAATATGACAGCAAGAATTTATGATTCAGGGACAAACACTTGTTCAGTCATTATTTATCACAGAAGATTATAATACTTGGCATTTTGTGTCACCTTTTGTATATAGATTGCTAACTTGTATGTGGCACTTGCACTGTACAATGTGTATTGGCTGATGTGCTCTTTAATACCAAACTTAAAAAAAGGGGAAAATACAGAAAACATTCTTTTCAAGGTCCAAAAAACAGTAAAAATTAATGTTGATATTAAATGTATCTGAAGTACTGTAATTCCTGAATCTCTGGCCACTAAATTGGAGAGAAAATCACATGGAAACAGATTTTCAGATATTTTCCAATATGCCAGTAGTACTTTATAGCCAAAATCCCTGAAGAACAACTTACATCAAAATATTTTGGCACTTCCAATTTGAGCTTCCTGAAAATGGAAGAAAATTAATCTAAGTGTTTAAGCACCACAGAAAGATTTAAACAGAATGTGACACTAAAGGTAGACAAAGGTTGGAGAAGTCTCATTTCTGACTCAACAGGGTCACTGATACAAAACAAAGGACACTGCAGAGAATTATTTTGTGTCATTCAGAAATAACTTGGGACATGAATTTCATCTATATTTTACCGAAAAGAATCCAAACCAACAAAATAACAAGCCACTGATTTTCTTTACTCTCGTTCTGAAAATATATCATATTCAGCAATCATATGAACCCTATTCAGGTTCCTAAGAAAGTGAAAGTGGATTGATCAGGAATGCCCTGCTCATTGACTTATAATTAAATGCAACTTAATAGTAATTTATTACTTTAAGAAGCACATTTTAATATAAGCTTCCACTTCCTTGAAATATCCTCACAGCAAAATCTCAATGTTTCCTTACATGTTTAACAAGAAAATAAATGATGGCAAATAATAATAAAGAAAATGTTCCATTCTTTTAAAATTATTTTCAAAGGAGGAAAAAAGGATCAAACCTCCCACCTCCCCATTTTCACTAACTATTGTTACAGGAATTGAAATTTTACAATGGAGAGTAAGAGGTGTTTGAATTTCTGTTGCTGATAATAATGAAGAATGTATTCCTTGTCTGGTCAGGTCAGCTCAAGCATTTAAAATACATTGAATTCACTTGGATTCTTACTAAGTTTTGGGAACATTTTAACAATTCTAAATCAAGTTTGGTTGAGAAATGCTGGGCGGTGACAACTTTCAACAGTGGAGGTGTGTCCAGGTTATTTGTCCACGTTATTTGTCCACATGACTGAACCATTTAAATAATGTCCTTTTGTGAACCCATTTCATTTAAACAGAGAGATCAGAAGAATATTAATACACATCAAGTTCCAGTAGGAAGGTGCGAGCTGCAATCTGTGAGGGAAGTAGCCAATCTAGTAGCTTCATCCAGCTATGTAATTGTTTTCTGGAGTGAACTTCTATTTCCTTATCCAAAAATAAACTATATCAATAACAGTTTTGTCTTCACTGGAGGTTATATTTCTATAACAGCACCACTGAGGGGGAGGACTGTGCACCACCATGGACAGTCATACCTATAACCAAAATAGCAACGTTGACATAAAGGGTGTGAATTCACGAGGCCTCAGTCTCATGAGGACTTGGTTGGTTTCTCAAGACAGTGATGTCAGAGGGATGTTAACAGAGCAATTCAGATGTTACTCTTTTTATCACACCCTGACACCATAGTACAGAACATAGTGTTTGAAACCAATGCAGAAATTAGATGATGCAAACATTACATAAAGTTAATCCAAGCTCATCTGAATATTTCACTTATATAGTGTGAAAGAATATAACTATAAATATTTAGGTATTTCCTCAGAAACATGTTTTTATTAAAAACAAATTTTATATTGCCCTGGTACTGCTTCACAGAATTTCTCTACAGAGATTTAGTGTCTGTTTAAACAAAAAGCGTTAAATATTCCCAGAGCTGACATGATTATGCTGACTTCTATTTTTAAAACATTCTATCAACAGTATTCAGACTGTTCAATCCACTTACTGTAGCTGTTCTTAAAGGTATTCTTCAGCTTTTTTTTCCTTTGGTTGTTATATTATGCAGCTGATAGTGAATTTATCAAACATGAAATTTGTTAACTGTGTTACTTTGTAGACTAACAGATTTTCAGGACTGATGTGTGGATTGTAATGGATTGTATTGAAGCTAGTTTTACAATGGTCACAGTCTATCAAACTGCTGAAGGAGGGCAGAAAAAATTATTTCATGCCTCTTTACAAATATCAAAATACTTAATCTAGCCATCTTTTCCCTAAACGTCTATATTTTATTCCTATGTTCCTGTATTTCTTTCCAGAAACATAAGTGCTAACATCCTTTCTAGTGCAGCAGGGATTCCAGGGCTTGTGGGTGCTATCACTTGCAGATGGGGTATGTGCTTAGAGCATTGATATCTTATGCTGTTTAAAGTTTTGCTGAATTCTTGGTTCCATTGCATATTCTTCCAGAAATTAATATAGCCGTTGTTATAGGTTCAAAATCTGATGCATGTCTGCAACATATCAGCACACATAAAGTCAGCAGAAGCAGCAAACAGCCTGCCGTGGCTTCAGCACTTTACAGGAACACCTTTAAGGTGCAGCAAGTGTGTTCCAAAGTGTTGGATTTGCCTCATGACTACATTTCTGTGTACCAGTCAGCTTGCTGTAAACTGAGTTTATCATCAGGATAAGACACTTTGCAGGTGGGTAAAGCTGGCGTGAAATTCTCTGGTAGACCATTCTTGAAGAGGTGAATGTAGCAGCAACTTGCAAGGGAAGAAAGATGATTTATTTTGAAGAGCTGCTTGTAGGCAATGTGATGGGTTCGGAGAGTCGCCCAGGGGCACACAGGGATGTTCCAGCCCTCAGGAGCCCCACAGTGCAGACCTAGGTGGGTAATGTAGATGCTTACCAACCCCTCTCCCCTTGATAATCAGGGCCACAAGAAACAGCAAATATCACAGCAGAAAGTGCCTAAAGCTGCCTCATCCCATTGTTGAAACCATATTTGCTCAAAAGAGTATCTAAACATATATTCCAGGACAATTTTTGCACATCTTAACTGCTAAAATTCACATTCTCTTGATAGTCCCTCTATGTGAGTGTGCAAGAGACAGGATAATATGCTGAGGAGGGGAAAGAGCATAACCTAGAGGTAACTTGGCAAGAGAGGAGACAGATGGCTGATCTGAAAGCAACAGAGGTTTGCTCCCAAAGTACCTCCCAAAATAGAGTTGGTTGTAAATTAGAATTGCCCTTTATAAACAAGGTGTATTGCTCTAAAATCTGGCCATCTGATTATGGGTGCAGATGGTCTGTTACTGTGGGGATTTAGAGGTGTAAAGGGATACATGACAGGTAAGTGCCCCAGGCTCTTGTCTCAGTGGCCTAAGGTTACACAGGCTAGATTCAGTTTGTAATTCTTTTTGAACAAGTATTTTTTTATAAGACTAATAACACGGATGTCAATACTGTTGTTCCTGTGAGTGTGCAAGTTACGGACATTGCTTCAGTACATAAAGACGAAGACCATCAACTATTTTTACACAAACCACAGAACAATCTAAGATATTCTGAAAGATAATGTTTGCTGCAGATCTAGAATATAAAAATATTTGCAATGTGTTATATATGTATATGAATCTAGTTATTTATACACTTCTGCTCACATATATATGTATATGGAAGTTTACAAATACATAGATACACATATGCAGAGATTTATAAATACATATTGTTCCCGTATAAGCAGCATATACATGTTATGACAGAAAGAGCCCCCTCCATCAACACATGAAATGCATTTCTGTATGCTGGTTATTTATGAAGTAGTTTTCTTTGTATTAAAGACTTGGCTTGTAACACAAATAAACACTGTTTTAGCACATTATCAGAAAATTTACAGGTCCTTCTGAGCTGTGGACATCTGGGTTCACACATACTGTGGCACCTGGCTTAACAAGTGGGGAAAAAAAAGAAAAACTGTTCCACTAAAATACTTAAAATGCCTAAAACATCTTTAAATTGCTCTCCATTAATTTATGAGACACATACAAAGTATACAGTGCATTTCAAAACATTCCTTATTCTATCTGAACCCCAAATTCAGAGTGAATAGGCTTAAATAGAATCACATATGACATTGTTTGCCCATTTATACCTGGTTTTCATATGCATATTATACACACAGTTTTTGTTGGATAGTGAGATAACAACTATTTAGAGGTTGAGCCCTGGACTAAGAGCCGATACAGGTACATTGTAACGCAATATGCAGTACACTGTCACATTGTGGTGGCCTCATGGACTCAGGCGAGTCGATCCACCATGCTACTTGATTCCCTCCCAAGCTCTAGTTTCTCATGTCTATCTAAAACTAAATAAAATAAAAAGAATAATAACAAATTGAAGGCCAAGGAGCATCTCCCTATGACTTTCTATATTTCATATTCAAAATATAATATAGCAAAAAGTATACTACCATGGAAAATATTAAATGAGTTACAATTTTATTTCTGAAAAATATTTCTTCACATCTGCAAAACAGCCTGTTTTTCATCTCATGTTAAAATTATACAGTTATGCTGATATTGTTAAGTTTGGACATTAAAGGTCTGAGATGGAGGGGACATTAAAAGACTGAGAAATGTTATTATTTACTTTTCCATATTTATTTTTTAATTGTTTATTCTTCTAATTTGTATTTTTTTGAGGCTAGTAGGAATTATTTTTTAAAAGGATGCTAACAACCTCTGGATATTAATAATGTGTAACCTTCCAAAAATATTTCCTAAAATATTTCTTTGATAGCAGACTAATCCTTTTAATTCTTTTCTTATTTAGCTCAATTACCTTCAAGAAAAAAAATTGAATATGATGCAGACAATGGACTTGGACAGAATATCCTACTGGAATCAACGTATATGCAGCATGAGAAAAAATACAAACATATTGGGCGTCTCAAAAGGACGAAAAATATCTTTCAGTAACCTCTTAGCTACCAAGAGAATATCTTCGCACCTCTGTGTGCATTTCTGGAACCCTTTAGGATGAAGTATTCTTTATAACAAGGACAGGACAAAGGTTGCAAGTAGGGTTTGCATGCATGAACTGTCTAAGATTTTTGACAATTCCAAGTGGCTAATGGAAGATCGTACATCTCCTTATAGACTTTATCCCACCAATGTCCTTAGCTCATTGTATTTAAAACAAAATGTCATTGTCAACAGCAGGGTGTTAGCCTAGTGACAATATATGTAGTTTAGGTGTTTCAATAAGTTTCAGTTTTTTCTGTGAAGACTCTGACAGTTTAATACAACCTCATATGGCTAAAAGTAATTCTGAGGGAAGGAAGCAAGGGGTTTATTTTTTTTTTAATTAAAACTACCAGAAATAAGCACAATTTTATATCAGTAGTGCCTTTTCAAATTGAGATCTAATTCTACTCTTAGCATCTTTGTTGAATTGCTGGTCAACCAAGAAAAATGTGCATTTTATTCAGGGAAATATGAGGGAGCCTAAAGGATGTTGTGAACCAGCAGAATACCTTTCACAGGTAGAGACTGTATGGAAATGCTAACACCATGCTTTAATTCCCATTGAACCCTAAATGCAATATTTCTGATCTTGCACTATTGAGAGCTATGGCAAAACTCTCATTGGCTTAGCTGACGGTTGGAATAGACCCTGAATCACTTCATTACTTGTAGGATTTGGTGGTTGGTTTGTTTCGGACGCTTGGGATGGAGACGAGAGATCTCTGAAGTGAGGTCTTTGAGCATGAGGTTTATTGTGAAAGGGTGTGGGTGTAGGGCACCTGCTAGGAGCTGCCAGACACAGCTCAAAGCAGGTCAGAGAGGTGAGAGAGAGAGAGAAGAAAGAGGATCGAATACCATGGTTGCCATTTACAATGCAAAAAATCATCTTCTGTGCTGAATATTCTAATTTTCATTAACCAATCTAGAACAAGCTACAAATCCTTCAACATTTACATACAGCCTATGATAGTCATTGCATTACCATACGGTGTTATATTTTAAACTCTAAAAACTGCTTTTTGGACCCTCTGCCAAGTTGGTAGGGTCTGCTCTGACCCTTGGACCTGCCTGTAAGCAGAGGGTATTGTTTAATCAAAAAGGGGGATTGTTTAATCAAAAGGGGTATTATCTTCAGTGGCCATACCATTGTTTCCCAGTTATTTAGTAACTGGAGTTTGGTATCTCAAAGCTTGTTTTCATTTAAATCTCACTTATAGTTTCCATATTCTCAGCATCTTTTGCCAGGTAATAATATTTATAAGGCTTTCCTATTTCATCTTCCCCAACAATCACTCAATAAGTGTAATTTTCTATACCTATGGGCAAGTTTCAACAGAACAAACCAAAACAACAAAACCCAGACTGTTTCAGCAGAATTCTCCTTACTAATGGAAAATGGTTAGAACTATTTAATCCTCCTTGAATTTGAGAGGATTAACTCCCAAAGTTACTTACAATTCAGAGGGTGACTCAGGTTTTCACACGAATACAGTGTAGTACTTAGCGAGAACATCCTTCCTTTGAAATTCAGCCTTGTGATTTTATAACGAACAAAACTAGATTTCTGGTCTGTTATACATTTGTACCAGATGCAATATTTGTGTCTGTATTTAGTGTTTAAATGGATAAAGTCAATAATGGAATTTTAAATTTATTTAAGACTGGGCACTACACCAGAGATTCCTAAAGTGGTTGCAGAGTCTCAATGTATTAAACCACCACAATTTGTTATAAGTTTGTGAGAAAAGTACTTGGGAGTAGTGGAGGAGTGCTGTTGCCTTATTTGTTTAAATGCTATGGAAGTGTTAGCCCTAACTCTTCAAGCATAACCAATATAACAACCAGAAAATATTTTGCTCTTGAACAGACAGATGGTACTTAATGTCATCTCATATGCTGTTAATAGGTACACTCAGTTTCTTAATTTTATTCTTTTTATTAACCATACGTATATTTACATCATCTATATATTAGAAAATCTGTTGCTAACACATGTTCAGAAGGCAAATTCATTATCTGTACTAGCTTGCTTTCATTGTTTTAGAGCTATTAGGCCTAAATTTGCTACAGTCTACAGGTGTATGTTGAATCCCAAGCTACCCTTTCCGGGTATAATTTTAAAACTTTGCTTTAAAAGCCCTGGGAGGCCCCTGAGCCATTCTAGCTTGGTTTAATTATTTTTTTCTGTATAGCACGTTTTGTAATAATGTGCCCAGAGAAGTAAACAAAATCTATCAACAAAATCCACTGAAATTTGTCCTTCTATTCACCCTTAGACATGCTTGAAATTTTTCTTTATTTTATTATTATTATTATTATTATTCAAATTACTTAACAAATGGTGAATACAGTTCTGTGTGTGTGTCCCCTTACAGTTGGCTGCATTCATTCTTGGTACTCAGTTACTGGTGCAACAGCTTTTTAATTGTACAGCATATACAGAACTAAAACAACGTATTCATAAGTGGACTCTGGTTTTCATTTAATACTTGAATGACTCTGGAGGGAGAAGGATGATAATACTCGTTAGAGTCAAGTAAAATTCAAGATTCTTCATTGCTGTTTTAGTGCTGTGTTGCAACCTGGACAAGCAGAAGTCCTGCTGTCCTTGTTCTGAGTACAACCAGCTGTTACCATGTGTCTGAAAAGCCACATGGTGCCTTTACAATGTAGACAAACACCTATGAAAGAGGAGAGGCCACAACTGCATCATCAGTCATCTATTTATGCTCATGGTGGCTTCATGTTGCAGTTATAATCAAACTCTTGAAAACTTTTCTGTGTTAAGCAAAGATTAAACACAGCAAGCTTGTCATTCTGTGAGGCACATGTGAGTCTAAAGCATAATTACTTTCTGTATTGTTTATCTATAAGCTTGGGCCCCGTTCAAGGCATAGGGTTGAGCTCTTTTAGAAGGCAGATTCTCAGCATATTCAGAGACTTAATACTCGCCCAGGTGCTCCGTCTTGCAGTCTGCTCGGTCAGCAAAAAAAATTGACTGTGATATGCAGCAGTGTGTCAGTTTGTCTTTTTGTAGGCATACTGTGAACACTTTAGGCCAGGCTACAAGCAATTCAACAGAAAACAATGTAGGCAGAAATTGCATGGGTCTCTGTCCATCCATATTGCTAAATATAGAGGGGGAAGGGGAAATTTGAGCATTACATCTGCAAGGCTGTACCAATTCCAGGAAAGTCAAAAGTTAAATTCTGGTTGTTAAACCCATCCTGTTTAAAGTGTTAAGAAAGTACATCCCAACATTTAATTTGTGCCAGCCACCACTCTAAACAGCGCTTGATCCGATTTGGTCATTCCCATGTGCTCAGGGCTGTTTGCAATAAGCGATGCATTGTGGCAAGCCTGATTGGGAGGGTGGGAGGGTTAGATCTATAAACCATGCCATGCTACTCAGGCTTAGGGCCAAAAGCCAGTCCATGACAAGCAAATCACACAGTACATGAAGTACTATTTTTCACTCTCCTTAAGTGCAATTTTGGTCCATATCTCAGATTTGTTTTATTCCAAGTAGATCTCTCCAAGATAAATCTGATCTACTGAGTCCATGTGGGTTTGTAACAAGTTTCTTCCAGATGACTCCAGGGTCAGGGATTAGTCCCTGGCCTACCTTGATATATCAACTTAAACAGAGACAAAATTTAACTACTGTAAACCTGTTCTGAAGTCTACTTTAGGTTTTGTATTGTAGGTACAACTGGAGAAATTTGCAGATACAATGTCATCTGTCTTCTGACATGTTTATACAAGGTTTTGCCAGAATTCCTTTTGTTAATGGAATGCTCAATAAACACTTATTTCATTACTTACTTGTGACAAGAGGATTAAAAAGGTAGACAAGAATAGCGCAAAACCATGCCTGTTGCTCTTTTATAACAGTGAGCTTTGATAGATGTATCCCACATCTACTAAGCCATTTACCCCAAGACAGTTCAGGGAAAATTCAATAAAGAAATTGCTCCTGAGATGTCCAATATCCACCATTACAGATTCAATAGTCTTAACACAATACTTTTTTTGCTTGTTGCTTAAGGCATTAAAAATACATTGACAAAACGGCACAGGATTTCCTACTAAATGACACACATTAGGAGAAAAAAACCAAAACAACATTGGTTGGAATTTTTTGTGTGTAAAAGCTCTTTACACATATCACAAACAAAAAACCCCCACATTATTTTGAACCATATTCGGACGTCATATCATGGCATCTTTACTGATTAATCAATATAAACTTAAAAAATATTACCATGCTTAGATTCAAATAAGCTATAAAGACAGGTTTCACAATCTATCGGATACACACTGCTTAGGAAACCAACCAAGCAATCAACCAAAATAACAAAACAAAGAAAACTGGTGTCTCTAAGGCATCTGCAATAGCTATCTCAAAGTCTCCCTTGTTCTGAGAGTAGACTCAGCCCGGGATAGAAGCAGTCTTGCTTGTTTTTCTACTTACCAGATTCAGAAAACAGGTCAGGTGTTTTAAGTTCCATAGTCTGGGTATATGTTTCTCTTAAGGAATGGTTTCAAATCCATTCATAAATGCCAAATTCATTGCTGTATTTTAAAGGTAAAGAAAGTAAAATTTGAATTTTATTTGTACTAGATGAAATTTCATGCATCTAAAAACAGTGCTACATATGAGACAATACCTCTTTCTCTGCAAATACTGTAATTCTGTGACCTATGACACAATATACCCAGAACTAGTAAAGGCCACAGGCTTTGCAATAAGCTTGCAGGGTCTTTGGACTGAGGTTTGTCAGGATTCCTTTTTCTGAACTTTTTTGACCTGCCTGCAGCATTGTTTTATTTTGTTTATTTGGAAGGGCAATATTTCTTCTAACGAGGTGGCTATGGCTATTTCTTTTTTTGCCTATCATCATACAGTGCAATCACAGTTTTAAAGAGATAGTAGTAACAAGTAGGGTGGTGGATTTTATGCAGAATGAGGTGTTTAGGGTTCTAAGATAATGATGCAGAAAAATGTAGACCTGGTCTGATAGCAGAAGCTTAGAGAAGTGGGGATGCAACACAGGAAAGAACAGGAGTGGGGTGATAAAGGCTGGGTACAGGAAGGCTCTGGAGACCCATGAGCAGTTACGGAAATGCAGATTTGAAGCTGGACAAAGGAAGTTTTAGGGATAGAAAATAAAAAAGAATGAGTATCTAACACACCTAAAGACTACCATAGATATTACATTCAAATATAGTATGCAGTTGCAGACCAATGAAGAAAGAGAAAGTTGTAAAATCTTTTTAACAAACTTATTAAAATTATTCTTAGTGAATACTAGAATGTGGAAGAAGAAAATCTCAACATTAACATCAACAATATTCTTCCTGGTGAAAGATTCCTGCTGCTGACAGTTCACTGTAACACCTCCTACAGCAACATAAGAATGGAACTGATCCCAGGACCTAGAGAAGCATGAGAAGGGATAATACCAGAAAAGGCATGAAAATGAAACATGTCTATAGCTTTTTTAATTGTATTAATGCTGTCATTGAAACTTTTTTCTGTAGGGAAACATTATTTCCTTTTCTGTAATAATTTGACCTGAACTAATAATATTTCCTAGATTAGATTGATAAAATAGCCACTACACTAACAATAAATTATTTTCTTTATACAGAAGTTATGTCTCCTCTTTCCCCTTAAACAGGATTTTAAACATAGGAATATTGGATAAAGTCTGAACTGAAAGGAAAAAGAGTGGTAATAAAAGCCATCTCGATTACTTGAACCGCTTATTGCTCAAATGTGTTTTGCTTCCTCTTTCAAATCTGATTAGAAAGAGAAAAGCAATAAAGGTCATCTTAGTTCCCCTGATGCAAAAACACTTAGTGTCATCCGAGAAGCCCTGAGGTATCCAAGATATTTGTAAGAAGCTGTCAAGCGTGAAATAAAACCTATGAATGATCCATATTCCCTTCTGGACTGTCAGTAGGAGGCTACTTGGGATAATCTAGGGAATCTCAAACGTCATTAGAGGTTTCTGTTCAAGGAACTTACACCTGGAAAATGCTACTAGATCTGATTCAGAGGACGTTCTCTGCGTTTTGAGTAATTTTCCTTATAAAATATGACACCATCTTATTTTACTTCCATATGAAATTGAGGCAAAATAAGAGTGTATTCTGATACCATATCAAATTCACCAAAACCCTGCTGAGGTGTACCTTCAGTGCAGGTAACTCTGGGTGCAGATGCAGTGGGAGCTGCAGGGTGAGCTCTGGGTGGCAGGAGCCCGAGGCAAGAGGTTGTGAACTGCTGGCCTTTTGCATAACAAAAGGCCCGGGGCACCCAGCTCCAGCTGTTATTTAGTTATTGCACCAAAACTAAATTATTTTAATGATCTGGACCTCTCAGACTCTGCTATGAAAAACTTGGGGTCGAGCCAGTGAGGAAACCTGCTGTGACTGTGTGAGTGTGGGGAATGTGGCCATGAAGGAACCTCGGTCCCAGCTCAGGCGGTGTGAGATGACTGCCAGAGTGGCTCCTGGATGGTTGGATAGGGAAGTTTCCTTATTAATCCTCACAGGAATATCTTACTGAGAATTATGATCTTATACCACTGTGGAACTTTTTAAATTTACTTGTAATAGTGATGTTTAAAGTTTGCAAAACATAAACTCCTTCACAGAACCATGATTTACCTGAATACTAGCCCAAACTTTTTCCAAATTTGTGTCTGAATTTTGAGTTCCTAATTTCACACCAGATTCAGAAGCATCTTTGTTTCTCTGTTTAACTTGGTTTTCCATAAGGATGAGAAATACTGCTGACAGAAACTGAAAAAAGATGTAAATATAACACAAATTGCAAGCAATATTTCTGAGGAAATTGCCACTGAGAATCACCTTGCTGAAAATTACATTGTATGTGGTACTAATACCTTTAGAATTCAAAAAGGAAAGACTTTTAACTATTTTTAAAATTATCAGAAGAAAGACTTTAAATGCTTTATTTTTTAGACAAGTTCTTACATTTTTAAACATTAAAATTCCTATTTTGTTTGAAAATTTGCATAATGACTGGATAAAGATCAACTTTATCACTTCTTTCCTTCACATTATGTTAGTGTCACAGGGGTGTGACATAATTTGTAAGATGATTATCACAAGAAGGTAGCTCAAAAATGTCAGTTTAAAAAACTCCAAAACTTCAGTTTGAAATACAATTCAAAGCCACTATGTTGTAATGTTTTTCTCCATGAGAGCTTTCAGATTGTTGTGAGGGAGAACAAAAAACGAATATTTTTTCTTTTATAATTTTCTTTCATATTTTCAGATCAATCCTGTTTTGGTCCATTGACTGACATTTTATCTCCATATAATAAAAAAAATATTTTTAATAGATGTCAGAAACTCTTTCAAGAAGCATGACAATGATAGCTGCCTGATTTAGTACCAGAGTAGAAGACAGATGCAGAAGCCTAGATACAAATGGTCTCAAATAAGAATTTATATTATTGAAGATGAACTTGCAACAAAAAACATCCTTTATCCCATTCCCTCATGCAAAACAGATTTTAACCAACAGGCGTTACTTGCAGGTAAATGGCACATTTAGTTAGTACTTTCTGGGGTTGAGTAAGTCTCAAATGGAGTGAAGAGAAACAGGACAGTCTGGCACAGACCTTGCTGTGTACCAGGTCATCAGCAAAACACCGAGGAATTTTGCAATAAAGCCACTTGATAATATGGCAAATGACATAAGCAGACACTGATCTTAGCATTTTAAAGAGAGTTATTCTTTTAAGGCTTCCACTTTCTCCACTCTACTAGATACATTATTTCTTTTCTTTTGTAACAGGGAGACATAGTCTTGTTTTCCTCAGACCTAATGGGGTGAGTCCTTACATCCTTTGTCTTTTCCTATTTCCCTGATCTTCATGAAGACTTTTAAGTTGGAAAAGCCAATTAGGGATGCAAAGGTTTGGTGTTAATGCTTTGGTCAATGCTTTAATTTTTTTTCTTTAGAGATTTGTCTTTATACATGGTTACCAAAGAAATAATTCATTGCTTGAACTTTAAAAAAAAACAAAGGAGGATCAGAGACTTAGGACAAGCATTTTAGTAGGGTGTAATGCACCTACCTTCAGTGCATATTAAGGACAAGATTTATTTTCCCATACATGTGACATTTTTTGCATGTTTATCTGCCTTCAGGTAAATCATAATAGGTGTTCTCACATCCTATATCTTTCCGTTTTTTGACATTGTTTTTGTCTTTTCAGTTGACAGGTTAATTGCCTCCCCTCCATTTTTTCTCCCAAAGACAATGCTGATTTGCTAAAACCAATTTTGAAGATTTTATCTTCAAAAACATTAAACACCTCAACACAAAAGGACTTTATGTCACAATGACAAAAATGGAAGAGTCTTTACATTTTACATTTTACATTTACATTTTACATTAACATTTTAACTTGAATGACTATAAAAATGTAAGAGTCTTAATACTTCATAAAACTTAAGGCCATGTTTAAATTTGGGGCTATAAGGTCTGTCTATCACTTATGAGTCTTACTCTTTTATATCATGAGTGAGTTGGAAATGCCCCCTCATCTATTTATTATTGTATCCAAGATTGTAGCATTTTAGCCTGTATCCATGAATGGTGTATATATCCACTGTCCCTTTTCAAACATTCCCCAGTTACATTATATACATTAAAAAAGTTAAAAGAATGTAAAGATTTGCATGTCACAGCAAAAATCATCAAATTGATGATATGAACAATGTTGTTTTTCTAAATTGTTCCTTGCTTCATTGCATCTTATCTCTGCAGTTTGCAGGCTGTATCAGTGTTTGAGGTGGTATTTTGGAGTAGATGGACATTAATCTGTTTTAGTATGACAGTATGGCATAGAAGCTTGGTACACAGCTACACGTCCAGGTTATCTTCCCTACACATTTTCACATCTTGTCTTTAAAAAAACCCCACCCAAACAAAGAAAAAGTCAACCTAGATCACTTTCCAGTCTATTCTAATTTTATTAGATAAGTTTTTGTCTCCTCTAATGATACATGTTTTCTCATCACAGCACTGATAATTTTTGATCTTATTTAAACAGTGTGATGTGAATGCTCTAGCTGATTGTATATTAAAATGCACTGCTTTTATAGATAGCTGAGTATCATTAACCTATTGGTTTTAAACTTTAAAACTTTTTCTGTGTTACTGGAAATTTAAGTTTATTTTTCCTAAAATTGTTTCAAGCCAGTTACATTTTTTTCTCATAAGATTCCTACTAACTTTTATTTGCTTTCTTCAGCCTTCATCTTAAAACTAAACCATGATGAAATCATTCCTCATGGGATCGAAGAAGCATTTTTCACATGAGTTACCCTGCTTGACAAGAGCTTTAATACATTTTCCAATGATGATTGCAAGTGTGTTGTTAGAATAAATGCTTATACTTTTTTGATATGATTCTGATCAAATAATCATTATGAAGGATTAAAAGGCAAAAGTATGTAGAGAGAGCAAAAAAAAAGTCTTCTAATTCTATTTTAATAACTCCCTTTTGACTTTTTCAAATCATTATATTTCATTAAAGAATTCATACCAGTGTGTCTAAATGTGCTTTAACAGTCTAAACTAGCAGGAGCGGTATAAATTCAAATACATAGAATTTACAGTGAAAGGAATGTAAAGAGAGGATTCTAAGAATCTCAAAGTGGAATTTGAGTAGTTTACGTATCGACTCCTTTCTTGATGGAAGTTGATTCCTTTCAGAGCGATGTGAATAACTATAGTGAACATCCTTCCCAAGCTCAAGTTCACTTCAGTTCCTGAAGAAGAGATGACGTTTTGGACAATAGAAAAGACATCATCAGATCCACCAGGTCAATGCATGGCTCTGAAGTTGGTGTAATAAGAAAAAAATTTGATTTTTTGACCATGGGATGACCTACTCAACACCTGGTCTACTGACATCTGATGGAATGCATCTATCTCAGAGGGGAAAAGATTTTAGCAAAGGAATTAGTGCGGCTCGTTGGTAGAGTTTTACACTACCTTGTAAGGGGGAAAGGGACAAACCCAGGCTAGCCAGCGATGAGCAATGGGATAGTGTGCCAAAACTTGAGGAAATGAGCACTAATGGGACCCCTCCATCTGCTTCTTGAGGTTTTGGCTATAATGTACCAAACTACAACTTTAGTGTAGAATGTTTCTACACTAAAGCACCCAGCATGAGAAGCAACTGCCATGAGTTTGAAGCTTTGGCCCAGTCCCTGAGATGTGACATTAGTAATGGAAGTGAAACCTGGTGGGATGAGTCCTGTGCCTGGAGTGCCCTGTTGGATGGTTATGGGCTCTCCAGGAGGGATCGACAGGGCAGAAGAGACAGAGGGGTGTCACTGTATGTAATAGAAGCGGTGTAATGCATGGAGCTCACAGTTGGCAGTGGTACAGTTGAGAGCGTCTGGATGAGAATCAAGGGGCAAACAAATAATTCAGATGTTATTGTGGGAGTCGACTATAGATCTCCTGGCCAGGGTGACAACACCTATGAATTATTCTTTCAGGAACTAAGGGACACTTGCAAGTCAACTTCATTCAACTTGCTAGAAATTAACTGGGAGCATAACACAGCTGGTACAACCCGGGCCAGAAAATTCCTAAAAAACCTGGATGACAACTCCATGGAACAGGTCCTAAGGGAGCTGACGTGGAAAGATGCCTTCCTTCCTTCGTGTACTGCTTTTCAGCAGGGTGGATCTCATGAGCAAAGTGGAGATTGGTGTCAGTCCTGGCCACAGTGACCACAAAGGGATTGAGTTTAAAATCTCTGTTGAGAGAAGTGCCAGCAAAACCTCAACTCTGAACATGAGCAGAGCAGACCTGAGGCTGCTCTGGGAATTAGTGACTTAGGTCCCCTGAGAAAATGTTTTTGCAGGTGCTTGGGTCCATCACTTCTGGTCCCTTTTTAAGTGACCCTTCTAAGGGCACAGGAACAAGCAATTCCCAAATGCTGGAAGTCAAGAAGTTGAGGCAGAAAGCTGGCTTGGCTGAACAGGAGTATTCTCTTGGAAATAAAGCAAAAAAGGAAGGTGCATGCCCAGTGGAAGCAGGGTCAAGTGACATAGGAAGAATACAGAGAGTGCTTGCTGCTGTAGGGTGAAAATTCATGTAGCCAAATAACAAATGGAGTTGAAGCTGCCAGAAATGTGGGGGACAAAAAAAAAAGAGGGCTTTTTTCAAATATATTTGTGGCAATAGGCAGTGTAAAAATAACATCAGCCTTTTACAGGATGAGCACAGTCACCTCACAAACAGGGCCATGGACAAGGCAGAGGTGTTTAATGCATTCTTTGCCTCTGTCTTCAACATGGATGATGGACCGAGGGAGTGTCAGTGCCCTGAGCTGGAGGGCCATGACTGTGAAAATGATCAACTCCTAGTTGACTCTGGAATTGTGTGGGATCTGCTGGTCTAGCTTGATCCCCACAAACCAAAACCACAACACCATACATGTTGTTATGGATAAAATAAACCACATTGCAGCAGCAAGCAAGATTACAGCAAACCAGATTACAGCAGGTTAAAAAAAAAGTCAAAACTTTTTAGTCTGGCGTGATAGACCCAAAATGCTTAGACTTTGTAAAGCCTAAGAAATTAAAGTAGATTTTACATTACGGTTAACTAAGTGAACACTTTAAAAGATTGAAAGATAAAACAAGGATAAAACACCCTGTCCAGGATCCAGCTGATTCAAATTTTTTTTTTTTAAATTCGTCTTCCCTCCCATTAAGATTCAGTTATTAAAATTGTTAGAGAGATGCCTCTACCCAAATTAAGGTGCAAATGCCATATGCTGAAGTATGAATTTTATGCAACAGTAAATGAGAGAGAGAGGGGAGGACAGAAAGAGAGTGACAAAGAGACAGATTAAGTAGAAAATATCACCACTCCATGAATCCTGGAGTGGTGGTGGTCTCCCATTGGTCCTCTTCTTATGGTCTTCTCAGTGGTGAGGGTCCTGAAAAAAACAGAGTTCAATATATGTTCAGGCCAGGTGGGAATGCCCAGGTACCTCCCCTAGGAGAGAAGTTTGACACTGTCTCTTCCAAAAGACTCTGGATCTGTTGCATCACTTTGCATCACCTGCTTGACGCTGGTTGAAGGCCTCAGATATGAGCCTGTGGGCTGTGGCTTCACCCTGCAGAACCAAGCCAGAGCTGATTTTCAGAACAGCTGTTAGGTTTGGCTTTCCTTGTGGATACATTCTTCTCCTTAGGCCAGAGGTAATTGAAAAATAGTACGACCTTTATCACACTCCAGTTCCTGTCAGGAGACATATTCAGGTTAAGAAGGGGCTTTAATGGTAGCAGCATCTTTATACAGTTTTGACATAATGGGCAAGGTCCTTTTTAAAAAATGTTTAGGCTATTAACCCTAACATTTCAGTCTCTCACACCTCCCCCATAGACTTAGTAGCCCTCCATACAAACACACAGCATGTAGACTTACATGGACCCTCTCAGTCACTAGAGCATCTTCTTTTAATGCTGATGAAAAGTATAATGTGGGAGAGAGTAGATTGCCATTCACATTTTATATTAGGAAACTTAGGTTCTCAGTGTCTACAGCACAGAATCACACATGTTCCTTCATGGGTGAAGATTTGAGCATCTAACCAGTCTGGACAGAAATGGCTGCAAAAGATCCCAGGGGAAGCCTGTGACATCGCCAGGGAAAATATTTCCTGCTCCTGAGCTACGGACTGAGCTGTAAAATCATACCTGTCTTGTTTTCATATTGTTAGAGGGAGAAGACAAAGTTGCTCTCAGTGTCTTTTCCTGGAACAATCTCTTTTTCTGATCAAGATGAATAGCCCACTGGTCTCCCGAGTACAGGTAAGACACCCTTGAGCTATAATAATGCTTCAATTTTTTCTTGAGTTTTTTTTTTGCCTGAACTTTACAAGGCAAGATGATACCTTCTAATGTGTTAAATGAGCTGTTCACAGTGAAAGATGGAAGGTTTTGCTCACCCAAGAGGAACTAAGAATTGCATGGTACCCTGCAGGATTTGTATCAGACAGTGGCCTGAGCATTATTTCAATTTTAAAATATTCTTCGGTTATATTGCTAAATCTACTTGCTATGTCAGGAGGTGAGAGGTAGGTCAGCAGACCAGACACAGAACATTTTCACATAGAGATGAGGAATTTATTAAAAACCAGTGAAGGGAAGACCACGTTTCAGTTTATTAAACACAAAAAGAGGACCTCTACAAGAGGGGAGGAATAGGTTAGCTCCCAAGAGCAGTTTCATAGTCAGATTCAGAAGTATTGTAAGAAACAGTTTTGATTTTGAGTGAAAATAATAAACCTTTCTGAAACTTCAGAAAAGTTTTGGGATTTTCTTGCTTTATCAATTTTTCTCTTTTTTTGCCTGTATATAGCTTTGTCAGTATTCTATGCCTCATGAGATACTGGTGTTTTTTCATGACTTTTAAGATCTTCTGCTCAGGAAATATGGAGGTCAGGCACACTGCAGCAGCTGCTACCCTCTCTCCAGTGCATCCTATACTGCTGAGCTGATGAGATACAATCTCCAAGGCCATGTTGGTTTGCCCTGCTAATTAGATACAGTGGATATTCATAGTCTTACTTCAGAGTCCTGCAGTTTAAAAACCTTGGAATTTGTTGTAGCTTCATGATTTTTTCCCCAAATTTCTCAGTATTGAAGACCTTATGGTTTGATCCCTTGGATTTCCATTTTTCCTCCTTTTCCTTAGTCTACAAGCTAGCAGAACTCCAAAGCCACCCAAAAGCCTACTTGCAAAAAAGGGATTTTTGTAAATAATCCAGTACCACTTCTAAATAAATTAATGCCCTCCAGCTAGCTCATATTTTGTATGTCAGCAATATTGAAAAATTACATTTGTAAATTTGAGGATTTGAAGTCAAATACGTTTGACTTGGAAATCTTAAAGAGTAATTTTTTAGAGAATTGTTTTCTGTCTTAGCATGTAAGTATTCGTAATTTCTTTGATCAGCAGTCATTGGACAGTCGGTGGCATTTATTGCATATTCAAAGCAACAAAACATCATCGCATTTAGCACACTAGAAGTAGAGGTTAGCTGTTGCAGCACTGACATGCTAACCCTACAAATACAAGTTCTGGTCAGGTTGAAAGAAGCAAGTTGCAAATTGTCAAAATTCATATATTTTTGCCATCTGAGGTGAGGAAACCAAAGCCTTTGTCTAAACGCTGGTGGTGTGGTATCATAATGCTGCCTGTTACATAGAGTCTGACATCTGCTGATATCATCCAGCTGCACTGAAACACCTGCAGAGCTCACACCTGTGGTGCATCTTTTGCCTCTAGAGGGTAAAGTGATCAAACACGATTGCAACAAGAGTTATTGATGATTTAATGATGAATTATTTATGATTTCATATTTGATTTTTTTTAGTTATGCAGCATTTTCTTGAATTTACTTTTCAGGAGGGTGAGCAATAATTCACATAAGGAAGAGTAATAAAAGGTGGGGTTTTTTATTTGCTCCCTTGAGGCTTTGGGGTTTGATTTTGCTTGTCCAGGTAGCAGATCCCAAAGGGTCTTAGACAACAGTTGAAAGATCATTAATTGAAATTTAATCCCTTACAGGAAAGTGGAGGGAAGTAAGGAAAAAAGGAAAGAAGACAAAAAATTGTGAAGGAAATTGAAAACATTTAACCTTATGTTTTTCAGGATATGTTAAAAATAAGGCTGCTAAGAATAAACATCAGATTTCAATAGAAAAAGTGTTGCTAGCTTCCCCTAGGTGACCCACCATAAGAAAATAAAAATTTATTGCATACTATAAGCATATTTGTAGCTGAAGTCTAGCCTTGTACAAATGACCATTTGCAGTTACTGACATTCAAAATACAGGTTTACTGCTATGTGAATGAAACAAAAAAATCATGCAGCTTGTTAACTTTATAAAGAACATAATGTCTACTCAATTTTGACTAGAAAACATGGTGAGTTTTCCACATGTAATCACAACTCAAATAGAACTGAAAATCAATACAGCTCAGAGTTTAAATAGAGTGTCACACATGGTAGCTAGCAAAAAAAAAAAAAAAAAAAAGATGTTTCAGCACAGCATAAATATTTCATACAGTAATGTAGACTGGATTACAAAGTATTTGAAAGATTTCAGATTTCAAATAGTGCACAAACCTATACAGGATATCTTTCATTCCACAGTAAGCTCAGGCATAATATATGTATGCTGACATGTAGCATTGATTTTTTCTTATGTACGACTGTATTAATTTTTAAAGTTGATGCAGAAAAATGTGCACCTTTCAGAAATAGAAGTAAGCAAATGAATAAGATCTGCAACAGAAACCTCCATTATGAAACTTTTTTTAATGGATAGGGGCATCTAAAGAAAAAAATAGTCTTTGCAGTTTTTTTTAAAATAGCGTTTTTAAAGGATAGCCTCTTCTCTTATACTTTCATATTTACAGATTTTATATGCACCATCTTGCTTTAAAATTTAGCTCTTGTTCAAGAAAAAAGTTCGTTTCTACAAGTGATACTGTATAAATGCAATAGCTGGAAGCAATCAACATTTGATGCCATTTTTTTTCAATGAAACAATAAATAAATAAAATAAATAAACAAACAAATTCAACCCTGTAGCAAGCTCATTACATGCAAGTTTAAAACTAGTGTCTACTGTGTATTTTCAAAAGCACCAAAAGCAAAAGAATATATATTATGCAAATTATTTAGAACTATTCATCACAACATAGGAAATGCAATACAAGAATATGCTCATATGTAAACTTATAATGCACTGAATTCTTCATCTATCTCTCTGGCTCGCCCAGCCTGACACCAGACTTTCATCAAGTTCTACAAAACAGTTCAAGATTTTACATCTTGGAGTTTTTATTGTCACTGCATATATTGCTGCAGAAATACATGATAGAAATGTCACTTTTGCAGTGGGATTTTTAATTGGCATTCTCTTTACTACCTCAACACCAAACACATACAAACACAGATTTTCCTCCCAAGTGATATTCATTCACTTTGAATATGTTTATTTATTCTGTTAAAAGGATATTTCCTCCAGGCCCATCAAATTTTGGTTACAAAAGAGTAGGAATACCTCATATCATTCATGAAGAAAGACCACAGATTGACTGTTTACTTGATGGGGTGGGTGTTTGGTTGGTTGGTTTGGTGGGTTTGGGATGTTCTATTGGGTTATTGTTTTCTGAGACTAATAATCCTATTAGAGAACTTCAGGCAGAGATTAATGACAGTTTGAAAGCATCCACCTCATTAAGGTTTCATCAGTTGCCTTTGGAATTAGAAAATGAAATAATGGAAATGCCAGCTGTGATTCCACTGACTTTCTTGTTAAGAGGAAAACAGCTTCATTTACTAACCAATACAAATAAATCTACTGGTAATTAGACCAGTGTCCTATTAAGATACAGAAATAAGGCCAAATATCGACAATCTAAATGAACAGATTTGGTGTTATATACTATCTGTGCCTTGTCTGATCAGCAGTTGATTAAGTTAATGACTAGTAGAGTAAGCTTTGGAGTACTTCAGATGTTTTATGGTGCATTGATTTGCTGGGAAGGTTTGGAGTGAATGTCCAAAATGTCCTGTAGACTTTCTTACACAGAACTGAGTAGCAAACCTAATGTGAACATGGAGTAATGGTTACAAGGCTGTTTATTTCAGCTGCTGCAAGGCTGAATGTATAATGGAGGTGTGACAGCTAAATCTCCTCAGCCAGGCTGTGAATTTGAGAACTGAAACTCGGTTTCGAACAAGTGATTCACTCTTACTCATAACAAAAGGTTAAGTTTTGTGACAGCATTTGGCAGAGAGGGGGATTATGTGAAGATAGAAAAGAAGGAAGTTTCCCTGT
Organism: Acanthornis magna; assembly: GCA_036785705.1. Lineage (NCBI taxonomy): Eukaryota > Metazoa > Chordata > Aves > Passeriformes > Acanthizidae > Acanthornis > Acanthornis magna. Next base: position 26,111,172 of record JAWUZG010000090.1, on the reverse strand, counting down.
AGATGTACACTATAAAAAATAAGCTGCAAAACAGAACAAAATTGTCACTCTTTTAAGAAGACGGCTTAAAGATGGTAGCCAAAGAACACCTTTTCTACAATTATACTTTATGCTGATGGCAGTATTTGACTAGCTGAGTAGCTGATCTCCTTCCCCTGGAGACTGTACCAGATTGCTGATCCTGTGAATGAAACCAGAATGGGTATATTTTACTATTAGACATGTCACAAAGCAAAGCACGAAGCCATAAGTTGTCAGTAGCAGAATGACATTGCCTACAAGCTATTTTGAAATTGCAAAACCAAAATGGTTTTGCAGAAAATTGTAGTAATAATAATAATAATAATTACAATAATAATGACAACAGCCATAATTATCAAGTTTTGAGCACCTACAGCATAAAAAACAAAGTGAAAATCAGCTGTTTATCCAAAAATTATACTGATTAATTAAAATTAAAAATAGCTAGAGAAAATAAGTCACATCAGAGGGGATTTTTTTCCTTGTTTTTACAGTCATATTTTCTCTTGCATTATTTTATTGTCCTAATGTTAACCAACTACTTCTGTCATTGAAAATTTTCAGATGTAGTTTTGTTGACTGTAATAACAAGTCATCTACGTAATCACTCAGTTTACCAGATAGAAGTGGAAATATTGATTGATCACCCTTCAACACTTACTGATCTGATGATAACATGAAACTCGAAAACAGAGAAGCTTACCTGCTAGCCTTGCCTAATGTATTAGCCATTGTCAGTGTAACCTGATTCAATTGAAAAAAACATGAAGTGCCCTTACTTTAAAAGCATCTTATGCATAAAAAACACTCTTTATAAAGAAGCAACTTGATTTAAAGGTGGATTTCTATTCTGGACTTGCCCACAGATGGACTCTGAGGGTATAAAAGACCAGAGGTTCCTTGGTTGGGCTCCTCCTTGGGGGCACCAGCTGGGGCTGTTTCTGCATTACTGCACCTTTGACAAATGGCTGTATGGAACGAGACATCTGAGACCCTGCCATGGGAAACCTGGGGTCAAACCAGTAAGGAAACTTGGTATGACTGTGTGAGTGAGGTGCGTGGGGAGCCAATCAGGGACCTGTCGGTCACTGGAGCTGCTTGCTGTCCCAGTAAAGTCTCTGGCCTTGGGACGTGACTGCCAGGGAGTGTCCTGAATGGTCAGACTGGGAAGTCTCCTTAACACTGTTCTAATGCTTGAGAACCCTTAGGGTAAGGAAAATACTTTCCCTTGTCTGTAAAGACATGGCCTCTCAGAGGACACTTTTAGGCTTATTTTTCTTACTTTCCTAATTTCCTGGAAGCTGGGAGCTAGTTGTTGGCTTTGTGCCTGTGGATGGAATGCCTCAGTCACCACCATCTCAGCTCATCTGTTCTCACCCTCACATGTGGGACATGACTGACATCACCTCCTCACCCACACCACCACTGACAACCTCCTCCAGGGAAGCAGTAGAGCAGCTAGCATCCATCTCAACCTCTACAGCCAGGCACATGGATTATTTAGGATGAGGTGTCATCAGGACATTGTTTATTTTTATGCCTCATTACTCCTTTTCTATGAGAACGTGATCCATTCCTTACCTCTGGCAAAACACCTGTGCAACTGAAGTAAAATATCCTAAAGCTTTCCTACCTATAACTTTCAGCTAACCATGCTTTATCTAAAGATCCGCACATGCAGTCATGAAAGACTGTCAACACTAATATATTGTCCAGAAAACTCATTGCTGAGTGAAAAAGACATGCTCTTTATCCCAGGAGCTGTGTACAGTTTCCTCAGCTGCTACCAGCCCACTAAACAACAGATTAGTTTTAGTAGTTTTAATGCAAGTATTTTTTTTTCTCGTTGTTTTGTTTTCTTGTTGTTTAGTTTTTTGGTTTTTTGGTTATTTGGGTTTTTTTGTTTTGTTGGTTTTTTGGTTGTTTGGGGTTTTTCGTTTTTGTTGTTGTTGTTTGGGGGTTTTTTGGGTTTTTTTGGTTGGTTGGTTTGTTTGTCTGTATTTTTGTTTGGTTTTTTTTTTCCCTGTGAATACAGAATCCTTTATAGCATTTAAACACATTGTCTTAACGCTTGGTATCCAGTTCAGATACTAAAGTCTCACTAGAAGGATAACGTTCGCTGGTCTAGCAAACAGATAGATCCTCATTTTAGTTTGAGGTTATGCTCATCCAGCCTAATCTTCTATGATAGATAAAGCACAGAATTTTCCCTTCTAATACCTGCCTGCTGGTATTAGAAACTTGTACTTAGGCACACAAAGTCTGTGCAAGAATAGTTGCACAGGCTCTTTTCTACCTCTGCTTTCTCTGCTTATCTCAAAACCAGCTTGGTCTGGAAACTTACATGTTTATTGCCTTAACTAAGCCCAAAGGTGAACTATGCACAAGGGTATATGCTATGTGGCTAGTTAAAAATGTATTTACTAAGGAAAAAGAAATTAACTTCTGGATGCCATGCAAAATCCCTACAAGGATAATGTTTTTAATGAAGAGTTCTTGACAGCCTGCAGGATGCACAATCTCTTCTCTCAGTGTCACAGCAGATTATGTTAGCACACAGGCATGTGTCAAAAATCATGCTATGAAAAGCCTGTGTCCACAAAGTACACAAAGGAGTCCTGCAACTTTATTCAAATAAAGAGAGAGAATTTCCACTGGGGCATACCCCCATGGGGTTTCTCTTTCGAGGTTTCTGGGGACACAGCCTCCTTTTATCCTAAACTGCCAGCTGCGTGTTGCCCTCTTCCTTTCTCAGCGGCCGAGGTACTAGGAAGTTACAGCCTTCCCAAATCGCTTACCACATATTCCCCCCTTGAACATGTATTCCAGTTCAGAAGTTCAGGCTGTCTGCATTCTGCAATAGACTTTGTGTTGACCCATTTGTCTATTACCCTTCAGTTCAGGAATCTAACTTGGGGTTCTGTTCCAAACTTTTGGCTTGAGGTTGGTAGAGACATTAAGACCCATTTCAAAGACATTAATGCCCATACCCTCACCCATAGAATTGTTTGGAAAGATATTAGCACACATCTTTTCCTATCATTCCCAATTGTTCTCTATTTAGCCAGCACAAATCCTTATTATTCAGTGTTTCTCCCCACTTTGTGCTCACAAAGAAGTCTCCCAAGACAGCTTATTTCAAAGGATTTAATAGTTGGTCTCACTGCCACATTTCCTAAATTCCATGACAGAACTTTCAAATTTTGGCGAGCACTTTGCCTAAAACTTGAAAAAGTGTAAGTACATTGTTTTAGATGGTTTTGGTCCTGAAGCTTACAAATTGTTTTTGTAAGGTCTTAACAATTACTAGAGTAACAATAGCAGTAGCAGTTTGCTTGAGGCATTTATTCAGCAAAACACTTATATGTTTATTATTTTATACATGCTTATCTGCATTCATAACAGTACTTGGAGTTTGTGTATCTTACAGAAAGGAACTCACTTTGTTTTTGGTTTTTTGGGTTTTTCTTGTGGTGCAGGTTGCAAAAAGGAAAAGCCTGTAAGATGTATTTATTCACATCCACATAGAATCACATCATATCAGAGTAATAGTTGATCTAGCGCACAGTGTGACATGTTGCTCATCTATCTGACCAGGGATGTTTTGGAAGAAAATACAAGGAAACCAGTAATGGAAAAATCTCTCCATGCAGAAATTTTTTCTCATTTCAGCTACATACCTCAAAGCATGAAAGTCTATTCATTTTAAAGGTAACCATGCATTTTCTCATGGTTCATGTAGAAAGCCAGTTTTGCCAGTTCATCCTGCCTACTGTACTGTTTTTTTGCTTTGAATATCAGCATCTTGCGTAAATGTTTATGTCTGAATCTTGCTGAAGGTATTTCATGTTCGGAATTAAACAAGATGGATCAAGTTAAACAAGAACGAGAAAAACACGTCTAAATTTCTTCACAAATATCCTAGGTTTCAATTGTAATCTGAGTATTACTGCTTTTATTGTTTTCTATAACATCTTAAATACTAATCCAAACCCATGTACACTGTGAGAAGTAAATATTTAAATCTTGGTCTCAGTTATGTAATTTTGGTTCTGATTCACATCTTGAAAATTCAATTACAATGAAGATTCACTCCACCTAAGGATGTGCACTTATTGCAATTAAGTTGAGCATCATTACTCTAAATTCTGTTGCATTGTGAAAGGAAGTAGGAAACTTATGTCTCGTTCTTAGGTAGGGTGAACCAATAAAATACCAAGGCTCCTTAATTAAGTTTTTAGTTAGATGCCTAAACTTAGATGTGTTCATTCAGGGCCTTTGTTTTCCTTGTTGAAATTTGATATATTCTGATCCAAGGAAAGGAGATTCATGATAAAGTCAAGATCTTATATAAAAAGATTATAAATATATTGATCTGTGTGTATATTCAGTCTCACAGAACTTGCCAAAGACTTGAGTCTAAGAGAAATCTAGGTCTCTTGTAGAAAGATTTCATAGGTTTGTTGGTTTATATTACTCTTTAACATAAGTACACTCTTTGATTAGGCAGTTAATGGGCTGCTTCCTTTGACTTAAAAACTGGTAGTCATCCTATTTCTTTTTTTGATCTAGTTCCTTCTTTCACCTTCTAAAGATTACGACATGATTTACAGCAAAGTGCTGTATGCATCCCTCATAATTTAAGAATGCTATTGTTGACTTTCATACACCTAATGTAGGGTTTTTTCTTCTTCCTAATTAAAACACTGATATAGAATAATTTACTGAACCATAAACTACTTTATAACAGTTCTTATGAAAATGTTCTAAATTATTGACATTTGCAACAGGCATATCATTATCAAAAGTGCATGGAACTGTGCTGCCCTTACCCATCATAAATGTATTTTAAGCCATTTTTTCCTACACATTTAGCTAAATACCAGTAATACTTACCTATGACCATAATGAATAAATAAATATTCAGGAAGATAGTTATTTTTCTTTTAAAGGACTAGTTTATTTGAACAGAAAATTATTATTTTTTAAAAAATTATTGATTTCTTTAATTTCCCCTAAGTATGAACCTAGGAAACCTGTTGCCATCCTATCACAGTTTATCTTCCACTGGATCTGCATTTTGGAAAGATCTGTTGGTTGTAAACAACTTAATTAATAGGTATGTCCTTGTAGAGACAAAAAGTGTTACTGAAATGTGCATAAAAGTACAAACTGGAACCCCATGTCTCATTGAGTCTGCAGGTTTGACTTTTGATGGACAATTAGGTTGAATAGAAGGATCCTGCTTGTGGTTTGAATTGAACACAAAATCTTTCATATAGTCAGGCAACATATAGACAACATACTTTCCTTTGTGCATAATATCTTCCATGTTTTTTCTGCTAAATTTAATATCCTATAATGTCTTGCATTGGTCATGCTATTTTTTACTTGATTTTTTATTTGACAAAAAATACTCTATAAGATCTATGATGATAATGATGGTGATGATGATGATGATAATTATGATGATGATGTTTACCTTGACAACTCAGAGTCCTTTTATTTGCATTTGTTTTGATTAAAAAACAATACTTTTTATTTCCTCTCATCCTCCTTCTCAATTAAGACTTTATGTTCTGGTATCTGATTCAATTTTGAATGCTACATTTCCTATGAATAAAAAAATCATTTGACAAGACATTTACAAGAGAACTCTGTGAAGCTACAAGCGAAGACTGACAATGGTCATATTTCATGTCTGAAAAATATTAGTTCTTTCTCTGAAGTATAAAAGCTAACACAAACATCTGTATTTGACACAAACAACTGAATTTCTTACCTGTGTGTATAAGACATCAAAGAATTGAGAATGGAAAAGATCCCACTACGAGCCACTCACTTAAGAGTTGGACTCAATGATCTTTGTGGGTCCCTTCCAACTCAGAATATTCTGTATGGTATGCAAATGTATACACAATTTTTACACTTCTACCTGTTTCTAATTTATCTTTTTTCATGCTTCTTTTTCAGAAAATCCCACTTACTGAAAATTGTATTCGATTTAACCAGCATAACTATTCCAAACATAATTTGAATTTATATTGACCACAGTTTTCTTTTTGGTTGTGCAAAAATAAACTTACATCATCTAGCCCAGGATCCAGGGCTCTTTAATGTCACATATAACAAAGAAGAGTTATTTCTAAGTTTGAAGTGATTTGATGGAGATTAACATGCAATTGTGCCAAAATGTGCTAGTGAGTTGTGTGACTCAAAATGTTTGTTTTGGACATGCCTTCTTCTCTAAAGGTTTTAGATAAAAGTTGATGTGGTCTGCACTAAATTCTGCAGATAGATGGACAGATATTCACAATGCTTCAAGAAGATCAATAAGAATAAATATTGTTAATAGGGATTATAATAACGGTAATAGCAACAGTAGTTTATAGTTGGCTCAGAACGAAACCTGGAACATGCCTTCACAACTTTGTGGACGATCAGCTCTGATACCAAATTTGGACCTTCTTACAATCTTGTCCTTATTGGCTAACAACTACCTTTTCTAATAAGACAAAGAAATATACAGACATAATAATTTTCTCATACATAATGCTGCATAATGTATTTATTGTCTCAACATAATTCCTATGTAGACATTAAGAATTTCTTGGATAAATGTATGACAAAGAAAAAAAGGTAAGTATGATCTTAGAAATATATTGTAATGAGAACTGGAGAAGCAATCTCATTTGCTCCTTCCTTCCTTCCTTCCTTCCTTCCTTCCTTCCTTCCTTCCTTCCTTCCTTCCTTCCTTCCTTCCTTCTCTGTATTCTAAATATAATTAACACATTGAGAAATAAATTTCTGATTTAAGATGAACTTTCTTATTTTCCAAATCTCTGTTAACATTAAAAAAACCCAGATATGTCATTCTTATGAAAATATTTTAAGAGATGAAGTAATATATAAATGCATTTACACTGAAATGCATCCATATGGATGACAACAACTGTAAAAAGAATAGATCCACTTTTGTCAACAATCTAACAATTTCTATTCATGAATAACTTATGCTCCATTTATGCTCAATTTCTGCCTAAGTTCCACTGGAAAGTTATACAGAACACCTTTTGCATAAAAATTGTGCTAGGAAAAAGCTCCACACATAGCCCAAAGCTGAAAAAAAACTATACTTAGGGGTACCCCAAATATTGATGAGCAGCCTGTTTCATCTGACAACTGAAAAACTGAGTCAAGTGTGTGATGTTCAGACATGACCCTGCAATGCCTTTCACTGGGCTGGCAGTTATTTCATTAGGATTTAGCAGCTCTCATAACTTGGAAGAACAATGATAAACCAGAAAAAAGGAAAACATGCTGCTCCTTAATTGTTCTATGCCCTTCTTGTGGGAATGATAAGCCTCAAAATAAAACAAATGATAACTACAAGCTTTATATAATTAACAATAGTAATGCTAACTTAAAAAAAAAAAGCCAAGTTAATGTTTGCTAGTTATCATAAGAAATAGCAGAAGAAAAGACCAGAACTGAGAAGAGGAAGAAAAGAAAGAAGAAAGAACTGCAAATTACCAAGAAGCAATCAGAACACAAATAGCAGAAAAATACTTATGGCTAATTGTGCAGAGACAGTGAGGGGAAGAAAAGAGCTGCAAAAAAGAAATCAACAAATAGAAGCACTTACAGCCAAAATCCTAATATGCTAGTAGTTGGAAAAAAAAAAAAAATTATTTCCTGTACTAAATAACAGCTAACAGCATTGCAATTCACTGTCAGAAATAGGATAGGTTTATCATGACAGCAATTTGCTGCCATGTATGAAGAATTTTGGGCTGCTTTTTTCCCAAGAGCTGAATAAGGTGATGCTATTCCTCATATAGTTTATTTTTCTATTAACTTCTTTTTGTTCATGTCTAGAATTTGAAGCTGTCTTGTGCAAACATACTTTAACAACATTTTTCTAACCATTTTCTTAGGTGGAAACAGAACTTAATTATATATTTTTTTGTAAAATAAATAATGTATATTTGTCCCTAATCATTTTCAGAGTGAAATGAAATGTTAAAACTGCATTCTTGTCTGATATTACATAGTATGCTGTGTTTTGCATGACACTTAATTGCATTATGCACTTTGCAACACAAAAGTGTTATCAATTGTTTAAATAAAAAGTGTTATTTTTGCGGGAAAGTGATTAGTGTATTCCAGTGAAAGCTGTAGCTTTGCAGTAAAATCAATGTAATTTTTTCTAGCACATACTTGTATTACTCATAAATGCATCATTCATGATTGCTTAAAAGAACCTATGACTGTAATCATCTTTATCATATGTTAATAAAAAAAACCCAGCAGAATCTCATATTCAGATCTTGCTCTCCTTTCAGAGGAATGTCTTAATGTTGTAAGGAAAAAAAGCAAAATCACATACAGGTCTCAAAAAACAGAAGCTACTCTTGGGAAAGTGGATGAAAGCTTACATATTAATCTTCTGATTCAGAAGATTTAATGTAAAAAAATCCATAAAACCTAAACAAAACAACCCCAAAAACCCCACAAACCAAAAATAACCAAACACAAACCAACCAACCAACCAACCAACCAAAAAAAGCCACACAGAGAGTGTTTCTATATGTCAAGGCAATTACAAAAGTCAGGGTAGGGTGATGGAAGAGTAAAGGTAGGGCCAGCTCCAACCTCCTGTGGTGGAGTACCAGTCCTGTGCTGCTCAGGATAGCAGCTCACAGATGTACAGCACAGCATCACCTGCTTAAGTAGTCCTGTCTGGATATAGTACTTCATCCAAGAATGTGGAAGCCCTGGAAGGAGGCTGCTGAAGGCTCCAAGCCCAAGCTGGGCTGGGCTGAGCTTGACTGGGCTGGCAGAGATGCTCCTGGAGCTCAGTACTCTTGGCTGGTTGTTTGCAGCTGGATAGTTTACAGATATTTTTGCATAGCCCAAGTTGTATAAAGTTGCCAGATCTGCATGACTGATAAAGCAATTGTGCTGGTTTTGACTGTGAGAAGAGTCAGTTTTGTTCAGAGTAGCTAATATGGGCCTGTGTCTTGGATTTGTGTTGCAAATAGGGTTGATAACAAAGGGATGTTGTCTTTGTTGCTGAGCAGCGTTTGCACAGTGCTAAAGCCTTTTCTGCCTCTCCCCCCAGACCACCATCAAGGAAGCTGGGAGTACACAAGGAGTTGGGAGGGGATGCAGTGAGGACAACTGATCCCAGATGATCCAAGGATTATCCCAGACCTTATAACATCATGCTCAGCACATAAAGCTGGGGGAAGAAGGAGGAAGGGGGGGACATTCAAAGCTTCTTCCCAAGTCACTGTTGCATGTGATGGAGCCCTGCTTTCCTGGAGATGGCTGAACACCTGCCTGCCCGTGGGAAGTGGTGAATTAACTCCTTGCTTTGTTTGGCTTGCATGTGAAGCTTTTACTTTACCTATTACACTGCCTATATCTCACCCCATGAATCTTCTCACTTTTATTCATCTGATTCTCAGCACCATCTGACCCAGAGGGAGGGAAGGAGTGAGTGGCTGTGTGGTTCTTATTTCCCAGCTGGGGTTAAACCACAACAGAAATGTATGCTTTTTGAGTACCTTGGCACTTCTTTGAAGTAAGGACAGGATTTTCAGACTTTTAGGAAGCCTTTTTTTAAGCTGTGTCAAAACAGCTGATATTGTGATTTCTTTTATTGTGTTTGCTCAGATTTTTGTACATGTAATAGCTGAACTTGAGTGCACATATTTTTAACCATTTTAGCCAAAGTGGATCAAGGTAAAGTTAATATTACTGTAAAGATAGCCACAGACTTTTTCCTACTATCAGGAATCTTTCCTACTATCAGGTATCTTTTTCCTACTATCAGGTAGACAATGTCATTTTAATATTATGATATGATAAAAGAGTAATTCACATACAGAGAAGTCATAATTCAGCTCCAATTTAGGTTGTAGAAGATGTATTTTCATTATCTATAAAAATAGATAATGTATTTTCATTATCTATAAAAAATTCAAAGACAAAAAAGTGTCAAGAATACCCAAACTGTATTAACTGAACTCACACAAGTTTAAGTGTAAGCAATGCTTCAATTATGGCTACAAGGAAATGTTTTAGTTTTACAAAGTTGTATTCATTGCCATGAATCTTTTCTCTAAAGTGGAGAAGTCCATTTCTCATACAGTTCGTTGTCATGTGTATTGATAAGACATGGCAAATGAAGATGTTATCTCATCTTCTACTTTTATGCCCCCACCACTGCATTTGTGAGATATCTGATGGGAAACTCGGAATAAGGATTAACTGGAATGATAATTCAGCTCATGCTAAGGTAATATTTTCATAGTTTGAAGTAAGGTTTTAAAAACAGATATTGCCTGGAATAGGTGTAGTGGAATAAAAGCAAAAAAAACCCCTTCTTGAAGAGAAAAATACAAAGTAATTTGTTTTCACAATGAAAAATTCTAAATTCCTCGAAAATTACGTTGTGAATTACTGCAGAAATAGCATTTAAATAACTGTTTCTTTGGATTGCAAGCTGGCATTTATAAGAATTACGGACTATTGTCAAATTTTATTCTTAATTTCTTTCTGGTTTGAGGACTTCAACTCTTCCAAAAATGCAAAAGGAAACAATTTAAAAGCTTTACCTCTGAAAGTATAGAAGTAAAGAATTTCAGTACTGCTATTAAGAATTATAGGTTAAAAAAAACCAAAAAAACACGGAAATCTTCAAAAGGAAAAGATAGATTTCATGGGGCATCTGTTTAGCCTACTCTAGTTAAAAATGGCATTCAGCTGTAAAACATCAATATGTCAGGCACATTACTAATATAATTTTTATGACAGCATGACATATTGTGAGGACATTATCCTTTTCAGTCTTCTTCAGCCCCATTCAGCAGACTGCCCTATTCACAGATCCTCTTTCAACTGACATTTTTTTGAGAAAAACTAAAACCTCTATACCAGTAATTTAGGTTAACTAGCATCTTTGCCTTATATTTGCAATTACCATTTGACTGTTAAGTATTCTACAAAACTACTCATATTCTAGTGTAGCCCAGATGGCAACATGCAGGACAGGGAACTTTTGTGATCCCAGAATTTCTGTGTCATTGTTACCTGTAGGAATTTAGACTGCAGCATGCAGAACACTGTGGATTAATGAGAATATTTGAGCTACATATTGTATATAAGCATGATTTAGTACAGGCAAGAAGAAGTATATAATGTAAAATTCTTTTCATTTCACTGAAAAATTTAATTGTACTTCCATGCATGCAGCCCACCACATTTATGCAATAATCTCAGTATTAATAACAGCAATATGTATACGTGCACAGGTAACACAAAATTAAGTTTAACATTTTTTTCTTGCAGGATTCTTGCTTCATGACTCGCATAATTTCTTCAAATCAGTCACTCATTTTCTTGTTCGCACTTCTCTACCTTTCCAGAATGTCTTCATATATGAAAGTATGAAACTTTCCCATGAAAGGATATGCAAAAAACCTTCATTAATAGACAGGCAGCCAAGCCTGGCCTCTGTGTTTCTACCAATGTCAGCAGGTTTTCTTTGGTGCTCAGGTGTGGTGAGCATATTAAAGTGATGACCACTAAGGAAAGAACCACACTGGTATCCTCACCAGATGCCTTGGTCAACCTTCCTTCTTGTCTTGTTCATACAAACTGGGCGCCTCTAAGCACCACAGAAGAATTCCACAGCCTAATTGAAAATCTCCTTTCCCACTGAGCCAGGCCTGCCTTTCCATGGGATAATGAAGTGATCTGGGCAGAAACTAAGCATTCATGCCTTGAGATTGGAGTCTCTCAAAGACTCTCCTCCAGTTTTCTCTGCAAGGTGATGCTTGTTACTTAATTAGGGGATTACTCCTCTCAAACTGAGTTTGGAGGTCTTCCTCTGCCCACTGGTGTCACTAAGAATTTTGTCTTGTAAAAAAAGCAGAGCAATATTTTTTCTATCTTGTCTTCGAGGTGCTTTGCTGATACTGTGAGTCCATTCATAGCAAAGTGAAATAACGTTGTTAAGCAGAACAAATAATTCTATTCTAATATTTTATGACATTCAGGCAGCATTATAGTAATAGCTCTTTTGGAGAAAAGGCAGGGGGATAATGAGTATTAAAAAAATGAAAATCATCAACAAGAAAAATCTACAATTTAACTTCAATTATCTCTCAGTTTTTACCTAGACTGTTAGCAGACTAAGAAACTCAACAATTTCTACCATCTTTCCTTTTAATTTTCATTCTTCTCTCCTTTCAGATAATCAGTGATGGTAGACTTGCCAATTTCCATTTAAATGATTTTTAAAAAGCATCAAAGGAAAATTTTGTTTAAAACAATCTATTGTTTCCTTGCTGTGGTAGGTTGACCTTGTCAGATGCCAGATGCCCACCCAGCTGGTCTCTCACTCCTACTCCCCAACAGGACAGAGAGAAAATAACATGAGAGAACTCATGGACTGAGATAAAAACAGGGGTACAAAACAAACTCAACCTGGTGAAAAGATAATTTAATTTATTGTCAATTAAAATAGATTTGGATAGTGAGAAACAAAGACAAAAACTAAAAACCTCTTCCATCTTTCCTTCTTTCCATGTTCAGCTTCACTCCTTCATTTCTGATTCCTTTATGTCCTTCTCTGGAGAAGAAAGAAAAGGACTAAAAGCTAGAAAACAAACACAAAAATTTAAAATTATATTCTTTATAAATTATCATGCTTCTGATATAGTTTCAGGAGTTTTGGATGCTGGTGGTTAATTATCCTAGTAGACTTTTATTGCTCACACTGTGTCCATGAATTAACTTGAGTGCTATTCCTGTGAAATACTGCACAGTCCAGATCCATTGTTTGGAAACCAGACACTTCCACAGTAATTTCTAAACCACATATGGTTCATAAAGTTTCCAGTTCTGGCTTCAGTTTTTCTTCTTTGCCCTTGAATCCATGATAAATTCTTTAAAAAGTATCATGTGAAGGCATTATATAAGAGATATACTACACAACTTAAAATCTAATAACTGAAAATAGCTTCCCTAGAAATTAAAGATCATGCAAAGTTTTATCAAAATTATTGTTGTCTTGGGATAAGTTTGCCTTGAAAAATTTAGTTTAAAAAAATCAAAATATTTATTAGGAGCTTCTCATTTTCCTTTTACAGGAGGATAATAGGGAAATATTGAATCAAATCTTTATATAGAAATATATTGAATTCACAAATACTCCACCATAGTCAGTGTCTGATAGCAGAAAAATATTCTAAGTGAATTAAAACAAACTATGTATTTTACATTAGAACTTTTCTGCTCAATATTTTCACACATTAATTCAAGTTCCTCAAACAGGCAGCTATTCAAGTAGCTCAAATCTATTAGGAAACGAATAAACTTGTCATGAAACATTTACATTGAGGAGTGATGTAAATGTATAACACACCGCTTATTTTCAGAAAGAATTGATGTAAATTAGAAATAGGTAAACCCTTAGCCAGGAGAGGCAAAAAAATGTATAGAGAAAGTGTTTGTAGAATCTCAGTATTGAATTTGCCTAGTCTTGTATTGATTGCTCAAATTAATAATTAATTCTCAATAACTTCAGCCAAAGTTTGATTTCACAGTTGTTGTGGTTTATGAATGGTATTCTCCAATTTGTTGTTCCCACTGAAATACTGCAAATCACACACTGCTTGCTCACTTCCCCCTGCTCCTCCCCTTCCCCTGCCACAGGATGGAGAGAAGAATTGAAGGCAAAAATGATAAAGATCATGAGGATCATTGTTGGAAGTAGCAATGAGATAAGAAAATGAGCACCAACAATGCTAACGATAGAGTGTACAAGAAAAGAAACCGTATTGCTCACCCCATGGCAACCCTTGACAATACCCAACCATTCCAGCTGCCCCGCTGCCCTGACCTGGAAGCAAGCCCTTGCCTATCCCCACAGAATAATATGAGGTGGTATAAAATAACCTCTGAGCCCTACACGTGCCCTGGTTATTGCAAGAATCAACCCTGTCCAGGCCAGATCCAGGACAAGAGGATTTTTACAAGGGCATGCAGTGGTAGGACAGGGAGGAATGGCTTCAAACTGAAAGACTGTAGATTTAAATTAGATATTAGGAAGAAACTTTTCACCGTGAGGTGAGATACTGGAAAGGGTGCCCAGAGAAAACATGGATGCCCCAAAACTCGAAGTTTTTGAAGTCAGGTTAGACGGGGCTTTGAGGAACCACTTCTAGGGATAGATGCCTCTGCTGATGGCAGGGGCGTTGGAACAAGATGATCTTTAAGGTCCCTTTCAACCCAGGCCATTCTGTGATTTTGTGATTGTATTATTTCATTGCAGGTCATATGTAGTTGAATTCAAAGTGAAGATACAGAGGAAATGGAATAGAGAGCTGAGGAGACAGTACATTCTGGAGTTCATATATTTTTAAAGAGTTTAAGAGCACAGACATGTCTAAATACACTAGGAGTAGATTCTTCTTGGGGGTTAAAAAATAAATTCTGCAGCACCTCTCATTCAGCTCTGTGTGAGAAGAGAGGGGTGCTACTGCATCCACTGGAAAAGCAAGATTCCTGTAATATTTTTATTGTGTCTGCCTTAAAACTTTGAAATCCATGAATGCTAAATAAGCAAAATCAACAAAAACTCTGTCTGGAAGGTTTCCTAAGAGGCTGCATAGTACTTGTGCTTTACAGAAAAAAAAATATACTTAAAAAATTCTCATTGAAGTGATAGATAATAAATAACTGAAGTAATTCCTTCACTCATGGCATTGAAAAACATATTTTACAATATGATCGTTTAGCAAAAAGTAGAGATTATAACTTGAAAATGTCATCACCACTGCATGTCCTGTCCATACAATCACGGCTACTGCAGCAGTATAATTTTTATTGTATAGATAAAATTCCTAGACAACTGATGCTGTTCTTCTTGTTACGTATCTATCAATTCACTGTCAGCCCTGGACTGTTCTAAAAGACAGCGTAATCTTTTTTTCTTCTCATTTTCATACATTTTTCAGTATTTAGCAACACATACTAAGAAAAAAACAATAATTTATGAATGTCTCAAAAAAGCCAAAAGAATAAGCTCACAACATATCTATAAGATACAGTGTTTAATGGAATATGCCATTTATATTTTTATTTTCTCTTCTTTTCAAAAAGGTGACTTATGTTTCTATTTGGCAAAGTTTTGCTGCATATATTTACTCCTATTACTGGAAGATTTCTGGATGAATGAGGTCAGGGTGTAGAGTTAATCATTATCTCAGTGAATAAGAATGGAAACTGCTCTTAGTTGTGTGTAGAAGAAAAAGTGGAAACTTTTAAAAGTTTTTGGCACTCCTGAAAGCAGAAGACATATATTCCCCTAACAAAGGAATAATTCAGTTTTGAAAGTTGCAATATTGTTGCACATTTATTCATCAGAGAAATGTTAACAGGTTCTAAGCAAGTTACTAAAACATTGGAATTTTTATGTCAAGAAGTGGGCAGCATGGCTTATACCTGGAAATACTTGAGGTAAGTTTTAATTTAGAAATGTAGTTCTGTTGATAGATATTTTACACTTTTGAAAAATTATCATGTCTCTATTTGCCAAATAAGATGTAAAATGTTTAAAAAGTGTAACAATCATATGTGCATATTATACCAAACATTTAAAGAATCCCTGTAAGCTGTGGAAAATGTAGTACTGATTCTAGCAATATATTTCATTCAGGTATTAATGTGATTCAATGCATGCCACAGCAAGATTGTAGCTGAAGGTACAGTGAACTCTCTAGAAGTCATTTCGGTGGTGACAGAAAGAATACCTTGATGATTGTGTATCACTTATTCAGTGTGCTCTGGTAGTCGATGGGAAAACTAACCCATCTGTATGAATTCCCTAGTGCAGAAATCAGGATATCAATTCATTTTCTTCTTGTTTGTTTTTCTCTCTCTGGGAGAAGCAGTCTTACAAGCTTCGCTTCCTCTCTGTAAATATAAAATTTTGAACAGGGCCCTAGCTTAACATAGTTACTGTAAAAACCAATCATGTCCTATTAATTATGTTGCCTTGCACTGAAGACATACTTTGAACTCTATTTTTCTTTCTTTCTCTTTCATCTGTGGCAATGATAATTCATTTAATCCTATCTACTGAATTAAACAAAGTACCTCTAAGTTTGATAACTCAAATACCTGAAACACAGCGTGTTAATGCATAGGTGATTTTTTTTCCCTAGCAGTATACTATTGAATTCAAATATTTGCTTCTGAGTCTATAAAAAGTTAAAATATAAAAGGTGACACTCAGTCCATCACATATTGACATTTTTTTCTTTTTTACCTCTAAAACCAAAGGCATTCATTACTGTCATGGCAGCACAAGATATGCAAATCACTTGCAACTGCTTTGTGACAGATGGTAGAAATATTTAATACGCCTGTTTCCAATTTGGTTTCTAAGTCCAATATATGTTGTTAAAAGATTGGAAATGGGCCAGGAAGGAATAAAACTGCTTGTTTTTCTTGAAATAGCTGCTTCACTTTGGGGTGGTAGGGGCTCTTTGGAGGCAGAAGGAAACAGCTTTGTTTCTGAAATCTTTTGATCATGACAAGGCTTGGAGAACCTCATAGTGGATGTCTGGCAGCACAAACGCATGCTGAAAGACCCTGCAATTTGCCAGGGATACTCCTATAGCAGGGAGTTAATTCATCCATGAAGAAACCTCTGAGGTGACAGAGAGCAGAAAACTTTTTGCAAGGGCACTTGGTGAAGAACACCTAACCCCAAAAGGCCCAAGAACGCATTGGTCTGTTAGGTCTGGAGCAAAATATTTCTTCTTCGGGAGTTTCCTTTGTTGTCATCTTCAAACCTTTCTGGCCAACAGATTGGCATTATCACTGTAAAGTCTTACCCTGAGCTTGTATATTATTTTAGTATTTCAGACACACGGTGGTGTGAGAGATAATAAACCTTCAGTCTCTCAGTAACTTTTGATGTTTTCACTTTAAAGAAAAAATAATGTCAGAAGGGGCAGGGGAGAAGTTGCATTCAAAAGATCTGCTGGACTTGGTCTGCAGACACAAAATTCCAGACTTTTACTTTATATTAGTGACAATATTTGTGATAAACAATCAATAAGCACATCACAGTAGACATGAAACAAAATCTTTAGTGCACACAAAAATATGGCCTCATTATGTTTTTATTCACAGGAGAATTTGTGGTAGTGTAATTATAATCTTTTATTCAGGGAGGATAACCCAAACCTATTTATCTCTCTTTTGCTGATTTAACTTCTTCAATACAAATGTGTTTGAAGAAGATGTCTTCAGACTTGAGAATCTATGTAAATGTGCCATATACTCAATAAAGAAGAAGAAATAAAATCAGCAATGGGAATTTCAGGTTTCAAATATAGCAACTGCTTTAACTTGAAGGAGGTAAACCTCACTGGGAAAACACAGAACAAATTTTCCAAACATACATCCTTAACTCTTGTTGAAATCTGTTTCTCTTTTAGGAAATTGCCTCAGCAAATAACACTGGAGAAAACACAGTTCTGCTACAGGGCAAAAAAGAGTTACAAACTGAATGAAAAGATTAATTTTGCAACTTCATGGAGTAAAGAATTAAGAAGGAAAAAAATTGGGATGACAACTACACTGCATTCTTTCCAGTTTGACTTTAAGAAGGAAAATTATTCTTAACAGAGATGCCAGTTCAAAGCCTTGGCAATCCATTAGATTACTAAAGTCTTCAGCAGAAGGCTTGTGCACAGTCTTACTGATCTCATACCTTTTATTTTCTTAAATAAACTGGGAAGTTAATGGATTTAATATGTATGGAATCGTTCTAAGAGTAATTAAAGCTGCTGGTTTTTTGTTTCTTTGTTTCTTTGTAATTTTCCCAGTGTTATTAATTTTAAGGAAAAGTTAACCCTTTCCGATCTAATTAATTATAAATCCTTTCTGCTCTAATTATAGAAAATCACCTAAGATAATAATTTTGAAGTTTTATTGTTTTCACTGTCTTCATATAAATTCATCTTTGTTAGTATAAAATATCAATAACATGATCATAAACTCTAATATTTGCAACATGCAATAATTGTTTTATATTTTCTTATATTACTTCCCTATACAGATAGAGAAGGTTAATTTACAAGTGCAATAACACATTTTGGTACTGGAAAAACTTTAATTTTTGTCATGCTTGTGATGTGTTTGTGCAGTTATAGCTAGGTTTGTCAAAGTTTTCATCATAAACCATGCTTTCCAGGGATTTATAACTAGTATACCAAATTGCTGCAGTCTTGAATTTCACGCAGGGTACACAGTCTCAGTGAGGGAGAGACATTAATTTTATCTTTTTGATATTATTTTAGATTTTATAGATACATTTGACAGTATCATAATGCAGGTATACAACAAATTCTAGTTTAAAAAATTCCTATGGTAGTTCAGAGAAATGGATCATTACCACCCTTTATTTTGTCACTGAAGCATCATTGGAATTTCTGTGCTTAGATGAAAGAACTTCGGAAGGATTTCCTTGACATTTTCCCCAGACTTTTAATATATTTTTTTCCAAGTGTAACCCTGTCCTAATAAAGTCATACAATAGTCCTATAGTATAGGATCCACTAACATCAACTACTATGTGCTAATATTTATTAATTGTCATTCAGTGATATTTTATGGTGAATGTTTGTTAAGTTTATGAATTGCCTGAGTTTACAAATAGTCTTATTTTCAAAGAGCTCATCCTCCGTGAAACTTACATTCATAGAGCTCGTAGAAAAACGTGGAGTGGGGGAATGTAGTTTAACTCATAAAAAAGACTTAGGTTTCAAAAATCCCCTAACTTCTACCAAAACTCAAACAAATTTCTTTTTCCACCAACACTGTTCTCCTTCGGAAATTAAAACTCAACATAGGACGCTAATGAAGTCTACTTTCATCTTGCTGTTTTGTTTTCGCTTTGGCTTTTGAGTTTTTTAAAAATATTTTATTTATTGAATTTGTTTTGGGTGTTAATTCAATTTCTTTTAACAGTCTTTTTGGGTCAAATAAGAGTTACGTCTTGTTCTCTTCTTCATTTGAAGTTTAGTGATTTTTTTTTGGGCTTTCAGCATTACTTCTGCCATCACCACAGTCAGCATTTAAATGCATACATGTGCCATGGACACAGTTCATAGTTTTAAGGATCAATAATAACACCCTACAACCTGAGACATTGTGAAACTTCGATTTTATTTAAATAATGAAATTGATCTTTTCTCATCCAAAATTTTTCTCAATGAGAAGAAAGGCACTTCTAGGCTGCAACACATTTGATGTGTACTCACTGTATAAGTTTCCATGTGCAGTAAACCAAATACATTCTGAATGCCTCAGATTTCCTGTGTATAAATCAAACTGATCTGCAGGCAAAATTGGTGAATCCTGCCTGCCTGGGATGTGTCACAGTGAGCTGTAGTCTGGTTTCATTCTCTACCTCCATTAGCAGGAATTTTTCAGTGGCATCTCAGGTACACAGGCAGTAAGAAATCTCAGTGAGGCTCTTTGCAGAGGTGAGGTCACTGACTATATGGATAGAGAGAGAAAGTGAGATGAGGTTGAACTGGGGGGAAAAAACTTTCCATTGACACAGACTTTATGGTTTAACTAAAGCTACAGACTATTGAGAGAAACCTTAATTACCTATCAAATAGTTCAGATGTTCAAACAAGACCGAGGGAGCTGCTGACATCCCAGCAATTCCCAGCTAAATACCATGAGCATTAGTGTTGAATTGGCATTTGCAGAGCAATTGTGAGACTGCAAGTGAAAAGAACGTTGTACCTTTTAAAGCACAGCCATTCCTGTACAAAGAACTGTTATCTGATTAAATTTAGGAATATTGACAGGCTGTCCTGAATGAATTAGTTTAGAAATGTGTTTGCCTCACTTTATTTAAGGCACTTTGTCTTAGATCTCTGGCAGTCTGGTACAGAGGAAATCTCAAATGAAACTTCAGATGACTAGGAAGGCTCCTTTTAAACAGGTGTTATCGAACATGTCCTAAATTTTGTTAAGGGTTTCCATGCTCCAATTAGATGACAGAGTTGTGATACAGGCTGCTCTCCATGTTGAAAGCTAATTCGTTTAACAACATAATTGGAAATTTTAGCATAAATATACTGGAGGAACTGATATTTCTGGTTCTATAAATCTGTAGATTTGGGAGACTAAAAAAAATTAAGGGAGCTATTTCTTTCACCCTTTGTCATTGTATAAGTATTCAGGTGACTGAAATATGGCTGTATACCTGGGTAGGAAGTCAAACTAATTCCTGTCAACTACAGTAGGTAATATAGAGGCAAAAAAGTACAGAGATCTATTTATTTCCCTTAATTATCCATCTGGTGGTAAAATTCTACTGTTTTATTTTTGCTAATTTAAAAATGGTTTGTATGTGATGAAAGCCTCAGGATTGTCATCACTTTTTCATAGCTTTATATGTACTTGAATGTACTTGAATTTGCATTTGAATCTATTTAAAATATTTAATTAGTTCTCTGACATAGTACACAGGTTTTTTCCGTCTCGTTCCCTTTCCAGCGATGTCTAAGAACATATTTCAGTCACCCAAATCTGGCATCTTGACTTTTAAGATCTATTCATTGAAATTATTAGAAATAAACAAGTAATGTGGCTGTGACACAAATTATCATTCAATTAACTTATTATGTTCACTTACTTAAAATATTTCTGAGGAAATATTTTTAACATTTCCTTCTTTTTCACAGTTAGTTGCTTATCCATGAACTCAAAATTGTGGAGGAGGGAAGTATCTGTTTTTCTAAATAAAATCTGGTTTGCTGAAGTAGAGGCAAGTTTGCATTTACTTTCTGGTTTGTATATAGAATATGTGATTTTCATATTTTCTATTTTGCTCTTGAAAAAGAGGGACTTGACATTTTAAAATTTCAATTGTCTTTTTCAGGTTGACAATATATGTAATACAAGTGAACTGTGAAATACTGTTCGAAACATCTATCAATTCAAATCCCTTTGTTTAAAAATAAGAGATACTGAAAATTGATATACTTAGTTCTTAAGCAACTAAAAATCATACTTTTAAATTCTGCTTTTTTTTTTTCTCTTTCCCATGAATGCATGGTTTCTACTTTAAAATAAAGACAAACTATGGAAAGCTTAATTAATGCACTACGTGAAGAGCTACAAATACATGACAATAATTTAAAAAAGAAATATTTGCATTCATTTTTTGGTTGTAATTTCAAAATTTCATTAATTTAATGTAGATATAGATAAAAACCAATTATTTATTTATTTTTAATAATACTTTGTGCAAAGGAAAGCACGTCTTTTGCATTACTGTCTTTGAAAAATCTCCAATATTAAAAATAATGGAGCTTTTCTTTTCTGTAAGATCTCATTCAGTTCAGCTCTTGCCTTCAAGCTGTGAAGTACTTTTATCAATGACCAAAAAGAAATCATAAAATCATTACTGATGAAATTTGTAAATGGTTTGAAAATTGAGAGAGTAGTAAATAATAAAGAGGATATATTACTCTACAAAGTTATCTGGATCATTTGACAAGCTGAACATAATCAAACAATATCTGGTTCAATATAGCAGAAAGGGAAGTCATGCATTTAGATGCAAATAAATTAAATTGTATTTACAAGATGAAACACTCCAGCCTGGAAAACAGTGACTGCAAGAGCTGGGCTAAGATCTAATCTACCTAAACTGGAGATGAGTCCTGGAAATTCAGCCTGAGTAGAATCAATCTTTAAATAAACACATGATCAAGTCACAATACCTATACGTTTCAATTGTGCCTTATATTCAGACACAGAAACTGTCAAGCCCCTTTATGGGTAGAGAGAGACCTGGTTTTTACAAAAGAGCCTTCTCACTGGAATACCCACCCAGCAGTTCAAACTTTATTTTAGGCTCTCTTTATTCTAAGGGGGATTGAAGCTGTGGGCCTGACCAAGGGGCTATGAATAAGACTGCCTAGAATAGGTGAGATTCAGTTGACAAAAGTGCTAAGGGTCTTCCAAACTAACACATAGCAGGAGGGAGAAGGATTCGTGATCAGTGTTTGCCTCTTCCCTAGAAAAATAAATGTATACTGCCTTTGGAAAAGTACAGATTCTGGAAAGTGTGCTGGTCTTACTACATAGGAAATTTCATTAGATAACAAACTGCCCCCTTCTCTCTTCAGAAGTTGCTCACTCCATAAATTTTTTCCCTGTGGTTTTCTAAGGCAGCTTCAGAAACATAAGTTGTTTGAATTAATTTGAAAAAATGAACTTGAATTAACTCATTTTGGCAAACTTTGCCTCTACATCTGTGGGAGCTGGAGTTTTCCAGAGAATGGCTACCCCAGAGTGAACATTTATCACAGAGGCACTTTAGAAGACCTCTCTTTTACTGTAAAGAAACATGAATAGTTATGGAATGTTTTAAATAGCTTAATTTTATTAAATATTTTCTACTAATTCAAGTATTTAAGAAAATTTTTTAAAAAGCAGATCATTGCTTTTACAAACTATGCATAATCTAGCAGACATCATGCAAATGATTTTTTTAGTGTGATGAGTCCATTATTAAGTTATTTGAAAGAGGAAGCTTGGAGGTTAGGTATTTCCTGGACTCCAAAACAACCTTCTGGTTGAATTCCAGTAGATTAATTCCATCCTTACATTTTATTTTAATCTTTTAAAGGGGTAATTAGGACATAATATGGGATAATTCATTTAAACAGAACCAATTCATCCCTACTGTTGATAAACTGAAATTTAGAAAATTTAGACATTATATTTGAAAAATATAAAGTTGTGATTTCAGATTGAAAATGATCATTTATTTTATCAGTCAGCACTATATGTCAATGAAGATCAAGTTGATAAAACTATGCCTTGTCTTTTTTCCTCTCTGGAAAAAAAAAAATCCTCTTCTATTCTGTTTTGTAGTTTTTGCTTACCTGTGAGGTAAATAAAAAACTAAAAGACTATAAAATTTCCTGTTATAGATCAGACACACAAGTGTGTAAACGATTCACTATTATTTACCAGAGAGTCTGTTGAATCTCCTTTTTCTATCCAAGACTTACGCTTACATCATACAGTAATGATAAAATATTTTATACAGCATTGGGAGTAAAAACTTATGGCTTTTGCTGCAATTAACATTGATTATGCTATACATTGTGTAGATTTATATAAAACTGAAGATAATCTAAATATTGAGATTAATATTACTATGTTTTATTTTTAAATAATATTGTACTGATTTTCAGCTCTGTAAACTAGTGGATCTTCACAGCTTTTAGTAAAACTTACTGAATTTTTCTGCATAAGACTCTTTCTTTGTTCTCTGTGGAAGTCTGTAAAGTTCCTTTTATAAATAAAAAGAAAGCATCATACTGTATCTTTTATGTTCTAACCTTCATAACTTTTCATGGTTTTCTATTGTTTCATTTTTCTACGTAATACAATTTTTAAAAAATGAAACATATCCCCCCCAAAATAAATTTTAAGTAGTTTGCTTTTGTGAGGATTAGACAAGAAAATACAAATATTATTAAAGTATTTATAATGTTATAAAAATATTAAAATATTAAAATATTGTTAATATTTTAGACAAACCTAATTTATTTTTTATAGCCATGACTAGCTATCTATATACAAGGCAAACTATTCATATTAAAATTAGATATCATACTCCCCGTGACTGTGTCATACTCCTTTGGATTGAAATACTAAGTACACTGGCTGCACATTTTTTATTTTTGCTTTGTTTTGCATACTAATCACCAAAATAAAATTTTTAAAAGTCATACAGTTCAGATTTTACTTCTGCATTTCTGATTTTATTTTGTTATTTTTTGCCTGAAATTTCTTGATGTTTTGAATGTTTGTATGTGTCTAGATACATATTAGTAAGATCTTAATATTTTGATGCTGAATGAACCTTAGCACAGGTCTATTAGATAGATATTAATAAGAAATATACAGGTAACTAAAGGTAGTGGTACTTTTAAGTTCCTTCTGAAACAAGGTGGTAATTTTGTTACAATTTATGTGAATGTTTAAATAAAATAAATGTACAGCACATATTTAAAAACCATGATGGTTAAAATCCATTCTTCTGGGAAACACTACCTGTTTAGCAATATGGTTGAAATAAATCTTGGTTAACTCAATTACCTCAAGGTCAAATACTGTTTGAATATGGGGGCAATGAGAGTATCCAGGGAAAGTAGTTACACGTGAACTTCCATACTTGTGCGCTTTGCTTAAACAGATTTTTTCTACAAATAGCCTACAATTTCTGTGAATACAGACATGAAATGGCCAAAGAGACAGAGATCAGGTTGTTAATATACCATTGTAGTCTCTAAAATAGGTGTTAGAACTATCAGTAGTGTTTTGATCTTAGTATTGTTATTAGAAAAATGATACTCCATGGAATGATAGAAACTATCACTACAATTGATAGGAATTCAATTAATAATTTCATAGAAAACATCACCAATAGCGAAGTTCAGGAGTTCAAAACATGCTGATATAATTTATCTCCAAAATTTTGCAGAAACTCCATTTTATTTACCTTACCAAAATGCCAGGTGTTTTTCTTTTCCTTAAATATTCTTCATTTTCATGTTCACTTACACTTGAGCAAAAACTATCCAAAACTGAGAAAGAGGAGTCCAAAAAATTAGGCAGACTCTTACATATTGAGTAGGAGGAGATGTTTTAAATACCTATCTTTGCATTTCTTTCTGTTTCTTTATGGTCCAGACCCTGATATATATCTATTTCAGTTCTCCTGGCTACTTTCTTTATTTTACAGGTTTTTAATTTGGTCTGAGCAGTGAATTTTAAATTAATCCATTGTTTACACCACTCTCTCCTGGAATCCAAGCATTAGCTTTCAGACTTGTTGCTTGTCATGAATGCTTATTACATGCTATTTTTCTTGCTACAGTTATACTGCATTTCATTTCCAAAGATTTATAGGAAGATTTCTTTTTTTAAGTATTCACAAATACTGCAGTTGTAATCACACCTGATTAGTTAGTTGAGTGCCAACTACTTTATGTGGGAACAACTGTATAATGTGAGAGCAATTATGTGATTAGTTTATTTCTTCTAAGCTTAAGCATTATTAAGAGACTAAAAACTGCAGGTTATGAGGTATTTTTTTTCAGAAACTTTGTATGTTACCACAATGTAATATTAACTATCTTACCATATTGTTAAGCAGTTGTACTGGATGCTCAAATAGGAATACAATTTTTTTGGAATGACATAATTTTTTTCCTGATGTGTGCTGGCCTTATGGAAAATCTTATGGCTGTCTGTGCTGCAAGTGGAGCAGAGTTTTCCCAATATATCAGAAAAAGAGTTAACTATGGACCTATAATGAATACAGTCATTTTAGCAGAGCTGCAGCAAACCAATTCCCCCTATCTTTGAGATAATTTCTTATGGTGCGATATAAGGCTGACACTTCAATGCTGTTTCAGGATCTGAGCTAGCATCTCCCTATGACAGTGTGTCACTTCAGATAGAGATTTAGGCTGACTGAGAGCTGGTTAGGGGATTTCCCACACTGTGTTGCATTACGCAGTGTATTCATGACCATCAGTTTCATTAATATTTTATTTTGGCAATATGCATACTTATACCCACTGGTGTCAATGAAAGTTTCAGTAAAGACTTGAAAACAGATTATTGGCTTTAAGATCCCATAAAATAGTCCTCTCTCTTTTTTTTTTCTTTTTTTTTTTTTTAACCTTTACCATTTAACCTTTACCATTTTTTTACCTTTACCTGCTAAGTAAAGCAAGGAAAAAACCCAGAGGATTGCACAAGGGATTCTCCATGATTCCATGCCGCTGTGTCTGAAAGTTATAACAAAAAAATAGATGCAGCTCTAATTACAGTATCATAAAAAGCAGGAAGGTTTTCAAAAGCTATTCATATGGGATCCTAATTATAACTGAATTCTTGAAAAAAAACCCAATATTTAGTTTTTGAAATGTGAGCTATTAACTAGCTCAGATTTCCCAGTTTTCACTTGTAGCATTCATTTCTAAAAGCCTTTTTGCATTATTGCTGATTGGTTGAGTCACATCTTTCAGCTGAAAAAAATCCATCCCAACTAGTTTTCTGTCCAGTTTTAGTGGCAAACACATACTTGAAGTACATATCAGACTGAAAATATCTTATTGATTTGAATTAACAAGGCTTGTACTATTTTCCCAGAATTTATAAATAGCACAGAAATGTTCTTTTGGGTCAATATTGAAACAATTTTGGTACAGTAAATGTTACAAATACTAGTCGTGTTGCTCTGCTTTCATTCCTGTTATTTTCCATCTATGTTGTTGACATTAGCAATTTCATTAGATGCAAGTGAACAAACTTTCCTGAATGGGAAAGGAGTTTTACCTTAAGCCTGTAGTACCACTGTCACAAAAAGGATGAACCATCCATAAAACAAATTCTCCCTTTTCTGTGAGTGTTCCATGAAAAAAGATGAAAAATTAGACACTTTGGAATACTGTTTGGTAATCTTTACCTCGCTAACTCTTTTGAAACATTTTAACAGTTACCTTGTAAGGAGCAGGTACAAACCTACTCAAGGTCCAATGAAATAAGACTAATTGATACTGAAAGCCAAGGAAAAACCATGTCCAGCAAACAGCGATCACATAATTTTACCTAGTGTATGAATAACTCTTTAATTCACATAAATCAGCATAGTAACAATGATTCCAATTAATAGTAATGATTCATCTCAGCTTTTGGTTAGTCTATATATTTGTAGTAATTTATTTATTTATTGTGTGTTGTTTTTCTTTTTCCTTTTATTTGTATCAACTTTGGTCACAGTAAATGTATTTAAAAACATAATAACAAAATTGCTTAACTCTTAGTGGTTCCTCTACTCCAATTCTGGGGTTCAAAATTAATGTTTAAGAATGCGTTATTAACCCTAGAGGTTATTTATAAGTTATGAAAGGAACTCCCTACAACAATTTCAGGGTGAGAATCTAAGGACACATAAATGCTTTCTTGACTATAATTGTTTTCAATATATTTTCAAGACAAAAGGAAAGGATACCTAGAATTGTTGCCTATTCAGAGTCACAGTGATGAGTGGCGTTTCTCAGAAGTCTGTATTGGGCCCAGAGCTATTCAACATCTTTGTTGGAGACATGGACAGTGGGATTGAGTGCTGCCTCATCAAGTTTGCTGACAACACCAAGTTGGGTCATATTACAGAATTTTCTATCATCTCTTTTCCAGGACAGAGAAAAACCAAGCATGTATCAGTCACTGGAACTTTTCCCAACTAGAGATGAAATTCAGCAGTCTCTTGTCACTTGTTTTATTGGTAGTCAATAGAAACTGATGTTAATGTTGACATTTGATAACTGATACTGTGATAAAAAAAAACCAAATTACATTTGGTTTATAGTTATGTCCTTCATTTCCAGTATGAGTGTATGTAATTGTTTTACACAATTCAAAAAACAGGATGGAGGGAATAAAATCCACCCAAACAGCCTAAAATCCATAAGTTTTATATAAAAGCTTTGGCCATTACATATATTCACAGGTAAAAAGTTCTCTCTCATTTATGTCAGTGATCAATGAGAATAGTTCAGTAGGCAAAGAAGTTATATTGATGCTTGGCTAAATTAAAAAAAGAACGTCTCATGTCGTTAACTCCTACACCCATTCATTGTATCAGCTGAAGACAGGCAGCAGACTTGGTATACATTTAATAAATACATACCCTTGCATTTGTGTGCTGTTACATTCCTAGGGCAGCAGAGATAAGACAGAGCACAAAACAATTTAATGCAAATATGTGACCAGTGAGGTTTGTAATAAAGAAGGACTGAAAAGAATAGAGTTTCATTGTACCTTGTGTTTCATTGAACCTTCTCACAGTAACTTTAATGCAAAAATCTATAAATAACAAAAAACCCCTAAACACTAAAGGACATATACTGTACCTGATCTCAAATAAAGAAATATTGCCACCACTATAGAAGATTGTCCAAACAGAGTGGTCTCCTGCTACCAAACACAGGTACATTTCTCCTCGAAACCATGCACTGATGTTGAACATATGAGCTTCTGATGACAGAACAAAAAAGTCAATACTGGGAAATCAAGACACTTCTATGATTTATGTCAACAGGTTTTTGCATTTCTGTGAATTAACATATACGATTTGCAGAGGGAGTTGGCATTTTTTTTTCCTTTCTTTTTAGGTGAGGATCTGAATCTTTAGGCTAAAGAATATCTCCTATGTGCTTGCTCTCTGGATAAATTAGTATTTCAGCTATTATAAGAAGTGAAGAAGTTCTATCACAAAAAAAACCAGTAATTCAAAATGTCCTTTCCCATATTAGTGAGACAATTTCTGTGCCAGCTGAGAACCCCAAAACTTAAAAGGACTTCTCAGATGAATCAAAGGCAAAAATTGGCTTCTTTGTCTCATATCTCTGGAAAGCATCTTATAGTGTTCCCGGGACACAGCCTGAGTTGTTCGACAAAAGAAGCAGACCAACACAATAATTTCTTCCTGCAGCTCTGTGAATTCAATTTTGGGGTAGGATCAGAGAAATCCAGCTTAAGCAAATTGAATTTACGGAATTCAATTGGAATTAGAAAACAGTTTAAAGTTTGTACACACAACAGCAGTTTCTATACATATTTGAAGTCTGGTATTGCTAGACCTTGCCTGCCCTTTCCAATTTTGTTTCCTTTTGCTGAAATGTCAGGCAGCTTTTTGAAAGGCCTATGACTTAAGCATGTTCATGAAAGTAGTCTCAAATTAAAGTGCATTTCCTTTGCAGTTGTAGCTGAAAAGAATGTTCTTTTTTGTTTGTTCTTTGACATTCTATAGTGCTGTATATTATTAGTAGTATGTTATTATTAATAATAATTGTAAATAAATAATAATTAATATTTATTCTTTCCTCAAAGCCTTTATAGCTACATTTTGTCAAAGAGACACAATGTTAATGAAACAAAAATGTGACCCCTCCAGTAAAAAAGTAAAAACCAAGGACACTCTATTGTTCTTTTCCATGAGAAAAAGGTTTACTTCAGAGAAAACCCCAATGTAAAACAGTGTTCTAGTTGCATTTACTCTACTCATCACTGTATAGTAGTACAAGTACATATAGCTATCCAAAATACTGGTATTGAACTGGTTTTAATTAATGTTCTTGTTAAAGCATCAAACAATAGCTCTTCTACTTCACAAGCATTAGATTAGTTTCAAAGGGAATTACTAGGGTACTCAATTTAAAGGTGAATTCACAGTTTACAGTGTATTAGTACAACTATTCACCATGAACATGGGTTTGCTTTCTTCCTCTGCAATGTAAATCTTTCTTCTTTTGGGCTGCATTTTGTTTTAATTAATTTAAAAAAAAAAAATCTTTTCTCAGCATAGACTTCCTCAGAAAACAAATAACATTGCAACCTTTGGATAATTCTTGATGTCCTGTGTGGGGTTTCATTTCCTTTGAAGTCTATTCTGTTCAAGTTTTGCTCCTGACAGTTCAAACATGGTACAGCTCTGATCAGAACAGATTACCAGCCAGCCTTTCAGATTCTGTTTCCTGTATTGTCCTGATACTTGTCATCATGTTTTTCCCATATCCTTTTCACAGTTTTCTATTCCGTGTACTGCTACGCAAGCTGTTACATCACTGTGCTTCATTCAGCAGCCTGGCTGCCATAGTTTAGCCCTCAAAGGGAAAATAATGGTAGTAACATTTATGTCCATTTGGTTAAGGCATTTACTATTATGTTCTGTGGTTTACAGAAGAGATGAAAGCCAGGGAAAAATAGTATTAAGATGGAATAGACAAAATGTCCGTGTGCTGTAACAGGGCTTCAAAGGAAGGCTACAAACCAGAAAGATCATTTTGCTGATTATAGTGTGTTCCGAATGTCATTGTGAAACACCTCTAATCACTAAGTACGGTATCTTACACCTATCAAAGTGATAAAAATATCACATATTATAAGATTAGATAAAAGCACAGCAAGAAAAAGTACAGTGTTTTATTAAGTTTATTAAGTTTACTATATTAGAAGCTTAAAAAAAGCCCACCTTTTTATAAAAGCTTATTAGTCTTCAGTTCCCATTTTCCCTTTCATTACAAGGAACAATGTCTTTTTGGAGAAAGACATGAAAAAGTGATTTTTTCTGGCAGTACATTGGCACATCCCGTCTCACAGTAGTACTTGGTCCAATCCAGTGTATGCAATGAAAAACAAACTGCAGAGAAAACCAGGATTACGTGTATTTAAATATGTGCAAGTGACTAAAGGACACCAGTGTGACTGCCCTCTCCTCTCCTCTCCTCTCCTCTCCTCTCCTCTCCTCTCCTCTCCTCTCCTCTCCTCTCCTCTCCTCTCCTCTCCTCTCCTCTCCTCTCCTCTCCTCTCCTCTCCTCTCCTCTCCTCTCCTCTCCTCTCCTCTCCTCTCCTCTCCTCTCCTCTCCTCTCCTCTCCTCTCCTCTCCTCTCCTCTCCTCTCCTCAGTGATAGTGGGTTTTTCCTTATACTAGGTCTCTGGGAATAAAAACCACCAATAACAGCATAAACAAGGAAGCACCTCACATCCCTGAAAAGACAAGAATGAAGATTTTTGAGTGGATTCAGATAATTATGTCAGCAACCATCCACTTTGCTTTTCCTTGTAATAACTGTGACAGAGCTGGGCATTAACAGCAATCTAGTAAGTGTCACAGCTACCACCTCTGAACACGCCCCTTGAAACAAAAGGAATATTGTTTTTAACTGAGTTCAGTGGGCTGCAGGCCACGCTAAGTATTAACAGAAACTGTTGGAACTTGTTTTCTTGCCAGAATGCTCAGTACATAGCAAAAGTGAATTCTAGCTTCCCAATTGGAAAAATAAGATATTAAGTAAATAACACCACTGCATGATTTGGCATATTAAACACTTAAGACAAGTACCACAAAAATTTACTTGGAGTGCAAATATCCAAAAGTACTGCATTTTTTTTTCTTTTTCTTTTTTTAATCTCCTCCATCTTGCTAGTCAGTAAGAAATTAATGGCAATTAGAGAAAAGAGGTTTATCTCCATAGGTTTTCTAGTAGGAATACTGGTCTCCAACCTATTCTATGTGGCTTTGCTCAAAAGCATCCATTCGGAGAAATCCTATTATTTGTGTCAGTTGTGTAGCATTTCAGAAGTACACTTTCCTGCCCTGCAGTCTCTATGGAAACATTGTCATTCAAACAAAGCCCCTGCTTAATCAATAAGATTATATCAAAGTAAAAGCTAAATTAAATATTATGAAGAGTTGCAACAAGATATAAAAAATGAAATAAATGTGTGTAATTTTCTCGTCTTAAAAGGATACCTCTGGAAGCAGTAATTTCTTCAGGAGTTGTCAATCTGCCAAAATCACTTCTAGCTTCCGTGCCATCCGCTTGCAAGGGTTTTATTTCTTCATAGAATCAATGAATG
This sequence comes from Acanthornis magna, assembly GCA_036785705.1. NCBI lineage: Eukaryota > Metazoa > Chordata > Aves > Passeriformes > Acanthizidae > Acanthornis > Acanthornis magna. The sequence continues at coordinate 26,079,582 of JAWUZG010000090.1, read as the reverse complement.
TGATATTATACAGTGCGTATCTTATGGCCTAAATTAGAAAAGTGTTCATTCTTCTGCATACTTCAGAGAATATGAACTTGAGACGACTTGTCTTTTCGCATCAATGTGCCATTGAACACGAAAGAATCAGAATTGGTTAGGGTGGAAAAGACCTTTAAGATCATTGAGTTCAACCATAAACCTAACATTGCCAAATCCACCTCCGAACCGTATCTTTAAGCGTCACATCTACATGTGTTCTAAATACGGCAATGGTGATTCCACTCTTTCCCTGGGAAGCCTTTTTCAATGCTTGACAACCCTTTTAATAAAGAAGTGTTTCTAGTTGCAGATTTTGACCTTGAGATTCATCATAACTCATTAAAGATATTTGGCAAGAAATACTCAGAAACACATATTTTGTGACCGAATGCAGTGAAGATGGGAATCACATCAGGAGTGCTGTGTCCAGTCCTGGGTTCCTCAGTACAAGAGAGACATGGACATACTGGAGAGAGCTCAAAAAAGGGCCACAAAGTTGGTTAAGGGTTTGGAACAGCTGACATAGGTAGGAAGGCCAATGGTAATGGGACTGTTTAACCTGGATGAGAGCAGGTTCAGCAAGGATTTCATGCATGAACATGAATACTTTCAGGTAGAGTGCAAAGACAGAGCCAGGCCTTTTCCAGTGGTGACCACTGACAGGGCCAGAGACACAGGACACAGACTGAAACACAGAAAGCTCCTTCTGAGCGTTAGGAAACACTGTGAGGGTGACTGTTCACTGGCACAGAGTGTCCAGAGAGGCCGAAAAATCTTACACATTGGAAATACACAAAACCTGTTTAGACATTGTCCTGGACACCCAGCTCTGATGAGCAGAGGAATTGGAGCAGATGATCTCCAGAGGTATCTTCCAACCTCAACCACTTTCTCTATGAAAGTACCAAACCTAGCTCATTCCCTCCTGACACTGAGGAACACATCCATTATTTTCACTTGTGTGATTTTAGTGTTCAGTATTTGGTGCTCTGTAAATCCTTACAGACAGTGTCTTAGCAGATCAGAAAATTAGGACAGTCTAACATGTATCAAGTCTGGGTGCATAAAACTGAAGCATCAAAAATGACTTGTTATTTTGAACTGTAAAACATTGTATTATTGAATTAGAAAATGTCTGCCCCAATGAAAAATGCTCTTGGTGAGAAATCTTTGAAGTGAAAGCCTCCCCCATCTACATAAGATTTGAAATAATGTATCCACTTCAGTGAAATCTCTAATTATATGGTATGAATTCCTTCATCAAAAAGCCAAGCAATTAATCAAGAGTTATTACTAACTCTTCAAGCCACCCCAGCTGTATGTGAAGGAGGTGTGAAAAATGAAAGTTCAGTAATCTAAAAAAAATACTCCAGCTTTATTCCTTTCTTTGCTGGCTGTGAGTAGTTGTGGAGAATTCACAGTAGTATTCACTCTGTGGGTGATTTTTGAGATGGGTTTTCTATTCTAAACCCAAACTGTATTCTAAAATTAAAACACAGGTTGGATTTCACATTTTCGGTGCCAAGAATTTTCTGAATCAGACATACTAACTAAGCTCCAGTGATTTTCTGAGTCACTTGTGTTTTTAGTATTTTTTATAATTAAAGTTTTTGAGAGACACAGTTCTAAGCAGCTGCACTAGAGTAACTAGCAGGTGCTTATGCCGCCACTTGAATTAGTTTCTGTCCTACTGTGATAGCTATCTGGGCTGGAGCAAAAATAACATCTGTGAGTGAACATGAGACAGATTATGATCTTTTATGATCCCTCTACCGAAGAATGTATAATCTCAATCAAACCAATGTGTCAGTTTATATAGTGGAAAAAGAAGAAAGCAGAGATGCTGGAGAATACACAAAATATGCTTACCTGTGGGAACTAAATATTTTAGTTTAAAGTGTCCTGTTGTTTCTTTTTAAGTATATATAGACATAAAGTTCTGCAGTCTTAACCTGCCTTAACAATTTTGGAAAATACCCCAAATATTTGAGGGAAAGCAGATAAGGTAGCAATAAAAACAAAATCCTGAAATACAAGCAACAAATAAATAGTCTATAGATGAAGCAATGATCTGAGGACAAATATTTGAGTAACAAGAATGGTTGAAACAGAGGGGTGAGTGGAAAACATAAAAGGTAAAGAGCATTCTGGAGGTAAGTTACATCAGTAAGAACATAAAAACCACAGCACTGATCAACTGAGTCTAACAAATAAAGGATGACAAAAAAGCATGAGAAGGAGGAAACAGATTTTAAAAGAATATTTAGAGAAAGGTTAAGGAAAAAATATTAATAGCAAAAGTAAGAGCTGAATAGGTAGAACAGCAAAATCAGAAGACTTCATATTCTGACTATGAGAGAAAAAAAATAGTTAAGCAGATGAAAGTTAGGAAAAAGTTTAACAGGGAAAACAGTCAACACAGAAAAAAAGGGAATAAGAAACATGTATGGCAATGGTTGTGAAAATAATAATACACCATTTTTTTCAACATAAAATTGAAAAAAATAGGACTAGAAATTAGGAACATGTTGAATACAGTATCTACATCATCTATTATGTCATTTAACACATTCACCTTTTCATCCAGAATGAGAGTCTCTGATCATCTCTTTTTCTTGAAGTCTCATATCCCTGAGCTATCAGATGACATTTGATACTTAGGATCTGGTAAAGATGTTTCTCATCATTATCTCTGATTTCTGTTTTGTCTTTCTCAACAAATTGGTTGACCTAGATTGTAAGGAGGAATTTGGCACAACTGTCTGAGCTTCTTATTCTATCTTTCTTCAATCAGAATGGTCCTTCCCCTCACCTACTCATGAAATTGATGATCATTCAAGCCTTTTTCTGAACAAGAACACTTTACACATTTTTCTGGGACATTTGTTACAAAAGAGAAACCCATAATCATTACTAGTCTCTTTACAACTTGTTCTAGAAAGAAAAGATTTTCTATGCACTTAATATCACACATATAGACTCTTCTGTTTCATCTTTCCCTCATGTATTAGAAAACTTTATAATATATTGACTAACTAGAGCAAACCAAAAGAATGAGCCCATATTTCAAACACCAGACCATTCATCACTGTTGATGGACATTTCTCCAAACTGTTTTAAAAGACTCCTACTGAAGAAAACTCCACTATTTCCACAGGTACGTACAGACCAAATTTAGCATCTGAACATGAAAATAAATTGGTTGAAGAATTGTGTTTTGGGTTTGTCTGCCCTCAGCAGTTTTGAAGAACTTTGCTACTTGTTGCAATAATGATTTTGGTATGTAAACATTCGGGTTCCAAATTTGCAAGTCTGAATGTTGTCAAAGTTTTAGGAAATATATATACATCAAAATAAAAAACTAAGGCTCCCTTAAATTATCTAAATTTTGGCACATAGAACTGAAACATTAAAAACTGTCAATAATTTTGATTTACTATTGACAGTATAAAAAATACATCCCCCAATAAACAAAAAACATATAGACACACAAACACACAAGCCAAAATATCTTCCAGGAGAAAATGGTTATTGATGACAAAGCTTTGGCCACTAGAATAATTTATCTACTCAGTGAAAACTCTACTTATTAATTATACAGTACACGTACATCGAAAACCCACACAATTAATCAAGCCTGTTTCTATAACCTCAGGCTGTTCCAGCTGCATGTGAGGGAGTATCACTACTTTTAAAATTAAAATGTTTGTGCCTAAACAAACTCTTTCTTCCAGCGATTTCAGTCTCTATCTTCTTTTCTTGAATCCTACACTTGAGAAATGGATTATTTGCTTCCTCTCCATATCAGCTTTCTACGGATATGAATATGGTTTAGCATGTCATTCCTTAATTTTCTAGGGAAAATTATGCCAGTCCTTTCCATGTATTTTTGTACCTCATATTTTCTAGATCATTTCTGTATTTTTTGGGGGGATTGTATTCTCTTTATACCTCTCATAAAATGTAATGCTTAAAATGTTTTAAGTTTTACTTCTTATGTTTTACATGACAAAATACTCTTCATACTTCCTTATAGGTGCCCTAGAATGTTCTCATCTTTCTGCTAACTACCTAATCAAAAGTCTAGTATCTGAATAGATAATTATTCTGTCTAAGCTTATGAAAATGTAAATGTCCTTACTTAATTTCATCCCTATTTTCTCCAATTTATGGAAATAATTTGAAATTCCTTCCTGTCTTTCCTGACTGTCTATCCATGTTTCATGTCGTCTGCAATAAAAATCCTGCTCTCTAGTTTATTAAAAAGGTCATCATTTAAACATTGGATAGTTTGTTAGGGTGTCATTATTTATCATTATTTTGAAACCAGGGAAGGAATCCTTTATTACTATTGCCCTTTCAGACTTTCATGCCAAGCTACTTCAGACAAAGTACACAGACAAAACATATACTTGATGTGGATTTACAGTTTGGAAAAGGTTAGATATATATCTGAAAGCTATCAAGGGTTCTTCTGTCACCTGAAACAGCTGATGTGCTTCTGAGGCCACAAAACTTGTAGTAACATAATAAGATTTCAGTGTTCTCAGGGAAAAAATAAAAAAAAGAGGAAGAATATATAATGATGAAAATCTGACACATATTATTTAGATTAGTTAAAGAAAAGCTTATGCTGCAAGTCTATTATACTGAACAGTCTGAGAATATGCCTGTAAATTTCCTGGTTTATTACAATATTTAAAAAAAAAACTTTGGCTGAGACATTAAGAAAAGAAAGAGGCTGATTATCAGTTTTCCTTTTACTCATTGAATCTTTACACAGCTTTTCCTGCAGTCTTTTTCTCTAATAAAAATTTGTGGGTGCTTCAAGCAACAAACTCCACACTATCACCTCTTGGTCTTTGAGAAAATAATTTTGTCACATTAGATTTGATGGTGTGTTTTTTCTTCTATTCTTGAATATCCCTTAGATTCTTAGTCATATCAGCTAATAGTATATATCTATAAAATCTTGTATATATCTCAATTAGTCACCCCTAACTCTGTATTTAGTCAATGGAAAGAAAGAGATATTAACAGAGTGAATCATAAAATGATTTGGATGTCTTCTTTAGGACATTATGACTAATTTCTTTCTTTTTACTGTAAAAGGAGTCTTCATTATTAGTTCTGTATCACAGATGTCTACACTACTTCTGATGAAACCCTTTATTTTTCCAACAAGTTTCCTATTTCTGACCCACCTCTGCCTCCATCCCCCACCTCCCAACCTTCATTCCTCTCTTGCCCTCAAGTCCAGAACCACCTCCTGGATGATTATGCTCAGATGCTGTCAGGAAAGAGAATATTTCTGCTCTCTTCTGGGATTTCACATGATCCAAAAAGATTCTGTCAGGCAAACAACCAGATATGCATTTTTTGTCACCTTTTCACTAACATTTACAGAATCCATGCAGTAAACTTACACCAAATAAATAAAACAGATAGATACTCTGTCACACTGCTCTTAACTAGAAATATGAAAACTAAATGGGAACAAAACAAAATACATTCAGAAATTCATTCATTTAAACGAAAATAATGAAATTGGAGGAGAGTATCTAATAAGAAGTCATGATGGTGACTTTATAGTCATAAGAAGTGACTTTTGCAACTAAGTGATTTTATGCCTTTGAGTTTCGACACAGACAAGAGCATTCAAGAAGATTTCACTGGTTTCTATAATATATCACCTATGGTAGTGATGTTCTTTTATCGGCAATTACAGAATTTAAACAACTCTCGCTGATCTTATGATGATGACTTAAGCATATTGATTTATTTCAGATGTAGCTACTAAGTGCAACAATAAGAATGATGTCTGCTGTTTGCTCCCCCCACCCCCAATATGCTTTTTATAGTGTCTTTTGAAAAAGTGACACCTTACAATATTAAGTAAAAAAATCAAAATAATAAGGAAAAGACAGCACCACGCAGATTGTTCTAGCAGTAAGGTATAGTTCTGTAAACATAAAGTTTCATTTCTCCTTTGTTACTTTATCATGTGGAAGGGTTGACACAGGAAAGACAAGTTGTTTTGAAACATTTTTAGGCTGCAGACCATGTATATTTTGCACTGCACACATTGCTCACTCTAAGCTAATGAAATTTCGTTTAATGTTAGCTTTTTTTTTTTTTTTTTTTTTTTTTTTTAAAGGCGGTAGTTATATTCTCTGACTCCTTAGAATCAGTTAAGGCTCCGTGTTCTGCACAAATTACCAAAATAATTTTTAATGGCGGTAGTGGGGTTCTTCAGCAATATAAAAAGTACAAAGAAAATGTTATTCACTCAGCCACCCAAAGTTAGAAGAGTTGAACTCACAATGTAATTGAACACAAGGAAGATAATGTTGAAATTCACAGAGTCCAGAGGAAGAGATGTTCTCAAGAAAATGTAAATTAAAATACTTGAACAGTTTCCATTATCAGCAAGAAAATGTTATAAATATATCTTACTCAATGTAATTGATAGTACAAAGTTCAGCATTCAATCAAGTTTTGAAAAGTGTTTCTAAAATTATGGAAAATCTTAGCATGCTCATAGCTCCAAACATGTCTGAAATGCAAATTCCAGATGTGTTTCAGGTGTTCAGCTCCTATTTCAAACATGAGTGGCTGATTACTCAGCTTCATTCATTGCAAGTTAGCTGTCAAAAAGAAGGATTGTTGAAGTCAGTTCAGAAATATCTTCGTTCTCTCAGCCAGATTGAATGTCAGCTGTTTTCCAAAGCAATGAAATTAATAAAAACTATTCCATGGTAAAGGCAAGCAGTGCAATAAGCTCAGAAGTCTTCTCATTCACTAATCACTCAGTGTCAAAGAGACAAATAAAAGTCTGTCTCCTTGGGTGTCTACATTCCAGTTGATCACCCATGCATAATTTGTACTTACTTAACTCGGTGGGTTAGTTCCAAAAGCTCATTGGAAAACTTTGTGCAGGACATGATTCCCAACACATTAGTTCTTGGTAAAGGTAGTTAAATTAACAATAAACAGTCTTTTGTATTGAAATTAATTGCATTCAATTATTAAATTAAATATTAAATATAATGTCAATCTAGCATTTGAAGTATTTAGCAATGTTCAATTTATCATAGAACTTGCTTGTGCTGCAAGATGTGTTTTGGGAAAGATTGTCATTTTTAGCCTTTGACAGAAACACTACTAGTTTTGACTATATTATTTCATTTCTTGGATATATTAGTCGGAAAAGAAGTTTTGGGAAAACCTTCACAGGACAGCACTGCAAGAGACCTTTAAATATATTTCGTTTCCAGTTTTTTTGTAAAAACTAAATTGCCTCTAATACCTTAGTACTCCTATTTTTTATTTCTGGAACAATTGTATTGGACACAAATTTCTTTTTCATAGTTCAGAACCCAAAACATCCTTATATTTCTTCCCTGTTTTTTGAATCAGATTTTTTCAGCAGCTGCAGTTTACTGTTTTATATATGTTTATTCTGATAATATCTGTTTCTATTATGTTATTCCAGTTTTCTTTTACATTTTTCTTTCTTTTGCTTTGTGGTTTGTTTGTTTGCTTCATTCATATGTTTTTTCTGGTAATTCTCTTTCACTGTTTTGTTCCTCAGATCAAAATGTCATCTGTGCAGACATCAGTAACCTATATGACATCAGAAATTCATTGCATTTTTTAGTAAAACACCTTGTGTACTGAACACAGCCCAAATGGCAGCTTGAGAAACGGTTTCCCAAAGGGGCTGTTGAATGTGCACAAATATATCTTCTGTTTTTCTCGGGGCAGTTAGCATAACCCTGGTGATGTACGAAGCATAAAAAATAAACAAACTTGGCATCAGCCATCACCACCTGAACATCTCTCCTTTGAAAGAAGAGCAAAACATTAGCAAACTAAGTTAATTTTGGGAGATTTTGTTTACAAGCTGACAAGGCTGTCAAAATGTGTCAATTATGACAATTTTTCCTACAATGGCCAATGACTATATGCACTTCAGTAATTTTATACACTGTGATTTCCAGAACAATATTCTCATTCTAACTGTACACAGAGGAACTGTGGCAATGAAATGGGAGACATTTAGCCTTCTTCACTAATTTTCTAGAATTTTGTATTTCTCAGTTTTTGGAAGACCTATTCAGAGAGTTTTTCAGGTGTAATGTTATCTGATTTTTGTCATGAATTCACTCTTGATTAGGCACAGGGGATAAGAAAGTTTTGTTACAAAAAAAAGTAATTAAAAGTCATCTAATATTGACATGTTATACATATATGAACATATATTTGCTCATATGTGTAATTCATAGTGAAATGAAACTCGTACTTCTCAGTTCTTTCTCCTTCTCCCCTGCCGTTCTGTCTATCATTTTTCCCTTGGATTTCCACCTTAATATCAAGAATGTTTGATTTACTTTGGTCAGTAGCACATTCATCTTCTTCCTGTAGTATTGGTCTTAATTCACATGAAAAATTCGTCTAAGCTAAGTGACCTGCTGTGTTATGAGATTGCTGGTCCCTGCAAATGTGTCATAATAATCTAATATATTCTCATGTTTATGTTATGTTTCACATTGTTTGTATTTCATTTCTAAATAATGAGTATTACCATCTTAGGGGTTATTGAGTGAGTATCTGTCATTTCTTAGGATTTGTGAGCTCTTTTGTGTGCTTTACTTGCTTGACATCCTTTTATTCTCACGTTACTTTTTTATGTTTTCACATTAATGCATTCTAGCAAAGCTAAAGTGCTATTTTTGGTTTAAAATGAGTGATCTTTAGTGCTTGGGAAATCATCATCACCATCTGCAACACCTTTCTCTGTCTCTTCCTAACTGAATTATATATGACAGATAGAGTCATAGTTTGGCATAAAATTTTAATGTTATAGTAGTATTGTTATCTTTCTAACACATTCCAGATGTTGACGCTGCCCACTGCTGACATATATTGTGCAAAATAGTCTTCATAGGTATCCTCATTTCTGGAGTTGCAACACTTGGAGAATGTAGTTGACGTGGATTTTCAATAAAGCTGTTTTCCTAATTTCCTCTCTTTGTGTTCCAAATCAAGGAAAGCAGAGCACTGTTTCAGTTAGTGTGCAACTTCTAGCTTATTATTACAACAACATCTTAGCTATTGTAGTACACAAAACATTTCTATCTAGCTCGTGCTAGAGATATCAAAATGATGCCGCAAATCTTCTCACTGTTTTTAATTGCTTTCAAATGCTTCTCTGAGCTGATAGGCCAAACAGCTTCCAAATGAGCCATAATGTCACACACAGGCAACATGCTGCTATCACATAGGAGGCAATTTTAAGGAATTCACATGAATGCTGTTCTCAGATAAGTGAATTTTGTTTATATTTACAATAAATTTTTGTATCCCAATTAGAAAAAAAAGGAGTGGGGTTTTTCTCTTTGTGTATTTTCTGTGCAAAATAAATTGAAAAACTGATAACAATGAGTGACATGCCAGCAACACATTGCCTAATGCAGCCTAGGATATAATTTTCATGCATTATAGCAACAGCACATTGGTAGCTCCTGGTCACCTTGAGGCACTCTCGACCCCACAGGTCTTCCGCCAAACAGTTTTCCAGCTGGGAAACACCTAGTGCAGATTGGTGTATGTGACTCTTCCTTCCCAGGTGAAGCACTTGGTATTTCTTCTTAGTGACCTTCATCAGATTCCCATTTTTCTGATGGCTTCCAGCTATACAAAGAGCCAATATAGCATGAAAATTACCCTCAAATAAAAGTATCTCTAAAAGAGTGAAATCAACACCAATCTGTGGTTTAGGTTTTGTTCTTCTATATGTGAAAGAGATAGTATCTTACTGAGAGTCTATGTATCAACTTAATGCTAATATGACAATATTTTTTTCTAGCAGGGAAGATTCCCTGGAAATTCGAGTAATTCAAATAGAAGAGAAAATTAAGTTTGTGGATTAAGTACAAAAGGTTAAGATTTCAAGTATCTGTTTTGTTGTTATTTTATCTATTTAAGAACAAAACCTTTTTCTTTCGTGCTATTCATCTTTGTCCTTGTTTTCTTTCATACTTTTGGAGCATTTTTTATTTCATTACAAAGTTCAAGGATAGCATGCAATAAGAACATTAATCTCTTATAAGTAGAGTCATGGAGCCAAATTTGTCAATTCAGTTTCTACCAACATAAGCTCAACATTTAACTATGAATTTAAGCATGTAAAACTTCTTCCTCCTTACATCACAGGTCAGAGAAGAATTCAATCTAAGAAATTGTTTCTTTTTATTTTGCCACAATCCATCTCTTCAAACTTTTATTTATAACACCAAATAAAAATCAGTATTGAAAAAACTGTAAAATATTGTGAAAAAAGGGTATGAAGTGGTAGGTCCTTTCTGAAATTTTAATCCCAGTTGGGGAATGAGTCAATAAATTAGTACACCCATTGAATAATGAATCAATAATGAGGTTAAAAAGAAGGAATCTATCATATGAAAATTATAAAATAAAATCTTCTACTTGGGAATTTACAATTCATATAGTACTACTGATTGCATCTGGCATAGAAGTTGTAATTAAAAAGCTTTTTCCTGAAGTTATTTATTCAATTAGTTATTAATCCAAATTATGGTTTGAACTAATTTGTTCTCTTTTAGAAACAAAATGAAAACATTGATTATTTATAGACTGTTTTTTTCCCTTACAATACAAAATAATTTCCTCTCCATATTCTGTTGCATTACTTCATTACAAAAGGTGCATTTTGAAAAATATAAAATTTGGGGATCTATTTAAAAATATTCCTAGTAAAAATGTGCATTAATCTTTTTGAGGTATTGCTGTAAAAAAATAATTGATATTCTGCTGGTCAGTTGCTGAAGGTGTAAGTCATGCTCACTAGCTGTAGTGCTGTGTTTATTCATTTAGAACTGTGTATTGTTCTTGCTTTTGCCTACCTAATATTTATAAAGAAATTATGAGGAGTTTTAGCAGTCTAACTAGTGGTAAGTAGCCTGTGAAATCTCAAGGTTCCCTGGCAAAACATCTTCTCTTAAACATTAGTGCCTCAGTGTCTTCAGGAAAGCACAGGAAGTCTTACTAGCTCATATAAAGAGGGCATTTTTTCAGTGCAGTGAATCTTATCAGCCTTTTTCCTTCTTCTATCAGAGCAGGAAGACTTTTTCAACTTTTACACATTTTTGAAAGCACCCTACTTCCTGATGTGACCTGTTGTTTCTAAGTGTCATTCTCAACAGTGTCATTCTAAGTGTTTCTAAGTGTCATTCTGTGTTTTTACATCTTCTCTAAGTGTTCTCTGAAGGTTTAAAGGCAATAAGACTTCTGAGCAGATGCATAATCATCTCTTGAAGAAAACTACAGTGCTTGGTATATCAGCCATGGACATCCCAGTGGGTTTAAACTGGACAGCATGAGCTCCCTGACTTTGAAACACCAAAACTCGATTATTTGAAGAGGTAGATGTGAAAAATATCACCATATCCAGAAACCCATAAACAAAAGTAATATCCATACTGTACAGAACCTCATATTATTGTATGCTAGTGTGCTCTAGGGGAGAGAGGAACACCCTATCCCTGTGTGACAGCGATAAGGTGGAGAAGAGGTTATCTGTGAGCAGGATGAGCATTTCAGATAGGAATTAAGATGGATAACTTCAGACAAATTAGGTTATGATTATCAAAAGTTTCACAGAAACTGTTTCTTGGGTACCAAAGAACTTAGTGAGACTGGGATAAACAAATGGGAGCATTAAAACCCATATGTTTTTCCCAAATGTAATGAAAAATTATGTTAGCTATTTATGTATTTCTGAAAAGATAATTTCAACTATATTTTCAGAATAGATTCATAAATTTTAACTGACTTGCTATACACATACATAAACACACACACAGAATCGTGAAACCAGAGACTAATATAGGTTGGAAAAACTCTTTGAGATTATTGAATCCAATCACTAACCTAACACTAACAAGTCCACCACTAAACAATGTCCCTAAGTGCCACATCCTTTAAATACTTCCAGGGATGGGACTTCACCACTTGATAGCCCTTTCAACAAATAAAACTTTTTAAATATTGAATTTAAACTTCCGCTTGCACAAAATCCACGATCAAAACCTCCAAAATTCTACCTGTGACACCAGGCATGGAGCCTGTTTCTCCCCTCATCGTTCCCAGCAACTGAAAGGTTTCAAGAGAGCAGTGCTTGTGCTCCTGATCCCTTAGCAGTTGTCCCAAAGCTCTGAGCTCTTTCTTGATTGCCCTTAGATTTCTCTCTGCAACTTCATTGCTGCCTACAGGAAAAATGAATAATGGATAACAGTTTGAGGGGCATACCAAGGTGGGAAGTTTCCTCATGATATCTTTATACATGGTTGCCAGGGAGGCAGCATTCTGTAGTATATTATCTACAGAATTCCAAGAAGTAAGTTTGGTTGCTAAGTTGAATCTCATCTTTCCCTTAACAGAGTGTGTCCTATGACAATAGCTCATTTTTATTTCCCTGTATGGAAGTAGTTTGCATCCCAGGCATAGCCAAACTTAACCTCAGCAACACTTCCAATCTAGATAAGCCATCATCCTTGTCACTTGAGTTTCAGGGCTCTTCCTGCACACCTTTCCACACAAACTGCCATGCCATGTCCATGCTCATGTGCCATTAAAAAGATCAGACATTTTCTCAGATTTCTCAGGCTGAGGCTGCTATTGAAGGAGTTTTTAATCTTTGCTTTGTGTGATGCTAGCTATTTCCCTTTACTCCCTCTTCCCAACTCGATCACACTCTAGGGCCTCCTCAAGAAGGGAGAGAAGGGTATGCAAGAATGAAGTGATACAGACAAGCCGTTCTTCAAGATTGTTCTGAGGTTTTGCTGTTTAAAGTTATACATTTTTAAGTACCTGAGACAACATCCATTTTCTTCTATATTTCCTTATAGAAAAATATTCTGGAACAAAAATTTTTCACTCTCACATTTGGAATAGAGAGGAAGACTTATTTTCCTCGGCATCTTTGAACTCAGTGCAGAATGTGGAACATTCCTGTGTCCAAATGAAATCCAATATTCAGAAATAGGCTCTTAATATTGTAGATAAATTCAGCTAGATTTCTGGGGTGTTTCTTCTTGAGAAGAAAACATAGTCTCAGTTTTTTTCACATACATCAGAAGGTGGTGGTTGACTTTGTTTCAATATGCACAAAGTAAAGATTACTGTTTAAGATTCATTGAAGAGAGCTGAAAACATCCTAACACCTATCTTCTCTTTTTTCCTTTTTATTTTTAATTATCCACAAGTCTTATACGAACAGTGAACTATTGAGTCTCATGATCTTTAAATGTACCTCGCACATAGTATGTGAGGGAAGAATTGGGACTCACGCAAGTGAATGAAATGAAATTAAATGGCCATAATGTTAAATATATTACAAAAATTTGATAATAGACTTTTAAATTAAAACCAAGTTTGTGCAATTCACCAGACCTGGTGGCTTGCAATACTGTTGTAAACTCAAAATATCACCACATTGGAATGGGTAAGATACTTTTAAATTAAAACTGATTTCTACAGAAAATAGAGTATTAGGGTTTTTTTATTCTTCTTGGGTTTTTTGCTTTTTGATTTTTTTTAAATGTTACAGTTATAACCTTTGCACATAACTTGCAGGCTGTTTAGACATATAGTCTTTTTTCTTTTCTTTTTCTTCCATGTAACTGCATTAGATAGCAAGCTTTCAAAGAGAACAACTCTATGCAATTAAGTTGCAACATAAGATAGAAATCTCATTAGCTATTATCCATAGTAAGACGCTGACGGAAGTTTATTCTACATTAGTTAAGCTAAACAGTAAGCTAACATTTATCATAATTTCCCTGTGGTTCACACTATTTATAACACTCAGGATGAATTAATATTGTGATGTAAGTGGTGCCAGAAAAAGAAGTAATTTATACTGAAATCAGAAGCACATAAGAAAAAAAATTAAAATGAAGGGGATAGCTTTTAAAAATAATTATACATGAATGGAATTTTAATGGACTATGTTCCTATCAAAACAGAGTATTTTCTCAAGGAATATAATAGGCAAACTTGCGTAATCCTGGAATATTCTATTCTATACTCAATAATCCATGTTTCCAAAAGACTGCTTTCTTGGCAGAACTTTTCTAATTAACTTTTATACAAGAGACTAATTTGTCACAAAACTTCAGACACTGATGGGACTCAAAATTAATTATATAATATACTGAGCTGGAAGGGACCCACAAAGATCATTGAGTCCAACTCCTGGCCCTGCACAGGACCATCATAGTAATCACATTACATGCTTGAGAGCATTACCCAAACACTTGAACTGTTATGTTGGATATTTGCCTTATCCAGGAAACTTTTTGCCTTTTTGGTACAAGAAAAGTGAATCTCAGAAAAAAATTGGGCATGATTCAGTTTCTTAGGCATGAGCACATGTATAGACATCCAGTACTATTTCCAACAACTTTGATGCCTCATTTATTTGTAGAAGTCTCTCAGGCCTTTGAGGAATCCCAGGTATGAAGCAGTTTTTGGAGGCCAGACCTCAAGGCAAATAAAACGACATCAATGTCTGTGTTTGCACTCCAGATTCAAGACATGTTAAGATGAAACATCAGAATTAATGCATGTCCTTCTTATGGGATAGCTTTCAGCACCGCTGCAATGATTGTTCTCAACATGCAGCAGCAGATGTCTTCAAAGAAGAAATGGAGTGACTTTTTTTTTCTACAGTGTGGAACACAGGCTACCAATTTAAACAACAAGCTGCAATTTTTTTCTTGTTTTTTTCTCCCTGTCAGATACCATTTGCTCTTTCAATTCTCAGTATGCGTGCCCTTTACTTTTTCTAGCTGTGTGTGAGGACAAAACTTTCAGTTTTCCAAAAAGCAGGCATGATTTTGGTCCCTGTAGGATTTTTCTCCATCCTGCATCTTCCTTCCTGTACTTACTGGAAAGTGTGTAGGTTTTTACACCCTTTCTGCTATACAGCACAGTGCAAGTCCAGAGACACAGAGAATAAAATTTTACGATACCTTAAATGTCAGCGTGTGTAATCCACAAGAACTTCATTGTTTCCTTTCATCTACTTTTGCAGGCATGTTGCTTTATGCCAGAGAGAAAGCTTATTCATAATTTTATACAAGAAAGTAAATGAGACAAGAAAATAAATGAGTATTTACCAATGAGGGAGGGGAACAGTACAATCCTTACTAATTGGTTATGATTTAAGTTTAATAAGCCATTCAAATGACTGCATGCCTTGGATTTGCCTTGTCAGCTGAGCTCTAGAAGTTGAGTGGTTCTTCAGTTCCCAGGATGGACCAATGCTTAAAATGCACTAGGCTTGCTTGAAAATTTATAAACTTCTTTATTGGAATATAAATGCAACATGGCAAATGAGTTATTACAAAGTACACTGAACGCATGGATTGATTATATTATATATTATATATATATTATATGATTATACATATATTAAATGATTAATTATATATTATTTTAGCTTTTAAAGAATACCATGCAAATGCTCAGCCAGTCCTTTAAATAGCTGGAGTGAAATAAGTAGGTCTGTGCAGCTTCTTAATACTCTACAATAATGATCACACTCCCCCATTTTGTCTGCAGCTTAAGTCTGCAACTTAAGTTGTAAATGAGAATATGAATGATACCACCAAGAAATGGGAGAGGTTACACTTCATTGTCTCTGGCTTCATAAGCTGGAAGGTCTTTCTGAATCAGCATGTGTCCTGTATGCAACTACTTTTTCATACGCACAAAACACATTGTCTCGCTGCCTACTGTGAGTTTCTGGAATCTCAAATTAGTCACCCAAACTGGGAGAAAGGTTTTCTAGCTTCCAGAAATGCACCAATATTTTTGTCTAGACAAAATTTTTACAAACATCATACTGGAACAGACATTTTTAAATCTATCAAGTCACGATACTCATTCTAAAACCCGAAGCAACCAATTAACAGGAGATCATAGGTCCCCTGTCTGAATGCTATTTAGCAGATTACTGTCTGTGGGTGTTAAGAAGTGAAAGGATTCCAGCCAGTGCTTCCCCTGTGCTGCAAAGAGCAAGAATTGTTACCACCATAATGTCTTAACATTAAATACTATCTTAATGTGTTCCAGAACTAAGGTTCTTCTTTCTGTTTCCCATAACTGACTCATAATTTGTTTCAAATCTATTATAAGGCCAAGATCCATGTTTGCCTTTAAAAAAAAAAAAGAAAAAAAATCTAGTCAGCTAGCCCTCATTAACACCTTAGGTTTTGATAAAACCATTGAATTTGTCTGTATTCTCTGACTGAAATTCTCTGAATGTCAACTCACACATAGAAGACAGTGAAACAATGAATTTTGTGCCTATTGAAAAGTACAATGAAACTTGAAATTCTCTGAATTTAAATTTATTGAATTTTGTAGGAATTTGCCAAATCACATTATAGTCTTAAACTGTTCTTGAAAATTACTGCCATCTCTTCTACTGTGATGCAATCTGTTCAGGGAGGACTTTGAGGTACTGGAGCAGGTCCAGAGAAGGACAATGGAGCTGGTGAAGGGTCTGGAGCACAAACCCTAAGACGAGTGGCTGAGGCAGCTGGGGAGAAAAGGAGGTTCAGGGGTGACCTTATCACTCCCTAAAATTACCTGAAAGGAGGCTGTAGCCAGGTGGGGGTAAGTCTCTTCTCCAAGGCAACCAGTGACAGGACAAGAGGATGTAGCTTTAAACTGAAGCAGGGGAGGTTTAGGTTGGACATTAGGAAGAATTTTTTCACAGAAGGTATGATTAGATATTGGAATGGGCTGCTCAGAGAGGTGATGGAGGTGTTTAAGGAAAGACTGGACATGGCACTCAGTTGACATGGGGGTGTTGGGTCACTGGTTGGACTCGATCTCAGATGTTTTTTCCATACTAATCGACTCTGTGATCCTGTGAATCTCTTTGCATATTTCATCCATTCCAACTATTAATGAAAACAAGACAGGGGTAGGCAGATCCATGAGGAATGACAGTGGAAACACACTACTAGGATAGGTAAGCCTTTAACAACTATTTCTCCAGAGTGTTTTCAGTGGGTGATTATACCTTAACTGCATTTTCTTAGCTTGCTTATAAGAATGTCACGCATGGCAGTGTCAAAAAACCATAATAAAGTCAAGCTGTACCTAATCTACTGCTTCTTCTTTATTCACTTGGCCTGTTAGACTGTCAGAGAAATAAATTAGATTAGTTTGACATGATCAGTTCTTGACAAACTCATGCTGTCCTTTTTTATCACCTTATTATCTTTGAGGTACTTATAAATTGATTTCTTAATATTTTTTTTTACAGAATCTTGCCAGAAATTGAAGTTAGACTAACATAACTGTAATGCTCTTGGTTATTTTTTTTTTTCCTTATTTCTATTCAGCTTATTTTTTCAGGTTAAATGTTAAGCTTATTCCTATTAGAACTCTGGGTACCATAACCTCAAAATATCATTTCCCAGGAGTCTAGACTGGAAATCGTAATTTTCATTACAATTGTAAAATTAATTCCTAATGTAAAAAGATTAATTTAGTCAAGATGTCCAAAATGAATTTGCCCACCCTACTTTATAAAAGATACATTATAGTGTGTTCTTTACTTTTTTTTTTGTAGAACAGTTGATAAATTTTATTTCTTTATATATACAGTTAAAAGGGGGGGGGTTGGTTATTTATTTGGGGTTTTTTAAAAGCCAAGAAGGTTCCATTTCTCTTGATCTTTGCCTAAGTCAAAGTTTGTCATGTATCCTTGAATTCTTTTTCTTGCTTTAATTTCCTTCTCCTGGAGCTCTTCTTCGATAATGGAAAGTGATTTTTGCACCTTAGTTTCCCTTATTTTATCCCTTTTTTTTCCTTTTCTTTTAGGCGTATTCTTAGAAAGTTACTTTTTTTTCCATTTTTTATTTATTTATCTAGTATTTATTTTTACATTATTGAAGAATTTCTTGTCCTGTATTTCTCTCTTAGCTGTAGAATGTTATATTCTGCCATTATGAGTATAATCTCAGCTTTTCCATTACTGCCAGTTCTCTCACATTTCTTCATACATTACACTCTCTCTCTGAAGTACTTTTTCTCTTAGTTACCTGAGTTGCCCATGTTGGATTTTCTGAATTGTATTATCTTTACTCTTCTTCTTTTCTTCGACCATCAATTCCTTAGAGAATTAATCAGTATTCACTTTTAAGTACTTCTTATTCAACTCACGTTATACCTGTATTTTCTGAGTCAGTATTTCTGTATGGGTTAGAACAAATTCTAAAATATCATTTTCCCTTCCAGCTTTACAAAGCAAAAGAAAGTTTTAAAAGAATACAGTTGTGACCAAGAAATCTGAAATTGTTAATGCTGTCTTTCACTGCAGTACATTTGTTCCCTGTTCATTAGTATCTGGCTGAGCCTAAACTTTCAGCTGAGTGATGTGAGAGCAGCCAAGGACTGATACTCCTTCCCTTATTACCCTGGGTGTTACGACATCTTCTGATCAGGCCATGGCAGTACATGGTGAATTGGCACATGGGAAAACAGCAGGGAAACTGTCAGGCATTTGGGTGAGACTCTCACATTTGTCCCTGGAAAGGAATCCGAGCAGATTAGAACCATTTCCTCATAAAAAAATCTTCTGACAGCCAAGACACTTTGTGTTCTATTCTGGGAAATATGAGCTGTTAGATTTCTTAGACTGGAATTCAAGTAAACTTTTCTCCATTGATTTTGCTGGAAAAATTGCCATGCAATACTTATTAGGAAAAAGGTAAAATTTCAGCATTAGTCTGACTATATTTATTTAAGCTAAATAGAGCTAAAATAGGATGACACTTGTTCAGTTTCTATCTATATTCACAAAACATTTGGTGAAAGAAGGTCAGATTACCACAGGACAAAACTGATGCTTTCCATATGGTGGCAAAATCTGATTAGAGAAGCCCAAAAGATTTGTCGTCAGTGAACCCCAAATGGTAATTTAGACCCCTTTTGGATCTGCCTCCTCACACATCTCTGAAGTGTAAGCATAGTTAATATGCGAGCAGGCTAGTTTGCTATTGCATATCCCAGTGTTATGTTCCAAGAGAATAATTTTGTAAATTTGTATGGTGATTTCAATGAGTCAGCTCAGATTTGTACTTTGAGACAGACTGCCTTAGAATGAACACACAGCTATTATCTCGCAGATGTCTGTGGTAAAGTTTAAAAAAATTACAGATGTAAGTGGAAAGAACAGGGAATCAATTACAAGACACAGAAATTATTTCAGCGTCTGAGTCTAATTATATTAATTATGGACAAATGCAAATTTCAAAAAGTGCTATTTCCAATAATCAAATAAAGTTTGGGGGTCTTCTTAAAAAAGATAGTTAAGATAGTTAAGCATGTACACTTTTGAAGAAGTTAATTATAAAGTCAGAGCTCAAACACCATATTCACTTAGTGACTACTGCAAATTTTTGTTTCTTCATTATTTATAGATACATAAATTTATTTAACAGAACCAAATTTATTAAAAGGAGCTATTTTAAACTTACTATAAACACAAGCATGTGGCTGCTTTTAACCCATTTAGATCTATCAGCTTATAGACTTGTGTGAACTTAAAAGTATGGACATTACTTTAAAACTGCAAATAAGAGATTAATGACTCCAAAGCATTACTTCCTATATGACATGTCCACAAAGACAAGCTTTTGAGAAAGACAGCCCTTATGAGAGAACATTGAAAGAATAGACTTGTGCCCATATTCTCACAAAATTATTCTTGTATTTTATGTTAATTTCAACTAATGTGACAGAAGGCTTGTGCATTTTTGTTGTAAATAGATGATCCTCAGAATGCTTCTAATCTAAAAAGTAATATGTATATAAGTGTTTGTATGTGGATGCAAGAGTAATGTAAAATTGTTTATGAATCTTGCATATCTATTTGTCTTAAATATCATCCAAATAACATTGTATTTATATGCTTGTAACACATAAATAGTCTGGTTTTAGATGTCCAAACACTCAAAAATATTGTGGGTTTCTTTCATCAAGTAAAAAAATTTTTAAAAATAAAATGACAAGGAAAAAAAATGAAAACAACACAGAAAGCAAAGAAAAAAAATTAGAAAGCTATAAGAAATGTCTAAGAATTTTGAGCATTGAGGACAGCCAGTTTCCAGAGAGATCATGTCTCCCTTTTCTGGTCGAAATAGGCCTAAAAATTCAATCTCTCTTTTACTGTTAATGGGGTTGAACCAAACACAAAGAGAGCCCTACTGGTTAATAAGACTTCATATATTCTGTATCAAAACCACATCCTTTACAGATTGCAAATTTGACAGTAATCAGAATGTCTGTTGCGTTGTGGCTAACAGCATAAAGATTCAGCTGTAAATATGGATCAGCTGTATTTTCTATCAGTACAGATCACTCTGTGCAAATCTCCAGCCCGTGTGTAGTCTGTGTACACACATATTCTGGATCACAACTGCTCTATAGCCCCTCTGCTGAGAAACAAAAAGCCAATTACACATCCGAAACCTGCAACACCTTTAAGCAGATTATACAGTAGTTTTAAATTGTTGCAGTTATCACTGTAACCTACTTGAAGAATATACATTTCTATTATATTAGTTTGGGTTTCCTAGAATGCAGAACCATGTCTCTGAACTTAATATATTAATGTATATTACATCATATTGTGCATAGTTTACCAGACAAATTCAGCACATCTCCTTGCAAAATAATGCATGGATTACAAATTCTAACCCAAGCAGAGATATTACACACTATTGCAAGAAGCAACAAAATCAATTCGCAATTATACCATGTATAATTTAGGTCAGGTGATTTTGCAAAGCTTAGTTATGTTGCCTAATAAAATTTTAAAAGTTTGTTTCATCCACAGTGCAGTTAACTCTAAAAAACAGAGAGAAAAAAAAATTATATTGAGAAGCAATTAAACTGCGTGCTTTGAAACTGTTCGATTCTTATGAATTATTACCTCTACAAAGTATAAATATTGAAAATAATGAAAAGATTTTGCGTGCCATTTTGGTCCTTAGTTGTTTTCTGTTCTCCTTCTGGTATAACTGAGCTGATGGAAAAAAAAGATAATCTCCCCAAACCCTAACTAAAAGCAAACAACATTTGTTATATAAAAATATACATATATTGTGTATATATAAATGTACATTCATTCACATCTTGTGTATATGTGTGTGTATGTATACACACATTTACAAGTAACCTATTAGAGAATCTTTCTAAGGAAACAGAGTTTTATATTAAGACAGGCAGAGATGTGCTGACCCAGATTTTCTTCCTGTACAAATACCTTCATGATAGATAAAATGCATAAAAGAAGACAAACAAAAAGTTTAAAATATTTATATTTGTTTTGGCTATACTTTTTTTTTATTTTTTAAAGTAGGATTTTCCCAGGAAGGAACCTGGGTCAGCACGGTAATGGGACACCAAGAAGAGCGAGTCATTAACATGGTTAGCTTGCTCTGTCTGAGGCGCATTTATGGTGCTCTATTTTAAATTTGTATCAAGGTTTTATGTTTTTTTCACTGTGATCCAACCACTATGGCAGCAGGCTGGGAGTGCACAAGCAATTGCAAGGGGATACAGCCAGGACAGCAGCCCCTAGTCGGCCAAAGGGATAACCCCCAGCGTATGGAGGTGTGCTGAGAAATGAAACTCAGGTAAAGGTGGAGGGAGGGGAGAGGTTTGTGATTACAGTGTTTGTCTTCCCAAGAACCTCTGTGCATCCTGAAGCCATGCATTGCAGCAAGTGGCTAAACTTCTGCCTGCTGATGGGAAGTAGCAAATTAATTCCTTATTTTGTTTTGTTTGCCTGAGAATCTTTTATTCACCTATTAAACTGCCTTAATCTCGACCCTTGGGTTTTCAGGTTTTGCTCTTCCATTCCTCTCCTCCAACCCTCTGGGGGCAGAGGTCTAAGCGAGTCACCAAGTGGGTGCTGAGCTCTTGGTTGGGCTCAACTGCCCACACACAGATAGTGTGGTTACCTAGGGAGACAGAATAAAAATATTTTTCAAATTATTTGCTCCAAGAATTACATGCTTCATGACACAATCCATCAACAAATTGAAAATCACTAAGAAGATGTTTAAGCAATTAATTTGTAATAGTATTTCCTAAAACTCATAATGCATGGTTGTAATGAATTTGTGAGAAGTTACTCTTGGAGAAGAGACTGCTGAAGTACCAACAAGGAGAGGGTTCATTTTATTCTCAGTTTTAACACTCTTAGCATACATGCTACATTGAGCAATAGTTGTGGAACATTGACAACATGTCAGTAGAAGATTTTTGCTTAAGGAGAAGGTGCACATCCCCAGAGAACAAATTCTGCCACATGTTTCAAGATACAGATCACAGCACCCATGTGCTTCTATGCATTGCTGTTTTTTCTCCAACAGCTCTCCAGATTAATAATACAGATCCTTACTCAAGAAGAAAACAGGGAAGTAAAATTCTACCATCATTTATCATTGCAAATCCGTTTTGATTTTTTTTTTTATTAGAATGAAGATGGAGAAGAACATAAACATCATTCAATTACATTCAAAATACATTAACACATGGTAATTCTTAAAAGAATAAAAGGAATTGAAAACAGCTTTGTGTAGCAACATTCTGCAACACAGCCATATGGCAGATTGATAGTGTTCTCATTCCTTGTACTTAGGCAATTCAGAGACATAAACCCATTATTTCTGGAATAGTGTTTGGACAGGTCTTTGTTGTACAGATTTTGGATATCTCCTATGAGCTGTCTCAAACTGACAACATTCGGAGGGACAATATTCAATGAATTATACTGTTGTGCTTCACTCTTCTAATCTTAGGAAAAACGCTTCCAGCATGGCTACAGAAAGATTGCTCTATAGAAAGAACTGGAGGTTAAATGGAATTGAGAAGTGGCGTATTTTGAATATCTTAATTGCTCAGGATCAAATATCTGAATTTTGAAAGTCAACACCTTGCCATCACATGTAAAAGTATATATTAGGAAAATATCACTATTTTTTATTTAAAAAAAAACACCCAAGATTAAAAATTTGGTGTTAGAATTTTACAACTATGTAAGAAATACATGAACTAAAATTATTTTGTTTTGAAATTAAATTTGACAGGCAATTATTTTTTAAGAATGATAGCCACTCTAATTGCTTTTATTATTTTGGAAAAGAAAAAAAGAAACCCCTGGAAAATAATGAGCTATTTCATTTTAAAGAAGACACTGGACATGAACTCAGTGCTATAATCACCAAAATGGCTAGGGGGGAGTTTTATATTTGGATTTGCTTCAGGAAATTATGTGGTTTTGCAACAGTTGTGACTATGGATAGATGTGTTAACATTACTGTTGAGATACATTAGTAATCAGCATTTCACATCAATGTATTGTCTCAAAAGTTAATAGTTTAATAGGTAATTTATTCTAAAGAGTAAGAATGCGTGACTCCAAAGATTATATATATTTCTATTATCATCATTGACACAAATTAATTTAATTGCACAGCTCAAATATGCTATTGCAGAACATCTTTTACATCTGGCTGTGTCAAACAAACCCATGGCAGGAGTTAAATATATACATTAAATATACATTTTCTTTTCATACTTAAGAAGAAGCTGAAACATTTCAAGGACATGTAAAATGATGGCTGCAATAAACTCTACCACTGAGTCTGCAATGCACAGAATAAACCCTATGTATCAAGAAATTGATGTAAAAAGACCATAAATGCCACACAGGGCTATTAAATGCTCAGGGTGAAAATCATTGGCAGTATATACTATGAAAGTCCAGGAGCTTTTTACAGTATACTGAGTAAAACCAAAATCCTGCAGCTCATATTGTGGCAGAACTAATATTGCCCCCTAAATGTGCTTTTTAAAACACATTTTGGCCAAGATTATAGAAGTTTTTTTTAACATACATTCAGATTAATAAATAGGATCATGAACTAGTAAAGCACATTATTTAAGTGTTGATGAATTTTTGAATATTTTTACTTTTTTTACAAAAATGTAACATTACAGTATAATAATACTGTTCACAAATACAAGTACATAATATAAATGTACTTACAATGTATTATATTCCATATAATTATAAAATATATACTGATCAATGTTTTCTATATTTATAAATAATTGTGTATGTGCATAAATATAAATAAAGACTTTGCACAAACCCAATAATTTTTAATTACTTGCACCACAAGACTCCACAGGAAATTTTCCCTGTATGGAAATAGATTCCTTTGGTTTACGTTTTTCATGCTTTATAATACTCTCTTCTTACTTAAGCAATTCCTTAGTCTTCTAGGATCATTTTTCTCCTCTAGGATCACTTTTCTCCATTCAAAATATAAACCCGAAATTAAGAGCAGGACCAACCCTCTGCTTTTACAGCTACTTTGTCTCATTGAAAAAAACTGCGAGAAATTTAGGTAGTCCTGAAGTTTCCTAAATCTGCCCTGACTGCCAGAGAAATTTCCTTTTATGGCACTCGTAGAGCCAGTTGCCAAGAAAGGAGGCATCATTATTCTGATGAAACTTCTTATTTAATAAAATAATAGATATTTAATTATATTTAATTATATATATTATATTTAATAAAATGAAATTTAATTAAATAAATAAATAAGCAAAATTTTAAAAAATAAAAACCCTTAATTGCAAGTACATTTTTTAGTTGTCAATCAACTTTTGCTAACTCTAGGAATGTTTTTCTTCCTTCCTTCTTGGTGATCTTCATGTATTTTAGAAACACGTAAGTCAATCCCAAAGCAAGGAGTGTTCCTGGTTCATTTTTCATAAGGGAAAACAGAGTTCTGTGGGATTATAGGTGAAAAGGTCTAATTGGGATTGACTTCCACAGGCAGGACTACAGAATATTTATCTACTAACTTCATGTAAGTCAAGGATAGTACTGTTCAGAGGCTTCAAATCTTCTCAGAACACAGGAAAACTTTCAACTTTAGACCTAAAGTTTTAAGGCTGGTTCCAGGCCCTACTCCAATTCCTGCTCAAGTATCACTTCTGTGACAAGCTAGGGCATACAAACGTGCTACATATAACGCTGGGCCGTTGGTCTCCATGGTACCACAGTACTGGTATTTCTTGTGTTGGATTTTCATTAACCTGAGGATCTTAATGTCTCATTGTGCACAATGTAGATGCATTCCTATTGAGTGAAAAACTTTAAAATAACAGTCATCCCTTCAGGAATATTGGTAATATTGGAGTCCACATAGATGTGAAATTATGAGCGTGATTTGTAGCCTGTCCTCCAGAAGTCTGTTCTGCACTCAGAAGAGATAAAACAAAGAAAAAAACAATATCAGAATTATTAACAAAGGGCCTGGAACAGGTTGGAAACTTCATTGCACTGCACTACAAATCAAAAACTTGAATAATCCCCTTCTCTCTGATCATCACAATTTAAATGTACTTAGCTGGATTACAAAAGTCTCAGAGAAAGTAAATCAGATGGGCAGTCTTCCAGAATCCATGAATGTTGTGATTTCTGTGTGGTTCTTTGTAATAAGGTCTTTCCTCCCATTGTGACCGACTTCATGTCAGTTCCAATTTCAATCTTCATTTAAAATATGAATGGTATCCATCTTGTTCTCTCTCCCCCCATTTTTGGATATTCGTCTCTGTAGGGAGAAAGATCAAGCAGCCTGGGAACTCTTTAGTTTTAAAAAGGTATGACTAAGGGGAGCTATGAGAAGGGTCTGTAGAATCATGATTGGCATGGTACAGATTATGAATAAGGGATGATTATTCAGTATTTGTCATAAAAAAGAAGGGACAAGAGAATATCTAGTCATAGGAATATTAAAAATATTTGAAACTGTGCATGATTAAATTATGGACCCTGCTGCCAAAGTATTGCAATGTTTAAGATTGATAGATTTGAAAAGAAAATTAATAGAAAAGAGTTCTATTAATGGCAGTTAATTATGGTTATCTGAACCCAATCTCCAAGAGACATGCTGAACAAAATCTGGTTTAAGTGTTATGTTCAGACGTGCCTAAATATGATTCCCAAGGGTGTTTCAGCCAAATGTGGTACAGAATAAGGTGAATTTCAAAGGAACCAGCACACCACAAGCTCCAATATAATTTGTATATACAAAACTGTATATACAAAACTGAAAAGCTGGCAGCTCACGGCCTGGACAGGAGCACTCTTTGCTGGGTTAAGAACTGGCTGGATGGACGGACCCAAAGAGTGGTGGTGAACGGTGTTGCATCCAGCTGGCAGTCAGTCGCTAGTGGTGTCCCTCAGGGATCTGTGCTGGGACCAGTTCTGTTTAATATTTTTATTGATGATATGGATGAGGGTATTGAATCTATCACTAGTAAGTTTGCAGACGACACGAAGCTGGGAGCGTGTGTTGATCTGTTGGAAGGTAGGAGGGGTCTGCAGAGAGACCCGGAACGGTTGGATGGATGGGCAGAGTCCAATAAGTTGAAGTTCAATAAGTCCAAGTGCCGAGTCCTGCATTTTGGCCACAATAATCCTCTGCAACGCTATAGGCTGGGGACAGAGTGGCTGGACAGTGCGCAGGCAGAAAGGGACCTGGGAGTGCTGGTCGACAGTCGACTCAACATGAGCCGGTGGTGTGCCCAGGTGGCCAAAAAGGCCAATGGCATCCTGGCCTGTATCAGAAATAGTGTGGCCAGCAGGTCCAGGGAAGTCATTCTTCCCCTATACTCGGCACTGGTGAGGCCGCACCTTGAGTACTGTGTCCAGTTCTGGGCCCCTCAGTTTAGGAAGGATGTGGAGACACTTGAACGTGTCCAAAGGAGGGCGACAAGGCTGGTGAGGGGCTTGGAACACAAACCCTATGAGGAACGCCTGAGGGAACTGGGGTTGTTTAGCCTGGAGAAAAGGAGACTCAGAGGCGACCTTATCACTCTCTACAACTTCTTGAAAGGTGGTTGTAGTGAGGTGGGGGTTGGTCTCTTTATCCAGGCAACAACTGACAGAACAAGAGGACACAGTCTTAAGTTGCACCAAGGAAAATATAAGCTGGATATTAGAAAAAAGTTTTTTACCGAAAGAGTGATAAAATATTGGAATGGCCTACCTGGGGAGGTGGTGGATTCACCATCCCTGGATGTGTTTAAAAGGAGATTGGATGTGGCACTCGGTGCCATGGTTTAGTTTAGTTGAGGGTTGGGACATGCGTTGGACTCGATGATCTTGAAGGTCTCTTCCAACCTGGTGATTCTGTGATTCTGTGATTCTGTGAAAACCACATACTTGATTATTTTCAAATAATTATGTCTAGGTTTTAAATAGGAAGGAGATTCCATTATGGTTTAGTCTCTCCTTTTTTAAAAAAAAAATCTCTTTTTAAAAAAATATCTTTCTTTTTCCTTTTTTTTATTTTGGTGGAACACACTGCCTTCCTTCTCTTTGTACAGCTCTCCCTGTAATACATTTTAAATTTGTTGGTTTTCCTACTAACAATAACTTAGATTTTCTGTTACATTCAATGGTTTTGTATCAAGAACTTACCAAGAGTGTATTTTTTTAAAATTTATTTTGATTTAGAATCCCAGAATCATGGAATGATCTTTCAGTTCTTGTCTGCTACAATTGATAATTTTGGGTTATTCATCAATCAATGAATAAATCATGTTTCTGAAAGCAGAAAAAAAAATGTGGCACTTGGCATGCACCTACAGTAGACACAGATATAGTCATGCATTCAGTACATAAACTAAATAGAAAATATACGCAAACATTAATTTAAGGACCCTGGCTAATGTTTATTCAAGCTGTAAAAATATTTGTCATTGAGAAACAATACAAAAATAAAGAGGAGGAAAAAGATATTTAAATATTAATTACATGCTGAATGGAATGTAGAGAGATGGTTCATGGAAACTGGTTGCTTAGTAAATCGTACATTAATTTTCCAGAAAGGCTTTATACATACCAATGAAATAGTAATAGCCTTCACAAAGGCAGATATCTTAGAGATTATTTTTTCACTCTCACCTTACAGTAGTAATAACAACCTTCAGGCATTTCTAAGATGCTTATCATCCTGATATGCATGTACTAGTTATCCGACCTTGTCATGAAGCATTTACAAATGTGTATAAAAGAATAAAAACATCAGAACAGTTTCCTGGTAATAAGGACTAGCTGCATTTATTTCCTTCCTTGTGATCAGTTAGCCCCAGGAAACTCCTCATAACTCAATTGTTATTGTTTAATCTGCAAATGAACTTACTCTATCCTGCCTCCCACCAAGACACTGGTGTATTAGAGGAGCAGCTGTTGCACCAAGTGGCTGTATTTAATTTTAACAGAGACTTGAGAAAGATCCTGCATTTGTCCCTGGACAATTAGTCTCAGATCATGATCCACCCTCTCTGCCAGATTGATGAACATATCCTGACCTGTTCCTGGACAGCTTGTAGGTACAGTGCTCTTCCTCTCTATCTCAATTATCCTGCTTGTTCAATAGATATCTGTCATCCAGAAGTATAGAGTAGGTCTATGTGTTAGAACTGTACACGATACAGTGAATTTAGCAGAAAACTTTTCCCTGCTGTGATATGAACTGGTATCTTTATGTTCAGTTGGTGTTTTGTGTGTCCACAGAGGCTCCAAGCAGGCAGTGGTGCTGTGCCAGTGATCAGAGGATCCATGGATATGTATGTGCCTGTGAACCTGGGTGGTGTGGGGTGTGTACTGCACTTGTGACCTTCTGCCTCTGCCTGCCCAAGAAGAGGAGGGGACCTGTCCCTGTGTGCCTGTGTGAGTCTGAATGTGAGGGATACTGAGGGGAGAGTCTTGTCTGTG
This sequence comes from Acanthornis magna, assembly GCA_036785705.1. Classification (NCBI taxonomy): domain Eukaryota; kingdom Metazoa; phylum Chordata; class Aves; order Passeriformes; family Acanthizidae; genus Acanthornis; species Acanthornis magna. Next base: position 26,050,643 of record JAWUZG010000090.1, on the reverse strand, counting down.
GCTCTCTTGTGGGCTTTCTGTGGCCTTTTTTGTCCTCTGTGTGTGCACGTGTGTGTGTGTGTGTGATACACATTCACCCTCACTGCTATTGAAATTACAAGTAGGAAAGTATCAATGCCATGTATTGAAAAGTTCAGAAAACATTCTATCTACGCAAAACTAGATTACAAATTTAATAAAAATTATATGCAATCATAGATTGCAAAGCAGAAGATCTTTTTTTAGATTGTACTGAATGGAAAATTCCATTTGAACTGATCAGAGGATTTTTATTACACAATAATTTGATGAGGAAATGGAGTGTTATCTGTCATGTAGAGAGTTAAATAAGAGATCATATATCATGACTTTCATCTCCTTTCAATAGCTATTGTTAACAATTTCAATGTTAATATTCCTTTTCTCTTATTTTATGTTAATCTGAAATATACTCTTATCATTCCACAGCCTATAACAGATAGAGAGGTTTTTGGTCTGTTTGGTTAACTGGAATCAAATATTTTTGAATAAAGCAAATCTGTAGCAATGATATTCATCTCCAAAAGCCTTTTTATTTCCCTTTACTAAGTTAAGGGAAGGCTTTACTAAGTACCAATCACCTTCTCTACCAGTCAACTATTTATTGCTACACTACAAGTCTAAAAATTTAGCATCTAATTTTTACTACAGTAGGCTAATTGAATTATATTAGGTTCAGTCTAAGGAGGGTAAAATAATTTAGCTCTTTCCTTTCTGTCTGTGTAAGGAATTGATACAGACACTTTTATATTGATAAAAATTGATACATTGCTCTTTCAAAACCCAGATTATTAAACACGGTAAGCAGTGTTCATTATCTGAAAATGCTATTTCTAAATACAGAATTATCTTTTGTGTAAGTAAACTTGAAAATTAAATTCTAATAATTTACCCACCCTGAAATTACCTTAGCTAGTTTCATAGGAAAATCACATATGCTGCTTGTGAAAAAAAGAACATTTTACCTTCTGAGGTGACAAACATTTGCCAGACATTGGTGTTGAATTCACACCATCATGGGAAGCAGAAACAAGGACTATTCCTGGTTAGTACATGAAGGACAGTGTCCTGCTGCGCTTGCATTGGTTATCATGGTTTGTATCCTTCCCAAGAGGAACCCTCTTGGTACATACTCATGCTATTAAAATGCTGTTTGCAAAGGGCATATTTCTCTGCCAATACAGCACTTGCATCCTTCACTTTCCTAAATTCCTACCCAGCTCCTTACATGAGTCCAGATAAACTTCATCTAATGTAATTGATTTTATGCTACTAGCACATCCACGGATGGACTTATAGAAATAACCTTAAGATAAATATAATAACTAGTGAATTAATTTTTCAGTTTTGATTTGTAACTTGAAAAGCTGTCTATACGTACTCTGAAAGATGTAGAGTTATGTTTTGTGGTGCCTGTACGATTGATTTTACCTGAATCTAAAATATTCTTTTTTTCCCTTTATTGGGTGAAATTTGTTTCACCTTTTAAGGAAGATTCAAGCAATGAATCTTAGTGAAGCATTTTAATTCCCTTTATCATCAGTGGAAGGATACTGGCACCCTGAAAGGGGAATTAATCATACCCAGATATATATTTTTCCTTGAGAAATGATCCACTTGGAATTATATAATATTTATTACGTTGCAATCACTTGTACACAGGTTGTGATCTGGGCACTGGTGTTTACCTCATTACAAATCTGGCATGGTAAAAAGTATAGGGTTATTTAGCTGTCAGTGAAAGAGAAACTCGCTACCTCAAATTGCTCTGCTGTATATGTTGTACCCCTGCTGGCAGTGCCAAATTCTTTCGAATATACCAGAAATATCCTTTACAATATACCAGAATTATCCTTTACTCATACCAAATCCTTTACAACATATCAGAATTATCCATTACTCTCATGTAGTTTGTTAGGCACAGAACTGTATAAAAAACCTCAAAAGATTTAACCCTGAAAAGCTGTGAAAAGTTGGGGAAAATAAAGAAAAAGAGGCTTTTGTTTAGAATATTTTTATCTTTTTTACCAACTGAAAATTAATAGAACCATGTTACAATTCTCTTGCATGTGGGTAAATGTAATAACTGTTGTAAGTGGTGACTGCTCATTTTGGTGTTCAAATCAGTATCTGTCTGAAAATATTTCAATGTATTGTAAATCATTTTCTCAAGCAGAGTAGATCACTAATTTCCTTTGGAAGAGAATCAGCCAACGTGTTATTCAGGACACACCTGGAGGGCAATTTGTTTGACTCAAGTTTTGTGAAACGGAAATGACACAATGTTAATTTGCTTTTAAACTCCTTGCCATGTCTGTGAATTAAATAAGCAATTGGATGAGACCAGACTGAATGCATTGAGATATCAGCCATGCAGTCCGCTTATTTTGCCTGATTGTGATGGAAAAGTCTTTTATATCAGCAGTTAACATGTTCACATTTCCCACACTGGGCCTTTTCAGAAAACCCAGCTACAAATTCTTTGCAGATTTATGTTCCACTTACATTAGAAAAAAATATGTCCCCAGAGTTAACTTTAAAGGTTTCTCATTTTTTTTTGTCTCTGTATTTTAACTGTTTTTATTACTTTACATCATGACTTTGGCTATATGAAGTATTGGGGGAAATATGCAGTTCTATAGAGAAGTATATTTGTGAATAAATCCTATAAGAACACTCAAGCTCAAGATCTGATTAATTCATGTGTTTATAAACATTTATATTAAAATATTAATATGCAATTTATGCTATTAATTTATTAATTGATCAATTAATACATTCATCTATTTGCATAAATAGGTTCTCAGTCTCTATCATCACTAATGTTAGCAATGGCTGTAATCATAATATTTAATTTACCTTTTGGTTCATTTTACCTCAAATAATTTGGGTGTTTGGAACAGCCTCTGGAATCCCATCTTTTATCGCAGGGGATTTCAGTGCAAAAGTTAGTAGTTAAACTTAACTAGGATGTTCCCATACCGGATTATCTTTCACAAGCTGCCATCCTAATGCTGCAGGACTGTGGCTACCACCACCAGCAGACCCAGGTCGAGAACTCCTCCCATACCTCCCGGTGCCTGGAGACCTGCAGGCTCTGCTCAGACTGGGGGGTGTGGCTGCTGTTGCCACTCAGCCAGTGGTGAGTTTCACACAGGCACACAGAGGACACAGCTGGTCACACGGAGAGCCGCAGACGAGGCACAGCCTTCAGCAGCTCCCCGATTCAGAATTCACAGCAGGCACAGGCACACAGGGACATGTCCCCTCCTCCCCCTCTTGGGCAGGCAGAGGCAGAAGGTCCCAAGTGCAGCACACACCCCACCCTGCCCAGGTTCACAAGCACACACACATTGGCAGATCCCCTGGGCACCACCACGGCCCCACTGCCCACCCTGCACCCCTGCCCAGATCCCAGTCCCTGGCTCATGGGCTGGTCCCGCCGGGGATTCACTGCACACACACAGAGCTCACACTCTTGTCCCATGGGCACCCCATCTGTGGGTCCTCTTGAACACCTGCCCAGACCCTCCACTCACCTGATAGCCCTGCCCGTATCCAAGGCCCCTCACTCCCCAGCTGGTCTCAGCTTGGAGTTTGCCAGCAGCTCCACACTCACACCCCACACAGTCAGGGGCAGGAACAAACACTTGCCCCCAGCAACTGGCACATGGCACATGCTGCGACTCACAGTCCCAATCCAGCTGTCACTGCTAAGTCCCTCACTCTCCTCACTCATAGCCATCTCAGTAGCTGGCTTTGCGACACTCACCACACCCACCTCAGTGCCTGGAGGTTAATGACCCCACTGACTGCAGCAGCTGACACCACAGGCCGGAGGTACCCACTGTCAGACCAGGGTACCTGACTGCAGAGCTGTGTACCCAGCTGCCTCTTACCAGTCCTCCCAGCACCTGGCACTGAGCCTTTACTGCACTGACACGTGTGAGATAGGGAGTGAGACTGCTCAGAGAACTTGTTAAAAGAAGATTTAATGAGAAAATAAGACAGACTGAAGTGCTCATGTAGAGGATTCTGCTGCACCGGCATGCCGACCAGCCCTGTTTAACACGTGACCTGCTCCTTCTATGCTGTTTTCCTCCTATTCATTTCCCCTTAGACTTCTTCCCTTAAAATTACTTTAATAAATTTTGCATAGCTCCACAGTCTGTCCCTGTGATATCCCAAATCCTCATGTTCCTCCTCTTTTTGCCCTTTGTACCAGTTACCATGGTCAGGTTGGCCATCTCCAAACCTGTACCTGCAGTTAATGACTTTTCAATTAATGATGGGGAATCTTGGGAGACTTTACCTCCATTACTGTCTACTGTTTGTCTGTCTTTGTGTGTTGTTTATCACTTGCTCCATTACTTATTATCCCCTTTTGAATGGAAAACGCCCTGTATTGGATAACCTGAACGAAGTTGATATTCACACATTCCATACTCCCTCACAGTATGAATTAAATATTTTATTCTAGGCAAGAAAAATCTATCCCTAAACATAGAAAAAGGATCCAATTCTGTTAAGCATATCCGTATTTCTGAAATATTTTGTCACACATATCTTGTGGCAACATATTTTCCATTGTCCAAATCAGCAGTTGCATGCTGCTTCTGTCAGTAAAAACTCTATTTATATAACTTGAGGAAATGTTATAGAATACATCCTAAAGTAGAAAATGATAACGCAATATACTTCACCTATTGTCTCATATAAGGTCACTTTGACTTTCTCATTATAGCAGGTAGACAGTTAACTTAATGGCTCTGAAAATGAGTAACTTTATTACAGCTGCAGTATAAGACCTGTCAGATTAATTTTTAATTATACTCTGTCAAAAACACTTAGGAAATAATTATTTTTTAAAATATATTTTTTGTACTGGAAACATAACATTATGCTCTATTTCTTATTATTACATGTTTTACTGAGCCCCGTGATTAAAAATTTTTAAGTTGAAGAAAATGTGTAGAAGTACTCCTGGTCACACATTGTACCAACCCTTAGTAGGACAATGTAAACTGCTGTGACATAATGCAATTTAGCATTTGACATAGTGCTGTATCACTAAAAAGTAGTCTAAGTGTAATGTAGTGTAGTGTTACCAGCAATCTGCAGGCAAAAACAGGCTGTAAAAAAATTACACAGCCCATAGTCCTGACGGAAGATAAACAACTTAAAATTATAGACTACATCTTCTGGTTGAACCCCATGGATTAATCCTGGCTACACTCCCTGCATATTTAAAAAACTGTTTAAGGGGTTTATTAAATGACATTCAGCTTTATGTAGATTTGCTGTTACTCACACCAAACTAAGCATTTAACAGCACACCAGTATGCTTGGTTTCTCTGACGCAGGCAGTCTAACATGACAGTGGGTTTTACACCTGGCTAATATGGCATCTTCAGATATATGACCAGCTCTTATTTGTACAGCCATAGGTTCAGTACTCTATTTTTAATTCCTACTTTTATTTAGATATCTGAGTTCATTATAAAAGATCTAAAGTCATTAAACTGAACTTATACCTTAGCACTTCTAATTCTATTGCCTCCTACATTGTCACTACTGAAAATAAATGCTATGGTTTTCTAATACAGGATTTACACTACTGGGAAATTTTATGGACAACAGGGAAATAATTCATTTCACAAATATGAGATAAGTTCATGGAGGGAAGAATATTTCATTCACATATTGTACCGTGGTATTAGACTATAGAAGTAAATTCAGATAGATTTCTCAGGTGAAAGTGTGAGAACACAAATCAATGTATCATGATATTGGGAAAAATGAATTCCAGTCTGCTACCTAAGTACCTGCACAACAGTTAAATAAGACAAAATACCAGCTGTAATAAAATATATGCATATCATAAATACATGTTAATTTGGGATAATAATAAATAATTACTTTTTTACACAGGTACATTCAGCAGTATGGTAAGATGGAGAGAGCTATAGTTCATTATTAGATGAAACTACAGTCAGGAACAGCACTGCTTATGTCTTCCTAGAAAAAGACATACATTTGTAAACATCTTAGCTTTGTTGAACAAACTCAAAGTAGTGAATGTAAGAAAACAAAATTATTTCCACTGAATGTCCAAGAAAGTTATCTAGAAAGAACCAATCTGGAAATGAACATGTGCCAGGAAAAAAGGACATATCATGTATCATTATTTGTGAGTCAAATATTTAAATGTATATGTACATTCATGTATGTAATATGTATACAGACATAAAATCATAGATAATTTGTCTTTCTGTGTATAAGAAATAGATAGGCAGGTGGATAGATACAGAGGTAGACATAAAGACAGAGGTATTTACAGGTATATGGGTCAGTAATGGATAGATTTTCAGCTGGGAATCCAACGACATTAATTTCAACATTATACATGTCTTGAAAGAAAGGCTGTGTTGCTTCTAGCATGCATAAATGTAAACAGAGAGGAAATGATGCCTAGGGAAAATACTTGCCATGATACTCCTTTTTGAATCTCTGGGAACTCAGCATGCTACTTATCCTGCTCAGTAACTGTAATCTTAAACAAGAGGAGACTTTTAGGTTTGTAACAGAAATATAAAATAAAGTATGAATATATATGGCTAGAAGGAGAGTAAGAGAGAAAAAAGGAAGTCCACTGTTTTAGGAATTATGAAATGCAATAGATAGAATAGCCACAATTCCTGAGCAAGTACTACACAGAGAACAGGTAGATTATTAGAAGAGTAAGCCTAAGTTCTCTATTGTAAAGGCAACAATTTCCTGACAACTTATATCTGAACTGGCATTTCTCTTGAGGATTAGTGGCACATCATTTTCTCTTTCTATTCAGTCTAGCTGTCTCATATGGTGAACATAAACATAGACAAAAATATTATTATTCTCTCTACATCCAGTCTGTCAGCCTGCTGTGACCCAGAACAGTAACATTCTGAGAAGAAACGTACTTCTTGAACGTACCACAGTAATATTACCTGCCATTTACTTTTTACCACGTTTTCTTACTTCTAAAAACCTTAATTTCTAATCGGACTTGACAATATCATTTAATAAGCAGCTTTTTTCCCGCTGGTAAAAACAAGACAAGTTCCTGCTGCGTCTTATATATACCCATTCATGTTAAAGAAGCACAAATATATAAGCCACATTAACTTCTGATTAGGTTTCCTGTATCAGGAAGTCAATTAAAAACACTTATTGCAACCAGAGGACAAGAGAACTGAAAAAAAAATTATTACTCTTCCATCAAAAACAGATGCAGTAACAACAAAGTAGATTTTCTGTTAACAGGTTTTGAAGGTTTGGTAAAGAGTTGAATAGATGACTCTGAACTGTCACCTTCTTTACTTATCTAGTTTAAATGGGTAATCAGATGGGCAGTTTTTCTGTTTTGTTTTGTTTTTTTGGTTTTTCTTTTTTTTCTTTTTTTTTTTTTTTTAAATTTTCCAGTGTGAAGGCTAAAGAAAAAAAAAATCACCATGAACACTTCTTTTGCACTTACCCTCATGGTAAACTGGACTAATGTTCACCCTGAACCCCAAACACACTTTTTTTAACCCATTGTATGCTTTGTTTCCTTCTTCATTTACATTTGAGAGGAAAGAGGAGGAAGGAAGAAAGGAGAAAAAATTCAGATGTTACTTTTCCCCTTAAATGTATTGCAAACTGAACTGGCTCAAATAACTGGTCCTTTGGGCTTCAGGAAGAACATGCAAATATCAGAGACTGTGCAGCAGTGGCTTGTGATGTCTGCAAAATGCTCAACAGTTTGGGCTCTGGGTCTGTCTCCTGTGAGAACTATGGCCTTGGTCTGAATACCTCACCCAGGGTGTCAAGATATGTTTCAGCAGCCCGGCAGTGCCTGGTTTTTCTCCTGTGGATGCTCTGTCATATCAGCTAATTTTGAGATATCTCAGGTAATAAAGGTTCCTCAGATCTCTCCAGCTGTTTTTTTATAAGCAAATAATCCAGACTTTGTCTTTTTATCTGATTATACTTTCCTTTTTTCCATACTTTCTATATATACATATATATATAAATGTTTATATATTCCTGATAGAGTTTTACCCCACCTCATCAACTATGTGCTCTAATCCATATAACCATTTTTGATTCCTTAGGGCAGCTGAGTTTACTAATATGAAGGAAATTCAGAAGAAAAAGTCACAGTACCCCTCCTGTTCCAATTCTTTTCTAAAAGAAAAGAAAAATCTCAGAGAGAAGTTGATGTTTCAAGGTGCCAAGAGAGACAGAACAGGTGGTGGGCCAAGGCTAGAGTCAAATCAGCTATCTGTTTTGACCCTATCTGACTTTTTAAAGACTCATGGAATTTTCTGGAGTCAGGCAGCTGAGCACTTTGATTATTGTCTGGAAAAAGAAAGAGGAAAAATAGTAAAAATCTAAACAAGGGACAGAAACTAGATCTAAGATAAAAGAACAAAACATTACTGACAGATATTCCTGTTGCAATACAGATAACTGTGGAAAATAGTAAAAAAACACAAAAAAAGAATGAACTTAAGTTCTACATCCCTGGAAATAGTCAGTAATACCGCTACAATGGTATAGGGAAAATATAAATATGTTGTTTAAAAACCCAGGTTTTCCTTTAAATAAGACAAAGGAAAAATTATAGCAGTATTCTGGATCAATGTTTTATGCATTGTCACTGAATAGGAAATTACCTATTTAGTTTGTTTTTAAAAACCACAGATGTCTTATTTTGAATAACTGTTAAGAACCAAAGTCTCAAAATTAGTGAATTTTACTTTCATGAAGAGATAGAATGGTTTGGGTGGGAGGGGACCTTAAAGATCATCTATTTCCAAACCCCCTGCCATTTACAGGGACACCTCCCACTAGACCAGGTTGCTCAGAGCTCCATCCAACCTGGCCTTGAGGATGCCAGGGATGGGGCATCCACAGCTTCTCTGGGGCAACTTGTTTCTGTGACTCACCACTCTCACAGTAAATAATTCTTTCTTAACATCTAAACCAAAGCTACTTTCTTTCAATTTGACTTTGAAGGAGTAAATAGGGGGTTGAGGTTTTTATTTCAAAGAAAATACGATTTTTGCTATTACTGGTTAGGAAAAGGAGAAGATGGAGAAGATGAAGAAGAAAACATAAAGAAAGATAAATACTTTATATTTCTACTAAGTAACCTTGGAAATTTAGTCTCTTTTAGGAATTGCTAGGTCTTTTTTTCCACTTGAAAATAATTCCCAATGCTCATTACTTCTTGAGGCATTGAGTTGGTTGAAATTTACGTTTTGGGCCCATTTTTATGAGTATGTAATTTTCTTTCCTTCTCTCTTTTAGATAATTTATTTTGCTAGTTTGTAAATGATTCTCTCTAATTTGTTTTCTGTATGCAAAGTCTGAAATAATTCTCACTGTTTATGTGAATCAAATTCAGTCTAGTCAAACCTCCATTTGTATGCTTGTATTCCCTTCCAAAGAGAGACTTTTACTATTCAGCTATCAACTATCTGTTTCTTCTGGGTGTTCTAATTGTGGGCATCTAAGTCCTTGTGATATTCCTTTGCAGATACTGAGATCTGATTTACTCCTGTGGTTCAGGGAGTGCAGAACTCCCTTTTTTCTTTTTTTTTTGGTTGTATGCTGGATTTACCTGAAGTGATGGAGATCACGTTTGCTCTGCATGTCTCTATCCAGCAAAGAAACATAGTTGTCTTTCCTCTTTGCTGACACTTTTGCTCTCTTTGCTGTGTTTTTCTTCATTGATTTTAGACATATGTGTTGAAGTGTTTATGTGGAGCTCAGTTTAACTCTATAAATCACCTAAATTTTTGTTGCTTAATAAACTTATGCTTCTGAAATAAAGACAGGATTCAGTTGCAAGTCATGCATCTGGGATTTTCTTTTGACCCTCACTTGTTACTCTGGTAGGACATCTGGTGTCGTACATTTCGTCAATCATCTTGGCTGTGCCAAATCATTTACAATATGCCAGATTATCAAGCCAGTTGTTTCAGATATCTTGTTGCAAAGTGATTTTAATTGCAACTCATTCTAAAACATTTTTAATGTATCTTTTCCATATTCCTCAACACTGAAAAGATCTCCAGATGAGGCAATTTTTAAATAAATTGTGGAAATACTGTGGATATTCCATGAGAGTACAGCGAGACTTAATAGGTTCAGAAAATAAGCTGGGTGAAAACAGTTTAAAAGCAGTGTTCAGCCATTTAAAAGCAAAACAGGTAACAGGATCAACATTTTCCAAGGGGATAAGAAGCATCCAGCTTAATTTGCAATACATTTAAATTTAATGTTAGAAAAGAAAGAGGCAGTAACAAACAGTTATGTGAAAACAGTGCAAGCATTTTATCTCTAACAGATATCACCTGGTAAATCTAGCTATAGCATTTCAAGACATTGATCTCTCAGACATTACCATCCTTTTAGAACAGTTAAAAGAGCAAGGACATGTACTTTATTTCTGTTCCTTACTCTCAGTGAAAATAAGCCTTTATGGCTCAGTTCATATTCCAGAATATTACAGTTCATATTTCAAACTATCATGTGCAAAGATTAATAACAGTTTATGATTTCATTTTTGTATTTTTCATCTATCTGTCACAGTGTGGAAATACGCTCAGGAAACTTGGTGTAGTCAATAGCAACCGTGCAAAAAGGTGTGGCATCAGAAGCAATTTTTAAAATTTGTTTATTTTATTCTATTACTATTTAGTTGAATGGTAAAGTTAAGGATAATTTTTTAATTTTCATTGTTAGTGGTTGTTTTAGTTTTTTCAGACTATTCTAGTCATTAGAAAACAATGGGCTATATACCTACACTTTAAAATAAATTACGTTTTAAAATATAAGAACATATGGTGATCTCTTATGCTTAATCTCGTAATTTTGAAGTTTTAAAATACTAAATTAAAACCCCAGGATATTCTGGAACACATTTATTTTGATGTTAATTTCTATTATCATGAAAGATTATATTAATAGTATATTACAGACTGTTCTCAACCATTTCATCTTCTCACCTTTCTCTTTTTCTTTTTGGACTTCTTAAGTACAGTTGGGAGATCATTATTGAGAACACAGAGGATTTCAGATTCCACCTGTCAGTTGTGGTATTCATTGTTAGTCCACCCCATAAAGGTAGAAACTGCACTTTAAAGAAAAGTTTATTTACCCTCACAAATAGTGCAGAGACAGTCTGCATTGTGCTTTAAGTAATTTTACAATCAGCCTCCAATAAGAACTGAATGATAACAATTATTTCTCTTCTCATAGTTGATTCAAATTCTAACTGGCAGAATTCAGGGCCAAAGAAAAAAATTTAATTTGATCATTCAGCTACTACCCATCAACTATTTACAAAAGACGTTATTGTGTCTCTTAGACTTTTGGCTTTGACTTCATTCCCTCAAAGTTTAAAAATTCAGTATTGCTTCTAAATTGAGGAGTGTTACCATATTAGACTTTCCCTAATATGACTAGATATGCAAGATTTTAATTGAAGATTTGGACTAGACAAAGTATATTGTCAACAAACTCCATTGCATTTTACTTGACTTTAAATTTGTAGAAATCAGACAAAAAACTGACACTCAGTATAAAGTCATCTGCATTAGGAAATGCCAATTTTAAGCAACTGATAAAGATTCATGAGAATCTCTTAGTGCATAGAACTGAAAGATCTTAAGAAGAGCTGAGAAGTACAAACAACTGAAATATAAAAAGGAAAAGATAATAATATTCAGAAACACTGGGTAATGTTAGAGAGGGTCTGTTACCACTTTAGCAATGCAACATGAATCTCAACATTAATACATCAAATTTTTTATATCACTACAAAATCTGAAAACAAAAATTACTGCTCATAAGAAATTACAAATATCTCAAAATTATGTTCACCTCCATTATATTTTATCCCATTAATGTATTAAAACAAAAAAGATAACAGGCAAAACCCTACTGATACAACTATTTATGCTAATTAATGAGTATTACTATAAATAACCAAAGTATATATAAAATTTTTATAAGCATGATGTAGTGTTAGAGAAATTTAATATGTTGTAGTAAAATACTTGAGAATAAATTATTTCGTAGAACCACAAGAGAAGACAATTCTCCTGTCAGTAAGAATAAAATCTGTTACATCTATCTTGTATTTTATCAGTGACAATGTTTTATTAACATTATTCCTCATCTTTTTGTTCTACTTAGTAGAGTATATTCAAGTGAAAAAGAGTATTTACTGCTCACATAGGAATATTGCTAAATTACCTTTCTTTGTGTATTGCTCAGAACACCCAGATGCTCAAGGACACAGATCCCACTCCAGATCAGACCACTGGAAATGAAAACTGGCAAGATGGAATGTGTCTCAGTCCTATACTGTAAAAAAATCTCTCTGCATTTCTCTGCAACTGAGTATTTTACTTTATTATTCAAAGTGCTTGAGAAATTGAGAGGGTTCTTTCCTCTTGGATTGGATTATAGTCACCCAATACATTCATAGTTTTAGTCTTCAGACTAATGAGAACTTCTTGAGATTTTAATTTTTCACTTCTCCTATTCCCCTTATGTTCAAGGAATCATGTCATACTGATTAATATTGTGCCAGTTTCTGTTCTCATTAATGTCTCTATGTCCAAAAATGAGGTATTGGAATTTTTCTATGCCTAGTCCATTATGTTAAACCAGGTACTATGTTCATGTATTGCACCACTGTGACCCATTTTGAATTTTAATTGCTTAGCCAATTTTGAGTTTTTTGCCAATATATTACCAAGGTATAAACAAGAATTGTCCAGCTGATGAAAATGCAGTCAGCTACCAGGGATGGTGTACACTTGAGGGTCACAGTAATTTAATTTAGATATCATACAAAAGTGGAAATCATACCTATTTCGTATGAAAGGCTTCTAATGAGAATTGATAGCAGGACACAGTTATTTTGTTCTTATGCAAAACTCTGAAATAATAAAGATTAGTTAAAACCTAGCAATATCATTATGGCCTTCTTCTGAAATTATGTGAGTGATTTTAGTATTTTTTCCTGATCTTTAAGTGAGAAAAATTGTTCCACGTATATAGAAAAGACAGACAATACTCTGAATCTTATTACTGTCCATTTCAATGAACATATATGACAGAATTTTGAGACAAGGTGATGAACAGATATATTTCAAGGGTGAAATTTTAATAATAAAATGACACATGTATTCCTTTATGTCTAGACTCAAACATTAAATCCATTTTGTACTACTCATAACAATATTTTACAGTAAATTTACATAATCTCTTTTATGCTAACACAAAGTGGGTAGCAATATTTTGTATTTATCCTGACCACAAAATAAAAGGATGTTTAGGGTTGGAAGAGACCTCTGGAGGTCATCTCATCCAAGCCCCCTGCTTAAACAAGGCTGCCTAGAACTGGATGTTCAGGACCATGTCTAAATTGCTTCTGCATATCCCCAAGGTAGGGTGAATATCTCCACAGGTTCTCTGGACTCCCTCTGCCAATGATCCTTCACCTCCAGAGGAAACATATATCTCATGTTCAGATGGGACCTTCTGTCCTTCACTTTGTGCCTTCTGGTTCTGTCACTGGGTATGGGTATCACTGAAAAAAAGCTTGGCTACTTCTTTAGAGCCCCTCTTTGGGTATTCTCATATTAATGAAAACTCCCCTGAACCTTCTCTTCTTCAGACTGAGTTATCCCTGCCCTTGTCTCCTCCACCCATATGTTCTTTGTTGGACTCTCTCCACTATATCCATGTCTTCCTTGTACTGAGAATCCCAAAACTGCACACAGGACTCCACATGTGGCCACACAAATGTTGATTAAAGAAGAATCACCTCCTTCAACATGCTGGCAATAATTTGCCTAATGCAGCCCAGGATTCCATTTGCATTCTTTGTAGTAAGGACGCACTGCTGCCTTGTTCCTGTTTCAGTTGGTATTCCCCAGCTTTTCTCCAGGGCGTGTTCTGCCAAACTGTTTCTCATCTAGGCAGCCCCCAGCATTTTTTATTACATGAGGTTGTTCCTTGCCAGGTGTAGGACTTTGCAATTCCCCTTATTGAACTCCATGAACTTCCTGCTGGCTAATTTCTCCAGTCTGTTGAGGTCCTTCTGGACATAATCATGACCACTAGACATATTAGTTATTCCTCACAGTTTTGTGTCATCAGAAAACTTGCTGAGGGGTACACTCTGCCCCATCATCTGGATCATTAATGAAGATATTAAACAGGACTGGACCCAGCACTGACCCATGGGGTACACTGTTACTTACCAGACTCTGGCTAGACTTCATGTCTTTGACCTTGCGTGAACATACTTGTTTATGAGGATCTTATAGGAGACAATGCCAAAGGCCTTCCAGAAGTCCAGGCAGACAACATCCACTGCTGTTCCCCTCTCTACCAGTTATTTCAAAATAGAGGTCTATTCAGATGATCAAGTATGACTTCTCCTGGTTGAATTTGTAATGACTACTCCTGATGACTAAGTTGTCCTTTATGAGCCTGTGCTCGATCTAATCTGTGGAAGGTCTGTTGAAGTGAATAAAACCACTTCCATTAACTTAAAAAAGCTAATAAGACCGAAACATCACGGGAAAATTAGGCATAAAATAAAATTGTACATATATGGTAGCTGGGTAGCGAGCAATATCAGGGGAAGTAAACCTTCAGATGCATGAGAGATTAAGGCTATCACGAGGGACAGTTAAATTTCATAGTACTAAAGTCTATGATCACTTAGCTGGTCACCTCTTGTTATTTTTACTTTCCAAAGGCACCTTACAAAAGAGCAATTAGAATATTAAAATCTGGATACCTTACTTTATGAAAAAGACGTAGCTGGTACAGCTAAACCCAGAATGAATGGATGGCCCTTGATGTGGACAGCTTGGAAAAACTGCTGTTTCACTAGGACTGATTCATATTTCATTTACTTACACAATTAGAGAAGTAGCTAGACAATATGTTAAAGTTTTTTTCAATGTCCGTCATAGTCAGGCACTATATGAAAATCATAGTGGCTGATGTAAAGGACTTTGCCAATAACTCTATACTTCAAAGAAGGAACAGGATAGTCCCTACACAGGCTTGTTGAACACTACAGGTATATTGCTAGATATGAAACCTGGTTGATTTCTGTAACCTAAAAGCAGTATTTTGGATCCTTCATCTTGAAACTTCACAGACCCCAACTATCTCAGCCTATTACAACTTTTCATGCTACAACATACAGCTCTATTGCCATCTCTTGTATATTTCATGAATCATGGCAAGTGAGAAGAGATAGTGCCTTTAGGAAAACAATCAAGGAAAATAAACAAAACAAACAAACAAACAAAAACAAACAAAACACATAAACAATCTTTCTCTGTACCAAGACAAGATCAACATACTGCAAAGGCAAACACCAAACAGGAATAAGAAATAGTATATGAAAAAAACAGTTTTTTTCCACTCATAACATTTTGCCTAATAAGGGATATTATCTTTCTGTACAGACTTTGTTTCACATCCTTCAGCTGTCTTGCTTACAGCAGTATTACCATTTGCATTTGAGGGAGTACATCATAGCAGCTAAAATGTGAATATTTTATGGTTTTAAGCTCAGAATTCATGTCCTATTTTCTAAAAAAAAAAATGTTTCCAGGCTTTTTAATATTATCTGGATGTACAAAATCCTGACTCAGTTATATGATATAAATTTTCAAAGCCAGCTATGGAGAAGACTCTTAAACTCATTGAAATTGCATATTCTACTAGTAGGCGGTGATATGAACTTACATAATGCCCTTAGCTGATGATCTAAAAAAAAAAGCAATTAATGAAGTTCAAATGTTTGGCAGCAGTCAAACTTCTATCATCAGGTGAATCATAAAATCATAGAGTCATAGAATGTTTTGGGTTGGAGGGGACATTTGAAGGTCAGCTAATCCAACCCTGCAATGAGCAGGGACATCTTCAACCAGATCAGGTTTCTCAGAATCACCTCTGACCTGACCTTGAATATTTCTGGGGATGGGACATTGACCACCTCTCTGCGCAACCTGTGCCAATATTTCACTGCTCTCACAGTAATTTTTCTATATATCTAGTTTGAATCATCACTCTTTTAGTTTAAAACCATTACCCCTTTTTCTGTCACAACAGGCCCTGCTATAAACTTTATCCCCATCTTTGTAAATACCCTTTAACTACTGAAAGAGCACAATGAGATTTCCATGAACCTGTCTCTTCTTCAGGCCGAACAACCCCAACTATTTCAGCCTGTCTTCATATGAGAGGTGTTCCATCTCTCCAATCATTTCTGTGCCCCTCCTCTGGATCTGCTCTAACAGGTCCATGTCTTTTCTATACTGAAGGCTTCAGGTGTTGTAAACGGTAGTATTAAGAGAGAAGTCTGTAGCATTGTGTGCACCATATCTCAAAATTAAAATTGACAAACATGTATATTTATTTCAAATCAGACCTAGATAACTGGATTTTTTTAACCATATTTCTAGGTTAAAAGAATTTCTTATGTATTTCTTATGTATACTTATGAAATTCTGTGGAATCATGACAAACTTTAAGCATATAATAATTAAAAAATAGAAACAGAAAAATTAAGAAAACTATTAATTCACAAAGTGAAATATAAAATTTTGCAACGTCTCTTTTTTCTTCATTAGCCCAGAGTTTAATAGAGAACATTGATGTCTATGACAGACAGTATTTTCCAATTTTTTAGGTACGTCATGAACATCGCATTTTCTTTTTTGCTTCCAGAGTCACTTTTAGAGACAAAATACAGGAAAGGAAATCCATATTTCTTTTTTATGTTCCAAACCCTGGCATATTCTTAGCTTAGGACATTACTATTCAGCTGGATACCATTAAGCTGAAGATTTGGTGCCATATATGTGCTTTCACACTGGAAGGAAAGCTCCTCATTTCATTGAGAAACTCAGACTGGCTCAATATAATTTAAGTCACTCTCCACTCATCATGCTGCACCTTCAGTTATGTGAATAGTTTTGATGCAGATGAAAAATCGATATACATTTCATTAGAGATTAGGTCACTAAATGTAAAATGCAATAAACTCAACCACAGGTTTTTTCTCCTTCCAAAATCAGTGCAGTCATCCAGGTGCTACACGCATGTTGCTACTACTTCATGGTGCATTATAGGTTTGATCTCTAAGAGAGTTTTTATGGAAACACAACAGCAAAGGAGTCAGTTCACAATATGTTTAAGAACACTGTTTCAATGCTTATTGCCTTTCTTTTATCTTTCTTGGTTGTATTTCTTCTGTTTTCTTTTCCTTTGTCTTACATACTGTGCTTGTATTCTAATGTGACAACAGTTGCCTAGTAAATCCCCTTCTTAGCAGTAACTTTGTGTATCCAAAAATGCATCCCATACTTTCCCATTCAAAATTATTATTTCTCCCATTACAGGAAAAAGACTTACCTTTCAGACACCTTAGAGAGGTCATAAAGTACTTTTGAGCACTGTAAATCATCTTGTTCAAGGACAGTTTAGAGGCCAACACATGGAATAGGATCATGATATTTGCTCTGGAGCAATTTCTCATGAAGAGCTGAATTTGAACAGGAATTTGCCAAAGTCTATTGTTGGTAAGAAGAAGAAATGTTCCATGTAGGATAAAATCAGAAGCTTGAAGGAAAGAGGAAAGTTTCACCTTCAGTACTGGAATAATGGTTAGAAAGAAACTCCAGAGCTGTTAAACCCCTGAAGGAGAAGGATTTCTCTCTCCCTTCTCCCACACAGATAACCACAAGACATAAAGATCTGTCTAGCAGTTTGATCTTGGGATGTTTCATTTTCTTTGTAAGTTTAACTTTTGTTTCTGAAATAGGCAGCATATTATTCTTAAGAATTGTTTTTTCATTAAATTTTTTAGTAAAGTGTTTGAGTTATGTCCCTGTCTCAACTGATGAAAATCTCTGAAGGTCCATTTTTTCAGCAAAATACAGTTTTGAAAACACTTATATGTTCCATGAACTCAGTTGAGGTTTTTGTTTGTTTGTTTGCTTTTTTTGCCAACTGGATATTTTGAAAACCATGGATTGTGTTTTGCCCTACCAGTTGAAAAACATGCAAAAAAACCCCAAAATTAGCCAACCAGACAAAAGACTACAAAAGCTTTATTTCAGAAAGTTTTTCTCATCGGAATCAGACTAACCTCATTGTTCTATGATATTTGAGAAAATAATTTGTATCAGTCTCAATGTTATTGTTTTCAAGAAAACCTGGTGTTCACTTTTACAGTGCATAATTTAGCCAAAAAATACATCACAAAACAAATGCACTCCAGCAACCAGTATACTTTAAAGAAATTAATCCAAAAGAACAATTTTTTAAAATTTGTTATCTATGATTTAATGACTTTTACTATTTGAAAGATTGTTATCCCGTTCTGAAACACGACAGAAAGAAATGTTGTGTTATATGGAATGTAAATTTACAGTGAAAGGGGAAGGTGTGGAAAATGAAAGGAAATTTCAGAAAGGAAATTAAGTTGGCTTTCATCAATCTCCTGAATAGACTACCTTCTCCAATACTTATGTCCTCAATTCCCCTTTACTTTAAGCCTTATTGTTATGTGACAGCTTTAAAAAAAAAAAAAACAGAATAAGAAGAAAACAGAAGCTGCATGCCCCAGCTACATTGTTTTCCAGTGACTGAGTAAATTAAGATAGACTAGCTCTCATTTTCTTTTGTAGACCTTGCTTTCCTCAAAACGTGATACAATTGTAGGCATATATGAGTCAAGCTTTACTGATTGCTTCTTTCTATGAGGCAAACCTTTTAAAAGTACAAAGCCTTCAGAATTCAGATATCCATCTTGGAAAGATCACCCAGTTGCCACAACGAAGCCCTTATGCATTTGAAGACCTTCTTATCATGCTAAAATTTAATTCTTTCTCTGAGTTTTCTTTTTTCTTTAACCATCACTTTCAGTGAAATCTACACCTCCTGATAAGCCAATATCATGCTTACCTCAGCTTCAATAGGATACCCTATCTACTTCCTCTAAGTGTCGTTTAACTATTTTATGTTCATATATGTAAAATATTAGAATATTCCTAAGTTAAACAAAACAAACAAACAAAACCTACTCCTAAGCAGAATCTTAAAACAGTAGATACAAAAAAATAATTTTCCTTTTCCAATCAGTTGGCAAACAATACTAATTCTGTATCTGAAATTCTCAGCTTTGCTCTGGTTTGCTCTCAGGCTGAGGAATAGAGCATGTTACCACCACAGATGTACTATGATAAGGTGGTTGTGGTACTTGCTCAGAATCTAAACAAGGTGTTTTCAAGCTTCTTTAGATTAAAGAGGATGTACAGACAGTTTCTCTGACATCTTGAGAAATATCAACTGTTAGGTTACTATGCAAATAATGATTTCTACGCCTTTCTTCACATGGTATGGCATGTGAGTATCTGAAGCTACATTCTCAGGAAACTTCCAAGACAACCTGGGAGATTTCCTTTAAACTTATGTATAAGAGACAAAAAATCCCAGAAGGAGTTTAGCTACTAAGTTAGATTTTGCTAGAGGCGTAAATGAGTTTTTGCACATAAATCCCAAATTAGACAAGAGATTGGTGTACTTGATCCAATGCTAGACAGGAAAGAGTGAGACAGCATATGTAGAAGTGTTTCTTTTACATATCATGTGAATAAAACAAAGGATGAGATGTTTAATAAATTAGGGAATATTATTTCATTCTTCTGGAAGTATTAGTAAGGTCAGAATGTAATACCAGTTCCTCAAAGAAGAAAAACACTTTAAGATAAAATTTCTATAAGTCACTCAGGCTCCCTTCAAGTTATAAAGTTACAAAAAGTAGTGCAAGACCATGAGCCACTTGGCTCATTATATCAAATGCAACTAATTGTTGCAGTGAAAATCTTCGAGGCACTCAAAATATGTCTTGCAGACATCAGATGCCTTTTTTAAAATTTTTTTTGTGTCCCTGTTGATGACAATTCATGACCCCATAAGAACAGTTTAAAAAACAACTCAAAACCTACCTTAGAGCAACCAAACTTCATCCTCAGTATAGTCAAAAGACAGTTATCAAGCAACTCAGAGCCATAAGCCAACAAATGGACTTCAGAGCACCGAAAAAGCATGCTGACCTTTGATGCACACTCTCTAGACCACTACGCTTGCTGAACTCAGAAAGAATAACTTATTAATTCAGTTCAGCTAACTGTACTAGCTGAAGGATAGCTATCATTATTTAATCAGTTCCTCTCCATATATACTCCCTGATCAGCCATTTAGGAATGATTATAGAGAAAATTCGTCAAATGGCATTATCTGCAATATAGCCTGCTTTGGTTTAACTATCCCACTGGTCTAAGAATTTGTTTTATTTTACAAGAGAGAAGCTCTTTGAAATGAGGAACAGGAGGGAGTTAGGACTGAAACAGTTGTTTCACAAAGCATGAAAAAGGAAAATTAATTAAGAGGTGTGACAATTAAATTCTCTGTTTCACACTTTTGGTTTATGTTTAAAAGAAATATGTAAACAATTAAGGGGTTTTAGGTTTAAAAAGAGAGAGTGTGCCTATACAGACAGTACTCAGCAAGCACAGAGGCAATTTCTGGAACAGATCACAGACCAATAGACTTACTAGCATGGTGTTGCAGCATGTTAGCAATCCTTGCCTGTTTAGCATGGACATGTGAATTCAGAAACAGAGAAGTCTCTTATCCTGGAGTGCTGCAATAGTGATGGAGCAAACACATAATCAAGGACAACCCAAAAAATATTTGCTGCTCTTACAACATGAATGAATATTTATTCAATTTCAATTTTGCTGTCTGAAATTTAGATTTCCGGGTCTGAGGTAGCTGTGTATTTGCCCATTGTAATCGTAAGAGAGCTCACTGTCATGAGTCACATCCTCACATTAAATCTGTCTCTGGTTGAGATGAATTGCTCTCTCGAAGAGCTTTCTTTCTTCACTGATTGTATATAAAACACGTTTAACACAAGCACATCATACGATCCTGTCTGCCTTAAAGCAGCTCTCCCTGGCCACCAGCTACCTCTCTAGGACAGAGAACTTATGAAGATTGTGTCATACCTGTCATCAGCTGGCCTCCAAATCTCCATTTTCTGACATCTTAGGGCATCAAGAGATGGAGGAAGGCAGGATGTTCATTTGTACCTGAACAGCACTACGTTTTTATACCCTGTGGCCCAAAATATGGTATTGACTTTTCTAGTAACAGGGCTCATGTTTTGCACAAAGCCTCAGGACTCACTCAGGCTTTTCAGACTTTCTCTCTCAGATCCTTTATTGACCTGCCTGCAGCTTTGTTTCACTTGGTTTAACTGTGACAGCAGTTTTTCTAATTAACCAGCCAGTTTGGTTTGCTTTTGAATAACTTATGAACAGTGTCACCAATATTTTAGGATGAGAACTTAATGATAGCATAGAGAAGTTTCTGGTACTAAAGCGCAGCTCTTGTGTGCATGGGGACACAGGATGTGGGGTAGAGATGCACAACTGTGGGATGAAAAGGGACAGGACATAAGCTAACATTGGAGACCCCACAACTGTAAACCATGAGCATTATTGAGACTTTTTGTCTATAGAACTATTCTTTCTTCTTCTGTAACAATTGGATCTGAACTAATAATGACTATTGGATTAAACTGTTAAAATTTCAATTATACTAACTACAAATTATTGATTGTGTATATAAGGTGATTCCTCCTTGCCTGTAAACAAGATTTTGATCATTAACAGTTTGCACAGTTAGATCCTCTTCCTGTGGACAACCGAGAGGAGGTGCCTGGCTGTAGATGGGAACCTTTAGGTAAAATAGATTCTTTCCTATGCAGCTTGATTTACAGATATTTACAGAGATCTATGACATGGGCCTGGCAAAAATGGCAAGTGAGAATTAGATAAGTCTGCAGATTTCAGCAAGAGCAGCTGGAAGCAACAAGAATTTCTAAGCAGTCATTAACAGACCTACAAATATATGTTTACATGACTGAAAACAACCCACCAGGTATCACTGTGATAACCTGGCAAAAAAAAAAAAATTGTAAGGTTTAAAGATGAACAAAGCAGCACCTAGGCTTTCTCTTTTTCCAGAGCATTTTCTAATATAATGAACTTCTCAAATATCTGGAGGCAAGTCAGACTCTGAATTAAAGTATCCTTTTCTACTGATAGTCTTACATTCCTTTGTTCCTTGAAATTTTAAAGGACTGTTTCTGTACATCCTGTTTCAAAGTTTTTGATATCCCCACAGTGCTGTTAATCAATGGTTCCCTATTACTCTAGTACACTCATCTATCGTGGTGGTAGCTTCTAGATGTACACAGACTCTGAGAAAGATCATATCTGGATAACAGCAGAAGAGAAAAAAACAAACACTGATACCCAACCAGTTAAAGAAAGAACTCAGTTATTTAGAAAATATGTCATACTGAATGTTCTTAAACGTAGTCTACAGCAGTATCTGCTGAAATCAGTATCACCTTGTTTATTGGAAATGTCAGTTAGGTTATGTGACAAAACATATGAAAAATTCTTGTGATAGTGCCATGGACACAACTCTGTAAATTTAAACTGCCATTTTATTCAGCCTGAGAGACTGTGTACGTGTTAAATAAATATTCATTTGCTTAAATATCTTATTGTCATCTTTGTCTTTTTACAAGGTCTGAGTGTGTATGTGAATGCGTTTGTGTGGTCTTTTCACTTTTCAAGTTGAGATTTTCTGAGAAGACAGGCTAACAGCTTTGTTAACTTCATTAGGATTTCTTTATTTAGGACTGTTCATCTCCATTTAAATCTTTCCATCTTGTAACAACTATTAAAACATTCTTGAAAATAGTATCTGACTAGATATATGGAAAACAGTGCAAATGTGTTACAGAAATTTGATGAGTTATATTGAGCATCCACATTGTAGACATTGACATAAGAGAGTCTATGTGTGTGCCCTTTCTGAATAGGGAGATAAAGAAGACTCTTTTAAGGCACAACTACTCTGACTGATCTTAGATATTTCATTTAGGGTGAAATCATCCCTGTAAGTGTTTATTTCTCTTCATTGACTGTGGACAGAGACTATCAGGATGAGCTCAGACATAGCCAACCATTAATTTTTTTTTTTATCTTACTTATATTTTTTCAACTGAAATATGGTTAGCAAAGAGACAAAGTTTCAGTTTAACTCAATCTGTGATAGCTAAGATATAATTAATTTGATGATTTATTTATTGTAGCTTATGTTTTTGGGAAAGAAAGATGAACGATTTTCAAGAAATTCAGTATTTATTTCCAGTGGTTTGTTTGTCATACATGACAAAATTTGTGCATGCTGACTTCTAAAGTAACAAGATAGGATGCATTTCAAATATAAGTAGTAGGTTTTTTTCTGAAAACTCTGTCTTAATTATTCACCCTGACATTCAGGAGAGTGTTCTTGTCTTATTACAGAAAACTAAAATTATGCTTCAGATATAGTAAATAGGTAGTTCTCACAGGATATCTTTAAGAAAATTATTTTTAAAATTCAGTGGCTGAGGCTATTAACCAGATTTTCCACAGAATTGTTATTCTCTGAAAGTACATGGTAATAATACTTTTAGTCAATAATGAGTGCGTTTTTCCAGGTTTGCAAAATACGATTAGTGTGAATTAAAACATATTCAACTAAAAATAATAACAAACTCCATAGAGAAAGAAATCCAAGTCTAGGATGTGTAGAATTGCAAATAAAACCCCCAATCCTACAAAGAAGAGAAACTCTGAGAATCAAACAAGACAATTGAAGTTGAAAAAGCTGGGCTGAAAAAAATCTTGAGAAAATACCTTAAGATTTTGGCAACTGAGTTTTGACAATAGATGAAAATAAGAAATTTAGAAGGATATAAAGAGGTATGTATAGTAAGTGGGACTTGATGTCTAAGTATAGCACCAGCTAGGATGCACATACATGCAAGGTTTGTATTTATATAGATGGATATAGAAATACATATATATGTACATATATACCTGTATATACATATATATGTACATATATCTATAGATGCATAGATATGTTCATATGAAAGTATACATGGCTGAAGTTTAAGATACTCCACGTATTTCATGTAAGGTATTACACATGATGTATCTGTACATGCCACAAATATTAATTTTGCTTTTAAAGCCCATGACAGCATGATCTAGATTTCTTCTGGTAAGATGGTAAAACAAATATCTGAGTCAGTTCTTACTTTGCAGAAAACCTTGTGTTGAACAAGATGAAAATATGAATAAGTACCACCATATAATTTCCTGAAAATGGACTTCTGTAAATATTTCAGATAAAACAAAGAAAAGCACAATAAAAAGTAATTCCTTGGAGTTGTTTTGACCAAAATACTTTCTTATGGACAAAGATGAAGTACATGTTACCAATCTATAAATATACATATAAACATAAAATTAAAGATTAATTAGTAGTACAGTTTGAATTTTATATTTGATAATGATCTGCAGTGTCAGATTGATCTTGAATTTTGAGTATTAATGGCAGCAGAGAAAGCAGTTACAGTCTTAATCATTATTGCATGACTTTTATTTTTTCTTTAATGGAACTACATTGTATATGGAGAATTATCGATTAGATGACAGTAATCTTGGATGTTTATGAAAAAAATTAGTACCTATCTAAAGACATGGTTTTTTTAACAGCAGATATGATCCTCATAATTTTTTTGGTTCTCTGCTTCTGCATTGGGATTTTTTCATCTTTTCCTCATGTATTAGTCCTCTTAGACTTTTTTTGCTGTTTCTTACTCTTAGAGGCACTAAAGATTTTCCCTGCCCAATCATATATTATGTGAACTAATGATAGTAATTTTAAAAGTGCTTTTCATGATATTTCTTTAAAGAATGCAAAATCTAAGAATCCTGTCCTGTAGCCTACACTCAAGTAGGAATTGTCTAAAGAATTTAATTTAACAGAGACTGAGATGTTAAGGAAAATGTGGATAACTGTAAGACTTGCTCAGTTGCTTACAGTTGGACATTCTGATCTTGTCTTATTCCAGAAAAAAACTGAAACTGAAAATTATAGATAACAACAATACTCAGGTAATAATGATAAGAAATATTAATTCAGCGTCCTGTTAGAAGATCTGGTTACATACAAATATATCAGCTACAAATTCTTGTCTGAAAATATAACATTTGACTGCTCAGAGGAGAGTGACAATATCTCGAAAGAGACCAGGATCTTAAAGATGACAGGGCACAACAATTTAATAGTTATGACATGAAATTTAACAATTTAATAGTTATAATGAGAAATTCCAGGAGGTCTAATTTTAAAATAGAGAATAGAAAATGCTTGTTGAAATAAGAAATCCCTATGGTTTTTTTTCCACTTCTAAAGGAATAATTATTACAATAATAATTCTTCTGATAGAATCATGTCAGACTTCAAGAAAGGAGGCCACATCTGGATTACTGTGCCCAATTGTGGAATTGCCATCCCTGGAGACATTCAAGAACCATCTGCACACAATCCTGTGCAATATGCTCCAGGATGACCCTCCCTGAGCAGTGAAGTTGGACCAGATGACCACTGCTGCTACTTCCAACCTGACCCATTCTGTGTTTCTCTGAAAGGCACATTAATTTTTGTTTATTTATTCTTACTAGAACATACTTGAAACAAGAAAAATGGGGGGGGGGGGGAAGGAAAGGGGGAAGAAAGTTTCAGACATAGACACAGTGGGAAATTATGGTAATTTCAACCCCTTTCTTGCAGAGTTTTATTTTTTTTTGACATCTAGTCATCTACCTGGACAAGTAGGAAGCTCTTAGGCTTTGTGTGTTATTTATGTATTCTTTTACCACTGTGTAGGAGAACAACATGCCAATTTAACCCAGGAAAGATTATTTAACAAACAGATTTACCATATTGTTTAGCATTTATTAGTTAAGTACTAGTCACCAATTAAATATCAGAACTTCTAACTGTGTGTTTAATTTGCGTAATTATGCAGTATGGTTGATAGATTTTGCTTTAGGTGGCAATACATCTTTACTAGAAATCAGAATCTTAGTACAAAACAATGATAAGCAAGTTGAAGATATTCATTTAAATCTAGAGTCCCTAATATTAATGGTTATCACTTTGTTTTTTCCTTTTGCATAAATTACAACGGTTTTTATTTCTAGAGATAAATACAATCTCATTCTGCATCGATAGTAACCTCAGTGGCTAAGAAATTTATTATTCTGGAGTAAGAAGAACCACGGTTCATTCTAATCTCCGGCCATGGAAGGTTTTTTTGGTGTTTATTGATAAGAAATGTGTTCAAATGACCCACTGAAGCTGTTCTTAAAGCCTGTTATATTTTCAGCAAAATAAAGACTTTTGGCTTACTGAAAATATCAAAAGGATAAATTGTTGATGACACTACCTAGTGGAGAAAAAAAAAGACAAACTTTGAAATGCATGCCTTAAAAAATAATGTATGTATCAATGTGATTCCATTCAGATTCACAGGAGTAGTAATACCAAAAGTAAAAAAATAATTCTTTAAATATGGAGAACCTAGGGATTAAATGAGGATAATTATTTGGTTTTTGCTTGATAATGAGATCCATATTCTGGTCTCTAGGTGGAATCCATGTAGTTAAATGTTGACCTAAGTACAGATTTTTCAAAGAACTATAGATCATGAAAGTTAAGTTTCATAGAAAATAGAAGGGAGTTAAAGAACTACATACTAAGTCTCAAGTTATGAGTGGGTGCTCAAAATCTGCCTTCTGTAGTGTACAAATACATAAAGATTCAAGGAATTCCTTATGTTAGCTAGATCATTACTTTCTTTCTGAAACAGGTTCTGATTTTTGTCAAAACAGGAAAACATGCATTTTCACCTATTTTTCTTATTGCCTCAAAATTTTTAGTGCTGTCATTTTATATTCTGCCCCAAAGATGCATTAGTAGTTTATGTAGGTGTTTGGAAAGTTAGTAACTGAAAAAATTCCTGAATTTGATTTTGGCTTGATTCCAATTCAGTTTGTAGTCACATAAAATGAATAGCTCTTAAAAAAGATTTTATTCTTTGGAAATTCAATATATACTCTAAAGAACTGGAAAAGTATCAGAGAAGTTCATGAAGAGTCATTGTAAAGAGATGAAACAGTAGATCTTGCTGTCGTGTAATGTGAGTTCCACTGGCAGCATGTAACAAATATAGTTAAACATTAAAATTCATTTTTAACATTAAATATCTTGTATGTCTGGAACTTATGCACTTTACATACAAAACACTTTAAAGGTCAGGAAATCAATCACCTGTGTTTTACTTGTCATCTCTATTAGTTTAAGCCAATATAAAATAATGAATACTTCTTTGTATTACAGTTCTGTCTTGGCCTGATTGATCCTCTATAAAGCTATTATAAAGGTCACAATATGATAAGTCAAAGACTATTGAGGAGCAGGAGGGCACAAGGTAAGATAAACATGTCACCTGTTCTGGAATGGAGTCAGGTTATTTCCTATATTAGGAGGTAAATGTTAGCTAAACCCAAACCACTATGGTGTTAAAGGTCTCCCTGTATTTCTATTGTGTAACTTTATTTGTCATGAGTTAAACACATGAATAGCAATATTATATTGGGTTGGTTCTTCTAAAGTGAGACAGATTGTTAAATGTTGACATTCTTTCTCGCGAAATTACTTACACAATATGACTGCATATTGGATGCTTGTGCAATCATCCCTCTTAATTGCACAGTAGGTATTTAGATCATTTGAAAGAAGAGTAAGTTTGAATTTATTTTTAAATCAAATCATGTAATAATTTATAGCGTACAAGATCTATGAGCAATACACAGAATAATTTTTTTATTAATATAAATACATATATGTGTGTAAAGACACAATATATTTGCACATGAATACAGTATTTACATTGGTTACATGAGAAAAAGGGATTGGGTAAATAGGGTGAGAGTAACAGATATATTATACATATGATTGTAACATTAATGAAGTTGGGAAAAGTTAGATTTTATGGTGTTATTTTAAAATTTTTAATTAAATTTATGTCAATTGCCACACATTATATAAATCACAACAGAAATTTTTTACTATTTTTCATTGCACTCCTTGTGAATTAGTTTAGCAATTTATTCATGAAGTTGTTTCATGTGATTAGTTGTTATGAATTATATGATAATATAACAGGGTTTCTTAAAAATTTCCTGAGACTTATGACATGATCAAAGGTGTGTAATCAATAAGAAACATAAAAATAATTTATTAACATTTCAGCTGACCGTAGCAATGATAAAATTCTATTTCAGGTCACATCTATTCCAAGAATGAGCATTCCAATTTTATGACTAAAATGGAATATTGAAGAAAAAATTGATTATACAAAAATTAGAGTTTAAGATTTTTAATTTTATTTTTAAGATAATGTGAATGAATAATATGGACATATATAAGCGCACACACACTTAAGTGCCATTGTGTGGCTTTATTGAGAAGTTTGAAGTTTTATTACTGTCTGGAAAATAACCAATTAAATATAATGGTTTGGAAAAATATACTTTAAAAAAATTTATAAATGTTGCAAGAGCTTCCTTGATATTTCTAAGATACTATATTTCATGTACTTAATTTAAATTGCGAGAAGAAAAATATTTTGAGATTATTATACTATCCCTTTGTATCTATGAAGGATTTTTAACTGATATTGTACAGAATTTGGGAATAGTTTCAGTTCAACAGATTTCTCATTAAATCCATCTTTCTTAAATAATCTTGTAAGTTGCTTTATTTTGTATATGCATATGATTACAAGATTATATATAGTTGTTTACTGACTTACAGGAATAATTGACAAAGAAATAATTTTTAAGATTTGGGTTTCCAAGTTATACTGTAGAGATCTAACTGCCAAAAATCAGTAATCAAACCATCAGAAAACCATAAAAGAAAGCAAATGAAATTGAGCTATGGACAGAAGTAGAAAAAAAATATTTTGGTTCATCATGGTCACTTTACAAATATTCTGTGTTTATTATCAGGTGGTAAAATTTAAAGAAAAATTATTATGTGAAAAAATATTTCTCTGCTTTTCAATGGTTGAATAGTATTTTTATTAGCTATTAGGAAAGCAATATATTTTTCCATATTTATTCCATGTAGTTTAATATGCTTCTCTTGCTCAGGGAATTTTTAATTCCTTTACAGAGATTGAACAGGATCTTGGAGCAGAGGAAGAAAGAGGGGAGGGAAAGAGAGAGACAGAGAGAGAGAGATTGAGAATGATGCAAAAAAGTTTGTTAGGCACTTTGTTTTCTAGTTAAGTGAATTTATTTCATGTCCCAGTAGAATTTATCATCTCCAAGAAAATTTATGTTGGAGTGAAAACAAAACTTATTTTTATGAGTGAAAATCTTAAAATAATTTTCTCTAAGAAAATATTGAACTGAAAGTACTGAACTCTGAAATATGGACCTATTCGGAAATGATATAGTGTCTGTTAAATTATATAAAAAATTAGAACCTATTTGAGAAAATTCAAAAATAATTTTGTAGTTTTTATAACTTTTATTCCTGAGCTGTTATTTCCACAATTCCATGGAAAATTCATTAAAATATAAAATGAAGACAATAAAATATTTTAAAACAAAACAAAACACTCCACCTAAAACCCCAACAAAAATGTTAAATAAAGGGTCCCCAGGAATTACAGTAAAACTGAAGAGTTCAGGTTTGGTGCCTAACATTTGGAAGGGGTAGAGTTGTTAATGTTTTTCTTATTATCATACACTGTTACAACTGCTCTTTTGTTCTAACTGGAAATGGCCTTAGATAAGAGAATTACTATAAATTTTTCATTATAGTGTCAGAGGTAGAAAAAAGTAGGCAGGTACAGACTGGAATTTCAAAAGGCTCTTTTATATTAGTGCCCTCTCAACAAAATGCACTAAGTATACATGAACATATTGTACAAACAAGAAGAATAAAAGCATTTTCCCCCTTGAGTTAGGTTTTCTTTCTCTTATAGGATCTTAGCTACATAAAATGGCACTTGATTTATGTAATAAAAAGAAGGTATTTTGTTTTGCATATATGTAGATTCCATATATTTTTCAATATTTCTAGAAATTAATTGAAAAAAGCTTATATTTCATTTACACTTCAAAATGCTTGATTGCACTATTTATTATATGGGTTATATGAATTGAGCTATTTAAATATAATTTTAATATTTTAATGATTTGCTGGTGGATTTAGTATTGTCAGCTTCCTTCTGCAAGGGAAAGAGCTACATTTTTTACTGAAGAAAATCCATTTTGGTTTTGGACAAAAAAATCTAGAACCCCTCAACCTTTTTTCCATCTGGTGTTTAATACATTTTACCATTATACCTCTGTAATTACTTCCATTATAACTTATTTCAAATCAGTGAATATGTGGGCATGAATAAAATAGTAAAAACTAGTCCACTTTACAAAGAAAAGTAATATAGATACATTTTTATCTCAGAAGAGTTCTCTTTTTCAGTGTTCATGAACCTTTCAGAATCACTTCCTTACACTTTGGAATTTATGCCAGGTGGAGAGCTTCCATTTTAATTGTATCAAGGTACTAATAGAAGATAACTTGAGAACTTGCTTGGACAGAGCCATGGGCAAAATGGACATGAATAACTTGTGGACAAAAGTAATAGGACTGTATGAGAAGCAGCTTTTACATCTACCTTCTCAGCATGCTGCAATTAGATGTTGGCATCTTACAGCTGGAGTTATGGGAATCTGTTCATCCCTGTGAGAGCAGAACAAGAGTAACAGGCGTAAATACTGGAGGGAATGTATTTCTGAAGTTCTGAGTACTTAATCAAAACCAAACAAACAGGCAACTCCAAAAACATACCCAGGGGAATTCCTTGAAAAGCTTATTGGGATACTTGGATGCACAGTATGACTGTGCTATTGTTATTACTCAGTGCTGGGTATTTTAGACACTCCTCTCATTCTACAAACAAAGTGCCAGAGGCCCTGAAAATAATTCAAAATGGATTAAGACTTTAACCTACTAAATGTAACTTTGTTAAGGAGATATTAATCAGTTGATTAAATAATTTACTACTCTTCTAAACAATCAAAATTAGATTTTTGGAATTGTGTCAATTAATATAACATATACAAGTACATTATGTTACTTTTGGCAAAACTATGATCACTCAGTACTATATGCATGAAATACAGAGTTTTCCACAGGATATTTCTTATACTTCTTAAAAAGACAAAAAATTATCTGAACTGCTTGGGTCTGGTCGTTATGAGATGAAATAAAGACACTAGGATATTACAAACGAAAGGCAGATCAAAACTGCAGTGTGTGGACTGCATCACAGAATACAGAGCTTCCCCATTTTCTGAAGGTTAAAATCTCATTAGTTCCAGGTCATAAATCCATGCATGTTAAAAGACATATATCTATATAATAGAACTATTTTTATTACATATCTCTGAATCATATGAGTATAGAATTGATTGCACTGTGAAGTACTACAAATTCCATAGCTTCCCCTAATCTGTCCCTCAATATATTCTTTCTAACATAATAAATACAATGTAGTAAAAATATGCATTTTAAAAGTCTGTTTTCAAAAATGGAAACCTGTAAGAGACATATGCTTAGAAAGAGCATTCCAAGTCAATAAACATAATGAACTTTACAAACTTTAAAAGTTTATTAAACTCAGACTTAAAATCATACCAGTTATTTCGCTGCTATTTCTTGAATGATTATTTTGAAAGTATGGATTAATTCAGGTCGAATTAGTGTTATGGCTGAAGCCTGAAGTAAAACCCTCCCCCCAAAAAAAGACCTTGATTACATTCTCCCAGCACTACCTGACTAATATGAACGGGAAAACAAGAAATAGATGGACTTCGTTTTGCCACTGCTGCTAACACTGCTGCTAACACTGCAATTAAACCACATTAAACAGCAGGTTCAGGTAGGTTTATACTCTGTTTATTACAGTGGCCAAAAGTAGATGTTTGGGGAGAAATCACAGTATCATTTAGGTTGAAAAAGACCTCTAAGATCATGGAGTCCAACTGTAAACCTGGCACCGCCAAGGCCACCACTAAATCACGTCCCTAAGCACCACATTTACAGGGATGTGAGATTAGGACAAATACACGGTGAATCCCATTCTTATGTGTTTCTCCTCAGAAGAATAACAGTTTTCTGAAATTTCCTATGTAATGGTTCATTCTAATGTCATTTTGAAAACAAACAAGTTAGCCAATTTATTTTCTTCATGAAGGCAATATTAATACGTGTCTTTTAAAATCTGACAAACCTGTATAATGCCACCATTCAAATCAGCAAAAAAGTAATAAAAAACACAAGAAGCAAGGCTTCTTATCACTAATGCTTGTCTCTTCATGTGAAATACCTTGAAGGACAATTAAAAGCTATTTTCATAAACACTAAAGACCAAATGACGACAAAAAATTGAGAATTTCTGGTGTATTTTTATAGTCTGTTGATTCACTTTCGAAGTGCAGTAATTCACAGCAGTTTTCTGAGTGCTTAATGTCAAAATCTGAGAGGATGCAATGTATTAATAACTGCTCTAACCAATGTTTTTCTTGATATTAGAATCCTGTCATATTCACATTTAGAGTCTTACCTTGCTTTCTAAGATTTCTGGTCTATGAAATACAAATTATTTCAATATGTGTCAGAGATATTAGGAATTTTCTTTTCAATCTGTAACCATCTAGAATTTCAAAACTTTGATTACTCACATGTAGTTATCTATGACACAAATTCAACGGGGTGTTGATATCAATCTGGAGTAGCAGAGAAAGTTCATCATCTTAAATAGCTTGAAACACCTTTATGTGAGCATCTGAATCAAGTCCCTTTGCCTTCCAAACTTTTTTTTACGCATATTTTTCACATAAGCATTTGAAAATACCTCCTCTTAAGCTCTCATCAAGGTTAATAATGCTTCAAAGAAACAATTAATTTTGATAATATGAGACTTAACAATTATATAGAAACATGCCAGCTAACAAATACTATGAAAATATTTACAAATCAAATAATTTGAAAATCCCTTGCTTCTATTGCTAAGAAGTACACAAGAAATAATTTATTTTAAAAAAAAAATTTGAGGTGAAGTCTGATTCATTATACAAATAATTAAAAATTTCAATTTCCGTTTTTACAGAGACAAATGACATCTCTCATTGTTCAGTACAATATATCTGTCACTATTCTTTCTACACTGATCTCTAACTTCTTGCAAGCTTTTAAGATAATCTAGACAAGTTTCTAATATATTGGCATTGAAAACAACCAACATTTGATATAAATATATATGGTATTTTAAAATTATATAAAGATATTACCTAAGCATATTATTTGAGGACGATATCAAATAAAACAATGTTTTTTAATGTAGCAGAGAAAGCATAAATAAAAACAGTGTTGCCAGCTGAAGCAGGAGAAAATTAAATAAAATAAATACAATAGTTGTAGATTTTTAAGTTGGATAATTAGTCATTTTAGCAGATTGTGAGGAAACAAAGCATAAGTTCTATGTCCAGTAAATATACTCTATTTCAAAGAAAAGCATGTTGCACTTATTGCAGGAAAGCTATTTTTAGAAAAATCAAATTAATTTTTATTACCCAGTCCTTTTAGCCATAAAATGTATGAAATCTTGTCACTTACATATAGTGCTTAAAAATTTTGTCAAATACAAACTTGGTAAAACGTAGAACCAAACACTACCTGCATTTAGTTTAAATGTAACTGAATTATATTTTAAATAAATAATAATTTGTCATTTTTACATTACCTTTGTAACCCATATCCTTTTTTTCCCCTGCAAATCTATTATTTGTTGGTTTTTCTCACATTTATACACCTCAAGTAAATGAGTATATCTTGTGATTTTACAGTGAAATTAATAGCCAAAGCTTAAGCAGATTGAAAATTATTCACTACTAGTGCATTTCTTTTAATGTCTACATTAAGATTTTGATTCTTCTCAGGAGTTAATTAGAAAGAACTCTACTGTAATAAACAGATTTATATGAGCCTGAGAGGAAGAGATGTCTCTAAATAGGCGTGTTTCAGGTATTGATCTTTATGAAGTACTTAGATATGTGCTCCCTATGTATACTAAATCTGTTTGATGTGTTCTGGAGAGCAATCAGGCATAAAAATTTTGAGTTTAGATGGCTTGGAATTTTGCATAAATATGTAACTTGATAATGCTGATTAGGTTGTTTGCCAAGTAAAGCACAAACATTCCATTAATATCAGGCTGACCCAGCTTCATAGGCTGGGAAAACTGCCCCTAAGAACATCCCTGGTACAATAAATATCCAGTTAATAAAACTCATAAAATAAGTCTGTAGCATTGGAATTCTTTAGTCACAAGGTGGTTTGTTGTAGTGGAAATGAGTAATCAGGTTTTGGTAATTGCTGAATTCACATGAAAATTTGGTATTGCAAATAATATTGTACAACAAGCATATGTGAGGTTTCCATGTAACATGAAAGATCCATTAGCTGTTAATTAAAACTTTGATTTGAAAAAACAGCGTATACACAGTTAAGCATAGAATACATTGATGCAAATGGATGCATTGAAGCACATCTTTGGTAATTTTGCCCTCAATCCCTCTTAGTGTTTGTAGCCACTATGCCTGCTAAATAGATCTTTCATTGAATACATCAGAACATCTGAACGCCTTTGATAAAAAAAGCTAATGGAATACAGATAAAATGTTACCCTTATGAAGAAATTGCGTGTATAAGGAAAGAAGTGACCTTCTGGACCTTTCCATATCAGTCTGAAGTGTTCTTTATCACATAGGAACAAAATATGTCTATAGATTCCTTTTTTAATATTGTGCTATAACTCCTCAGCAATATTTTAGGCTAAATATAAAAGACAGGAATTTTTATCTGTACTAAAAGAGAATAATAGACAGCCCCTTACACTGATCAACTGTTACCATAAATAGAATTAAAAACTGGTTTATAGATTAGGATTACATTGTTGCAGGGTCTATATTAGGACAACAGGAAAAAAAAAAAAAGTAAAAATGTTGGGGTTTAGTTTTGTCAAGCTTTAAAACTTCCAAAGAGCATGTGCTTACCAAAACCCCATTACGACAGAAACATCATTTCATTATAGAAAATAATGTGAACTATGTCTCACTAAAACAAAGATATACAACATTTATGTATTTGAGAAATTAAATTCTGGCTTCAGTGAAGAAAAATGAGATCAAAAGGATGAAGGTGGGTTTCACCTGCCCTAACACTGGAATTATTTAGATGTGGAAGTCCTCATCTGAGATAGTGATTTAATTTTTTTATAGCAAAAAAAAAATTAAGAAACAGATAAATAGGTTACCTTAAGCCATGGTTTATCTATTCTATTTTTGTCAATTATTTTTGAATAAGGTGAATTGCATCCTAGAATGGCCTATTTCTCTCCATTAATTGTAAGAGGAGGCTACAAATCAAGAGATTTGCTCACTTGGTAAGAGCTTGGTGCTAAGAACACCAAGATTGTGGGTTCAATCCCCTTATGGGCCATTCACTTCTTAAGAATTGGACTTGATGATCCTTGCAGGTCCCTTCCAACTCAGAATATTCTGTGATCTGGAAATAAAGATTAAAAATTTCTGTGATTACATATAGTTTCCATACAGTAGGTGTTGACATTTCGGCAAGATGAATTCTACCATCAGGTGCACTAGCAGTAGGAGCTTACTCTGGGAATATTCTTCTGGATATAAAGAGATGCCTAAATTCTTTCTACCTTGACATGTGTAAAAAATATTATTTCCCTTAATACTTAATTCAGTTGTAGTGAATGGAGAGAAAACCAGGACATTGCATGATTTTCTGTATCAGATACCTGAAAGCAGAGTTGGTGATAGTTATGGAAAAGGTAAGGAAGGCCCTAAATCTTAGTATTCAGAGTGGAGCAGGCCTGAAAAAACCTATGAAAACATTGGCTGATTGGACCCTCTGAAACAAAGGACACTGGAATAGGGAAAGAGACTGTGCAGATGCAGATTTAAGGTGCTTTCAAATTGAGCAAGGGAGAAAAAAATCTGACCCTAGTAAGACAAAAGTGCAGCACTGTCCCACATATTCTAAATGTCAGAAATGTCAGGATGAAGCCAATGTTGCAGTGAAGTATTTAATGGTCACTAACTTTTATGGACCACTGAGACTGAATAACAATTGTATAGACACTGGTTATCCTGTACAATGCAATGTAGTCCCACTTAAAAAAGTGTTTTGAAATCAGATTACTCCAAACCTAGCAAACAACAAACACAACGGGCAGTGCTGGGGGACCCAAAATCAACAACACTGTAAGGTCAAAAAGCTTTTATCTCTCCTGACTCAGTCAATGCTCTCAGGTTCATGGTGTTATTCTTGGGCTGTCCTGTGCAGAGCCAGTCCTTGTGGGTCCCTTCCAGCTCAGGATATTCTATGACTCTCTGCATTAAGTATTCACCAAGACTGATCTAACCTCTCTCTACAGTGACACTTCTTCCATTTGTGAGTTTCAAATTAATAGCTTGCATGGTAAAGAGAAGTATTCTGTCATCTTTAATTCAATTGGAGATTTGTATAAATATCAACATCCAAATCAAAAGCAAATCCAAATATGCCTTCTGGAATGATCAAGGGACTGATTGCAACTGATCCAAAAACTTATCTAAGAATATTCATGCCTATCTGTTTTATGGAATAAATATCCAGTTTCAATCCAATGCTAAGTTCCCATGTCTGTTGTTTAAATTCAAAAGTTTAAAAGTGATACAGATTGTACTCAGAATTAAATTAAAAAGGATGCTACTATGCTCCCTTTACTTAGTACTGCTTCCCTCTCAGTGTACAATAATGAGGGAACTGATATGCTTTTTGCCTTGGGCATTATAACTTGTGTTTTGTTTAAAACCAGTCTGCATACTATTTCTTTAACTAAATACATGTCAAACTTAAAAGTAGGCATAGTGATTTTTTGAAAACATCAGAATTTTTTTTTTTTTCAGAGACTCCCTCTCTTTTCTTCTCCACCACCTAAACTTTAAATTATGCCAGTCAGAATATACAACATAACAAAAATGGGAATTCAAGCCAAGCTTTTGCAAATGTCTTCTGACATCATGAGAATATGAAATCAAATCAAAGGTAAAAATATATGTTGTATTCCAGGCACTGGACTAGGGGCAGCTAGTTGCATTACCGAGGTGACACTAAAGGTCCCTGTGGGAAGGTGTTCAGTGAAGAGCAATAAAACAGCCTTTGTAAGCTAATTCCCAGAGCAGCAGTAGCCTGACACTGCCCAACAGCAAAGGCAAAGAAGGAGATAAAAGGAGAATAAGAGAATCAGTATATTCTTACTATGCCATAGAAACAGAAGGGTTTTTTAATACGAGTTATAAGTGAGATCATGACAATAATATTTTTATGGGTCTTTTTCTCCCGTTTTTATACCTGTTTTAGGGGAAGTGGTAATAGAAACCACATGTCGTGAAAACTGGAATTATAGGGACATGATGATTTGCCAGTGTCATTCCTAATGATATTGGCTGTCATGCTCTTGAAGACTCGCAAAAGGGTAGAGATGACTTATTACATGTGGATGTCTACCTCTTGTTTAAGTACTATTTTTTTTCTGGTTTGGCCCATCTCAGTTGTGCATGCCAAATATTTTGATCTATGGTCTATTAGTACAGCACTCTTTCAGTCAATTACAATTGAATGTTTTGCACTAGCTTTTTTTTTTCCAATAAGACTTAATCATTTTCATGAAAGATTTAATTATCCATCTTCCTTCCAGGAAAATAAATCTATTTTCTTGACATTTAGTTAAATTAAGGCATTGTGGTTTCAATTAAAAAAAAAAAAGTGTAATGCAATTTACATACTAATCTGAGACTGAATGGAGAACAGCCTTTGTTAAGAGTGAAATAATCTGTTTTAAAAATTAACTAAGGCCACACTGTGAACCCCTTCTCTTTGGTGTTGCCAGGTTCTTGTGTGGCCAGGCTTTGGTCGTGGGAAGGAGTTTTCTGTGAGAAGCTGCCAGATGCTTCACCCATGTCCAGCAGAACCAATGCCAGCCAGCTCCAGGATGGATGCGCTTCTGGCCAAGACCAAGCCAATCAGGAATGAGAGCAACACCCCTGTGATAATATAAAGAAGGAAAAAGAACGTTATTGCATAGTTGTAATTTGTAATTGCAGCCAAGAAGAGCAGGGTGAGATTGTGTGATAGGAACAGCCCTGCAGACACCAAGGTCAGCACAGAAGGAGGGGGAGGAAGTGCTCCAGGTGTCAGAGATGGGATTCCTCTGCAGCCTGTGGTGAAGACCACGGAGAAGCAGGCAGTCCCCCTGACACTTCCACGGGAGTGCAGAGGTCCACCTGCAGACTGTGGAGGAGACCCATGCCTGAAAGGATGCTGTGAACACCTGGGAAGCCTGTGCAGGAGAAGGCTCTTGGCAGGGACCTGCAGACCTGTGGAGAGAGAGGTCCACATAGACGCAGGTTTACTGGTAAGACTTGTTACCCCATGGGGAACCCTCAGTGAAGCATGTTGTGCCTGAAGGACTGCACCTCATGAAAAAGTGATCTACACTGGAGCAGTTCATGGAAAATTGTTGCCCATGGATGGACTTACATTAGAAAAGTTTGTGGAGGACTGTCTCCCATGGGAGGGACACTACACTGGCTCTCCCTGAGCAGCAGCAGAAAGAGTGTGTGGTGAACTGACCATAACCCCCACTCCCTGTCTCCCTGAGCTGCTGAGGGGGAAAAGGTAGAACTTGGGAAGGAGGGAAGGGTGGGGGGAAGGTGTTTTTAAGATTTATTTTACTTATCATTATCCTGCTCTGATTTTGATTAGTTATAAATTCAGCTGACTTCCCCAATTTGAGTCTGGTTTGGTTTTGACAGTATTTAATGAGTAATGTCTCTCAGTCTTTAACTCATGAACCTTTGTTATGCTTTCTCTCCCCTCTCCAGCTGCGAAGGGAAGTGACGGAGCAGCTTTGGTGCGTGCCTGTCATCCAGTCAGTGTCAACCCACTACAGTTCCATATTCACCACAACTGAATGTGTGCCAGTGTACATAAAGAATTCTTGATGCAAAAAAACCCGACAAAACAACACAAAACAAAACCAAAACAAAGCAGCCAACCAACCAGCCAAAAAAACCAAAACCAAAACCAACCAACCAAAAAAATAAAACCACCAAAAAAGCTTCAAAAGGAGGTGATGAGGTTGAAATGAAACCTTAGAACTGCCAAGTCCAAGCTTTGCTTTGAACAGGCATCTTCTATTATATAGATCTTTTTATATACTGTTCAGATAGTATGCTAATTGCTATTTTTATATATTATTTGACATTTTATTTACAGTAGAAAATTACTCCAGAGCCTCACTACTGTGGTGATTAAAGTTCTCCAATTTTCCAAATTCCTGAACTCAGATTGATCTCAGACCTTGTCTGCTGTAGCCGAAAAATAATAATAAAAAAGCTCTTCCCTGAGTCTGGTCCCTTCCTTTTAAGTGTTTATACAGCAAGCCTCTTAAGAGCTCATATTCACTTGCCACCTACCTTGCTTAACCTCCTTTACTGCATGAAAAGTTGTCCATTGCCTGATCAGTCTTGTACTGCTTTCTCTATACTTCAAATTTCAACTGAAAAGGAAGCAGGATCTTATTTTTCACATTCTGGTAAAAAAAAAAATTTCACCATAGTTTTAGAATAGGAATTAAATGCAAGACAGGATTTTTTCAGAATATTATGATGTCACAAATGTATTTTGAGGGCCTTGCTGTTCAGAAAAGTATTAATTATTCTGTTTTTGTATAGTGAGCATACACCTTTCAGCTCAGGGATAATTTGTGCAATTATTACTAACTTGAAAAAAGTGAAGTTGCTCCAGATTGTTAAGTTCAGATTAATATATCTTTATATATATGAAAAGAGCTTGGAAAACTGTTTTGTTTTAGAATTAGTGTCATGCTGTCAGTTTCTTAAAAGTGTAAGTTTATCAGATTTTTCCAGAACTGTTCTAAAACTGTAAATATTTCCATTTATCCAACACTGTAAGTTTTTGATTTAGAATTAAGTTTGAAGTATCATAACTTGAAAATGAGTGAAAATAGCATAAGAGGAAATTATGTCTGTATGAATTAAAACTTAATAATTAAGTATAAAAGAAAATTAAGGGATGACATGTATTCCTTTCTTACATCAATGTATCAAAAGAAAAACATGAAGAACTGTGTTAGGTTAACTTTCATCAACAGCCAACCTCCCACCTAGCTGTTCATTTGCTCTTCCTCCTCAAAGGGACACAGGGATAAAATAGGATGAGAAAGCTTGTGGGTCACTATAGACACACTTTAGCATGGGGTCCTCCACAAGCTTCAGAAGAATAACTGCTCTGGCCCTAAAGCACCTCCTCCCTTCTCTTACCTCTTTGCTCACAGGGCTACCACCTTTTAAATTCACTCCTCACTGCCATGCACCTTTTTTCCCTTTCTGAAACACACTTTCTCCAAGGCACCACCGTCTTGGCTGAAGACTGCAATGGGTCCATGAGAGGCAGTTGGAACGGGTTGTGTCCATCCAGCCACACCTGGGCAGCTGCTGCCAGAATTTATGCTAGATCTTTTTCTTAGAAATTCAATGGCTAGCACCAAATAAAGCTAGCAATAAAGAAGTGTACCTTTTCAGAAGTGCAAAATGGTGTATCTTAAAATGGTTTAAAATACTTGATTGAAGACATATATTGCTGAAATAACCAAGTAGTTCCAATTGTTTTTCACCAAAAGATTGATGCTCAACAACATTTTAAAGTTCTATTGTAAGCTTGTCTTAAAACTGAAAGGACGAATTTTAGGCATAAATTGAAGTGGGATGTCTATAGGAATCAATTATTTGATCACTTCTTCCTACATGGAAACCCACAGAAGAAGTTCAGATAATAGCAGTGGAAACTTTATGACCATGCTTGGAAAAGTCTGCAGTTTTAACCCACATGTCTCTGTCTCTTTGTGTTTCCTGATTTTTTTTTTCTGTCATATAATCATATATTTACTGAAAAATACATGCAGTCACCTAAAAAAGGTGGAGTTATTTCTTGGACTGAGCACACAAAATTGAAATTACAAATTTGACAGAAATTCAGAGTGTATTACAGTCCTGCCCAGTAAGGTACTATTGAACTGAAATTTTACTATATTTCTGAAAATTGAGTGCCTAACCACAAAAGAAGTAATCAAAATAAGTTTGGTGTCTCTGAGGACTGATTCTTTTTTTTGTTGGTTTTTTTTTTTTCATCAGTCCTTGTGTTAACTTACCTGGACTAGTTTTTCTTTCCAGCATTGCCCCTTTAGTTATAATGATACCAAAAAAAAAAAAAAAAAAAAAAAAAAAAAAAAAAAAAAAAAATTAACCACAGAGAAAGCCTCATTACTTCCTAACTGAATCACCTCTCCTAACTGTTTTGATGCACAAACACCCCTCAACCATTTCATGAGCTGACCAAATGGCTCTTCTCTGGAAATGAGTCATGAGTAGCAGAAGAAAAAGGCTGCTTTAAAGTTTTTAATTTGTCAGGAAGAGAAAGACTGATCAGCTCCCTTTGCACATCTGCAGAATGTCATAAGCATCATGTCCTGAAGATTTCTATTGACTATAAGGTAAATTAATATGAAATGTGAGATGCCTTTATCCACTTTGCATTTGGTCTGGCTAATGTCTGCCAGAAAGAGGAGCATACTAATAAGCTTTTTGCATAAATTAGTACTGATTTATGAGGATTGCAAGATGGGCATAGAAAAGGTTAAACATTTGAGAAGAGTATGTCTAAATAAAGATACACCTCGGACAAAACTAATGCCAACTTTCCTCTTGAGACTATATAGGCAGACATACCAGAATTACAGAATGAAATGAGGACCAAGCAACAGGAAATCTGTCTCAGGAGCAAAAGGAGCACATCTTAGGTTTTGGACATGGCTGCATTTTACATTAGGTCATTGCTAAATTTAAAAACAGGAGCAGTAAAATTAACTCCGAGATGACAGAACAGAATCTTACAACTCCACCCATTACCATCTGGATAGATTTAGTCCCTGGCTGACTAGCTTGCTCTCTTGGCTGATATAGTTCACCTCCATCTGAAAGGTAGAAAAGGTTTTTATGCAAGGGATTTCATGGCATGGCAGTCAAGACCTCTTTGGCCCATGGGGAGGTGACTTCAAGTCTGCACCGACTTGGGTATAAGTCTTTGAGTTTGCGTGGGGAAACTGCCTGGAGTTCAGATGGTGAGATTTCTGCTTCAGAGAAAAATGCACCAGAAATTGCAAATGCTCTAGAAATCGTGCAAATGCTTGGACAGATCTTTCTCATGCCCTGCCTTTCTTATGAGTTTCTTCTCAGACAGAATTTGAGCACACTGAAAAAAGAAAATATACTATTGTCATTTTGTTCCCCATTGTGTTGATTTGAAAGACAGGTGTCTGCTAAGGAAGGTGGCAACCTTCCTTAGAATAGAGAATGTGAACCCCCTTCCCTCCAAATTATTATAACTTTGGAATCAAGGGCTTTCAGGCAAAGATATGGGAAAAGGAATAACAGTTCTTTACTAGTACAAATAACGAGGCCAACAATCAACAACAACAATAGTAACAACAAACAAAACCAAAAACTCGGTTGCAGATGTCCCTGGGCTGCCAGGCACTTTCCCGTTTGGTGCAGTCACAGTCACAGCTGTCAGGGGGGCTGTCAGGCTCCCGGCCGGGCAGGGCAGATGTGATGACTCCCACGCAGCTGCAGGGGGCACTGTGGCGTGAGGTCAGGTCTGTGTCACGTGCGTATTGGCAAATGGGCTGGGCAGGGATGGCGTGCAGATGGACGGGCTGGGCAGGGAT
This sequence comes from Acanthornis magna, assembly GCA_036785705.1. Classification (NCBI taxonomy): domain Eukaryota; kingdom Metazoa; phylum Chordata; class Aves; order Passeriformes; family Acanthizidae; genus Acanthornis; species Acanthornis magna. The sequence continues at coordinate 26,007,535 of JAWUZG010000090.1, read as the reverse complement.
CTCAGAGCAAGGAGCCGGAGCAGCAGGATGGACTCACCTGGGGTTAGCCAGCAAAAAGGTGGCAGGAATTCCGCAGTTGTGGCAGGCAGGGCATGGGGCAGCAGCAGCCGGGTCCCCTTTCACAGCAGCTGCAGTGCAGCCGGGAAATGCGCTGTCTAGGAGGGGAAAAGGGGGTTGGAGTCCCATGCCCCTTTCCCGAATGAAAGCTCAGCCACCAGGTAGAGAAAGCAGGGCAGAGCTGGGCTTTTCTGGCAGTCGCAGCCAAAGGGAGACAGCCGTTCCGCTCACTGTCGCTTCTGGGCAAGTCAGTTTACCAAATGGCCAGATCTCACCTCCCCTCTCCCCACCCTGGCCACATCTTTTGTCTCTTAAAGAAGAGTAAATTGTCCTTAAATACCTAGTTATTTGTTACCTAGCAGAAGAATGGGGAAAAATTCTACCCTCCCAACCTTCAACACCTATAAACTCAGTGAAAGTGATTCAGCTAATTAGATGACCAGATAAGGAGTACTGCCTTTACTCTATAGACAGTGGACAAAAATATCTAACATAAGTACATGCGAACCCTAACTGCCTACCTTTTTTTATTTCAGAGAATTTTGATTGCTTTCAGAAATAAATGCCTACAATTAATATCCTAAATTAGCATTTACAAATTTAAAGTGATGGCCTGAATCCCAAAAATGTTAAACAACCAAATGAATTAATTGCAAGGTTTTAGTAGCTGAAAATCTTCGTTTATTATACACAAACAGACAGAGGAACTCACATCTAAATGTGGAGTTCACACCTTGGAGAGATAGGATTATAAAACTCCCTTTGAGAAAAACAAAAACCCAAACAAATAAACTAGTGTATAGCAAACTTCATTTACTCAAAATATGGTATAATTTTTCTAAATATATCTGTATTTTATTCTGCTACATGACAAAAAAAAAAAAGAATTCATATTTCACTTTTCACAAAATCACAGAATAATCAAAGTTGGAAGAGACCTTCAAGATCATCTAGTCTAACTGCCAACCTCACACCAGCATAATCACTCCTAAACCATATCCCTAACTGTCACATCCAGACACCTTTTGAACACTTCCAGAGACTCCACCACCCCTCTGGGCAACTTCTCCAGATAACCAGGACTGCTGGTAAATGACAGAAAGTGGATTGATGAGCTCTTTTGCCAGCTCCTTCATTACTCTTGTGTTCATCCCATTCAGGCCCATAGCTGGATGGTGGTCTAATTTGCATAGCAAATCACTAGCCATTACTTCCTGGATTATGGGGGCCACCATCTTCCAGCTCTGGGAGCTGGGCAACCTGGGGACATCTGGTTTTGGTATTAAAGACAGAGGCAAAGATGGCAATAAGTACCTCAGCCTGTTTTTTCTTCCCCTGATGCCATACAACCCCCTTCATCCAGCACATGATGGACACTATTCTGGCATACTGATAGAATGTATTTATATATAAAATCTTAGAACATATATATTCTAAATATAATCACAGAATATCCTGAATTAGATGGGACCCGCAACTCTGAAGAAAGTGAGCAATTTTCTTCTGAAAATGTTAGGAAGAGAATTTTCAAGAAGCAATTAAGACCAGAAGGATTGTATTTGAAATCAATAACCTTGTGTAAAGAACAAAGTTTCTCTCTTTGGATCTCTCTTAACCTTAAGAGATTTGTTATGCAGCGATTCAACACATGTAGATCAAATTCAGCTAAAGAAGATCAGAGTCAATGGAGAGATATCAAAGGACTTATCAAAAAATAGATGATTTGTTGCTTATTGTACACTAATTTATGCAATAATTTTATAATAATTTGTCTTGAAGAAAACTGAGAACATATTATGAAAGCTGTTTTCCTCAGTCTCTTGTTATAGGTGCAAAACATGCAGAGAATAAAAGTCTTTCAGGTATTAGGATTTAAAATTTTTTAAACAACATACTAATCTGTTTTATACAGAATATGAGTTACTTGTGTAACGTATATTAAAAAGGGTTTTCTTATTTCTATATAATAATTTCTGGTTTTTTTCTTTGATGAATCAATAAAATATATGCATGATATGAAAAATATTATGCTTCATATTTAATGATTTATATATTTCTTTTGAGTTTGAAAATCATCAGGTTGTTCTGCATGCCAGTAACTTCAATGGGTTTTTACATATTTTATACCACATGTTTATATTACTTTGGGCAATGAAAGACTGATTCTACACAATTACCAGAATCATACATTATTCAAGTGGTAGTTGCTTCCACTTAAACTTTCTCTTAAGATAATAATTTTTACTAAGAGTCTTGCTGAGTATACTTGTTGGTGTTACCTGAAATAGCTACAATGATTTTCATTTTCATAATATTTTAGTTCATATTTCCCCAGTTAAGCCATTTTCACATACTGATCCTGTTAACATGCCCTGAAAATTTGTATGTATACTTATGATCATATATCAACATGACTGCTCAAGATAAATCCTTATTTAAGATTTTATTAGTTATGAGTGTAAGTACTGTTTTATTTCAGTAGAAATTTCTCAAAGACTTGGCCAATATCTAGTATAAAAGGGAGAAATCTTCAGCTCCTGCTAGTTTTTTGCTGGGTTGTCACTGAGTATAGATGAAATTATATATTTTCTGAACAAGCCTACATGTTCTGGAAGCCTTTTATTCATATTTTTTTCTTGTTTTTTTCTAGTAAACTTCATTGGCTGCTATGATGTACCAGGTGTTAGAGGAAAGAACATTATGATTATGAAAACAGTAATGAGAATGATCATGGATAGACTGTTTCCTCAGAAACAGTCTTTGGAGGAGGAGGGGATGTATTTTTTCATACAAGCTTATATTATATGCAAGGGCCACACACTTCACATGTCAGCATTGTTGTCAGCTGAAAACAAATCATGTCACTATATTCTAACAGATCTGTAACTGCCATACAGATCAATGTCCATCCAGACCCTGATTAGAGCATTTTATATTCTTTCTTTCAGTTCTCTCGAGCAAGGCTTAACAACGCTGTTTAGTAACGAGAGAACTGTATGGAAGATTTAAAAATTTTTAAAACATCTTTTGGTAGATTTAATTTAATAGAGTAATAGTAACATGATTTTTAAATATTTCTCCATGGCAAAACCTTCCTTTATTCAATTTCCATATTTTCTGCTGTGTCTTCTCTCTAATTTTGGTGGATAATAGTGAAAGAGTAGGAAAACAGGGGATGGAATTACAGCATAACAGAGGTACATTTTTCTAACTCAGTCAAGAAATGGGACTTCTATGCTCCAGAATATGTTGTTTTAAATTTTTGATCAATTTATTTTTGGATGCACAAGTTACAAAGGAACCATTGATGTTCTCGCTGTCAGTGTGAATGACTTAATAATAGACCAGCTGAAGACCAAATTACCACAAAACAGCTGGAGATTTAGCCATGAAACCAAAAACTAGGATGATCTTAACTTTTCCCATAACCTATTTCTAATGGTACTTGGGAAAATTTTAATCCAAGTGGCAGAATTTATAGTCCTTCAGTGTGTTGCTGTAACAGAGAGTGTAAACAGTCTGTATATCTAGGTATTAAAGTCCACTTAAAATGCATTTTAAATTTTGTCACAGCAAGGTTAACGAATGGTACAATCATTACAAACACTCAGCCTGAAGCCAGATGAAGGCCAGAAATAAAATGTGTGGGCTTATCTTTGTGAAAAAGAAATAAAAAACAGAATTAGAGTCATAATTGAACAAGTAAATATGCCATGTCACAAAGACGAAGAGTTTTATTACTTGAGGTTAACTGGTAAGTCAAGTCAAGGAGGTGGCACCTTTTATAAAAAATAAATATTCACCATTCTAAAAGAGTTTGAAGGTAGGGCAGATTTCAGTTAAAGAGAATGGGTGGGCTGTCTCTGAGAAATGTAAGAAGAAAACTTGCTTTGGATAAAAATGTTAAATAAATGCAGATGAATGGAAGTATTCTGAATGGGAGACTTTCTCCCTCAGAATGATGCTGTCTCTGAGATCCAAGGCATTTTAAAAAAAAGAAAGCTATGAATAATTTTTCCCAGAAAATTTTGCAAGCAAGGACTTTTTTATTAATCTAACTCTAGTAAATTAACAGTGTTTTTCCTTCCCTTTCTCAGCTATGCATCTATTTTCCTACTATGATGAGTAGTTAATCTCAGTGCTTTTTGTGAATAAATACCTTTATTTATCTATTTTCTTATTTTCTTCAGCCTGGTCTGGGTTAAGAATTTCTAGATTCTTTACAAAATGTGCTGCCTAAGTACGAAATTCCCTGTTACAAGATGCTGAAGATTTTTATGCATTTTGAGAGAGACTGAACAAGTTCATACAGAAGAAATTCACTGAGGATTACTGAAAACATGAAAACATTATTTGGGTCAAGGAGTTCAAGTGTTGCAAATACTTGAGGACTAGAAAAATATGTGGTGGAAGGGTCATCTGAGGTTACCTGGTACTCTGTAACCATCTGCTTATGATTGTAGTGATAGACATGACAGTGGGTTTTATATTCCCAGCTAAACAGTTCTTTTAGTCTTTTTTTCATAACTAAGTGGTCCTTACCCAAGGGTTTGACAAATAAAAAAACAGGGCAGAAGGAGCCTTTACAAAATTTCCAACTCCCTAGGACATATCTCAGGTTCTCAAAGTGCAACAGCCTGTGAACCCTCAGAATCTTCACAGTCCAGGTAGAGGGTTGATATCCAAGGCATCAAAGAAATGTTTTCTAGTAATCAGTGTAGTAAGTAAGGCATTACAGGAGCGCTGCTGGAACTCTAGCATCCTGAAGAATTTATTACATATGAAAGTGGTCAGCTTGAATATTAATTCCCTGATTCCCCCAGGAGCAATACGTTCTGGTGAAGACCTAGTAACAATCGTGCTTATCCACTAGTTTCAAAATACCCTCTCTTCCCTAGTGCTTCAGAAAGTATTGCCAGTGGATTCATGCTGCTATGACTTCTTAGTCCTGCTATATCCTGGCAGTCTTGTCTTAAAGGGATATTTGAGAGTTATTCCAGATATATAGGAAGATTAAACACCCTGAGTTTTTTCTCAGTCTTTGAAACAAAGTAATGTTTTTCTGAATAATTTCTACAGTAATTCTGTGAAGCAGCTGGTTTTTTTACCAGATGCAGTCTGAGCTGTATGCTCAATAGTGAAGCCTCAAAACTAGAAGATATTTTCTGCTTATGAAAAATGCTCATATCTGTAGAAATAGGATTGTCGCTGAGTAAAAGGTATGAAAGCTTCAGTCATATACAGGGTTTATATGACATTAAAACCCCTAAAACCTTGATAGCTCTGATAGCTAACCCTGACAAGACTAAGTGGCTTGAGGAAAAGCTCTCATAACCAAATTCTTTCATATGAGTAGTTCAATTTCCTTCTTCCAGCTCCAGGGCAATTTCCTTAACCAAGACTTTCATCAGACCTTTGGCTTTACGAGGGCACAGTAGTCCAACTCAGTGGAGTTTCTTGCAGAATGGAGACATGAAACTTCATTTATCTCAGGAGAATGGCATTTATATCATAGAAGAATGAAGTGTGAAGCAATCATGTAGCAGTTTTGACTCAAAAGCTAACAACTGTATGATCACAGAAGTATATACTTATAAAAACTTGTTCAACTGGCATACTTTAGATAATATTCTACAGATTTTTATTTAAATCTTTAGGGTAGCAAGAAGAACAAAATAAAGTGCCAGAGAAAATAATGTTCAAATTCTCATTTACAATATCATAGATTCCCAAAAGCCCCCAAACTCTAAGTAGCTTAAATCTCAATACTTTTATAACAGTTTAGGTCTTCTACCAGTCTATAAATATGTGAGAATAGCGTAAACGTTACAACTGTGATTAAGCATTGTTTTGTAACTATGCCAGAGAACCTTTCTAAAGTTAGTACAAATCATATGAAACAGAACACATTAAAGTTTTTGTGACTTCTTCTGGGGTCACCACTAGCATTATAAATGAGAATCTTAGGTTAGATATTTATCATCTCATAGCTGTTCCTTAGATTTTTTTCATCCCACTCTCTCCTGTGTGGTTTTGCTACTGTGCTTGCCTACAGGGCAACCATTCATGTCTTTCTCCCTTTTGTTTGTTTCCATTTATACCTCAGTTTCTGTTGTTTCTGAGGCTGCCTTCTGATGCATAGTTTTGCATATTGTTTCAGTAGTAAGGGACAGAGAATTTTGCAATTTCCTTCCCTCGGATCACATAGAAATGAACTCTCTTGATATTTATCCTGTCACTGTCCCACAGCTCACACACTGTTCTTTAAAATACCAACATGCCTCTCTCTCCACAAAAAATGAAAAGATTTTGCATATTAATTATGCCTTCTTTAGTAAAAGTTAAACAAACACCCACAATTTTTCAGAGGCACCACAGACTTGTACATTGTTAAATCACTGATGAATGGAAAAGAAAGCTCCTGAAAATGAATTTGCAGTACATACATGTGATATTGCACTGTGTGTATGAAGAAACCTTTATGAATGATTTTATTAATCATATTACTGATAGATGTTTTTAACTATACCTTCTGTGCAACCAGTTCCTGAGAATTAGAGGTTAAATGGCTTTGGTATTTGAACAATGAGCCAAACTTTCAACATCTCTCTGTCTCCTGATTTCTCTATACCAAGCTCAGACTCTCAAAAAATTTGAATATTTTAAAATGAGACTTACAAAATATAACATAAAGCAGCATAAGCCACCTTACGTAAGAAATATGGAGTGCTGATGAAAATGTATTTTAACTTTTAAAGCTATTAGGGATTCTACCAGTTTCATAGCCTTGGTATTAGATACTTAAAACAGTTTCTCTTCTAGGTTGTGACAGAAGTTGTACATGCCTCTGCTTTCACAGACTAGAAGAGAGGGGTTTCAGAAATTATATTGTATATTCATATGGCAGTTCCTATTTTGTTTGAAAATACCTAAACTACAACTCCAAAAGCAAATCCTAATAGATATAATATTTAGAGAGGAATGTGAACATATTCTTTCTCTAGTTAAAATTGAGAAAAAACTTGTCTACTCAGAACAGAGAAATGGTATGGAAGAAAAAAATGAGGACTGTTCTAGAGTCCAGAATGAAGAGTATTTTCTTTCTTTACAGAAAATACATTTTTCAAACAATGCAAATGTATTTCTTTATCTAAATAAGTTCTGGACACTACAAAGGAATAGTGACGCTGCTTGTTCCTGCTGTATTTTAGACAAACTCCAATAAGAAAGTTTCCACCTGGACCAGGTAGTGATTAAGTACTAAAACAAATAATTTGTGATTCTCTCTGTGTAATGAACATGAGACGACTATCCAGAATTGAATTTACAGAATTTTGAAAGAACAAAATCTTGATTAACTCAGGCTTTAACACTCAAATAATTTTGAAAACATGGGCGCTGGAGGACAGCATACTCAGTTCATCTTCACAGATTGAAGAAATTTGTACACCAGGGAGGCTTTACATCAAAAATTAGAAAGAAATTAAGCACCTTGAGAGGTAAAACTCTTGCCCAAAACTCTCTCTAAAAAATAGAGTGTTCTTTTTTCTCACATAATTTCTGAAGAGCTTCCTACTTTCTTTATGCTTATATTTCCTGCCTGAACTTAATTTTTGGCCAAGTTTTCTACAGGAAGCAGCTTTGGACTTTCCCTCTGCTGCATGTCAGTAGCCTGTGGAAGATACAGAGTGACTGGAACTGTTTATTTAGTAGTTTGGTACATCAACAAGTATAATCTAAGCCACAGTACCCCCTGAGTTACTCCCAACATTTCATGAAAGGCCAACAGTGCAAGGCCACTTTTTTTGGTGTAGACAGCCTCCTAGATCTGCAGTGACTTGGTACTTTTGCTTCCCCTTTCTCTCAGTCTCTTCACATCAACTTCATTGTCTGATCTTCTTTTCCATTTTTGTACAGAGTGTTTTGGGGTTTTTTCTTCCATATATTTTTTCTTCATATATTCATCCTATACTAGGAAAACAAGCAAACCCTGTATTTTTGCTGTCATGTAATTTATTTCTCCTAAGTTATGTTTTCTCCTCTGTCTATGTGCTCAGGCTGGAAGCTCTTCAGAACCCGAGACAACAAAGAAATGTGTGCTTGTATCTATTGTCTACTACTCATTCTGTACTTAATAGAGTGGCTGTTACTTCTACTACTAAAGTACTCAGTCCTTTTTTGCAAAATATATTTTCTCTGTTTTAAAGAATGTGCCAAGCTAAGAATGTGTCATATAATGTCAGTTAATAAGATATGTAATGTTCAATAACTGAAATTACAAGGGTATTGGTAGAAACAGATGGAAGAGCAGCTTTAAGCAAAAGCAGAAAGCAAGTGTAGCAAAAAGAAGTCTGAGAAATGCTGGGAATCTGAGCCCACTGTTTGACAGGTACTAAGGCGATACTTCTTATAATTGTATTAAAAAATTAAATAAGTTTAATGACCATGAAATCATTTATGTGGACAATATGGATCACAAATGTGACCATAACTGTGGTAGCAGAAAATAGCAGATAATAAGAATCAGCAAGATCTTATTAGAGTTAAAGAAGTGGCTTTGAACTGACATAGCACATTTGCTAGTTAACAGTTCATAATTAAAAGAAAGCAAATTTGCAATACGTCTTCAGAATCTGGGTGCAATTGTTGCATCTGAAAGTTTAAGCATAAAATGTGAAAAAATAATAGATCGTTTCTTGTCGTTTATATTCTGATATTGTGCTGTTCAGCCTTTTGATTCTCTTCACAAATTAGCTTGTGAAATTTGCTGAAAAAATTTCCATAGAAGCTAGCAAAGTTGTCAGGCAAAGTAATCAGTGAAAGAGAAAGAAGAATTAGAATTTCATGTTTTGTGCAATTACATGAACATTTTGTAAGTATAACCTTCTGTGACTGTTAAAAAAGCAGAAGATTGTTTTCAGTCTTTTTCCCTGCAGACATTTCGTTCATAGAGAAGATTGGTAGGAACTGCTGTCTTACTAATGTTCTGGTCTACATTAAAAAGCAATGGATTAAAGACAGAAATGGCTCTCTGCCTAAACTGCTTAATAAAAGTGAGTCAAAGACCAGCCTCTCTCCTTGAGGCCAAGTAGTTATCAACTAGTTTATATCCACACTTGTCTAGCTGATGGCTAGGCCTTTAGAGGGAGAGAAACAGAATGTTAGGGAAATTCACAACATTGCCATGAAATGAGATAACAAAAAGCAGTGTATATGGTGAGGTGTCAAGGACTTCAGTTTCCTCTCCGGTTTTCTCTTGTCAGTTCTGAAGAGGTATGTCCCTAAGCAATATAACTTCTTAAGTCATTTTGTGACACCTGGCATGAGGAGCAGAGATAGATAGGTCCCTGGTTTTTTATTTAACAGTCTCAGACATCATCAATTCTGCCTCTGGTCGACTGAGCGAGACATAGCCAATTATTCCTTGCTTTGTGCTTGTCTTCCAGGTTCCACGTATTACAGAGATTTTAGTAGTCAAAGCTTTAAGGCATATTCAGCTAACTCCCAGTAATTTCAAACTAGGGCTCTAATTCTGGTTAAGACTTAATTGCTGGCTTGTATATATACACACACATATATAGTCACTGAAGAGTAAAAAATTTCTGTACCTGGTGTCCATGAGACATCCCTTGTATGCCTACAGATCAGTTGGCCACCCTATCAATGCAGTCAAATGATAAAAGCCAGAATTTCTAAGACACAGGCCTTAATATAGACACTTCTGTTGATAAGATGAATTGTACATTAAATTACTTACTGACACTATTGTGACTAGTTCACATGCAGATGTCTACAATTTTATTATTTGAAGCAGTTCAATGAATCCCAGAACACAGGATGACTAGTCCGAGATAAGTCATATGGTGTTAACACTTGACAAAGCTGACGTGGTTGATAGAGATCAGTATAATTTCTTTGAGGATATTGTGCTGAGCATCTAATAATGCAGTGAATTCTACCAAGCTGTAAGGAGTGAGATTCTGTTCCAGGCTGTAGTATACCTATTTATATATCAAAATCTTATTTCATCACAGGACTGAGATATCCAACTATATCACTTCTCTGGAGTGACAGACAGGATGGCTAAACTCCATCACATCTCAAACAGCATTAGATACTTTTCTGTGGCAACTGAATCAAACTTTATTTATTAGGTATTTGTTTATTATAATGAAACTCAGATGTCAAACTATAGGTAGGTCTTTTATTGCTACCTTGGACTTTAACTGAACCTACCACAACATATCAGGCCTTGAAAAAGGAGTTGATTTCTAAATACTTTTTAAGATCATGGTGACAAATAATTTTAAAAATATGTTTCTGAATAATAATTTCAGAAACTCAGAAGTTCTGCTGAGGGATTAAAATAATTGACCAACTTTACAAGAAAAAGTAATTTAGCATAATGACTTCACTTGTAGAAGCGTTAAAATGAAAACACCTCGACTGAAAATGTTTGGGTATTTTGCAGGATTTCATCTAGAATTAAGATAATTTACCAATAATATTGAACATTCATTCAGTTACTGGTCTGTCAAGATCTTTTAAATTTATGTGTGTGTATACACATATCTCCATGTCTCTGTACCTATTTATATAGGGTTAGGGTTAGGACATTCAAAGTCTTAGACATACTCCTTCTGGATTGTTCCTTTACTGGAGAAAAACAGATTTCATGTTTTCCCTGGTTTGATCTGAAATGAAGCCTCTACTACTCAGTTAATTTTTTCCAGAATAGTTTCAGTGTTGAAAAAGAATCAGATTAAATTCCCTTGTAATATCCTACACCTTTTATTATGTTGAACTGCCCTTCAAGGCCAAGTAAAAAGTCTTTTAAAGAGTTATAAATGATTAATTTGTTTAATTCAAAGCTTCTTTTTTTTTTTTTAATCTGACCTAAGACTATTGTATTGGATATTATGTTTCAAGTGGTTTCATGTTTGACTTGTGTGCTCCCAAACAACAAAAGGAATGCCATTGTACAATCAGATCATGACCTTGTGGCAGCAAAAATAAGTAAAAAGAAAAGAAAAAAAAAAAAAGAAAAACAAGAAAGAAATTGTACAGGTCAGTATTTGGTGAAGTTGCTCTCTTTTCTGGAATAATTTGTTTCCATGACTATTATGAGAGTAAAAATAGAAATTATAATGCCACCAGACTTATATGTGACACTAAAGTATTAGAGAAATGCTGGAATCCAATTTGGAAGGCATAAAAAATTCAGGTTCAAGTTTTGTATTGACATGTGCATACAGGCAGCTACATGTCTATATGAGATATTCTCATATATCCACACTTTTACTTCACATATATTTCTTTTGTTGGAAAATTGAGAATGAGGCATTTAACAGACTACAGTCACAAGAATAATGCAAATGTAGTATTCCTCATAGAACAATGTTCACAAAAGCTACAAAAAAATTGTTTTGTGGGCATGGTGCTAATGAAATGTGTGTTGTTTTTTCAGACCTGCAAGCATTGAGTGTAGCTCTGTTCAGTGACTGGGGCATTTATAAATATGTGCTCTCTGTCTTTTAATAGAAAGCTGCAGAACTCACTGAATTTCTTTTCTCCACTGCTTATTTTCATAAAACTTCAGGAAACTTCATTATTTCTATGTGTTTTTTTCTTTATTGATTCAAATCCACCAGTGATTTTGTTTTCAAAAACATTTTTCATAGATGACATACAATGGGACAGACAGGCATATGTAAACACACAAAGAGATCATTACATGAACTTGTTTTCTAAGAAAATGAAGATAAAAACAGTTTTTCAGATACATATCTCTATTTGTGGTATCTTTGCTGAAAAATATGAACATATGTCATTCAGAATGCTTTCAATATACTGTAATTGGTAAGTGACATAACACTGACATCAAGTGCTTTCAAATTATCTTTCATATTTTGGTCCTCTATATCCACTTGATAGACAGTGCTGTATTAAACAGTTTCTCAAAACAAAATTAGACTAAAAAATAGCAGTTTTCTGTCAATATGCACTTCTAGAAATGACAGTTCTAATCTTTCTGTGTCTGTGGATAGTGGATGTTCAAAGACTCTTTCATCATAAGTGACCTCTAGGACTGCATTCTAAACAGAGAAAGACTTCAAAATAAAGTATAGTCCTCTAAGATTAAAAAAATAATGAAAATAGAGACTGTTCTGTCATTCAGCTTAAAGGAGTAAAAATTTATAAAAAGTAAAAGACAAAGCAAAAGAAGGTATATATTTTCTTCTTTTTTCTTGCCATTTGTTTTATTTAAGTACAATCTGGATATGTCAAACAGCTTTGAATGAGCTTTTAGAAACTCATTATATTATTGACTAAAGTTTTATTGGAGTCTCATTTTTTCTAAACCAATGTCCAGTTTTGTTAGCAATGCAATTTTAAGAAGCTTACAGATTCAGACAATTATCCATAGATTAATAGGATAATTTTATCAATATTTATAATCAACTAAATATTCTGAAATAGCTTATGGCGAATTTTCAACAATTTTTTTTTCAACAAAACTAATTTTATTCTTTCTTTTTTTTTTTTTTTTTGAGTCATCTTTTTCAAAGGATGTAGCTTAAAAATAGCAGTTTTTTACAAAATCTGAAATCATCAGTAATTTTTCATTAGTGGCTTTTACCAGAAAACTCTTATGTTCAGATGCTGACATTCTCTGGTATGGGGTCTAATGAATTGCATTCTTATATTAGAACAGGCAAATAGTACCTTGTGATTTATAAACCGTGCCTAATCATAGTTCAAATAAATGATTACCAAATAATAATATATGTGAACACTGAACCAGAGTGTCTTATATGATATTTGTTCACAATAGATAAAAAAGATTTAAGATTTTTTTGCAAAGCTTATTTTATGAGCAGGTCTTGTGTTTACAATGTGTGCTATTTGTAATTGCACTGACATTTCAGTGAAACTGTCTGTGATTCACACTAGAGTACTGAAAGCATGATTTAGATCCTCATGAATTTATGTGGGCCTTCTGGACAAAGAAACCTGAGAGCAGTGCTACAGTGTGTTTTTGTAACATTATTTCTATAGGACAGAGTAGATAGAAATTCTGTTTGGTCAAATCATATGACCCTTGCACCTTATCTCTAGGGCTTGAGAGAATCCAAACCCAAGAGATCTCTTGAGATGTTATTCCTTACATTTCCTTTGAAGGCATCATTACTGAAAAAGTTTACCTCACTGTCCTGAAGCAGATAATGTAAGAACCTTCTCTTCTGTGGACGATCCCATGTCTTTTATCGTGTTTGGCTCCAGTCATGAGATGCCATAGAAGAGAACACAGAGTAGAAGTTTTCTAGATCAGCTGTGTGCATCCGCAAAAAAATTACAGAAGGTATTTGCTAGTCTCAGATTTTCTTCCTAGTATCTGGATGGCCACAAACTCAGGCTGAAAGGTATTGAGCTGGTTCAAAATGTATGTGCAACTCTTATGGCACACTACAGAGGTGCTGAAGTGAGACTTGTAAAGTGAGAACACTCCTGAAGGGTCCTGAAGGGAGTTGCACATGTCCACATGATCCACCTGCTCAATAGGGGGCCTATGACTTTGCTGTCATATGCTGTAGCAAAAGCAAATAATAAATAAATAAAATGCAGAGGATTAATATGCCACTTTAAAAAGTCAAACAGCAGATAAACAGACACATTCTTTTTAAAATACCTGCACCCTCCAGTGTAAAGCTGTAATCTTGAAGTTGCTCTGGCAACAATGGGAACATTTCCATACCTGACAACTGAACTGGATGAGCAAGTCAGAATTTTTATTAACATAGCGCATGTCTTCAGCAAAGTCTCCAAGCTATAAAACTCAGGTCTAATATAAATAACATGCATCAACAACATTCATTATTGGTTTTATTGAAACCAAACACTGGATGTTAAATAAAAATCAATATCTATCATAAAATCAGATGAAGGACATCATGTTAAATTTAACTTGCAATGAATGTATATCTTTAATTGAGAAACCTGCAGTGAAATCTAAAATAACAGGAGGGCAATACAACCAAAGAAATATCTCTATAACGCACGTCAGAAGAGAACTACCCCATTTTGTCATCATTTTTCTTATGAAAAAAAAATAAATTAATCTACACAGACAGATGACATTCATCATATAATGATAATAAAATTAGTTTCTTAAAATGCATATTTGAAATATTGAAAAACAGTAGTTTTTCTTCCTCCACCCATTTTCCCATATCACTTGCAGCTCTGACCAGATTTTGACTCATACAAGCAGACAACCACCAATGTCTGTGTCTCCTCATGTTCTCTAAATATAGGTCATTGAAGTCTCTGTTATTCTGCAAAAATCAACAGAGGGAAAATTAGCATTTTTCTCCAATTCTGTTAGCCATATGCTACATTAAATGATAGCTATAGCTTTAGGGATGGAATTATTTCTGGTGTGTTGCATTCTACTTTATTGGTTTTAATGACGTTTGCTTTAGGTTGTGACTGGGAGCTTCTGCATGGCTTTGATACCACAGGACAGTTATTTGTGATGGAATATGGCAGGATGGATTTGTGAAAAAACAAAAATAATTTTAAAATTTGTTATTTAAGCTGAATAATGAGTTTCTTTTCCTATTAATTGCCCTGGAAATGCTCATATTTGTAATTCTTTCATGACTGAGAATAAAGGGATTTCAACCTAGTGGAAGGATAGTTCTACATCAAGAAATATGATAGAGCTATATAACAGTTTGGGTTGGAAGTGACCTTAAAGATTGTCTAGTCCCAACCCACCTGTCATGGCAGGGTCATTTTTCACTAGACCAGGTTGCTCAAAGCCCTGTCCAATGCTTCCAGGGATGGAACATACATAACTTCACTACATGCTCTTATGAAAGTCCCTCTCCCGCTTTCTTCTAGCCCCTTGTAGTAACTAAAAGGCTACAACAATATTTAATTAGAGCCTTTTCTTTTCCAGGCTGAACAATCCCAACTCTCTGTTTATCTTCATAGGAGAGATGCTCCAGGCCTCTGATCATCTTCTTGGCCCTCCTCTGAACTTTCTCTAGCAATTTGGGACCCCAGAGCTGGGTGCAATACCCAGGTGGGGTATCATGAAATGAGAGTAGAGGGGGACAATCACGCTCCTCATCCTCCTGGCCATGCTCCTTTTGATGCAGCCCATGACACGGTTGCCTTCTAGGCTGTGAGTCCACACTGCCAAGTCATGTCAAAATTCTCTCTCACCAACACCCCCAAGTCCTCCTCAGGGCCTTTCTCTCTCTCCATTCTCTGCCCAGCCAGTACATGCACCTGGGGTTTCCCTGACCCAGGTACATGTACCCTCCATGAGGTTCGCACAGCTTTCTTGGGCTCCTTTTCTCTCCATGGTTTTATCACCCAGTGCTCTGTCAAGCAAATCTCTGAAGAGGCCGAAGTCTGCTTTCCAGAAATCCAGGGTAGTGAGGTTGCAGTGTGCCCTCCTCTCCATCCTAAGGATCTCAGACTTCACCAGTACATGGTCACTGCAGCCAAGGCTGTCCTTGAGCTTCACATTCCCCACCAGTCCCTTCTTGCTGGGGAGAACAAGGTCCGGTACAGCACCTCTCCTTTTTGGCCCCTCTGCCACTTGGAGAAGGAAATGAAATGTTTATCTATCAGTGAAATGTATCCTGTCTCACTTGAAGAAGGAAGTGTATATATGAACACATTTGAATGTAGTCACATGTTCTGCTTGGGAAAGGCCAGAATGAACTCTGAGAATTCAGTCTTTTCAGAAGAGTTTTAGGTCTGGTTGACTTCCTATGAGATTATTATTGTCATCTAATATCACTTTTTTGCAAAGACATTTAGAAGAATCAGCCTTATTGAGACTAATGCGTGTGTATGTGTGTGTGTATGTCTAAAATTGCACTTACACAAATATACTCATGTGCATACTGTTATTTATATGAAAGAGACACATATGTGACAGATGGGAATATCTTGAATTTTGCCAAGTACTCATTATTTCACAAGGGACTCTGATGAATCTCTTTTTGTGGTACGGGGTATTACTTGGCACCAGAATTGTACTATACTTACTGACCCACTCACAAAACCCCCTTACTCTACAGACTTTAACATTTAAAGACATCACATTACATAAAGATCAAAAAAAAAAGACCAAGAATAATAGGATATTTTAGCACAGACACACTGTGTGCACGGTTTGTAGATAGCTGTTGTGGTTAACCTTAGCCAGCTGCTCAGCCCCACACCACCACTCGCTCACTCCCCTCCAGGGGCATGGGGGAGAGAATCAGAAGAGCAAACATGAGAAATCTCTTGGGCTGAGATAAAGACAGTTTAATAGATAAAACAAAAGCCATGCATACAAGAAAAGAAGAACAAGGAGTTTGTTCATTACTTCCCCATGAGCAGGGAATCAGTCATCTCCAGTAAAGGCATCTCCATCTTCGTCATGTGTAACTGTTACTTGGGAATACAAACATCATCACTATGAAAGTCCCCACACCTTCCTCATTCTTCCCCCAGCTTGAGTGGATTGACAGCAGGATGGGGACTAGGGGAGCAAAATACCTCCCACTCTAAGTAGCCTTTTCTAGTGGATGGTGACCCTGCCCATGGCAGGCAGATTGGAACTAGATGATCTTCAGAGTCCCTTCCAAGTCAGACCATTCTATGATTTTGTGATGCCATATGGTATAGAATATAATTTTGGCCAGTTGGGATCAGCAATCCCACCTATTTTCCCTCACAACTTCTTGTGCACCCTGTGCTCCCTTGCTGGTGGGGTAGGTTGAGAGGCAGAAAAGGTCTTGACTTTGTGCAAGCACTGCTTAGCAATAACTAGAATATCCCTGAATTATCAACACTGCTTCCATCATGAATCTAAAACACATCCCCATACCAGTTACTGTGACAAAAAATAATACTGTCAGCCAAAACCGGCATACTATTCCATAGCAGTAACCCCAGTTATTACAAGTCATCACCTGGTTAACC
Source organism: Acanthornis magna (assembly GCA_036785705.1). NCBI lineage: Eukaryota > Metazoa > Chordata > Aves > Passeriformes > Acanthizidae > Acanthornis > Acanthornis magna. The sequence continues at coordinate 25,990,483 of JAWUZG010000090.1, read as the reverse complement.
ACTATCAGAATGTGGGAATTTTTTAATGCATTACCATGGAGGTGACTTTTAAGGAGAAATTTGAAGGTCCAGAGAAAAAGGCAGCTGTCCTGAGAACTGGCTGTTCTTCAGTACCAGATCTACACAGTCTGCAGTATAGGAAGGAACATGCATGCTGGAGACCACGCTGTTGTGGACTGCCGCACCAGACCCTTAAAGGAGAAGTGTGAATGTCAGAAACTTCAGATAAGCATAGCTAGAGCTTTTCATTCCTGAGGATGAATTGTCATAACTCATGTCTGAAAGAAGGAATGAGCTGTTTTCTGCATTTTTTAGGGCAGAAATGAAGTCAAAACTAAAGAATAAACTGCTGTGCTGCTAGATAACCTCAGAGGCATGATCCAAAACAGAATAAAATAATGTTTTGTTTTCATGCAGTCCAGATATCCTTCCAGGTAGAAATTATTAATTGCCATGTTCCTGAGTTCCATTGTCCCATGAATAAGAAATCTTGGACTTATTCCAAATCATAGATCACCTGCTGGTTTCTGTATAGTTATATCAGCCATTCCATGAAGCCTGTTTGACATTTGAAATGCCCTCCAGGGGTCTGCTCCCAGAATCTGCACACTGAAATGGGAACACATGCTTAGGGAATGTCTGCTGGTTGGAAAACTGATCAGTTAAGCTGTCTATGGATGTTTGTTCTGTTTGTATCTTTGCAATTCTAACAAGAAATGGGAACATTAATCTATTACTTGTGGCTCTCATTACTCTTACAGTAGCCTGTAGCTAAAATCTGAAAGTATAGCTGTAAATGCAATATATTATTTGTTACTATATTTTTATTTTTATTGTTAGTCCAGATTCTGAAGTACTTATTCTTATTAGGTCATTACTTCAGATTTCAACCTAACTGAATAAAGAATTTAAGACTTGGCATCATCAACAGCCTTATAATTATGGTAGTTTTAATGAAAACCATTTTGCATGTCATAGTGGTTGAAAACCTGACATCACTTATGTCAATGAGGTTATTGCTATTGATTCCACTACAATCAGTATTTTGCAAGTGTCTTTCATTTTGATGAGTTGAAGCTTAAGCTTTAACTATTGACAGGCTTAATAGAAGCCATAAGCTGTATTCACTTAATTTGCTGCTGAAAATAGGCCATCTCAGAGGCGGTAACTACTTAATAGTGTGTTGTTGCACTTCACATGAATCACAGAATCACAGAATCACAAAATCACAGAATCACAGACTGGTTGGAGTTGGAAGAGACTTTTGAAAGAGACCATCTAGTCCAACACCCACGCCAAAGCAGATTCACCTAGAGCAAGTTGCACAGGATCACATCCAAGTGGGTTTTGAATATCTCTGGACAAGGATATTCCATAGTCTCTCTAGGTAGCATGTTCGAGTGTTATGTCACCCTCACAGTAAAACTTTTTTCCCCAAATTCAGGTGGAACTTCCTGTGTTTTCATTTGCTCCTGTGTCTCCTTGTCCTGTCACTCACTGGGCACCATTAGAAAGAATCTGGCCCCATACTCTTGATGCCCTCCCTTAAGATATTAGCATTGATAAGATTCCCTCTCAGTCTTCTCTTCTTCAGGCTAAAGCTGCTCTGCTCCTTTAGCCTTTTCTCATTAGAGAGATGGTCCAGTCCACTAATGACCTTTGTGTCTTCCCTTTGGACCATCATCAGTAGTTTCTTGTTTTTTCTTGAACTGGGGATCTCAAAACTGGACGCAGCACTCCAGACAAGGCCTCACCAGGGCTGAGTAGAGGGGCAGATCACCTCCCTTGATCTGCTGGCTATGCCCTTCCTAATGCAGCCCAGGATATCATTGGCCTTCTTGGCTACAAGGGCAAATTTCTGGGTTGTGGTTGACTTGGTTTCTACCAGAACTCCCTGGTCCTTCTCTGGAGAGAATGAAGCAGAGTTACTTATGAAGGGCTAAAGAATACACTGTCCATTAATGTTTCAGGGAAAAAAAAAAAAAAAAAAAAAAAAAATTCAACTAGCTTCAAACCCTCTCTACCATTTATGTGACAAGATAAGGGTGAATATGCAGTTCTGGTATTAAAAAGATAAGGATGGCTACTGTTTCTGCTTTATTGTTTTTCGTGGTTGTGCGTTAGCAGTCCTGTATATTATAGTTAGATAGCAGATGTGTAGCAGAGTGAAGAAATTATTTAACTAGGTATCACATAATTATTTAGCAAAAATGTTAATATACAGCTTAGATAATGTTTTCAGAATGGAATACTAAAGATCAGATATTTTACAGCCACATTACGCTACTGTATATTTGAGAAAATAGCTGAGTACCAAAGTTCCCCATTACTCTAGAGGATCTTGAAGGTTAAGAATGGTGGCCATGCTATCTCGAGACTTGATGGTCCACATCAGAAGGAGTGCTGTGACAATAGGAATAATTTTTATCAAAATTATCAAACTTATAGAATTTTCTTATTAGATTCTGCAAGGAAACAGCAAAAGTAATTGTCATAAACAATGTGTGTGTTCATGTGTGTGCAGACATAGAGGAGATGTGGAGGTTATATTGTTTACGGAATTGGACTGATTGTTTTTTGACCATTTGTTGATAGTGAAACATAACAAATTGGTAATTTGAGACTGGATATATATAATGATGAAGCTGAAATTGCACTTTGAAATGTGAATAGTCTGCAAGCCCACAATTTGCTGTATTGTGGGCAGACTAAATAAACAGAAAAAAACCTGAGAAGTGTTTATCTGAAGAAATGTGCAAAAAGGTACATTGTGATTATTTGAAAGTCAAACAGAGATAAACAATTGCAAATATCTAGCAGTATTAAAATTAAGGGCAAGGAATTACAAAAGCTGTAAGAGAACTGGAGTTGATACAAGTGTTTCTGTAAAGATTCTATTTAACCAGCATTTAAAATTTGGAAACAAATAATAACAAAAAGTGTTTTTTATCTTAAATATAACCAAAATAATCCATGTCTACAATGGATGTCAAATTTTATAATTGTGTAGCTCAATGTTGCAGTTTTAGTTGCAGTGTATCACTGTATGGCACAATGTAGCAAAAAATTACCACCATTAATATTCCAGTAGCACAGAAATTCTTCTTGTGTTAACACTGCTCCCTTCTTCAGTGAATATGAATTTCCCTCCAAAAAAGTCAGGTGTTTATACTAATGATCAGAGCAGTTCAGTAAAAACTTCCCAGTCTAAGTGTACATGCCTTTAGAAATTTTGTATAAATACATTGGTTGCTGTATAATATGATAAACTCTATGCTATAAAATACTTTGTTGCAGTTCTGTGTGACATGATCCGCATGGTATCTAGATTTATAAAATGAATTTGTATACACCATTCCACAGCTGTGTTATTTTCTGGGACAGAAAGAATAAATTAAGAAGTCTCGGTATTACTGGCTATCTATTTCCTTCCCCTGTATTTATTTAATGAAGATAAAGTTATAGACCCAAAGTTCTATCCAAGGTTTTGGACCTTTTCACCCTTTATTAACCTCTTATAGAAGTCACATAAGTAAGATAAGTCATGTCTGTATATATGAAAGGCCAAGATATAGGGAACTCACTCAAGCAGATGATAGATTTTTGCATAGCTGGGTTCGAATCTAAATGTGAAGTACTTGTACATCAGTATAATTTCAGACACCATAACATAAATATGTATTAAATGTGTCTTTGTGGTCCTGCAGATGAGAACATCAGCATCTGATTATGCATATTTGTGAGTACAAATAACAAGTTTGCACACTCTTATAGTACTGAGACCCGCTGTGAAACATTAAAGTATTCCAGAAACATGGTATTTAAAATCATCTCCTAAATATTTTATTTTATTGTAAGTTAAATTTCTTCAGAAGAATCATAGTCAGACTTGGCAGCAAGCACCACGCTGTGTGTGCATTACAGGATGCTTGCAGCATTTAGTTTTATAATGCAAGCCCCACCTATGTAAATAAACACTGGAGAAGAAACAACATCATCTGTTTATCATTTGTTTTGGAAATAAAACAATACGCAGGCAGATGGTAGCGAGAAGGACATACAAAGACATCAAATAAACAGCTTTTTTTTTTACAATCATAGAAAAAATTTTAGATTTCAGAAATCTTTTCTAAATGCTAAAAATAGAGTGTTCACGTAAAGGAGAAAACTGTGTTAAAAATATAATTAAATGCTTCTAGCAGTCTTCTAGAAAACTGGAATGCAAAGGTGGTAATAGAACACAGCTCTAATAGGCTTCAACATCTGGGCTCTGTGTTGAAAAGCTCAGATATTTTTCCTAACTTAGTCTGAAACATTTTTGATGGCAACTAACTTTCGTAAAATAAAATTAAGGAATGGAGAAAAACTTCAACATTTGAAATGGAGGGGATTGATCACAAGGACCTGAGGCTGCTACAGTCTCCAAGTGTGCCTTCTTCGTGTAGTGGAGAAACCATCTGATGGCCCTATTAATTATCAAATGCCATCTATAAATAGTATGTGGAGGTTTTTTCTGAAAAATCAGAATATTTTGTGTTGGATGGGACCTTAAAAAACCATCTATTCCATCCCTCTGCAATAAGCAAGGATATCTTCCACTAGATCAGGTCACTCAGAACCCCATCCAGACTGACCTTGAATATTTCCAGGAATGGGGCACCCACCACCTCTCTGGACAGCCTATTTTGGTGATGGAAGTCCAACACCAGCACAAGTAGCTGTTCAGCTCATGGCTCTGCCAGCACAGCTCAGAGCATTCTGCTCCACAGGTTGTCTTCTCACAGGCTGAAAGTTACCAGCCAGAGTCTGCAACACAACTTAGCTGAATGGAGGCTTCTCTACCTTTGCTAACAGGAGCATTGGGAATCTCACTGGAAAAGGTCTGTGAGAGTGGATGTACACAGAAAGCTGCTTCTAAGCTAGGCTCTAATGGAAAGAAATGTGCTAATTGTGACAAACATTATGGCATTCTAAAGAAAATATCCAAAACTGATTAGGTTAATTTTATACCAAAATATTTAGGTTTATTTTCTTTTTCCACAGTCCATAAATGCAGTAAATTAATCCATCAGACTAAGCCGACATGATTTTTCCCTGGGATCCCCACTCTCTCTCATTTTTCTCCAAGGTTAAACTTAGCAGTTAAACCTAACTACACCAAACATGCACATCTTTTGATTCAGATCTTACATGGCTGCATGCTATTTTTCTTACTGGCTTGCCATGGGAAGACATTCTAGCACTACAGCCCTCAGTCTGTGCTCCCAGTTCATCAAAATCCCTACCAGTGCAATGAGCTCATGGACAGTGTTTTTCTCTATTGACATCAAAGGAAATTGCGTTAAGACCATATTATGTACAGTTTAATGAACTTTGTGTAGTGCTGGGAAGGCAGGAGTGACATGTCTTTGAACATAATTGATAGTTCATAAACATATTCATGTTTGGAGGCTCAGTCAGAGTAATTTGTAGCTAACCAGCTCTAACATTGCTGCCAAGAAAATGATCAAAACAATAAAATTGGCATTGTTACAGAGATTTGGATTATATAGGATTAACGATGTAGAGGGAAATTTACTGCTTTGTAGGGAGGTGAGAAGCATTGAAGGCCTATATACTACCTAGGTCCTCCTTAGGCTACTGCTGTTTTGCCTGCCTTTTCCTTACTGGCAGCAGAGCTGAAGTTTGAAGTTTATCATGAAACCTAATGTTAGATGCTATAATTCCCATTGATTTCTGTAAGAAGTTTTAAAGCATTTTTACTAACACATGGAAGCAGAATCACATTACTATTACATTATGGTTGACTACAAACTCTTTGTAATCTGGGATCAAAGTCCCCTTTTAACCTTTCATATGGGAGTTGTGTTCTGCATTTTTGTTTGGTTTTCTTTCTTATTCTCATGTTTCTAAATAAAGCTCCAGTAAGAGAGTTCTGTGGTCTGCTCTATATGTGATTTTTAAATATTTTCCTAGTCATATGTATTGGGCTTGCAAGGCAAGGTTTTGGTAATATGGGGAGTTACAGGGGTAGCTTCTGTGAGAAGCTGCCAGAAGCTTCCCCTGTGTCTGATAGAGCCCATGGCAACCACCGCCAAGACAGACTCACTGCTGGCTGAGGCTGAGCCCATCGGAAACAGTGGAAGTGCCTTTTGGATGTAATATTTAAGACGGAAAAAGATTGCAGAACTGCAGCTGAAAAGAGAAGTGTGAATATGTGAGGGAAACCGTTCTGCAGACACAAATGTTGGTAAAGGAAGGGGAGCAGGTGCTGCAGGCATTGGAACAGGTTCCCCTGCAGCCGCTGCTGTCTCCCTGCAGCCCAAGGAGGTCCACAGAGGAGCAGAGATATACCTGCAGCCCCTGTAGGATCTCATACTGGAACAGGTGGATGTGCCTAATGGAGGCTGTAACTCTGTGGGAAGCCTGTGCTGAAGCAGGATCCTGGCAGGATCTGTGACCCTGTGAAGAGAGGATCCCAAACTGGAGCAGGTTTGCTGGCAGGATTACAATCCTGTGGATGACCCACATGAAGAGCTGGAGCCTGTGGAAAGGACTCATATTGGAAAAGTTCATGGAGGACTGTCTTGTGTGGGAGAGACCCCATGCTGAAGCAGGAGAAAAGTGTGTGGAGTTCTCACCCTGAGGAGGAAGGAGCAGCAGACACAACATGTGATAAACTGACCAAAACCCCCATTCTCTGTGGCCTTGTACCACTGGGGAAAAAGAGTTAGAGAAAATTGGAAGTGAAATTGAGCCTGGGAGGAAGGGTGGATTGGGGTGAAGTTTGGTTTTTTTCAAAAATTGTTTTTATTTCTCATTAACTTACCCTGATTTGAATCTTAATAAATTAAACTGATTTCCCCAGGTTGAGTCTGGTTTGCCCATGGCAGTAACTGATGGGTAATCTCTCCCTGTTCTTACCTTATGAGCCTCTTGGATTTTTTTTCTCACCTGTCAGGCTGAGGAGGGGACTGATGGAATGGCTCTGGTAGGCACCTGACAGGATCAGCCCACCATATCATACCATTTCTTTATAAATGATACATAAAGGCCTGCACATTTCTACATTGGTTAAACTGTGTTGCCTGTTGGAAAGTTGATAACGAGGAATATTTCAATGAGGCAGTGTTTTGCTTAATAAATAGAATCACAAAATGGTTACTGTGTAGTGAAAGAACCCTCAAAAACCAAACACTAACACAACAGAAACTTTACTGCCTGCATATCTGAGAGTTAGGTCACAGTAAACCAAATTACAGGCTCCCCTGTTACTGATTTGCTTATCAAGTAGAAATTCAAATACTCCAGTGAGGGTATTTCCTAAAAGTCTTGCTTTCAGCAAGGAAAAGGCTAGCTCCATGACTGTGTCTGTGTATGTGGGTGGGAATTTTTAAAGCAGGTTTCATGCCTACATTACAAACCAGGGTGTGCCCACAGGGAAACACTGCTATCTAGGGCAGCACCTGGCTGATCTGAGCTGGATCATCATGAAGTGCAGTGCTCCAGGGGTGTAAACACTGATAGCACACTGATGTGAGGGGCGTCTTCCACACAGGGAGTAATTTCCAGAAATGTTGTAGAAACTAAAAGAGGAATGGAACAGAGAATAATAACAAATAAAATTTTAAAAAGTTTACCTGTTGATGTTATATAATGTTTGTATTTCCTCTAAGAGAAATTGCTAAGGAAGGATTGCTAGTTTTAAGGATTCATTTGAAAGCTCTCCAGGTGAGATGTTTTGTTCAAGAATATCTTAATGGCAGCCTCTGGGAGTAGTTACCATGCCTTTTTTCTCTCTAAACACCCAACATTCAGTATTAATAGTGTTCTGGTAGTACATTTGCTAAACATACCCCTAGAATTACTTTTATGTCTAGGCACAAATGTGGGGAAAAAAAACACAATACTTCTCTCTGGGGAGCAGAACTATTAAAAAAAGAAATCCTATTATAGAAAGAGAAGTCTATGATATTGCTGTAAGTCATGAGTAGATGTAAGGAAAACAGAACATTCTGTTATTATGTTATATATATTATTCTCTCTTCCTCTCATTTCCCAGTCCTCCCTTATGAAGAAAAAAGGAAAATGGTGAAAAAAGGAGATATTGTCATTGGAAACATTGCTGTCATCATCAATTGCCAACACCGGAGAAAGAACTACTCACAAATCTCCAGCCAGTAGGGAGAAAGGATTCTAAGGTGAGAGTAGCTGGGAAAAATACATGGGAAATTATTTTCTCTATATGGGTAATAATCGACTAGTTTAAACTTCTTGAAAAATGGACGTCAAAGCCACACCATCTGAAAAGATGCAGGACAGCTGCATCTACCCAGTAACCCAGTCCCTAAATTGAGTGTTATGAACATAGTAGTTACTAGACATGGGGCTTTTTCCTTTAACATTACCATATTCCATGCTTAAATTTTTTAATTTTTGTCAAGAAAACACTTCAAAAAGAGATTACTGTTTTCTGCCAAGCTGATATTTATATTACACAGGCAAGATGACTGTCTTTTTAATAGTGATTTTGCAGATGATTGCAGGCTCTCAGGTGCTAGTGGATCATCTTCCTGTAAAGTTTCTTGAATATGCCTATCTTGGGAACATAATTTAAAATTGTACCTTTTCTGTCTTTTACAGATATAGGTCTGCAAAGCAAATAAACAGGCCTGTTGTCGAAGCAGACTTTATCTTGATAGTCTGGTTCTAAATGTTGCAAACCCCGTTTTCCCCCCCCTTGGTCTTTATTGTTGTTGCCATCCTGCAAGCCTATGATTTAATAAGATAATTTCTGGACATTCACTCCAAAGTAGGAACTTATCTATCCTTTACATTCTTTGAATAGTGCTTGATCATTGATACAGTTATGGAGTAGAAAAGGAGGACACTTTAGCTTTTAATGAAGCTACCTGAGGAACCAAAGCAAGAGATTACAGCTTTGCCAAGGAATAGCTCCTCTAAACCCAACAGATCTTGTAACTGCTAGAAAATATTTCCATACACTTAAAAACATTATCTTTGTGAAGAAATATCAAACACCACACATATATTATATTAATACGAATGCTGAAATAGAGGAACTGGCTAACTGGCATTTGATTATGCTTCCTCTTCTTACTACTAAGTACTTTTTCTCTACACTAGGTTAAAATTCGAGGGGAAAAAATGTTTCTTTTCTAAACCTATCACAAAAAAAAAAAAAAAAAAAAGAATTGTTTTTAACTCTCAAGGATTTTTCTAAACACCAGTTGTTTTGTACAGTATCTCTTTCTATAGGAAAAATAATAATAAATTTTTAAAAATCCAGGAAGCATAACCCTGGTAGTTAAACAAAATCAACATTTGAATAGACAGAGGTATTTTGGGATCAAAAATTCTCCTTCTTAGGGTGCTTAAAAAGTACTCTGTGTGTTGCAACATCTTTGTTTTATGAAAATCAAATACTAGACTATTAGAAGTAAAAATGATTTTACTCTATCTAGCTAATACAGCTGAGAAAGTATGAAGAAAAGTACATAACACAATAAATTTCTCTTTTCTTTCACTGGGTACATGAAGGAGCTGTAGCAAAGGGATTTGCATTACTTGGGCTTTCTTCTACTATAATTTTCAGACATACTGTTCATTGGTTTTGGTCCGTACCTCAAAATCATAATCTGACCCTTAGTGAGCTGCTGACTGAAGCTAATGAATTCAAATGGTACTGCAGGTATTCAGGATCAGGTCTTTTGGATGCAGCTGAAACTGATTTTGGTAGTTCATGCACAAACTCAACCAACAATACCTCAGCTTCTGTTTCTGGGCCCTAACAGTTTCTGATGCAGAAGGCTTCCTTGGAAAAAGGGCCTAGAGTTTTACACTGACTGTGATAATTACAGCAGAGATTTTGCAGCTAAGTCAGGTTGAAACTTTCAGAACATAGTGCTGAACCCTATTAAACCATTTTTCTTCTCCCTTTAACCACATTTCCAAACCAGGCCTAGGAACTCCATGCCAACACAAATACTGTTCATCCATTCATTTGCATTGGGAATCAATGGCACTCATCCTCCCCCAAAGCTAATGTCTCCTCTGTATGTATACCAAATTCTTTTCTTTAGTTACATGGTTGCTTTGTGCTGGGTGACTTTGCTGAAGTCTCACTTTTGCCTACGTAAAACTCGCATGATTTCATGAAAGAATGTGGTATTGGGAGTCTTAACTCCCAGTGAAGATGAGCTGCTATCTCTATTGCAGCTTTCAGAAGAGTTCTTCCCAGGGCCTTTCTATTTTAAACTTAATTAGATGGTTTAGCTTAGTTTTAAAAAAAGAAGCAGGAAAACTGAGTATTGGGAGACTGGCAGGTGTAGTGCAGCTCAGTGTCAAGAGGCAACAAAGATTTCTGTGTTAAAGCTGGCATTTCAGTCCCTAATGACATTACTGCAGAGTATGAGTCAAGCAGCATTTTACCTTGTAATCGCTCTGACTTCGTCTTTTTAAATAGCAGTAATAGTAAAATAATAAAACCCAATAGTAACATTTTAAATATAATAAAAAATAATTAAATCTTATAAACCTCCCCAAATTGTTGCCAGTCACAAAAGTTTCTTGACAGAAATATCCATCTTGGATATGCTGTTCTTTTGTACAAAGACAGTTCTGCAGAGGGGTGTAAATCTCAAGTGCCACATTTTTGAGAACTGGGTCATACCAATTTTAATTTGTGAACATGAAGCTAGAAGGAGCGATGGTAACTTGAGGCCAGTGAATATCTGCTGAGAGTAGGGCCACAGTTTACAAAAGCACCTGTCAATTCTGAGCATCCAACAAGAGAAACTTTATAGAATTTGATGTTCAGAATTAAAAGAATATTCAGAAAATGAAAGATAAGCCTAATTCTTTATCGCCAGTTAAGCAGGCACAGTTAACTGAAACATAGAGGTCACTTTCGAATATCGTGCCAATGAAGTTCCAGTTTTAGAGTTAGAATCAACAGCAAGGCAAGGCACTTTGTGCCATACTCTCAGGTTAACTGTATTTAGTGTGGGTCTACTGGGATTATCTCATCCTCAGTAGTCAATTAAGTTAACACACTTTATTGAAAAATAACAAAAGCATCAAGATGTGGCCTCATAAATGTTTAGAAATCTTGTCCACTTCTAGGTGTTCACAGAAACTAAATGCAAACTCAGTAACATGTTTAATCTCTCAGCTACCATTTAGGACAGTAACAAGCTGTCACTCAGTCTGTTTCTGGCCAAGAAGTTAAAGTGGTCAGTTGCAATGGAAGAAATGGAGTATTCCCTTTCTGCATGAATATCAAAACAATCCTACAATCATGAGAGTTCTTAGCTTACCTGCATACATGAAGCATCAGAGGAGAGAATACACAACATAGGCATACAGAGCACAAAAGAGTGTCCCAAGTTATGAACTCCAGAAATGCTGATGTGTGTCATTCACATTCTGCTCTCTTTTGCTCTCATGCTCTAAATTTCTTCTTTTGCTTAAGTTTCTTCCTTCCCGTTTTCTTGTTCCTCTCATTCCTAGAGGAGAGAAAATGATCTTTTATTTTCCCTTCCTTTTCGTAATATTTCTTTTACCATAAACCTAACTTTTACATGTCTTAGGCACTGAGAATAGATTTATCAGAATTTGTCAGCCTTTTTCTCCTGCATGCAGAAGAACCAGAGAAGCTTTGGAAAACATAATGCACATATATGCCAGGAGGAGAAGGCTGTTGTAGTATGAGTCTGCTTTGTTGTGGTTTAGGTTTATGGCAGAAAAAGTAAACTGTTCTGGTTAGACATCTATGTGCAGTTCATGTTTATGTCAGGAAGTAACGTAATACTTGCAGAGTTTATTACTTGTTCATCTGGGAAATCCTAATCTGCTTTCAGAGCAACCCCTACACTTATGTTTTTGTTTTCATTTGGGAACAAGGCTCTTTCTTAGTATCTTTTAAAAACCTATTGTTTCTTCCTTAGGATTCATCTCATTTTTCTGCAAACACTTATTTTTCCTTCTAGCCTTTACTGTTCCTTTTCAGTCTGTCAATATCTGTCCCTGAACCTTAATTTTCTAACTACACCTGTGTATTGATGACCTACTTTTTACGGTAGACCACCCCATCAATATACCTCAGTTGCAACTAGCACAGAAGAGCTTATGGCATTTCTGTTTTCTGTCAACTCAGAGTTCCAAATTATTTCTAATTTTATGTAGTTTTAAACAGCTCCTGTAGTGTGTGAAAAATTAATATTCACTCAAAGTTCAGCTTCAAAGTTTAATTTTCAAATATTCAGATTAAACAAAAATCATGTCAAAAGTTATCAGAAATTACCAAGAAGGATTCTGGGGTTTTGTTATGACAATTTTGCTACAAAGACTTTCTTTGGCATCTTATCTACAGCAGAGAATACATTCACCTGCTAGAACTGTTATTTCATCAATATGTTCTAATAGCCATTTATATGCATTCTTGTCTGAGAAACTCTTAGGCTGTCCCATTGACTCATTTAATATTCACCATTTTGTGCTTTGGACCCCAAAATATATTATTACAGCCTCCGAAGAATAGTTACTTCTTTTTGTCTACAGGTAGAGCAACACAAATTTCAATCTACTGGAAAGTAAATTCCCCCTCCAAGTCAAAAGGCAAGACAATGTAAAATGAAGATTGAATAACAGTTAGAAAGACCACACTAGAAAGATTATCCATAGAACCTCTACTGGCTGAGAGAGGAGAATTTAACTTACTTGAAGCAAGACAGAAAATTAGGAATGAATTCTACTAATCTGTAATGTGAAGTTTATAACTGAGATTTCTTACTGAGAAGATGAAGAAAGTTCTGGATTATTCAGAAAGTCACAGTGTGATAAATGAATAAAGAAAATTATTCAAGAAGAGACATGCCAAAGCGTTTTGCAAAAATTGTGTTAGATCTAAACAGAACTTAACTGCTAAACTGTATGGCTGTATACCCTAGATATTGTCTATAAGGAATTATCCTGTTGACTATCAAGCTATGCTTTCATTTTTTGCTACATGAACAGTGTGCAGTGTAGTACATTGTTTTGAAAGGTATATTTACGTCTACTTTGGGTTGCTCCTCCTCCTCCTTAGTTTTCCTTTTTTAAAATTTTTATTTTTCCTTCCTAATACTGCTCTGTGTTTATTTTTAAAAAGGCAAGTTCAAGAGGATGTGCCCTTCATTCAAACCCCTGGAGATTCTTAGTTCATACAAGAATTTTTACATCACTGTGAAGAACTTTGTCTCCTGTACATAGGATTTTATTCCAGTTATGAGTGTTATTACCATGCCAGAAAAAGGACAATCACCAAGTTGTTTCATTCTTGAATTGCATGCCATTTTCTTTATTTATTTTAATATTTTTTATTCTGCCTTCACTGTTTGGTAGATAAGAACCCTATTTTAACATGATTAAATTTCCTTGGATAGCACAGAGAGGTAGAGGCAGGCCTCATGTTATAAGGGTATAAGATTGCCCTGACCTGCACTGCTGTGGAGATAGAGCTTCAGACTTGGCTATGGGCTGGAGTTCTAAGAGTCATCCTTTTCCTTTCCATTTAGGAAATTTTGCCTTTCCCCTTCCATTGTAACAGAAGACAATTGCCCTCTTCATATTTTCCTCATTGCAGATGAAAGTGTCTCTACAGCTGCCACTATGCTTCTCATGCCTGCAGATTTTGAAGTGATTATTAAAAGAACTGGGCAGAGATGTTCTTCCAACATCTCTCATAATTGCATGCTGGGGGAGTGGAAGGAGAATGGACTTCAAAAAATGACTAGACTTTCATATGCTAGACTTTCAATGGCTAGGCTTCTCCTACATAAGATCTGGGCTGGAAGAAGCTGGGCTAGCATCACCCAGTATTTCTTATGTCCTTAGGATCACTTCAAAGCATTAGATGAAACTGAGCAGGACTCTTTATTCAGAGTGGCAGTAAAGATGAGGACTTTAAAATGGTGTAATTCTTTTAGGATGAAGAGGTGCCAGAATACCTTTATTTCACATAAAATCAGTAGAATTTGTTATTCATTAGCTGTCCTTGAGATGGGCATACACCTTTGAAGAACCTCAGAAAATGGAGTTTTGCTTTCCTTATTCAAGTTGCTCTGGATATTCTTACACAATTGTTATCAACCTCTGCTGTTAACTTCTTGTCTCAATAGTCAACATCAGCAACTTAATTGTTTTATCAGTTCCTCACTGAACTGAAGGCTATTATCAGACCAACAGGTGTGGAAAACTGGAGAAAATGGAGAAAATATTTACATGTAGGTCATTGGTCCTCGTTTAGCCCATACTATTGTTAACCAGAAACTATAAAACCTATAAGGTCTTTGGTGAATAACAGAAACTTAATTGATGATTTTAATTTACTTCATAAGAGACAAGCAACACATCCTATAACAATCATCTAGTTAGAAAACTAATAGAACTGGATTAATACAAGCTTTGTAATGCAAATATCTTAAAAGTAAAGCTAAGCTACTATTTAAGCAACATGAAAAACCTAATTCTTTTTCCAGGATTATGGATTCTTTGTGCCTGTTTCTACTTACGATAGTGTCAGTCTATCTTCTGTTATAAATACTTACATGTTTTAAAGAAAAAGAAAAAAAATAGGTTTAGGGATTCACAAGATACAGTGAAAGTAAGCATATTGTGGAGGTTGGAAAAGGGTTTATAAAGTAGCATCAGGTAAGACACTGAGTCTTTCATATTCAGTTGGGATATTCCATTTTAGGTCAGACGCAATGAATTGCTCTTTTCTTTCCACTATTGAAATTGGTAACCTACTCCAGAAACACACATAGAATTGAAAAAAAGAGGTCAAAAGTAGCACAGCATACATCAAAGGGATTTGGAATGATAACAAGCCTGTTAATCAGCCCCTGGTTGTTTACTGACAGCAGGAGATCTGAACCAGCCATTTAGCAGGTTAGGAGGTAATCATGCACAGATAATTGCTGCTCCTGGAACACCACTTTTTAAAGATGTGGATTTCAACTGTGTCACTGTGCCCTGTTTCAGATGCTCAGGGTCTGAGTTGCAGGAGACTGGCTGTTGCAACTATAGAGTCTTCATGAGTTAACAGCAAATCACCAAAACAAAGGAAAAAAATAAAGTCCTTAAAAGCTAAATGCATCAATAACAAATAAACAGATAATCCAATCTTGAGATATAGAAAAACTCCTAAAGATCAAAATGTGTGTTCCAATTACATGCTGCCTGCAGGTGCTCAACAAGGGATGAGAACAACAAACACATCAAATCATTGGAACATCTAGCAAATCCTATGTCACTTCCACAAATGCTACTATTAAAAAAAAAACAAAAACAAAACACGTCTTAAAACCAAACTCCTGAGACAGTGGATAAGAGACAGCAAAGAATTAAAACTCACGCAGTTCCACTCTGATCAAGTCAGAAAGTACAAAAATTGTCTAACTTCCTCCTCCTTATGATATTAAGCTGCTTAATGCACATGGTATATATAAGTTGTATAATCTTTAAAATTTTCACTGGCATAAAGTAGGATATGCTACATGACAACAAAAACATGGCTAAATAATTATTTTTCTTGCTGGAAAAAAAAAAAAAAGAGTAGCAACATCAAAAACGAACTCTGAATTACACACACTTGTTTTATACAGACATTTAGGTAGCTAGCCAGCTCATCTTTATATATGAGTCAGGCAAATGGTCAGTGCAGGAGACTATTTTCAACTACTCTTAAAGAGGGGAATGAGTCACTTTCAGAGATCAAGCATAATCAATTGCAATTTGTTTCCATCATTTTCATGGGTATGAAAAGAGCTTTTCTGTAGAGGACCTGAGCTGACAGAAATAAAATGAAACAAAAGCCACATAAGAATTATTTGGACAATTTAAAGTATAGGAGGCTTTGGAAAGAGCTGTAAAAAATGTTTTACAGGAAACATAAAACTATCGAAATACACTAGTTTTCTTTTACTGATGCTATTATTATTCCTTTCTTGCTAAGATGAAAGGTTTAGATATTGTCTAGATTACTTCAGAGAAAATAATTTACTCTGAAAAAAAAATATAAAAAAACACATCACAGAATTGGATTGTACTAAATGACAAAGCTTAATTTTTCAGCACCACAAACCTGTATTTGTGGACTGAATCAATACTCATCAGCTCTTCATCTCAAGGGAAAGGCTTCACAAGATAGAAGCTTGGTCTGCTTATAAAAATACTGAGAAAGCTAGCTAGCAGTTTCAAAGGACATTCTTCTCATTATAGTTAATTCTGACTATTTGGTTTGCATTTTTTGTCTTGGTGGGTTTTACTTGTTTTGGTTTTTTTTTTGCTTTTCCCCTGAGAAAAATACCAAACTTACAGAGTAATAATGACTATTAAATTTTTCATTCCATAATCAAAATATACTGTTCTTGTAAGGAATATCAGCTAGCAACAGAAAACTTAGAGCTGAAAACTCAGCTTAGAGCTTTCACATTTTGTGGTGAAAAGAGAGGAAATAAAATATTTCAAGGTGCACAGGAAAAAAAAAACCAAAACAGATTAAAACACAGTATTCCTTTTAAAAGGAAAAGCCTCTGCAAGCACTCATGACTTTTAACTTCATTTTCTGTGAACATTTGTTCCAAAAAATTCTGGTTGTTCAAATGAACATGGAGAGCAAATAGCAAAGAACAGAGATCATGGCCAAAGCAAGTCCATTAAATAATACAAATAAATATTTGTCTTTTTTTTTTTTTTTTATTCTTTATGCTTTGCTGTCAATACTAGATTATGCGGAAGATTTATCTTGCTTTTGTGGTAAGTTTAGTTGAATTCATCTGTCTGAGAAATCATATCAGAATAACATAGGCAATCAGCCTCTTGATGCTGAAAAAATCTTCAAAAACCGGTTAATATGACTATGCTTGCGATAACAGGAAAGAACTGAAACCAAAAAAGGTATAATTAGATGTGAATGAATCTCTTCCAGTGAGTCTGTATGAACTCTTCAGTACTTCACATTAATGTTAAAATATTCAGGTTTCTTGTGTTGTAAGGCTGTGGGAGAAAAGGTCATGTATAATAATAATAATAATAATAATAACAATAACACAATAATAATAATAACAACAACAACAACAAAACAAAATTCAAGGGTTAAATACTGCTACGTTGGAGTCAAAGGCAAATCTCCTGTTCTTCTCTTTTCCTTGTGTTTCTAATTTAGATCAGAATCAATGCCTTAATTATGCTTGTAGTAGAACGTGCCTGGCACTGAGAACATAATTTTCATTTATCCATTAAGAAGAAAAGCAAATTGTTGAGCCTGCATCACTCTGCATTCTTGTTATCAGACTGACTTGCCTTTTCTTGGAATTGCTCCACAATTGAGATTGCAATTTAGTTTTTGATTGAATGTTTTGCACATTGAATTTCACTTTAGATTTTCTCTAGCTGTTTTAAACTGACGTATGAGTTCAGTTTACTAACTCTTTGAATAACATTGTATGCAGAGCAGCATCTTGGGTGACACAAACCTAAGGAGGGCAGAGCTACTGAGATTTTCTTAGTTGGCTTCACTTATATTTGGAAGAATAAAGCCAATGGTCCTGTTAAAGAGAGCTATACAGCCTATGGGATGGTAATTGAAACTCCTGCCCTCCCAGGCCTTAGGGAAGTTAACTGCAGGAGAGATGATGTTCCCTCTTGGAAGTCCATTTTGGGATGAAAAGCAAAGGAGGGCTGTATAGAAGTTGTTATGATCTAGTTGTCTGAGTCAGTTCACAGATATACAGCCATTTTTGAAAGCAATAAATTCACTTCTGCTGTCCAAAAGGATAGTCACACTTTTCTTCTTGTCCCCAGCTACATGCTCCCAATTGTTAGACCAAGTATTCATGCAGCAATGCAAATTGATCTACATGACATATAAATCAAGAAAACAAACAAACATTTTTGCACCAAATAGTGATATAATCTCTTTCTTTGGCCATCTGCTTGGAAAAATGCTCTTACTCTGTGCAGATATGGGAATCAGATTGCTTCTTTTGGCTGCAGGGCAGATTTATGGTGAATTAGAGTGATAGAGTAGTCATGGAATCAGCATCCTATTAGTTTGCCAGTCACTCAGCCATTGCAGAGATCCACTTTTATGGTTCTCATGTTAGCCAGACAGAGGACCTCAGCAGCACAGATTCCCTCTTTAATTTCTCACAGAAGAGTCCTTGTGCTCCTGGGGCTAGAGCCTGAGGAAAATCTAAACATCAAAATATGCAACAAAGTCAAGCTTTCAAGTGTCAGCACACATATTGGGATTAATAACATATGAATTAAATAACATTCCTAAATAACAAATGAATCCTGTTACCCATGCAGGAGTTCCACCAAGGTCACATATGTGCATGGCCAGGAATTTCAGCAGACCCTTTTTTTGTTAAAGCACTAGAGACTTGCAGACCTTTGAAAGTAATGAAAGTGCTAAGTTGCCTCCACTTTTATTTCATCTTTTTCTGATGTGAAAGCCTTCTCTGAAGACTGAGGTGTTGTCTGTTTAGGTGTAATCTGTCTCCAGCATGAAAGGTCATAAGTAAAAACTTGGGAATACAAGGCACTACGCGGCAAAATGAGGAGTGCTATGAGGAAATTACTTCCTCTAAACCTCTTTATGAAATTGAAAAAGATATCCAAGTGTTTTTAACTATGCAAAAATGTCAAGGAAAACAAAAGCCTTTGAAACTAAGGCATTGCCTATTCTAACACTGAAGAGGGATGTAAAGGAGTTGGATGAATTAGGAAGCAGAATCTGGTCATATATGTATTTCATAGTCATATACAGGTTTGAAAAAAACAGTGGCAGTTTTGCAAAACTGAGCCTCCTTAACTCTCTATGTTGCCAGTACTGAGAAGAAATAATGTCAATGCACCTGAAGAGCTAAGGTACACAATCCCCACTGAAAAACTATGAACTTGCAACCTTAATTCTAAGGCATTTTTCAAGTGTTTCTTTTGCAATTCCTATATACAGGACAAAGTGAAAAGAACATTCTGTAGAACGCCTTACCATTTATGTTAGTAAATTCTTTCATCCACAAAAGATTATCCTCTTCTCTCTCTTAAAGAATCATTATCTGGCTCAGCCCTTTTCTGACTTCTAAGTTCTGTTCCTCCGCTTATCTTTGGCCACTTGACTTCACTTTAGTCCGCTGTAATAATGAGAGGCTTCTTTGATAGAAAGCAACATAAAAAAGACCTCATTTCCTTTTTCTTGATTAATTTTGCATCCCACAGTACCTATTTGCCTTGATAGATCAAAAAATCATTTCCCAGGAAATGAATGAATTTAAACAGCACTTATCCTAAGGAGAGAGTAGTGGAATTGTTGCAGCATTTTTCAGGGTTACATTGTTTGTGGACAGCTTGTGTGTCCATTTTAGTGTTTCAACACTGTGGTTTAAAACTTTAGAAAATGTGTGCCCTCATAAGTTTGAAAAAAAAGAAAAAAATACCTTTTTCTTTTTCCTTTTTTTTTCCTTGACTCATGAAGGTTAATGTAGTTAAATATCCACCCTACATTTTTTCCAGATTGATAAGTACAGGCATGTCCTGGTATACTCCCAATTTTATTTAGTAAAAGAAAGCCAGAATTCAAATAGCCACTAGAGAAATTACAAATCAGGAAGACAGAAGGATTTTCTTGTTTTATCAAAAAACAGAGTCTCATGCAGGAACCAACAAAAATTAAGAATGAGTCAAGAGAATTGCTTCAAGCTTAGGCATAGATAATAGGTGATAATAATTAATTGTTAGGAAAGGAAGAAAAAATTAGGTTTTTAACATCCCAAAGAACTGAGACAGGTACTCATGAGAGATTACAGTCTGAGAGCCAGAAATTAAATGAAAATACACAGAATGGGGAAAAAAAAAAGAAGAGGGAGGAAAAGAAATATTGACCAACAGGAAAAGTTGGGTACTGGATAAGATCAACACTTGCTTACAGATCTTTACTATGCAACTCATTGCACTACATGTGTACTATTTGTAAATGGGTCATATGTAGAGGATGGGAGCACAAAATGTAGTTGCCCTTTGCATACTCCTAGAAGAGTCTTGTATAATACAAATTGTCTTACAAGCAGTTAGCTAAGTGTGTAAAAACCATTTTAAAGCAAATACCCCCAGAAAAATCATTCATCTCTGGTAGTCAAACTGCATTTATTTTATTTTATTTTTATTTCTTAAAGAAAATCTCCAATACCATTCAACATCAGAAGAACGAGCATGAGCATGCAGAAAGAAACGACATAAGTAGAGAAGGTTCTTTTCCAACAGTCGTTGAACAGTGGCAAGACTTCTAAGAAATGAATGGCACAGGGGAGTTTGGAGCTGCAAAGAACTGGGAGCAGAAAGGATAATTTTGACAGGCGAGTGGTCATACTGACATTGAAAACTGGTGCAGTCACCTGTTTTTAGGAAACATAATTAGGCAACAAGTAAATCAATTCACATCACACAATGGTGAATGTGTGTCTTTATTAAATTGTTCTGTTTTCCTCAGGTAATATGTGTGCCAAATGATGTAATTGTTACCATGGGAACTATCCTTTTGTAATAAGAAATTTAGAATAGAGCTCTGAGAGCTTCTAAAACCCCACCTGGCATGCACATATTATTTTCCTCCTTAAAAAACTATCAGTAAATAGTAAAAAGAAAAATAATGCTCTTCCACTTGTATCCTTAAGTAGCACTTAATTCTTAAAATAGACCTGATAGTGTCACTGTTTCTGGAAGAGGTGTTACCTAGTGTAAGTTTCAGATACATGATCATTTATTAAAAACTGAAAAAAAACAGAAAATGGTGAAGTAAAAATACAAATTGGAGAACTTTTTTAAGAAAAATTGATGCTATAATGAGCTGGTTTAGAGACAAAGGGATTTTCTAAAATATTAGAGTTCAAATATACTACTTTTCTAGTGACAATAATAAAAAAAAATTATATATTTGAATCAGAAAAGTGTATCCAATACTCCTCCTCCTTCTAGTCTATTAATCTGACAATCGTTCCTTCTAATGCTGGAAGAGGAGAGGAAAACATTTGCTGCAAAAGCACTTGAAATACTCTTCTGGGAATCTGAATGTTTCACCAAGCCTAATATTTTGCAAATGTTGTAATTTTGTGGCAAAATAATACATTTTATTTTTTATCCAGGGGGAATGTTTAACCATGGTCCTTTTACTTTCTGTTTTTACACCAGCATACACATAAATCACATTTCTATAACTGGTACTGAGAACCAGAAGAAAAACTGTACTGCCTGATGTTACTTTTTCCTTATTTGTGCTAATATAACTAAGTGGAATCAGATGTGATTAATTCATCTTTAAAATATATTTTCCCCCAAAATCTGACTTCACAGAATAATGCATTAAATTGAATAATTTAAAATATTTTTTTGATAAGTTTTATAGCACTACTCATTATTGGAAATCTTCTGTGAGTTAAAAATAAGTATTTTCTATATAGTACACAGTAGATTCCAATATAAAAGGATAGACTGCAAGGTCTCCTCCAGGCAGCCCTAAGCCATCAGATAATATTTTTCAATACTTAATGTAATATATGGAATACAAATTTTCAGTATAAACACAATTCATGTGAAAAAGAAATTTTTCTGAAGTTTCTTAAGTTCTGGAAACACTGATCTTTTACGAAATCTGTGACTAACTTGTGGAAATAAGTCTGATCTTTTTATTAGAATATGCTGTGTTCCCTCAACACCTTTCATGGCAAGCACATTACTGACATTTATTAATTAGTGGTCTGATCTTGCAACACTTACTCACCCGCGTAATTTTTACTTGTGATTGCAATCATTCAGACTTTTTGCATGACTAAGATTTACAGAGTCTATGCCAGTTCAGTAGTAAATGAAGCTCAAAAACATGTAACCGTGTAGGGCTTCAGGAAATTAATTGAAAGTTGACTCGATGGGGACAGCCATGGGTAAATAAGTTGTGTGTCCCAGAACGTACCTGTAGCAAAAGGGACTCAGATATGCTTTTTTTTGTGCCAGAGCCCTGGTGAACCAGGGGGGCTCCTAGTGATGTGTTACTTTTTAACCAAATGTGAAGTCTCCCTGAGCACGGAAAAGGAAAAAGGAAAAAAAGAAAAAAAGGACTAGCTGTGTGACTGACACAAAATAGTAGAAAACGAGGAGCAGTGTGTGTGTCACAGGATCAAATGTATAAAAATTCCCATGGGTGTTCTGTCCTGGGATTTGACACCATCCAGGAAGAGAAAAAGGCCCCACGGTGGCTGTGACAGCCCACATTACACAAGACCCCTCCAATCAAGAGTCCTCTCCTTGGTGGGGTGAATCAGCTTGGAAGGTGTCAGGGAACAGGGTGAGGAGACCCTGCAACTCAGTGAGCACTTAGAACATGAGGGTGTAAATAAAAATGTGAGGGAAAAGTGCAGCTACCACCTGGCACAGGATCCTGGCACATTCGGAGGACCCTTGTGCCTGACTTGCCCTCTTGTTGCAGAGGACAGCTGTTGGGGAACCCAACAGAGCAAAACCTGGTATGAACAGGCTCATGCTCACCACTTTGTGGCACTGTTTCCAGCTGGTGTGTGTCAGTGGATCAGACCCACACTCTGGGTTCTTAGCCTTTATTCAGTTAATGAAAGGTACCCTGGGTGAGGACAGGGCATGAGCCTGATGACATAGAGCCGGTTAAGTATGAGCTTGCAAAGGTATTTTCATGGAGATTTCCTGGCCTGGCTGGATCTTATGCTGCCTGTTCAGGCATGTGGGAGGACTGGGCAGAGGCAAGAGGCCTGGGAAGAAGTAGTGGAGGGTAAGCATGATATATCCTACTTCAGGACATGCACAAAATAGGAGAGGATTCCTCTATTTAAAGTGCTCTTTGCTTCACTGAGCAAATTTCAGGGATACACAACAGACCACGCCGTGGACTGTGCATGCAGCACAAAGCCAGCATCTTTCTTCCTACCATGACCATTCTTGGCACACTGAGGGGAACTCAACTCCTTGCATACAGGGTTCATATGGCAGGCATTTGGCTAGGAAGTTTCTCCTTTTGTTGGTGTGGAGGACCTGGTCTCTTCCAAGTGCTTCTAAACCTCAAGGAGCTCCTGGCAGGAAACAAACAGTTCAGAGAAGACCTCTCAGGCTGATGGCCAAAAGCTGCTAAAGCCTTTCCTGCCATAAATGGTGCTTTGTTGTGTGGTTTGTGATTACTTGTCAAGACTATGTTATGGCTTCTCTCAGCACAGTTGCCAGCACCCTTCCCATCTCAATTGCTGTAATAAGACTGTAAATTCAGCTTTCCAAAGTCCCTAACTGTGTTCTGGGACAGGTGTTTTAATTCTTAGTATCGTGTCACAGCCTGTTTCCAGCCCTTTACCCCTTTCCTTCCCATGCTTTTGCATCTCAGAGGCCTTGAAGCAGCTATGTGCTTCACAAATTGTCAGCAACAGCATCAGATCCTGAGTCCAGAGCAAGCAGAGTGAGTTATAGCCTTTTAAAAAGTGGTTTGAATGCATTTATGTAACACTTCATACTGACGTAAATGGTCTGCATGATTTTAGCAGAACTACTCAGGAGTAAAAATTGTGAATAAGAGTTTGAACATCAACCATTTATCTGTAAATGCTTGGTAAATGCTTGTTTTTTCAATAAGAAATTATTGTCAGTAAAGACCTGAGTTCATCCTAGGAAGTACAGAATTTTCCTTACTGAATTACCTAGTGAGGATTGTTAGACAAAGCTTCCCCTAGGGAGAGAGGGTTAGGAAGGGAGAGGATGGCATCTACAGATATTTATTTAGGCTATTAAGGTCTAATTCTCTGCCCGGAGAAGCTTCTCTGTCTCTCCTGACAGGAGGGAAGCTTCCAGTAATTAGGCACCTAACTTACACACTGCTGCAAAGTGGGCTGAAGCCAAATCACTCTGCAATCAATTCTACTCCATGTGTCTGGGCCAGCCATGGAAATTCAGCTCTTGTAAAATCTGTTCTTACTGTAACCTCCCCTGCCCCTTCTGGACCCGGTTTCATACACCACCCTGGCCCAGCTCTGATGTAGCTCAGAAGCACAGCTTTGGTCCAGACTTTCAAGGAAATCATTAAGTGATGAGAAGGTCCAGAAGGTGGGGCTAAGTAGGACAAGAAAGGGAAAACTACAGGCAGAGGCACAATTACCGATATGGAGTGTGGGAGTATCTTAAAGATTAAGGAAGAAAACTACCAACTTGGTTGTCTTTAAAGAAAGAAAGAAAGGAAAAAAAGGACAGTGCAAGGAGTTATTTGGTGTCATTAATGTCAGTAGTGTCCATGGGGTGGCAGTTAAGTGAGGGATAGTACCTTAAACCAAAGAACCAAGGGTTCAGCAACTCAGCAAAACAGCAGCATTTTAGGGAGCAGCTGAGGCTGATGTTTCTCCTCACTAATACCTGTCTGGGCAGCAAAGACTTTTCAGCGCCATCATGGGGATGTTGAGCACACTAATCTTTATCCCAGGAGTTCAAAATATCTAGCTGCACTTTTCATGTATTAGCCAATATATTATTGCTTTACGCCTTTGTTTGCATACGTCCAGCTTGCAGACACCCCTTTGAGGATCGTTAAATATTCCCAAATAAAATGATCCAAAAATGGGCAGCAACACCTGATGTAAAGACTTGGTAACTTTGCATCAGCTAATGATAAAGAGCCACAATAGATTCTTAAGAATCTTGCATGGTAAGACTCAGACTTACTTTGACTGAAACTGTCTTGATTCTTCAAGTGTCATGGTTCTTGTATTCATGCTGTAATTTTCAGAAAGTTTTTCTCTTTCTTAGTATTAATCTTTTGCAGGTGTTGTGAAAGGTCATAAGTAGCACTGTATTTAGAAATCAGAAGAGAGATTGGTCATCAGAGACATTTTCTTAAAAAAATATACTTTAAGGTATGAGGAAAAAAACTGCTTTATAACATATTGTTTGCTAATATGATAGTAGCACTTAAATTTATTTTCATTATTTCCTTCACTCTCATCAGAGATTCTGATAAAGTTTACCACCGCCTTTTTCCTCATTTCTTATTCTTACGTCCTTTAGTATCCTATAAGTTTTTGAATTCTTTTCTTATATTTTCCAGCCTTAATGTCTAGCAGTTATTCTAATTGGCAGTATTAGTACACATTGCTTTTCTTTTCCTTCCTTTTGTTGAGATTAAAATTAAATGGTGGATTCAAAATGGTCGATGATTTTTTTTGTTTATTATGAGATAAAATCATGCTGTACTACTCACAGAGACAAATAGATTTTTAAACTTAGTAGAGTGCTAACTGAAAATATTTCGACAAGCTCTGTCATTGAACTGGCACATGTGAATAAAGTTATTTAAGAATCTCTGTGTCATTCTCTTTCACCTGACTTCATACATTTTTTTAAGATGGTCCTCAGTGAGTTACAACTAATAACTGAAATAAGTCAAAACTCACTACTCTTTTCCTGCCCTAGGTGCTTTAAGAATGCCTTCTTTGTTACACTGACCCATTACATTTTCTTAGTATACTATTGAAAAATACAAAATCCTCCTGATTTGTCTTTTTATTGAAACCCAAAACCTCCCAATTTTTGTGGCAGAGAGAAAATGCACCTAAACAATGAGACTTTTAAATAGCCCTGAGTCCTGTAGACGTCATTATCTTTATGTTTATAACCTAATAATTTCTCCTGTATTAAAACCTCAGTTGGAAACATGACTTGCCTAAGCTCCGGTTAGACTGGTTAAACAAACAGCAAAAATATGTTTTATGTTAATGTAGAAACTAATTATTCGGAAGTTCTAATTTTACCAGAGGACTGCGAGGATGAAAGTGATCTTTCTTGCCTTCCTTCCTTTCTTCCCTTCTTCCTTTCACTTTCCTAAAGGTAATTATACAAATTTCCAGAGCCTTCCACTCTCTAAGAAATATTTGATCCAAGCTTTGAGGGGCTACTATCCATCTTCCTCCAGAAAGCAAATATACAGACAAATCTAGTCGCTTCAGCTATTTTTTCGTCACAAGAACAAGTAGATAATAAGAATGGAGGAAATTCTAGCCTCTCAGGTGAAACTAAGCAAAAACTCTTGAAAATTACTGTCTACTATGTCCCTGTAAGAAATTGTTTCCTTTGCATGGTTTGATAGTCCAGTGATTTCTAGAGAAAAAAAACCCAAACTTTTCTCTGTCTTCAGTCAGGCTTGGCTGTGGGCTTGATCCATGCCTCAGGAAATCTCTCCTGCTCCTT
This sequence comes from Acanthornis magna, assembly GCA_036785705.1. Lineage (NCBI taxonomy): Eukaryota > Metazoa > Chordata > Aves > Passeriformes > Acanthizidae > Acanthornis > Acanthornis magna. The sequence goes on along the minus strand of JAWUZG010000090.1, from coordinate 25,964,179 downwards.
ATAGCTTATGTTTTCAGGAGGCTTTCAAAACTAGTGTCACCTCGGTGCTACCAAAAGCTTTTTCTCTTCTTCTGTCTTGTCCTCTCATGCTTCTGGCACTTCAGATTTGTCTAACATTAACTGCTTTTCTGCAACCAGAATAGGTTCCAGTCCTTTCAACAAGCACCTCTGTCTCAGGTAGCACCAGGCAGCTGTGCTCAGTGCATCCAGCCTCAGCTCAGGTCAGATTAACACAGCTGAGGAGTCACTGAGCCTGAAGTCATGGTGGAGGGTCTTGTGTTGAGTGGATTTTTCTCTTCATCCCCAAACCATCCCTTTAGTGAGGAGGCAGAGGTGTTCCAGAGGAAACAGCAAAGCAATCTTTCCTCCTTGACATAAGATCCTGCCTTGCCCAGTACAAAGTGTACAGTACTCATACATCAAATGATGAACAAGCACTGTGTACCACTGACAAATTTTATTAATATTTAAATGGGTATAATATATAAGATATTCAAAATATTTTATAATAATCATGTTAAATAAAATGGGAAATCCAATTTGGGACATCTCTTTTTCTTCTTTTCATTTTTTCTCCTTTAACAGAAAGCAGACAGAAACATTTGGGCCCTTTTCACAGTGAAAATTTAACAACATCAACAAATGCCAAAAGACTAGTTATATTTTCATGAAAACAATTTTTCAGGGTAAATTATTATTATTTTCATTGCATCTTTTAATGAATAATTTTAATAAATGCTACTAATTTCCTTGCAATTCACTTCTATACATTAGATGGAGAATATATGTTTACCTCAGTATATTTGGACCAATATTCCACTGAAAGCTTAAGAGTAACCAGAGATGTTGTTACATTCTTTCCCAAGCAGCATATAAATAACATAAATTGTAAATTATTCCATGCATTTTCTTCATCTATAGTCTTAACCACTTTCCCTTAATTTCTTTTCAAGAAAGATAAATGGGCTTTAAGATTAAAAACTTATAATGCTTAGGAAAAAGCTATAGTTTTCTGTACGGAATCTTACAAAATACTGTTAAATACTTGCCCTGTCCAAAATATATGTGTTGGTAACTATGGCAGTGAATGGGACAGTTGGAGCTGGCAGAGAAAATTATTTCATTTTCATAAACCAGAAACCTCACTGTTTACTGTTCTGTAGAGAAATCCCAAGCCATTACTTATTTTATCTTTCATTTTGGATTCACTTCCTGTCAGAATCATTGCAGGTGTTTGCAAGCAGTTGTTTGATTTGTAAGGAGAAATAGATAGAGGAGTGAGATTAAAGAAGTAAAAATGGGATATAAAAATAAACAAAAATAAGCTAAATTACTTTTGAGTGAGAGAGAAAGAAAAAAAGACACAATTATCACTAGAAAAAGTTCCATGATTACTGACTGATAAAGAAAAAGAGTTTCATAAGTGTCAGTACCCTGAACCCAGAGGGACCAGGCATAATACTTCTGGCAGCACATTTTTGAAATATATGTGTGATACAGTGTGCATATTTAGGGAGTTCTTCTCCCAGAGGAGAAAGCTGCATCTATACCTTTGGCACAGAAGTTTGTTGTCCTGAATATATACTGAAGGTGTCTGTTCTATACAGTCATCTCCTACAACTCCGGAGCTACTCTAAGCTGAAGCAGATTAATACATTGCCAATGAAGTCAACCGATCTCTGCCAATTTACGTTGACTGAGGTTCCAAAGTTGCTAGAGGGGTAAGAAAGTGTCCCAGAAAACAGAAGAAAAAATAATAAAATGCAAATCACTTGGGGCCACATTGAAAACACACAGGTTTTACTCAGCTTGTTTCTCACCAGGCTCTTACAGAAAATATTGAAGTGCATTACGGCAACTACAGTACATCCATGAAGGATTTAGTTCCTATAGTTGGACAATTAATAGAAAACAGCAGAAATTAGTTTCTATAACTGTACATTCATTTATTCAAATTTGTTGCCAGACACAAATCAAATAATCTATAAACAAAATAATAGAAAATGAGGAGATGACTGTACATTAGAATGAATTCTTACCATATACTGTGTGTAACCTCATTGTTTTCAGCAACAGTCATTTTTTCTTCCAGAACAGCCACAATTCTGGAAAACAGACTTCTAGATAAGCAACTAATACTCTGCTTTTGCAATTTATTGTAAACCATTCCTTCACCTCCTTTCCAAACACTGGCCTTATACTCATCTGGACGGAATTGTTCACAACAAAAGCTAATAAAAACTTTAAGTCTTGAACCTGTAACATGTAATAAACCTTGAGCCCATAATTGGCTTTGTAGTTTGATCTGAATTATATTGCCTTATCCTTTTTACAAGTTGTCAAGGAATTATTGTATGATGTTATGATACAGTTGATCAAATGAACATTATGGGAAAAATTCAGCTGGTGTCCTGGTCATAATTTCTAACATTTTTTTAGATTGTATTATAAGTATATCACTTGGCCTCCAGCTGGATCAACAGGACACAGGTCTTCCATTGTTTCTGGGCTGTATCTGCTAACCTTGCTCTGAAGTTTCCTTTATGGAGTGTGGAATGGCAGCAGATGCAACTGCATTTTGTCCCATATCTCCATCAATTATAATCAGAACATATGCACTCAGCTCACATGCAGACAGCTGCAATGAAAACAAATTAATTTATGCATTTGCATCTTGAGTTGATGCCCAAACACAAGTTAGACACAACACTAAAAGGAATTTAAAGAATAGCATATAAGTGTCTTCGCATAGAGCAGTTTGGGCCAAGCCCAAATGCCTGCTAGTTTAAAGCAAATTATATGACTTATGATTAAATTAACCCATGACTGAGAGTGACTAATGAATCTACTAATGTAATTAAGAACAGAACCATGTGGCCAGGAGAGTCACAAAATGAGACTCCATTAATGTCCAGGGCAATGGCAACTAGGGTGTCCATAAACCTTTAAAAGTGGATTCAGCTCATCCAGTTTTGGTCATTGAGCAGACCTCTGTGTCTGACTTAGACACTAAGCTTCTTTTATAAACAAGAGAGAGAAATATGAACATACAGGTCAAAGTTCATCTTTCCTAGTTTATTAATCTACATTAGGTTGAAATAAATGTCTTCCTAACAGTGTCAATTTCTCTTCACTGGCAATAAAAAGAACCTAGGGCAACTAGTTTAAATTCAGGCATCTAGTTGGATCAGAAGACTCTTACCTGGGTGTCTGTAGATAATAGTGTGTCTTACATCAGAGAGAAGCTCTGCACCATCTGCTCTAGACAGGCTTGTCTAAAGCTCCAGCTCCACCAGAGGTAGCCTTTATCGACATGCCAATTACAGGAACAGCTGCATTTGTCCTTAAATTTGCCCTGCAGCTAGAGGTGTCTAATCCCACCCAGTTATTTTATTGTTACGACAAATACTTTAAAATTGTAGCACCCACAAGAAGAGAACATGCAAACAGACTGAATAAAAGCCTTGTAAAAATTAATAATTTTTTCGTTTCAACCATCTTACCAACATTTGCCTTTGGTAAAAAAGACCATGTGTGGAAACAAGTACTATCATGAGGGAATTTGAGAAAATATTGTATATCCAAAAGAAGAGATTTAGAGGAGGATTTAGAATTCAGATTATTTACAGCTAATGATATCAACAAGCATAACACAAAGCAAATGGGAAAGAGCATCAAATGTAGTGAAAAAATATGCAAAATATTGTCTTGTTTTCCTATCAGGAAAGCATCTAGCAAAAGGTATTTGTTCTTCTGTTATTGCAGACAGTCTCTCAGCAGCCTGAAAGTTTAAACCTGCTAGAAGGTACCCAGCCTGTTGTTTGGCAACACAAGTTGCCAAGGCAACAGGAGCTGGTGACACTTTTCCTTCTTCCTGATGGATTCTGCCACTAAAATACAGAAATCGGGGTCCTGAACTGAAATGATGTCTCTTTGAAAGACATTTTTTCATGCCACGAAATCCCTGTCTCATAAAAAAGGACAGAGGTATTCTGAAATATTAAATGTGTTTCTTTATTTTGACAACACTTACTGATGTGTCACAGTGCATTTCATTTATTTTGATACTATTTGGATGGATGCTTGGAATTTTGACACACTGGTCAAAAGAACACTGAACAGGATACTGCTATTCTTACATTAGAGCCCTTTCTCTGGGTAAAAGCAGGCAAGGGATATAGATATCAGAGCTTAAAATATCTCTGTAGTTACCTATTTAAAATCTATTTATAACATTTTGCACAACTAGGTGCACACATAAAAACAACAACATTTTTTGTTGTACAGTTTGCAATGTTTAAATAATAGCTTCAAGAAATAATGTTTTTTAATTTTGGCTTGATACAAACAAAAAACATTCACTGAAGCATTGACACTCTCTTAAGGGAACATGCAAAAGGTAAAAATCTGAACTAGAATCCCTCCTCCCAGTGTAATGAAACTCTTGATTTGTTCCCCACCTCTCACTCTTTTCTCTCCTAGCCATAACTTTGCACACATTCCCCTTTGTTTAAACCCCACAAGATTTTCCTTTGTGAGTCATTACTCAGTTAGATGTAGAAATTCTTTTGAATGTTGCTTAAAGCTATTCTCCCATTGATCTGCACAATGACAGGTCTCCCATAGCAGATGGACTTGCTTTCCTCTTAACAATGTCCCAAAAGTTTCCATATCTTTTTCAGGATAAATTTACAGAGAACAAAATTGTTCAATTAATTTAATTATGTATTTTAAAAAAAAAAATATAATTTTTAATAATGCATTTACTTTGAAATTATTCCAATGAGTTTGTACACTGAAAGGGAAATCAGACATTTACATCTTTTCATTATTAATAATTTATTGTATTAATACACAAATAACACTTGACTTGAAGAATTTTGTCTTCAGGTTTTAAAATTTTCTCTTGTCTCACTTAAGGTAATAATTGCTGTTTCTGCAATGTCAGCTCATAATGTTATACCACTCCAAAGAAAAATATTCACATTATCAAATGTATGAATACGGCTCACATTCCTGACGTCAGCTGAGTCACTCTCTGTGTGAGTCAAGCGTATGGATGAAAATTAGCTTACTGTAATGTGTAAAAGCAAATGTGTATCAAACAGCAACAATTACATATACACTATACCAATTTATTTATTCCAAGTGGGGCTACAGGCAAGAGGTAATGCCTTTGCACGTCACAAAAGTTGAACGTTCTGTTTTCCTCTAAAGTTGATGCTTCATCAACAGAACTTACTTGACTCTGCTCCCCGAAAACACAGTGTCATAATGGAGAAAGGTGAAAGAGGACCTTCAACTGAATTATTTTCAGTGAAAAGGAATGATGCACAATTAACGTCACAGGTGTCTTTCACTTTTTCTTTCTAATGTCTTTCACATTAGAAAGTAAAATAAAATACTGAAAATCTCTGAGTTCAGAGCAGATTGCAGAAAGCAATGTATAGAATATTAATTTAAGACATAACAACTAAAGAGAACAGTAATTCAGAAGTCTAAATGACGTAAAGTAGAATTTGGAAATCTTTTTTTATGTTTAAAATAATTTAAATCTCTAGATATGTTTTAAGTTATCTGATTATAAATTAACAATGTCAGATCTGCATATATATAACTTAACCACATCTTTATTAAATATCAATTATACTATGATTTGTACTTGCCTAAAAGTTCACATATAATTTTGTAAGTGCAGCTGTTGAGGCTTTAAGTAGGTGAACACAAGTTTTAACTCAAGTAGAATACACCAAGTAATCAAAGAATGCATTTGTTTGTTACAGAATTTTTGTCTTTTGAAACTGCATTTCAGGCACTGTGTGCTGTAGAAAAGTTGTCCAGGAGGCATCATATGTTCTGTGCCCTCCAACACAACAAATCAATCATTAAAATTCAAGCAATATCAATCTCTGAAGTATACATTTATCTTCTTACCCCTGATGGAACACTGGGGTTTTAGTTTTAACTTACTGACTCCTTTTAAACTATTTTTTACCTTGGGAAAAAGATGTACCTCCCTATGTATTATATTTGTACCCAAAAAAAGTAATGACAATGGAAATGGTAGTTTCAGGCCTCCAAAAAACCTAGCTGAAAACCTTCCAGGCAAGGAACAGAAAGTGAAGCTAACTTTAAAAAGGAATATTTGACTTGTAGTCAATCTAAGTATTAACCAGTAATAATGTAGAATTTTTAAAAAACATATAAAAATAATAAAAGTAATAAAGCATGGGTGATGTGACAAAATAAGAGAAATAAATGTAAGCAGTGTGAAGAACTGAAATGGCTGCCTGTATAAGGAAACATTGTTGCTACATCAAGAGTAGATATCTGTAAGAAAAAATGAGGGGAGAGGACTGAAAATGAAATCAGAATGTAGGTTCTGACACCATCATGAAATGAGAGAGGGACACAGTTTCTCCTGAAATAGTTTTTAAAATCTGAACAGTACAATTTGACTATAATCTTGCATATTTGCTGCGTGATGCATTTATTCCATCTGGTAGTACAGAGTGAAAGTGTGCTATGCTTGGTGGCACACGATTTGTGTGCACTTTAGAGTCACACACTAAGCCAGAATATCAATTCAGTCTCTACTCTGAGGATATATTTTCCCACCTCCTTTACACGCCAATGTATAAACAGACTGCAAGCGCCCCTTCAGTCTTCTACTGCCAACTCCTCTTTGTAAATCTAGTTAATCATGGATCTTGACGATAATTTTATTTATGACTGTGGGATAGCACAATTATATATTCAGTCACTACAACCCAGCACTTTGCTAAGACACTTTATCATTCAGGTTTTTTAGCTAAATGCAGCTATTTAGTGTAGATCCTAATCTCTGGCTTCATGTGTTAGATTTTCTTGAAGAATAGTATAACTGGGTACCTAGATATTAGAAGAAAGCAATAAACAATTAAAGACAAAATTTTAGGAGAAAATGGAATAAAATTTTTCTCTGGTTATGTGAAATAACTAATAATTTAATCATCCAGAAAAACAGTTTTTAATTATCCAGAGTAATTTTATTTCTTTCTTATACCTCGGTTTCTCCAAGTAGTTTTAGTAGGCTTATATATGTCTGTATATATTTTTCTATTTATATTCGTGTATGTGCACACCTATTTAAAATCTGTTGGCTTATCAGGCTGTTTCTTCCAACATTATTTAAAATTTAAAATAAGATAAAGAAAAAATCTTATGTAGTATATTTTTTGATCATATAATTGTGTAAATCTTTCTATTATTCTACACAAACATTTTTGAAAGCTCAAAAACTGTTTTGAAGTTTTAACTAAGAAAACTATTACAGTTACATAAAACTAGAAAATTGTGCTCAAGCATATGAATATGTAAATACAGACTAATTTTTATTTAGAAAGTGAAATAAGCATTTTGTTACCAGTCTCAGTAGTTTTCACCATTATGTATCAGTTACAGGGTAACAGAAACTAGCAAACATTATTCAAGTACAGAAAAATATTAGATGGATTTCATTAACAGAAGGCCTGAATTCTAAATATAAATGTACTTATTAATAATTATTCATGGTCCTTTAGATATGAAAAGTTAAGATTTTAGTAGAACAAAAGACTAACACTTTAAATTGACCTCACCTAACTACTAATTCTGCAGCTGTACTTATAGGCATAATTAAGGTCGATTACTGAATAGTTTATTTCTAGAGAATGAATATGAAGATGGCTGCTGGTTGAGCTTTATTTGTCTTACTGGTTAAGAAAACTTCACTTTAAAATGCGGATTTTCATCATAAACCACTGATTTATCTCTAAATCTTTAAATTCAATGAGGTTAGAACATGATTTCTGAAAGTCTTTAACAATTTAAGTATCAGTATGTTTTGTAAACATGAACTTATACATATGATCCTATTTTCACAAGTTATGTATAATATAACCCTTAATGCTTGCTTTCATGCTGACCTTGATGCTCTTGGACCAGTGGTTATACTAAACTCAATGTACTTTAACACTGCAATGCCCAGTTCTTACATGGAATCGCTACAGCAGGTGAAATTTTCATACCTTGCACAGCACTAGACATCCATAAAGCAAATAAAAAGCAATTAGCAGAGGTTGATGGGTTAATGTAAAACTTTCTAACGGTATGCTTTCTGGAAAAAGTTGAAATTTACACCATCCAGCAGTCATTTTGACCAGAAGGTAAGATCATTCCATTGAATTGCAGGTAAGTTTCTGAGTGTGCATCTTCCTGTTCATGAATACACGCTAAAGTTTCACACTATTAAGACACAAAGAAATGTTTAACATTTTAAAGGAGCTAGATTGTCTTAGCTCTTCAATAGCATATATTTTATATACCTATAAAGTTCTGTAACATACATACAAAAAACCACAGTCTTTGAATTGCCTGCACTCTATAATACATCTCATATAACAGAGAAAGATGAAGAGGATCTCATACCATCTAAATCTATACTTACAACTGAAGCATTTGTAATCCTGTCTCTGACCGTCTCTCCCCTGGGCTATTCCAGTGGAACATCCGTTGAGGGGTTTATTCTGATAATGCAGTGCTCTTAGCACTCTGCATGCATTAACTGTAGGTAGCTCTATTAAAACATTGTGCAATGTTCAATTACAACTCTGAAATATTCCTCTTCAAAATTATTTTTAAAACTTCAGCAGCAGAACGTAATATGGTTCCTTCTTTGGCACCACCAGAAACAGTTACTGAAAGTAAATGGTTTGGGCATGAACACTCAGAAAAGTTAGGCTCATGTTACATATTTGCATAAGGGATTCGCTCTCTGAGGCCAGAGGGCTGTGGTTAATGGCTCTGTGCCCAGGTGGGGGTCAGTGACAAGTAATGACTCTCAGGGTTCTGTCATGGGACTCGTGCTCTGCAATGTCTTCATCAATATCAGAGACAGCTGAGATCAAGTTCACCCTCAGCAGGTTTTACAGAGGGCATGAAGCTGATCAGTGTGGCTCACACAACAGAAGGATGGGATGCCATCCAGAGGGACCTAGACGAACTTGACAAGTGAGCCCTCAAGAACTTCATGGGGTTCAGCAACTGCAAGTGCAGGTGCTGCATCTGTGTTGGGGCAATCTCAGTTAACAGTATAGACTTTTGATCTAACAGATCAAAAGCAGCCCTGCAGGGAAGGACTGGGGCGTTCTAGTGGACGAAAAGCTCTGCATGGATCAACAGAGCGCATTGCAGCTCAGAAGGAGAACCACATCCTAGGCTGCATCCAAAGAGGTCAGCCCATCCAGGGAGGTGATTCTGCCCCTCTTCTCTGCCCGTGTGCAACCCTACCTGGGATACCATGTCCAGGTCTGAAGTACTCAGCAAAGGAAAGTCATGGATCTGTTTGAGCAGGTCCAGAGGAGGACCATGAAAATGGTCAAATGGCCATACGACATTGCCTATGAGGACAGGCTGAGAGAGTTGGGTTTGTTCAGTCTGGAGAAGAAGCAGGTTCAGGGACACTTCTTTGCAGCCTCTTAATACTTAAAGGAAGCTTATTATAAAGAGGGAGTGGGAATTTTACACAGGCAGATAGTGATAGAACAAGGAAGAAAAGTTTTAAACTAACAGATGAGACATTTAGATTAGATGCAAGAAAGACATTCTTTACTGTAAGGGGGGCAAGGCACTGGAGCAGGTTGTCCAGAGAAGTTGTGGATGCCCCATTCCTGGAAAGGTTCAAGGCTGGGTTGGATGGGGCCCTGAGCAGTCCGGTCTGGTGGAAGGCGTCTCTGCCCCTGGCAGGGGGGCTGGAACTAGGTAGTCTTAAGGTCCCTTTGAACCCAAGCCATTCTATGATTCTGTGATTCCATTATTCTCTGTGCCCATGGGAAAAAAAAAAGAAAAAAAAGAAGATGGAGGGAATAAAGGCAAAAGAGTGATCATTTTGAAACAGTATAAAATCCGTGTTGTATCATCCCAGGATGAAAGCGCATTTGGAATGACTAGGGCTGTGGTAATCACATTCAGCTAAAAGTTTTCTTTCAACATTATTTACGGCAATAAACATTCTAACTCACTTGAGTACAGCTGATCTATGTATTATCTGAGTTACACTAAAACAGTTATTGGAATTTAATTTTAGAAACCAACCTACAAGTAGGCAAATTGTAATTACTCCATTTTATTTTCCTGTTTGGTGTATAACTGTATTTTGTGTGAGTGAATTGCCCATCAATAGTCTCAACATGTTAGTTTTGACCTAAAATAAAAAAGATAAAGTCTTAATTATATTTTATCTAACTGTACTGAGTGTACCACAAATTAATATGCCACATTTAACAAATGGAATTAAAACAAATAATGAAAAAAGGATTTGATGGTGTCAAGAATTAATAATTACTTTTTCTAAATCTTTTGAAAGCAGCAAATTTTTATAAATGTGTTTTGAATGAGACCTTCAAAAACAAGCCTGAAATAAATTTATTGGGTCTTTCTAAGTATATACAAAGAATTTTGTGGTTTTTTTGGTTTTTTGTTTTTTGGTTTTTTTTTAATTGAAGGTCTAACTTATTTATTGTGTGAGATATATATATATGTATCCCCATGGTCCCCTCGAAGGATATTAAATTTTTGTATGATCTACATGCATTAGTAAGACATTTTGTGAATGTTTTAATCGTGTGAGAAATGTTTAATATACATGAACCTGTTGTGTGCTTCTTACTTATACAAAGAAAATTTTTGCTGCACACAGGATCTCATCTACTTCCTCACCAATAAGAAATATTTCTGTTTGAGGCTGTTTGTACCCTTCTTCCTCCAGAGGTAGAGCACTGTATCTCCCCAGATAGGAGCATATTATCATTATTACTCATATGTATGTCAGATAATTGATGCAAAAATTTTGGATGGGTGTAGGCGTAGATTTTCCTAATTAAAATTTCCACAACCTGTAAAACCATCTCCAAAACATAGAAGGACACATTTGTGGTCAGAACACATTTATGCAAAATAATTAAAATTATGAGATTTCTGTTGCCTAAATATAGGTTTCTGGTGCCAAATATTTACTCTGTTCTTCTACGCCACCTCTAACTTGAGATATTGGGGTTCTTTTGAAGATCATGTCATACCTGCTAATGCTGTGCAATTAACTCAGGCATCCTTAAGTACTCTAAATGACACCAGTTGTTTTATAATTCTTTAAACAATTATTCAAGTCCCAACTCAGCACAGTCACTGGAACACAGGATTTAGTTTCTGAAGGATAGGTGGCTTGAGCCATTTGGGATGCTCAGAGGTATTTGAGATAGGGACCTAGATCAGGTAGATGCAATATTTGACTTGAAGGTTTATGTATCAATGACATTGATAGACATGTAAGATACATTCATTTTATAGAAGAATTGTTAATTCGGTTAGAAATCACTTCATGGTCCCTCAGTGCTGCTTTGTCATGGCTCTGCCATAACCCTGTAAAAATGGAATGAGAATTAAGTGATTCAATCCTGTTTAACCTCTTATTTTTTCCCTTTCTTTTGTGAAGGACTGACGCTACAGAAATTAACACTACACTTTGAGCAGTGTGATGCTCACTTGTTCATATCCCAATGAAATACTATGAGCAAAGCCCTGCTCATTTCTTTACCCCTCCCTTTCTATTTCTTCCTGCATCAACCAAGCAATTGTAAACAGTTATCCTTTGAATGTTACAACCTTTTTTTCCTCCTTCATGGCTTGCGTGCTCTTAACATCTCTGATTATATTTGAATTCCTGCTTTGATTAAGCTGTTTAGAGTCCTAGGACTGTATTAAAATTTCCCACACATAGCAGCTAGTCTGTGTGAAAATATATTGAACCGAATTCTTTGGAAACAGTAAAAGGAAAGCCTGGAATAAAAAAGAATCTTTTCTGCAAAGTAGAAGAAATTTTCCATAGGATTGCAAAACTACACGAACACAAATCCTTCAATCCACTGTTGGCATTTAGTTTTGGTCCTAGTAAATTTTACAAAGTGCTTTAGTTTGGAAGTTAAAAGTAATGCTTGTTCCCTAGTGTTTTCACAGTTACTGCAATCACAGGGATCAAACTGAATAAGAACCTGTAAAAATTAATATTTTTTGATCCATTTCTTCTTTCATAAGGCTGCATTGCCTGCTCTGAGTAAATTGTTTGCTTTTCTCTCAGTCAATCAGTTCTCACTTGTGATAAATTGATGTCTGGCTAACTACAAGGTTATATGGTAAATGACCCATCTATCACCTTTTTAAGCCTAAATTTTACATAATTTAAAAATAGAACATGGAGCAGAATGCCTAAAATATATTGTACCAGGATTTCCTGCCTGTCATTCTGCTTTTTCAATAGGAATCTCTATTTTGGGGAAGCCAAGTTAAATCTCTATCTATCTCATTTGTAAACAGATAGTATTTGCTCTCAAACAATGAAATGCAGATCGCCAGAAGCAGGCATCAGGATGTTATTGAAAAATTCCCAGCAGAGTTGAAGTTTTGCTCAGAGGCTTGCTCCTCAAAGCAGTCTCTGCAATTCCAGAAATAGATCTGCTTGTGGCAAGATAAAGAAAATTAAATTATTTCTGAAGTCCCATTTAAAATGTAAGCAAAATGTGAAAAGAAAAAAAAAAAAAGAAGAAAAGAAAAAATCAGACAAGCAAAACAAATACAACATAAGGAATTGTCAAGAAATTTCCCTACTAGCTTTTTAAGTAAAATTTTTAAATTATATAACATTACATAAAGTAGAACAAACTGAAGGACATCATTGTTTTCGAACTCTGATTCAATTCCTGTCAAATAATTTGAAATAGTTGCAAACTATATTCTCTAGGCATAGAAGATAATGAGACATAAGATGAATATCAAGAAATATACTTGGACATCATAATTATGTTAAAAAATATCAGGTCAGATCCCGTGGTTCTTTTAATTTTTTTTCAGCAGGTGAGCGTATGAAAAAATGAAAGAAAAAGCCCCCTCAAAACTAATGTAAAGCTGAGGCTGAAACAATTTCTGCTGTTACTCTTTATGATAAAAGTAATTCTTAAAATTAAATACACAGTTCTCCTGAGGATCTGTTACTGACTTATCTTGAGAAAGTTTAGCTTGCTTTGGATGTATTTTACTTAAAGTTTTAACTCACATGCAGATCAGAGACTTAGGAAAGAGATTAGTAATCCTGTCAGTGAGAAATGCCTTTCTATGGATGAGGAAGGTTTTCAAGAAACACCAAGCAGCCAACTGGATTTTGGAAAAGCAGAACTTCAAATCCCTTGAATAGCAGCCAAATCTAAGATCCTTAACTTGTGTAGGGTTATCAATTCTCTTATAAAATATGCCGTGTGTTGATTTATGGTTTCAGATCCTGTATTTCAAAAGAAGTGTTCGTAGACGAAGACAGTCATTTGACTTGGAAGCGACTTTTAAAATCATCAAATCCAACTGCCCAGCAATGAGCAGGGGCAACTTCAACTAGATCAATTTGCAACTTGTCCCACATTTTCTCTTCTTTAACATTTGTTTGGCCAAATCATAGAACTGTGCAATGAAGGAGTTGTTGAGGTTGGAAGTGGTTTCTGGAGAGTACTGGTGGAAGTTCAGTATGAGATTGCAGTTCCAGTAATGGGAGAGATATTCCCATGGTTCCATATCTATATATTCCCATTGTGGAATAACTAACCTATAGGAAAAACTGATTAGAGGGTTTGTCTTAAATATCATCCTCCTAAGTACATAAATTTTCCAGGCTATAAAGATACATTTCCCTGCATATAGAATTTACGACTGCCTTTTGCAGATGCCAAAGACTTTGTAGCAGACAGGAAAAGGAAGCCTTTTGATGCTCTCAGGAAGAATCCAAGCTCTGCTCTCTCATCAGTTTTAGGTATCCGATTGTAATAACCTATACTACAAGCTATAGGAATTTCTGCTTGGGACTTTCTTATTGACTACCTGAACATGATTCCATTTTGCTAAAATAATTATTCAATTAGCAAGAGGAAATGAGCAAACATGGTTCTGCAGCATGGCAGACATTATTGGACAAGCAAAATCTAGTTCTATTTAATTCACAAACGTTTTAGACTAAGAAATAATGGACAGCAGGAATGAAATTTAATCTCTTCCTTCAGAAAGTATAATACAAATTAATGCCACAAATTTCAATTGCTTATGACAGATGTTCAATCTTTGAAACAAGAAAGCCTATGCTTTTAACTTGATAATATCAATGAGAATATAGTACACTAGTATCTTGTTCATGTACTTGAGTGTATGATTTTTCACATAGAAATGTCTCTGTAAATTTTTGATTTGAATCCACACACACACACACCTCCATGGAAATTTTATGCTCTCACATTATTTTTCTCCTAACTACCTATCATTTAATTTAATTTTAAAATATTACCTGCCACTTCAGACAAAGAAAGTTTTTTGGGACAATAATTTTCAGGATAACAGCTAGCACTATTGTACTGTGAGTTTCAGCCTATAAATATGGCATTTCAAGAGCTAGGAGGAGCTAGGCATATAACACTTTTAAAATTCTCATTTTCATGGGTTTCTTGAACACCTCAGATCTAGATAATAGAGCAATTCAAACAAATACGAGTCACTGTAGTACTCTGGCTAAATAATTTCATTACCTCAAAATACAAATTTGTTATTAAAATTCTATAATGGAATGAATTTTAGATTCAATCAGTTCTCCCTTATGATATCCCTTGTTTCTTTACTTGTTTCATTGCCATCCTAATTAATAAAAAAATCAAGAGAATCTTCTTGACTCAGTTTTTGAGAAGTGCTACATAATTATCAAGAACAGCTTGCTATCTAACTTTCTTGATGGATTCATGGCAACAACAACAAAAAAACATAAGTGTGGATTCCTCTTGAATTTGTCTCTGTGATTTTGCCCCTAAAAGACTTTCCACAATGTTGGAAACCTGTAATTACATACCTTTTTTTTTTTTTTTTTTTTTTTTTTTGCAGCTTGTGATTCCATAGTAAGCTCAAAGAGCAGTATATTGCTGCAGCCTTAACCAGTATAACTGCGTCTGTTGGTGCTGGATTCTGTTATTTGAAGCTGAATATTTCAGCTGCTGTAAACTGAACTTCCATGCTTTTTTTTTTTTTTTTGTCATATGGAAATGCTTCAGAGACTTTCTTTTCTTCTTGAATTTCAGGCTGCTACATACACATGGCACATTTTCTTATATTCCTTCAATATATGTTGTCTCTCACATAGCACTAATAACAAGGAACTTCACAAGTTATCTGTTCAGTTCCACAAAGGACTAAAAAGAACATTGAAGGGGTTTTTTTCATTATTTTGTGGGGGAAAAAAAAGCCTATTAAAGTGAATTCTTCCCAAAACACAAAATCAGAATTTTTAATATTTTTTTCTAAATAACCATATATATATATATATATATATATATATATATATGTTTAATGTGACTGTGATCTTTGAGAAATTTATTGGCAACCTTGATTTATAATACACAATGACCTCATGTGGGATTATGAAGGTTTATTAGGGATTAAGGATCTTGTAGATCCGTGATGAACCTGTAATGACAATTAATTTTGTATTGTTTTAACCATAGTGTGTCTTTCAGTTCACCAGCTTCTTCTTGCATAAAGGCTCATTATTTCCATACCTTCATCTGTCAGGTGCTCTTTAACCTCAAAATTTAATATACTTTAAAAAAACAAACAAAACAACCACAACAAAAAGACACCAATAAATACTGCTCTTCCTGTGCAGGAAGGGCAAGTGATGTAAATGCTGTACTGAAGGACTTGCATATTTAGAAAAAATAACTTTTCTCTAGTTTTTTTATGATTTTTGCTATAAGCAGAAATTGGTAGAGAGGATAAGGATGAACAATTTTAAGAGAGAAAGAAAATACATGGTCTTTTCCTATGGGTTCCAAGTTGGAAAAAAGTCCTTTCTCTTCATTTGGGCTAATATTTGCCATTTGTATACAAATATGTAACTCACAAAATCGAAAAGAAAACTTGCTATGAATTTTCTCTGAAAGAGTAACTAATGTTTGACATTTTCTGGGTAACTTTTACTGTTCTGTCAGACTACTTAGGGCGAATGTCATTACCAAGGTATGTTGCTACTCGTGCATTTCAAAACAAAATTGTCTGCTGCCTAAAGGAAAATGGTGTCTTTAACCTTTGTACATATAAAACATTGAATTTTTTGAGAATCAAGTATTTGGTTTTCTTTTTATGATAAAAATGGATTTAATGAAGCTAAAGGATCCAGATTATGTTGTCACCTCCATTTTTTCTACTGATTTAATACCCTTTTCCTTTGCAAAGCCTATAATAAATGAATTATTATAGCAGAGTTGGTCCTGAAATTTTCACTAGGCTTTACAGCTGAATTCTCTACATATTTGTTTTATGGACTTGGCTTTCTGTCTACCTTTGTCTCTCTAGAGAACTTAGAATTTTCTTTTTTTTTTCTAAAACTTTCTTCAGAAAGGTCTGTTTATGAAGTAAAAGTCAAACCCTCTCCCCTACAAGAAACCAAAAAAACTACAGAAACATGCAGTTCGCAGAACACAAAGAAATAGTTAAATAAAATAAACAAGCAAAAAGAAAAATATTATAATATTGTTTGACATGCAATTTCCTTTTGTATAAATCCTCATAGAAGGACATAGTGAAAAGTTTTTGATATATTTTCTGTTTCAAGAGAAGTTGAAGATCAAATTTTACTATAATTCCACACTTAGTTTTCAAAATTAACTTCTTACTGCCATAATTGTAATTTTTTTTTATGTACTTCAGTCACTGGATTTCATGGTTGACACAAATGAAGGTCAGGATGCCATCCAGAGGGACCAGGACAAGCTCAAGAAGTGGGCCCATGGGAATGTCATGAGGTTTAACAAGACCAAGTGAAGGCTCTGCATCTGAGTTGGGGCAGTCCCTTGGTATCAACACAGGCTGGGGGATGGACAGATTGAGAGCAGTGCTGGGGAGAAGGACTTTGAGGTGCTGCTGGATGAGAGGCTGGACATGACCCAGCAATGTGCACTCACAGAAAGCCAAATGTGACCTGAGCTGCATCCAAAGCAATGAGGGCAACAGGGTAAGGGAGGGGATTCTGCTCCTCTGTTCTGGTGAGACCCCACCTGGAACACTGCAACCAGCTCTGGGACTCCCAGAACACAAAGGACGTTGACCTATTAGATCAAGTCCAGAGGAGAGCCACCAAGATGATCAGAGGGATGGAGAGCCTTTCCTGTGAGGAAAGGCTGAGAGAATTTCGTTTATACAGAAAAGAGAAGTCTTCTGTGTGATCTGACTGTGGCATTCCAGTGCCTGAAGGGAGACTACAAGAAAGATGGGGAGAAAGTTTTTACAACAGCATGTAGTGACAGAACAAGGATGAATGGCTTCAAATTGAGAGAGTAGTTTTGACTAGATATTAGGAAGAAATTCTTTACTGTGAGGGTGGTGAGTCATTGGAACAGGTTGCCCAGGGAAGTTTTCATTGCCCATCCCTGGCAATATTCAAGGCCAGGGTAGATGGAGATCTGAGCAACCTGGTCTAGTGAGAGGTGTCCCTCTCCATGGCAGGGGGAGCTGGAACTAAATGATGTTTAGGGTCCCTTCCAACTCAAACCATTCTACAATTCTAAGTTTCCTTGTTAGTTACATATTCTGTGGTGAAAGCTATGATGACCTTTTGGGAGTCATACTAGAAATAATTAATATCCAGTATTAAAATTTTTCTTGCATTATAAAAGAGAACATTAAAAAAAAAAAAAAAAGAAACCTCACCAAAATTAAGAAAGAAGTCCCAAATTTAGGAAAAAAAATTCCTAAACACTACTACCTTGCTTGATTAAGCTTTTATCTGGAGTGTTTAAATCATGTACCGAAACAGCCTATCTCTGAATTTTGTGGGGTTTTTTTTTAATATGAGAACATCCACTTTGTATCCAAATATAAACCTACTGAAGTTCTGAAGTTTTTCCTTCACCATAGTCAGATGTTCAGATGCACAAATCTCTCTTTTGGAAAAAATATATAAGAGGTGGGGAGAGGTGGAATAGTGAGGGAGAGAGAAATTATTCTATTACTTTGAATATCACATTATAAATGTACTGTATTTTAAAAAGACTGCAGGGTAAACACAAATTCTCTAGTCTCACATTATAAGAAGCTTGCTTGGTTTTTATTGGATCTCTTTTCTTGCTATGAAAAGTACCAGAATTGAAGAGTCAATTTAATTTATACAGTCAATTAAATTCTGATATTTTGTATGAATCTTCAAAATACCTGTAAGCTATCAGATGAGAGCTGTACATTCAGAAAGGCTACTCTATCTCCTCCTCCACAACCAATTGTGTTCAACAACTAGAAATATTTGTTTAAACTTCCTTCTTATTAAAGTTGATCTCTTCCCATGTTTAATCTGTAGCATCACGAATACTGCAGTACCACATTTTATTTACTATAATATAAATTTTGAATACTGTTTGAATCAATAATCTTGCTGTAGAGAGGGATATAAGGCCTAAAATTATATCACTTCATGAATTCTCATTGAGGTCTATTGAATTCCACTGCACATAGTATGGAAAATAAATCACCAGTATAAACCATTATAAAGTTGTCACCTAATTTTTTTCCCAGGAAAATCTGTAGTAATTTTTACCTATTTTTCCAGCATAGCTCTAGGCCTGTATATTAAAGCGTGGTGATGGCACATATAGCCATACCTCCGAAAATGCTCAGACATCAGTGCAAAACAACAGAAACTGGTGATGAAAACTTTATGGAAGTATGCTATGATTCCTGGTAATGATAAAAATGTTTAGGGCAGTACAAGATAGCTACAAGTGCAGATAACTGTCCCTCAATTTTTTACTTGTTTTGGTCACTTATTTGCTCTGTGACCTTAAGCTGTTCTGTTTTCCTCAGTATATTTTGGTGTGTTTAGTTTGCCTCATCTTCAGGGCAGGGATCATTTCAGAAAACAAGTCACTGTCTTTGGCTTTATTCATACCAGAAGGGCTGTGGAGCCACTGAAAGGTATATATGTGTGTATATATATATATAGATATAGATAGATAGATAGATAGATAGATAGATAGATAGATAGATAGATAGATAGATAGATACACATATATGTACACACACACACACACACACATATATATATTTATTTATTTATATTTATATTTGCTTTAAGGAGTTATTATAGTAGAAAAAACTGTACTTAACACTTTATTTGCTGTACAGTGTTGTTATTACAGAATCACCTGTACATAATCCTGCACTTACTATTTAATTGAAAACAAAAAATGGCAGAGTATGGGGAAGGCTTTTTGCAGCTTCCATAGCTAGTTAAAATTGAGGATGTGACTACTATGATCTAGTTTTCTTTCCATGGTATATACTTTCAAGCAATGATTTCTACATTATGTAAGGATATACAATAAAATCTGAAATATCCTAAGACCGCAATCCAAAAAATCAATTAATTTCATTAATAGTCATGAAAAGATTCAGACATTTGAATATATATGTACGATTCAGAGCTGAGGTGAATTGGTGTCTTATTAGTACAGATGTTTTTTAGACCAAAATCTGTGAATAAAGTAGAAAAGTAAATCTATTGCTTTTAAAGAAACAGTTTTTCTGAGAACGATCTCCTTGAAATCAGCTATGTAGAAGACCTACAGAACAGAAAAGGCAAACTAAACCAAAACTGTTTTCACTTGCACTTCTTCATTTGGCGTTCTGAAAGAGAAAATTAATATTACGTATGAGTAAGAACTAATTAAATTAAGCAACTGTGACATTTGTGATAATGATACCAATTAACCAAAAGCAAAAGGATATGTTCAGTGAAATACAGAGCTAATATCTGAAATATCATTAATATGAGACTTTATAGTGGTGTCTTTCATTTAGAGCTGTGGTGTTTATGCAGAAGTGAGCATTTCAAGGGTAAATTTAGCACAGGACAGGAGGAAGCTTATTGAGAGCTGTTCCTATTAATAGGAGAAGTCTAATCTGACTATGCCTGACATTCATTTGTCATCACTGCTGAGGTCTACCTTCACATACCTTCATCTCCTATTTCAACAGTAGGAAGTCCTGGCTGAGTACAAGTTTGTATACACACACAGAAGCACATGGTAGAATCTCAGATGCTGTCCATTGCCAAGTAGACAACACAAATAAACATTTACAGCAATTCACTATCAAATCACACATTCCTATCACTGAACAGTTAATGGGAATCTACACTGAAATCACAACATACTGTGGATTATGAATTAACTGCAAATCACTTCCCAGACTAGTGAGGACCATTAGTAATTTGCAGACCAATTAGACTATAATAACCCAGTGAGAACTGCCTTGGTTTGCATTATGTGAAGACAAAACAAAAATAAACTCTGCAGACTTATTTTCCCAAATGGCAAAGGGCGAAAAACAAGGTAGGAATAAAATAACTAGACTCATAAATTGTTGATAAACAATGAAGGTTTAGAATATATTTTTCAGTTCTAAGTTGCTCTGTTATAAACTTTTTCATCATTTAAATTTCAAGTCAGGTAGAAATTGCAGAAGATGAATATTTATACAAAGATTCATATGTGAATATTTAGACAGCTCTGAGTATGTAGGCACCTGTTTGACTAACTGGTATAAAATTTTAATCATAGAATAATATATCACATGTTTACTGTGGTAATTAAAAATTAGTTTGGTAGAAGTCTTGGAGATGTCACAGAAGATAAAACAGGATGTTTGGGGTATTTTTGTTAGATTTAATTTCTTAGGGTCTCTTTCCTATGGTTTTTAGTAGCAAAAGTAAAATATATCTATAAATTTTAGGTGGTCTTTGGACCATTGAAGTTCATGATCAAACCCAGGTATTTAACTTTTCTTTTGTTTCTGGTTTGGTTTGGTTTTACATACGCATATCTAAGAAATCAAAAGGTCCTATTTGAAGCCACAGTAATATACTGTATTGTACAAATAACAAGCATGCTAAAGAAAACACTATACAGAACCATTCAGTTACATGGGTTTTTTTAAAGATACGTCTGAGGACTTCTAAATATAATGTGAATATTTATTTAAATGTAAATATAAAATATGAGTATGTGAAAATACTTATATACAATACTAACTATGGTCATGTCAGTGAAGATGGATATTTTACAACATGATAGCCAAGAACAGAATTAGGACCTGTTTGGGACTTCACATGTGAAATTGCAGTAGCCTGGGAAACTGTAAAGCACAGCTCCTTTAGGTTGTAATCAGCATTGTCAGTTGTTGCAGTCTGCTGCACTTGGAATTGTAGCAATCTGATCATGTTTCTGAGACTGAAATGACTTTGAATAGTTTTGTTCAGAGCCTTTATTTTATTAAGACATTGTGGTTTATCCCAATAAAGAAAAGGTGCATATCTAGTTTATTAGATATACTGAAGCACAAGCTAAATGAAAGCTGCTATCAAATTTGCATGCAAAAAATGCTGCATCTCTTTTAAATATGTATTTCCTTAATATATATCTATTTACATTTTTTATATATAAATTTGACACAAAGCTCCAAGATGGTTCTCAATTTGGAGATTTTTTTTCTATTTTCCATTATAATTTTACTTCAATTGAACTAAAGACTGATAGTACAATTAATAGTTTCAATAAAATGATCCCTAGAGTGAACGTAAGAATATATATAACTGAGTATGAGAAAAAAAACAGAGTTGTAGCTTGTGACATTAAATTTGATGTCAACAAACTTGTAGGCTGCAGTCTTCCATACAAAATAACATTTATTGTTTAAATCATCACAACAGTGTGAATAAGTAACCATTAATGAAAATGTAATTGTATATTTCATGAAAAAAGGAGGAAACAGACATCATTAAATGTGTATGTTAATTTCAATTTGTGGGTCAGACCTTCTAGCACTGTCTATCAAAATTGTCCTTTGGTCTCTGTGGAAATTGGCATAACTTCACTTAGGCTCATGTTGAATTTAGTATTTTTATGCAAAATCCAGGGACTGCTATAAGACACATCTTAGGGTGAAAACAAACAAAGAAAAGAGGAAAAAATGTGATTGTAAGAGAAACATGTTTATAACAAAAACTAATGAAAGGTGGATTTATTTTTCTGCTACTGTTTTTAAATTGTGTGTAAACCTAAACCTCCTTAAAAATGTTTGTTGCCTGACCAGGAAATAAGAGTTGATATTGATTGTCCACTGAATCGTTAGAATGAAGAGTCAAAAAAAGTGCTTAGTTTCATATTAGACTGTGACCTTGATGTCATCAGTGAATGCTGAGGGACAGCTATAACTCCCATGAGGAATCATTTTTCTGCTAAACAGATTTCTTCTGAGCAAATCATGCTGATGCATCCACTGTGCAAGTTTGTGAGAAGCTACATGGCAGCAGGAAAGGTGAAAGTCTCTCCATGTGCCCTCTGGATACCTTGTGTCCATAGAAGACAGCGACATCTCAAAAGGCCAGTGTAATTCATCCTATTTTTGTTCTTTCAAAGCTTTTCACCCAATGTTTATAGGCTTTGGAGTAATGTTTTATTATTAGAAGAGAATATGTAAATCAATGATTCCTACTACAGAGTAAGAATTAAAGATATGCTTTTAATGAATAGCCATAGCCTTGCTGTTTGGAGGAGTAATTATAATACTATTAATGCATTGATATTAAGAATGTTAATTCTGATAAACATTTTGATCAGTTCCGTTACATTTTAAAAAATTTTAACAGTAATTATTACTCCTGGAATGGTGGCTTTTATTATCCTAGTTGTAGTTTCCTTGGATGTTGCTAGACTGTTGCTTGAATAAAAGGATAACAATAAACTTCTTGGCTGAATACTCCACTTTCTTTAGATTTCCCAGAGGGTCTTATGAATAGACCTAAAGAAGTGTAGTCTGACTGGCATCAGCCATGAAAGACTCAAATTGATCTCTCATGGATTTTTGTGGTTCTCCCTATTTGATTAGGTATATTTCATGCTCCCAGAATGCATAACAAGACTTTCACACATAATTATTTCCACAACAGGTCTTAATTGTCTCAGTACTCAGTATTAGAAGGCTTTATTTTTAGATGGCTATAAACTGCAGTGCTGCAAAGACCATCATTCGCAGTATAGTGTGGCAGAAACCTTTCAATAGCTGTTCCTTCTTTACAAGAAAAGAGCCACATCTTGTTTCCCAGACAGTAAATAAAAACATTCCTTGTGTACTACCCCTACTTTTTTTGCCAGCAAAACTTTCATGTTTATGTTAATGTGATGCAAATGCAGCTAGCCTTTAAAAAAAAAGACCAAGTAATTTTGTTAGCAAACAGCAAAGTTTACTTACAGTTGGTAAAGCAAGGGTAATAGAGACAGGGGTTGCTTATACTGCAGTTCAGATCTTTAGTACTGTAAATGCTTTAGTATTAGAACAGGCTGCCCAGGGCGGTCGTTGAATCTCCTTCTCTGGAGACATTCAAATTCCACCTGTACTCGTTCCTGTGTAACCTGCTCTAGGTGACCCTGATCCTTGACAGGGAATTGGACAAGATGATCTCCAGAGATCCCTTTCAACCCTAAAGGAAGTTAAAGAAACCTGTATTCTGGTAGCATTGTAAGTAATGCCTAAGTCAGGAGTGGAGCGCAGCTCTCATCACTGCCTGAATGGCTATCTCTCATCTCTAACTCTCAGAGTTTCATTCCCTTTAAGCACTTTTCGTGTCCTTTAAGCACCAATGAATCTAGTAGGAGTGCTCACAGGAAGACATGTGGTTGCTTAGGGGTTCTCCAAATAGGAAGTTACATATTCTTAAAGATATAAAACCAGACTGGTAAATTTTGTGAATCAGAGTACTACCCCAACCACTGAATTTAACTACCTAATGGTGCAACTAGACACACACCTAAATCTTTTTCTGCTAGCATTTCTGCTACCTGTGTGGTTGTGCAAAGGAAAGGAGCTGTATCTTTACAAACCTACCAGCCAGGATATGGTTCCTGTTGGGATTCTTTTCAATTTTTATAACCTTTTCTTGTCATTTTGACTGATGGAAAATATTACGTTACTTGGAAAGCATTTTTATTAACAGCAGAAAGACTACTTGTTTGTTTTAAAATGCATTTGATTCTTAGCTTACAAATTGTTTTGAGCTGCTCAGCAAGAAACATTGCAGGAACTTTCATTACCTGACCATTCTTATAAAGGCCATTTTTGCATATTATACTAAATGGAGTCTATGTCAGCTATAAAATCAAATAAACATTTGGATTGGAATGTGTCTCTAATAACAGTAATTATATTTAGCACTTGCTTTGCAATTTTCATCTGCAAAGCACTTACTAACAGCATTAGATACCTAATTCTCACAGAACCTCAGCAAGGTAGGCAGCTATTAAACCTTCCTGTAAAGGGATGCATTATTGGCTGGAAAATGATCATTCCACTGTAGACAATGGAAAAGAAAAGAATAAGACATTTCAGCTAATCCAGAAGTTTTAAGAAGAAAAACTTCAATTCTAATAGCTTAAGGAGCAAGACAAAGTGAAACCAAATAGTTCTGTTCCTTAAAACATCCAAAAGGCTTAGATTAATCAATGACTTACCACACTCATAGTCCTGTGAAATATTGTCACAATACAAAAAGTTTATTTTTCTGTGCACAGTTTTGAATAAACTGTCTGTACACAATCTTGTGTCATGTGCTCTTGGATGACCCTGCTTGAGCAGGGAGGTTGGACCAGATCAGCCACCATAGGTGTTTCCAACCTTACCCATTTTGTGATTCTATGAATATGGAAGTCAAATGGAAAAGTCTATCTTCAGGTGTTTTGCCAAATCATTGTTTTTCTGAGTACAAGGAGCATGAGAAAATTTCCTCCAATCTCTCTTCCTACTTGAAAGCCTTTTAGTTTCTGCAAGTTCTCCAGTATTGCACTGTTACCTCAAGGCATATTACCTCTGAAGTGCACTGTCCGAGATACACCCCTCTGCTTCTTACACTCTTGGCAGGTAGAATATTGTTGGCTGCTCTCCAGAGTAAGCCAAAGGAGATAAAATTTGCCTGGATAGTTATTAAAGAATTCAACTTTTTTCATTGTATCTGTTTTCTACAACTACATTGGCACTGCCTGTCATTTATGTAACTGCAAGATTACCACTTGTTGTGAAAAATGTTGTATGATTTAAAGAGGTGTTATTTCCATTAACAGTCCAAAGACATTGGGAGTGGGAAATAAATAATAAGCTACAAACTTATATCAAAGAAAAAGTAATAATAATAATATTCAGTTTTAACAACTAGTTAGGACAGTTTAAAAATAATCTCTCCTTAAGTAAAATACACAATAAGTTTTTTGTTGGTACACCTAGATTACATTTTTTTTAATGTTGGTTCATTAGCACTAGGACTTTACAGCAATGAATGTTTATAACATGTTTTTTCTAGAGCTTTATGGTAGGAGTCTTTTGAAAACATTGCAGTTCCATATTGCAATTGTATTTTTGGATATAATCTGCCCTATGAAGACAATGTAATGTAAATATCTTATAGTTCCTTGTGCCTCTACAATTTCCTGCCAGAGCTATCTGGATACCAGTTCATCTTTGTTACATGCCTTGATCACCCTTATATTGCTTTGATCTCTGCATGCCTGCATTTCCTCACATTTTTCTGTGCATTGCTCTTTATCTTCCTCTTTACTTTCAGCTTACATGTGCTCTTCTGTTTGTTTTTTTTGCCCACTGTACCCCCCCTTGTCTCCCTTAAAGTTTCTGTTTCAGTCTCAGTTGCCTGTCATTTATTTGCTTCCTCAAGTCTGCCACAGGCAGATATTCTTTAACACTTTAAAGATTTCAGTCTCCTTCCACTAGTTTTCTTTTCCTTTTACTTCACATATCAACATGTTTGATTCCTGCTCACCGGATGTGACTATCTGACACTGTAAAAATTAAAAACTAAATTTATTCAGTCTACCTTTTCATCTGTCTGCTGATACATTGAAACTGCCACTGTTAGTACTCAAGCAAGGCTAATATATGGAACAAAATCTACAAAAAATTATATTACATCTCATATATATTTACTATGACTGCTGTTTGTTATGAGCTTTTCACACAACAGTTCATGATTGTTTGCAATGACATAATAATAGACAAATTATCATTATGTCAAATAATAAGTGAGTAGAAGTATGCATCAATGTTCTTTCAATAAAAATTTGGAAAGATATTCTTCTCAGAAAGACAACAATTTTTTAGGATCTATGGATTAAGTCAGCATATACAGCATGTTTTTCTGTAACCATTATGACACAGGTGATTTCAAGAAAGTATATTCTATTCCCAACACATAGAAGAGAATCAAACAACACAAGATAAAAACCATATATGAAATAAATTTTGCATATACTGTTGTGAAAAGCAGATGACGAATGCAATTTAAATTAAAGTGTTCAGTCACAAAGTCAGTAATGGAGATGGTGGGAGGGTGAAGGAATTAAGAGAGGCAAATGAGGACAAGATTTTCTTTTTAATTAGATTTGGTGTGAGATAGAATATAGATAGGGTAGAATTACACCCTTCCACCAAAGGTTTTAAATATTAAGGATTGTATAAAAGAAGGCCAAAGGGGCACAAAATATAGAACACAGACGTAAATTTAGATATAATATGAGTTGCAAAGGCCACATCTATTAAATAACAGAGCTGGACAAATTACTCACAGTCAATAATTTATGCAACAAATATTTTTATTTCTTTTCTGTTTGGGAATTTTAGGGGATTAGAATTTGTCTTGCATCAAATTTGCTGCTATAAAGAACTGTCTGAAAATATTCAACTTTCAAAGTGACAAAGGCAGCTAAATCTGGGTTTGCAGTTTCTTACGTCTATGATAATTTACCCTTAAATAAAGCAAGATTTCATTTACTCTGTAATTTAAAATATCACCACCACCCATTTTTTCCTTTTCTTTTGAATATTCTGAATGAGTAATCTTTTGAATATTCTGAATGAGTAATCTACGACCACTAAAATTAGTTCCCGTCCATGAACAGCATTTTGTACTTGTCTCTGATCTTACTGATCTTTTTCTTCCTTGACTAGAAATTTAAGGACTACTTTTTCTTATTTTGAGGTCACATCATTTCCTTTGTAAATGTTTTTACTCTTGGAAATCATAATTTCACTCTTGTTGCCTTTAGGAGTTTAGAAACAGACTCTTGTTTCTTTATCTGTGATATCTTTTTACCTCTCTGTCCTAAATTATTATCTTTACAGAGAGGAAAACAGCACAAAACAGACATTTCTCTCCCGCCCCAAATAAACTCTAAGATTTTCACTTGTTTTGCATGAAAACACCATCTCTGCAACTCAAAGGCTTTTAGACATTCAGAAATTTTATTGTTCTATTGAAATGTAATTTTCAAGGGAAGTCATACTCAAGAAAATTTTTTAAGTAATTTAGATGAAATCTTTGAAAGATGCTAAGCATGTGGACAAATTAAAATATTGGTGATTGATATAGATGTTAATTGTTTTGGATTGATTTCAGAGATTCAGTATTTATATAAACTCATCACTTATTATATTAAAAATATAATGAATGTTTCCATTATCTGGAATGAAGGAATATGTTTCTAAAGTTGTGTAAATTAGTACAGACTGAGTACAATTTTCTAAGAAGTGTGGTTTAATATTTTTTTCTTTTTATTTTCTTCAATCTATTTCCCAATTCTGTTTCAATTTATTCTATATGTCAGAAATATGTCTTATTCTATAGGTCAGAAATATTCCTCAAAAATTTTATAAATATTTATTAGTTTGGGGTGTTTTCTCCTTAGTTTCGTTGTTGTTGTTGTTTTGTTTGTGTGTTTATTTGTTTGTTTTTTTAAAATATATATATTTTTAGTTTCTTGAGCATTGCTTGAGAGACATAGATCATCCTTTTGCAAAAACTGCCTTTACCAACACTGTAAGTAGGATCTCAGCAAACACTTTCAATCGCGTTCAATGATGTAATTTGGCATTAACTTCAAAATAATATTCTTCTGTGATTTTCATAAATGTAAATTTTAAAATTTTAACTCTTTTAGTGATAGGCAATTAAAGTTATCTTGGTGGCAATCTTTCTTTCTGTACCATATTTTCAATGTTTCTGGATGCATTTGTAAGAAATGAGAAGAAGGGTTACTTTTGATCAATCTTTCTTTCTTGTTTCTTGTCTCTTTGCTTCCTTTGTAAATGCTGAAAAATTCAGCAGCTGGTCTTCTGATCTCAGGAGTCTCCTAGACACTATTAGTCAAACATTAATTTTAACACCAGATTCTAGGTCGAAAAAAGTTTTTTTCTTCTGGGGAGAGTGGTGACAACATCTTATTTTTATTTTGAGTCTTTGCTTCTTCCTTTGGGAACTGCAATCTGCTTCTCAGGATTATCTGGATATTTTCACTCAGGCTTCCTACTATGGGAATTAATTCCTCAGAACACTTTCAGTGCCCAGGAGAATGTGCTACTTCATCTCCAACTGCAAAACTTTTTCACCTGTTGTTCTAAAGGTCTTAAGTTCATGCATTCTTGCGTGAGACTAGAGCTGTATGATAAATAAGAAAAGTTGAGAAAGACATGGAGTTAATATTGTATAGAGCTTTCAGTGGTAAATTTTAGAGGCTCATTTCACATAACATTTATGTGTTAGACATCTAAGTCTGAGCAGTTCACCTCAGGCTTCATTTATGGTTGTTGAAGATAAATATGCACTTCCAGAGGGTGACTGCTTTGATCTAATTTGCTTGCTTTTCGTAGGGTGAGATTAATCTCTCTCTGGAGATGCCTGCTTCTTTTCATTGACGATAACACAGGTCCAAGATGACTAGCACTGCACTAACCATTGAATTTTAAAGCACTGATGTTCAGGCAAACCAGTCCTCCCTGACATTTCTTTTATGACTGTCTGCACTTTGATATAATAACTAGTCCTTACAATTCAGTAAGAGTAGGGGAGTTAAATGTCTTTGAAGTTTCACTCCTCTGATTCCTTTAGATTTGCCATTTTTAGAAATAAATAAAATTTTTAAATGGTGCAGAAACATAGCTGCAGTCATGGAAACATGGTGGAATGACTTGCACAACTGGAGCACTGCAATGGGTGCCTAGAAAAATCTCAGAAGGAGGAAGGAGGGGTGGTGGGGTAATCCTGCATGTTATAAAGTGTTTTGAATAATGGTGATGATGACAGGATTGAGTCTATATGGGTAAGAATCAGGGGAAAGGCAAAGAAGGCAGATATCCTGGTAGGAGTCTGCTACATAACACCCAACCTAGATGAAAAGGCAGGCAAGATATTTTATAATTATAAAATATAAAATAATATTTTGTGAGAAGTCTCACAAAGGGTAGCCCTTGTTCCCATAGGGAGCTTCAGCTGACCACATGTTGGCTGGAAATACAATACAGTAGAGAGGAAAGAGTCCAGGAGGTTCCTGTGGTGTGTGGAAAGTAACTTCCTGAGACAGCTGGTGAGGGAGCCAGCTAGGTGTCCTACTGGACCTGTTTGTGAACAAAAATTGTTCCAGGGAGATATAGATTGGATATTAGGAAACATTTCTTCCTTGGAAGAGCTATCAAGCATTGATACAGGCTGTCCAGGGAAGCGTCTGAGTCACCAGGCCTGGAGATATTTAAAATATGTGCAGATGTCATGCTTAGGGACATGGCTTAGTGGTGGACTGCCAGTTTTATGGTTGGACTCAATGAACTTAAAGGTATTTTCCAACCAAAATGATTCTATATGGGGTTCTTCATTAACTGTTCTATTCTTGCTGTGCTTTATAAACTGTGTTTTTGAAAAACAAAACTAAAAATCTCATGCACAGTCACACAGACACAGACAGACACAGACAGACACACACACACGCACACACCCTCTCACAAAAGAGATACCCTCACCACTCCAAATATTGGCTTGGGAACTTTTCAGAGGACTGATAACACTTCTAAACTTACATATAATTCCTTTCTTTAATGTTTTATTATTTTTTATAATTTTGTTTGTTTGTTCCTTTGTTTATTCCTTTATTTATTTTAGTTGACAAGATTTCTTGGACATGACGTTCCTTAAATATACAGTTGTATTTCTTGTCTGGTTAGCCATCTGATATGTACTGTCTTAAAGAGCAAATATTGCCTCTAGACAATTAACACAGTTCCAATTCGCAAAGAATTTTAAGATCATGAAAGGAAAGATGTTCTCTAATTATTATTATGAAAAAATCCATATTTAACTATTTGCATATAGCTTCTACCTTTAGGCATAATTCTTAGGATAACGATAAAAATTTTCTGCAAAATATTTCTTAAACTAAAAAATAGGATTAATGTAGCACTTCATACACTGTGGTACAAACAGTTGTGGAATAGAAGACTTGAAAAAAAGTAATTTAAGCCAGGAGTTTTTTTCATTTAATAGCACTTTCACCTGGAAAATTAGCAGAAGAAAACTTGAAGCAGGAAAAGTTTATTTCAACATCTCCAGTATTATATTGAAATGTTGTATTTATTGCTATATGGAAAGTTTATGAATAAATTCAACACAAAACTATTAAAATGCCTCAGATTCTTCTAATGAAAGCATAACAGGAGAGCTACTGTGGAGTTCAATGAATTACATCTTCCTATATCATGCTTCTAGGTGGGATTGCAATGAAAGAGGAGAAGAAAAATCCCTCTCCATTATCAGGGTAATTAGTTCTATAAATTCCTTTATGCCTTCAGTGAAGAAATGGGGTAATTACATTGTGAAATTTCATTTTCCTAAGGGGACACATTAATTTATGGGCACATGTAATACTTGTTTCAGCACAAGGTTTCCACATTCTGTACATGTACTTCATTATGTAGAAAAGAAATATTTAAAGCACACAAGATTCTACGTATAGTACAAAGTGTGGGTTTCTTTATTTAGACAATGTATTTTTAGCAAATCTCTTTGATTCCAACCTTCATTAAGTACACTGTAAGGCTTAAAACAGAAAAACAAGTTATTTTGCTTTTATTCCTTGGGAGGAGAAAATATTCAATTTCTATATAGATATTAAAGTTCATAAAATATCATTAAAAGCAGTAAGTGTGGTGGCAATTTAATTATTGCAAAACACTATGGGTAGGATCAGGGCCCATGTTTTATTAAATTTTATTTCATGGGAAATATACTGTGGTAATTACTAACACAGCTTTATCTATCTTTCTATTATTCAAAGAGCAATATCACTTCTCTTAAAGGTTAATAACATTATTATTACTTAATTCACTAGAATTTATTGAATAATTTGAGCACTCTGAGGTAGATACTAGTCAATCTGAACAGACTCTTATGTCTTCTTGTTATGTCCAGAATCTTGTGAAGGGAAAAAGAAAGGAAACACATTACAAATAAAGCTGTTGATGTCATTGAAATTTTAACAGTGCAACTCAAAAATCATTATTAGGCTAAATCTGATTATTACAGAAAAGAAAAAAAAATAATTGCAATGTAGTAAAAATGGTTGTG
Source organism: Acanthornis magna (assembly GCA_036785705.1). Classification (NCBI taxonomy): domain Eukaryota; kingdom Metazoa; phylum Chordata; class Aves; order Passeriformes; family Acanthizidae; genus Acanthornis; species Acanthornis magna. Next base: position 25,932,597 of record JAWUZG010000090.1, on the reverse strand, counting down.
TACACATTCTTTGCATTCTACTCCTTTTTCTGGTGTCAGGTTCACCCTCTTCCTTGGCGGTTTTACAAAGGCAGCAATGATGGAGATGCTCTGGTGAGTCATCAGTAATGGAGTCCTTTGGTGTGAGGAGTTTGAAGTTCGTGTCAATCAATAGCTTCTTCCTCACTCTATGGTCAACTTGTGGTCCTTTTAAGTGTTTATTGACACACTTTTCTGCTTCTTCAAGGACTTACAGTTTCATCTTGCAACAAAATTACTACAAATTGCCACACATGTTACCCTTTATATATGTCATATAAATGCATATTTATTTTCTTTTTATTGACAAAATCAGTTTTGCTCAACTGGTCTGTGTTTCAATGTCCATCACTCAGTTGTTCATACTTGTGGAGCGTCCAATACCAGCCCATGCCCTATCCCTTAAAGGCCCATTCCTGTACTCCTCTCTGACACATCCCCAGTTCCCACCTCTCAAGGACGTTATTGTACCAGGCCTCTATTCCTCTGCTCTACATCATTCTATTATAGTCATAAGCCTCTCATTCTACATAGAATACCTAAAAATGCCCATATATATAAAATTGTTTTTACCATTCAAAGACAACAAAAGTAAAATAAATCAGACATAGATATCTGGTCTGTGAGAGAAATTGTTGTTACAGATAAACCAAACGAAAGAGAGCTGCAGGCAGGTCAGGGCAACTCCAGGCAGAGCAGACCTGGCAAGTCGCACCCCTGAAGCCATGGAAACTCAGTAGAGAGCTTATGGCCTTTTAGTAGCAAAGGCAATAGGATATTACGGGGCTACACAGTTACACCATTGAAGTTAGCAAATAACTCTGCCTGCAGAACTGACATTTCCTGGGAAGAAAGTAAGGTGGCTTTACACCTCTACACGCAATGAACCCAAGTCTGTTAAATGCAGAGTTTCCTGTGTGTGTGCGTGATAAGGCTGATCGCTCGGATTTGGTGCACAATGGCAGCTGGCTGTTATTTTCAACCTGGACACATGGACCCTAAAAGTCGTGTAGCTTTCAGTGCTCTTTGGGCAATGAGTTGTCAGGCTCTGACCATTAGTGGTCTTCACTTGCAGCAGACTCAAAATGCTGTTTAGATTCTGCCCTTTACTGGGTAACATGATGGTTTCCAAAAGACTCTGAGTATCGCCCCAGCAGCAGTTGTAAGAATAAGACAATTCCCTCATCATTAAGTGCAAATGAATAAAACAGATGGGCAGTAGACCCAGGGACTCTTTTAAGAGTCATCAAATTATTAGATTTTTCATCCAATAAAGGAGTCAGTGGTGCACACATTTCTGGCTGTGTTCCTGCTTCCTAGCTCTTATTTGTATAGCTCTGCTCCCACACTGCCTTGCTCAGGGGGAGACACCTCAGCAGCATACCTTCCAAGACAGTTTATTTCATAAGGGTTAAGAGACTTATAAGGGCAGCACCATCTGTTTTAGCAGCAACATATTTTATTACAATATATTATAATGCAAATGGCTTTAGCACTTTCCTCAGGTAAGTAGGCAAAATTCACAATTTACCTTGGCAGGGAAATATGACCTTCTCTTAGGAGTTGGCTGTTGTAGTCACTATTGGCCAGCACTACCTTGCTGACCATCTTAAATAGGTACAACTAATTCCAGGAAAACCTCTTACTGAGAGCTAATTTGGGTGTAGATGTACAGTACACAGAGCAACATTGCATGGTTAGAGCCTGCAGGCTTCTGTGTGTATCTGGACTGCACAAACACTATATAAAAAACATACTGATTATGTCCTGTACGGCCAATGACTTGGGAGCAAACGTTCATGTGCTTGTATGTCTTGTCTCCTCCAGGACAGAACTGATAGGATGAATTATATCTTTGTGTCTCCTTTTGAAACACCTTGGGATTATATCCAATGTTATGCATACTCATAACTCTCCTGCTAAGTCTTTTGCTGTTAGGTTACACATAGAAGGACCAAAGGTCAATGTCAGTCACTTCCAAATTATTGTTATGTTGAAGTAGGAAATTGCTATTAAACTTCTCCTCAAAGACTTAAGAAGTGTATGCAGAGTTTGAATGTTTAATATTTTCATGAAGTGTGGTTGTTAGAGTATGTCCAGTGGAAGAGCAAATCACAAAACAGTTTCACTGAAGATACGATGAAAGGATGTGCTCTAGACTATGGCTGTGTAAGACACCATATATAAAATGTAAACCGTACTTACAGTAAGGTTGTTCTTACAAAAATTAGATCATCATTTTATTGTGAGAGGCCTGATTAAGTGACTATATCATGTTTTTATAACAGTATATTGGTCTGGATCTGTCAGGGACTTAACACATCACACTGTGTAGCTTCTATATTTTGCAGAGGTCCTGGCAGGGGCAGAGCCTCACACAGAACAGTTTATCACCTACAAAGTCTGACCGAGGCTTCTGATTTCACAATGAGTGTGGTGGTATCCATTCTAAAATGGTGAATAGCACTACTGAAACGTATACATCCTGAACCTCAGTCTTTGAGAACTTGCAGATCACAGAGGTGCTTAGACATTTTGTTTGTCTTCAGACCTATATTTTTATTTGGGCTTAGTCTGTAAGTAGTTTTAAATTTATTTTTATGCAACTTTTAAGCCCAGACTAAAACTTCAGGAGAATGTGCCAAACAATGAGACATTTCTAAGCATTAATGTACTTGAAATGTATTCTCTGTAATTTGTGACAATACATGAATAATTCAGCAATGAGCAGTATACTCCTGAACTATCCCCAAGAACTGAAAGTCTGAAGAAATTATACCAGAATGGAATTATCCAAGGCTATTATTATATGGGTTCTTATCTCCACTTAGAATATATTTTTATTCTTGTTCCTAGAGGTCTTCATCTTTTGAATTTTCAACCATCAGGAAGTAATCAGAATGATAATCACATGATCAGGGAAATAATTTTGTTTTTCACATTTCATATATAATATCTGATGTGTTATTAACTCTGTAATGAGAAAATAGCTTGTCTTTAACATTCTGTATATATGAAACTTAGCACGCAACCACAGAAAAAAAAATTTGGAAACTTTTTTTAATGAGTCCCGTAAGTGTAATCTCCAAGATTTGCAGAATCTCATTTTTGTCCCTTATTTACTCAAATTTGTTCTAATCAACAGAAATAGCTCTGCTTTTCTCATTTCTGTCATAGAAGTATTCTTTGAGAAATAATGCAAACATCAACTGCAACAGTGTGACTCAAAAGTGTGGGAGGCATCATCTCATAAATGGCCCATAGCTATGAATCTCACTCCTGTAATAGAATAACTTTAGAAATTACAATCATCCACCTTAAGTCCAGAACTCTTTGTTATGGTTTGGCAGCATGATGTTATAGGTAGTCTTATTTTTCATTTGTTTACTTTCTTTTCTTGGTGAAGAGAAACTACAGCAGCAAAAGTGAGAAAACCAGGTCTACATCTACATTCAAGCTAAGAAGATTGCTTGAATCTTCAAAAGGTTCAAGATAAATGTCATTTCAGTATGTCCCACTCAGGCACCATCTTCAGGAAAATGCTATGTACACATACCTACTCCCACCTTTCCTTCTCATTTGCTCTTCATTTCTCCTTTGAAAAATGGAAGACAGAATAATTTTATAGGTTGATTCAAACAATGTTTCTCTTAAAAGATTGGAAATGGATTCTACAGTAAAAATCATTCATAATTCATAATCTTTTTAGGTTCAAATGTCAAGAATGTTAGAAACTGAAAATGCTTACAGGAAAGTCCTGATTAGATGTGATAGCAACTCAGTCTTAATGTTTAGTACGGGTAGCTCTCCTAAACTTCTGCAAGTATTGTTTAGGAATTCTGAGTAAGATAGGCCTGAAATTATCATGAATAATGAGGAGCCTGAGTCTAGTTCACTAATTTCAGCCATTGTCCTGAAAAACGGTGGAATCACTGATTTCCCAGCTCATGCTGGGAATCAGAATATGACTGGGTTAGCAATTACCACTGTTTGTACTTTTACTATTATTGAACAAAATACGTATTGCAAAGATAGCAAAAGGGAATATGAATGTAGTTTGGGGATTTGGAATTTTTTAAACATTTTTCCAACCTCCCAAATCCATTTGCAGAATTATATATAATATTTGTATACAAAGCAATCTGTACTTTCAACTGAATAGCTTGTTTTTCACATTGTATCAGATTGGTCAAATTTACTTTATAGGTGCTCTAAATGAATTACTCAATGGCATTTTAGATCTGCTGAAATTTGCTGCTGGCACTCATCTTTTCCATGACTCTAGAAGCATTTGAGTTCCGTAACTTTCTGATTCCTAACTCAGAGGAAGTTAATTGAGAGGCTGATGCTGTTAATACTGACTTTTGGAAAAGGGCACAGAAGAAATGTTTTCTTCAGGTACAGGGTCATCAGTTTGAAGCTGCTGCATCTACTGGCTGCTGCCATTTCCTACAGCTGATGGGAACAAGTGCACTATAACTCGTAGTACTCTGAGACACTCAGTCCCATGATGACAATTTTTGATTTAATGACCTAGCTATGACAATCCACATTTTGCCCATTGGCAATCTCCAGAGTTGTATACTTATCATGAAGTAGATGTAGCAGCTGGAATGACCTTCTTGATATGCATAAAATCTTAACCCACTTTAAGCAACCAAGAACAGTCTCACCTTTACAACTTCATGGGCTGGCTAACATAGCTGCTCAGTCTCAATGGTCTAAGTTACAAAGAGATATGACAAGGCAAAAAAAAAAAAGTAAACGCTGCTAGGTCATACACCTTAACACCATGCTTTCTAACAGAGCTCACACACTGGAGGTCAGAAATGAAAGCTAGAGAAGGCTAAATATAAACATGTTAAAGCATAAATAATTTATGCTACCAAAGGAAGAACATAATTAAGGTGACATTACATTTCTTCCAGCCAGGAGGCATCTTTGTGAAAAGGTAAACAGAAAGTCAGGTGAATTTATCCATGGACAAAACTAACATGATCACTCATAAATATTTGCAAAAGAGTTCCCAAGATTGCTTATTGTGCTGTTATGCTGATAGTCATAAGAGGAAATTGCTAGCAATATTGCAACAAAAAGATTTCATGAGGTTTAGGGATCAGATATTTACTTGTCAATGGATATGAAGATCATTTTGCATTTTGCTTTGATTATTTCTACAAAGTGTTTCGCTCATGTTGTATGTTTATTGAGGTCTCCCTTATTAAAAATACTACATTTGAAATTGTTATTGAATCTAAATTTACTGTAATGAAGTGCCTATCTTGCACTGAATTTTGAAAAATGGTTTAGTGAGTGGAAATCAGTGGACTTTTATAATATCCTCTCTGTCCGCAATTTTGCTATTAAAACCAAATAGTTTTTCTTAGAATTGATACTATAGATGTAATGTTTCATAAAGTTCTGAAAAAGGTGAAACTCAGTAACCAAAAGCATAACCAGAAGTCAAAATGGTTCTTCCTGGTTATGTTGCTCATGAAGCTCTTAGTAATGGATTGAAGGTCAAAATGGAATAAAATTAAAAACATTGAGTATGCAAAAAAGTTTGTTTTCTTATTTTTCCTGTATTAGGCATTACTTTTCCTAAGAAAGAAACTGCTCCTTGTTGGTGGGAATAAATATTTATGACAAGTGTGGTGAGACACTTCAGAGCACAGAACTAGACCCAGCACTCCCATTATGTTTCACCAGTACAGGACATACAGGAAGAATTTGGTTAGACCATGGTGCTGATAATGCCAAGGTTGTGGGTTCTACTCCCATAAGGGTCATTCGCTTAAGAGCTGAACTTGGTCCTTGTGGGTTCCTTCCAACTCAGAATATTCTGTGATTCTAATTGCCTCCCTTGACCTATTGGCAACTCTCTTCCTAGGTTTACTGGTGATTCATGGTTATCTTGTTGTTCACCAGGACCCCGACATCCATTTCTGCCATGCTGCTTTCCAGACAGTCAGTCAGTCTCCAGCCTGTACTGGTGCCTGGGGGAATCTCTTCCTGGCCACAAGACTTTTTATTTCCCCCTGCAAACATGAAGACATTCCTCTCAACCTAATTTTCCACTGCATCCATGGATGCATCTCATCAGATACTACAGATTTTACATGCATCCAATTTGTATAAATTTTCCTAATCTGAGGCTCTTCCACCAAAAAAAAGTCTTCACTTTTCCAGACTTTCCCACTAGTCAGAGAGACCTGGGTTTCCTAAAGGAGAAGGCAAAGAATGCATGGGATACCTCTGTCCTTTTCCTTTGCTGTGAAGTCCCCTGTCCCATTCAGTTGCAGATCCACATTTTCCCTATCTTCCTTTTACTGCTGATAAACTTGCAGAAAACTTCCTTGTTGCCCTTCATTTCTCTATAAATTTCAGCTCCAGAGGAGTTTTGACTTTCCTAATCTCATCTCTGCATTGTTTAGATTATGTCCTAAATTCCTCCTTGACTATGTGAATCTTCTTCCACCTCTTGTAGGCTTCCTCTTTATGTGTGAGTTTTTTCTGGAGCTCTTTTTTTTCATCCCTACAGACCTCCATCTGCCTTTATTTGATTTTCTACTTATCAGGACATCTTGTTCCTGACCTTGGAAGAGGGAACATCTTGAAAGTTAACCAGCTTCCCTGAACCTTTCTTCAATACAGGATTGTATCCCATGGGACTCTTCCAAGCAGATCTCTGAACAGGTCAAAGATTGTTTTCCTGAAGTCCAGGGTTATGATCCTGCATTTTGCCTTGTTTCCTTTTCTCACAATCCTGAACTCCATAATCTCATGATCACTAAACCAACCTTGACCATCATACTCCTGACCAGTCCCTCCTTATCTGGAAGTCCAGCAAAACATCTTCCATTTTTGCTTCTTCAATTTCCTCTGGCAGAAATTTGTCATCAATGAGCTCCATGAAACCATCTTGGTTGCTTCTGCTCTGTGATGCCTCCCTCCCAGGGGATATTAGGATGGCTAAGGTCTACCATGAGGACCATATTCTGCAAATATAATGCTTCCTTCATTAGTTGGAAAACACCTACAATGATAATGCCCACATTGGTCTGCTCTCTAATTCCAACCCATTATCTCTCAGCTTGCTCAACAGTTGTTCCTAGGCAGAGCTTCATGCGCTTACACTATTTTCTCCCAAAAGGGCAACTTCCTCTCCCCGCTGTCCTGCTCTTTGCAATTGAAGTTGCCGAGGAACTATTTTATTGATTATATATCATCAGAAAATTATCACCCATTCAAATAATAGAATCAAAGTGTCCACAGCACAAAAAATCCTGTTACTTACCTGAATACGAGTCATGCTGCATCAAAGAAGAAGGCTAACTCTTACAAGTTTTTCAAAGAATTTCATGAGATTCTGTTGTTTTTTGAGATCCTACTTGATTGCAAGTAAAAAGAGATTTATACCTACAAGAGGTAATCAGGAAATCAATTCAGTTTTATATGCACTTGTAAGCCTGTATTTCTTTTGTGGATTTCAATGAAGTTCTGTCATTCTGAATAAGAGATATTAGTTGATTTCAGTCAGGAATGCACCTCAATTTGAGCTGTTGTGACATAGAAGAGAATTAAAAGAAGACAAATTGCTACATTTTAAATCATAGGAGAATTTGACAATTATTTTTAAAAACATTTTTTAGAGGAAATATTTAATAGATTGCATTTTTTATCTCTTGATTTCATATAAAAGTGTAGAATAAATACTAAACAATTTAGAAAGAAATATAAAAAAATTACATTTTTCATGAAAAAATATAATCAGTAGAAACAAGGGAAATAAATATTGATGTGTATTCACAGTTTTGCCTAACTATTTCAGATCTGTTTTATGGGGAGATAGTTGTTGGTGCCATTTAAAATAAATCTTTAAAACATACCTAATACTATTTATTTTAAAAATGAGAAGAAGGTAATAACTAAGAAGGTTATTTTCATTTAAATTGCCACGGAACAAACAGATGAAAAAAGATTGGTTTATTGTGGGAGAAAAAGCTGTAAGTTTCCATGGTTGCTGTCTTGTAGATTTTTAAGAAACTGTGCAAATTGCTAGAGGAACAGAAGCTACTGACTGTTGAAAGCATCCTTTTTAATAGTAGCGAAATTCTTTTACGATGTGTTATGTACTTTTATTCTTGCTTCTTATAACCAGCATGATATTTGAGTTCCCAATACATGGCATTAGTCCCAGACTTTCAGATGGGAGTGACATCCATTCAAAATAAAATCTGTGTTTGCCTGTGATGTGCCCCTTTGAAATGGCTGTCATTTTAACTTCTTTCTTAGTAAAGATGTAGAATAAAAGCAACTAATATCCAGGTGCTTTGTTACACTTGTATCTGAGCACTTCCTCCTTTTTTATTTTTCCAAGATGTGAGGGAGGATTTATCTACAGCTAAATATGTCAGGTGGTCATAGAGAAAGTGTTGAAACTTCCAAGACTGTTCTATAGTGCTTGGGTTTGTTTTTTAGGTTTTGGTTTTTTTTGGTTTTTTGTTTTTTAGCAAGGTTTTACTGTTTATTTGAAGCAATTAAAGCTTTGGGTAACTTGTTTCCTACATAACAAAACAAAGTAAAAGTGTTGCACTGCATTCAGAAGTTTAGTTCCTGAAGCAAATATAGGCATTTTGAGTGTAACTGAGGTTGGATAAAAAACGCCTGAGACCAGAATTTCCCTATGATGTCAGGTAACAAATATTCAGAAGTTTCTGTTGTGCCCTAAATTCCCTTAATCAAATGCATGAAATTATTTAACCCTTTTACCTGAAAACAGATTTTAATTATGCAAAGCATCATTTTCAAACACGAAAAATCTACAGGTCAACAGTAGGCTTCACACTCTGTCATTGAAAAAGGCTATATTGTCAGCAGAGTTCTGCATATTATCTTGCTCAAGGTACTTCCATACCCTTACTGTTCTGGTTGGTGTATGTGTATATATATCTATATCTATATGTATATATGTGTGTGCGTGTGTGTATATATATATTACATATATATATATATATAGTTAAATCTCTACTAAAGAGTCTTTTGACATTGTTTCAAAGAAAGAGTTCAGACAATTTATCCCCTGAAAGGTGTTCTTTTTCCAAAATAAGGTACACAACAACTACAGGATGTAACTTGAGAGCTTTGTCAAGTAAAAGAGTAAATTTTAAAGGAAGAGGTATCATCTTCTCATACTCATATTTCAAAATAAAATTTAAAGAATCCCTACACTATCAGAAAGCAAATAATGATGCACTTTAAAAAAATCATCTGGAGGAACTTGACCTCAGTTGTAATAGGTAGCAAATTATTTTCTTAAGTGGCACCTTTTTTTCCTCAATGTATTAAACACAGATGGGCACAGTAATACATGATCAGCAAGACTCTCACTTCACCCACAGTACTTCAGCTAACCACAAGGAGATATTTTGCTTTTTTTTTCATTAAAAATATTGTTAAAATAACAACAAAAAAATAGATCTGACCAATGACTAGCTAATGAAGTCTCTGAAGACTTATTTCAAACCACACATAAAACTGGCAATATATCACATGAATTTTATTATATTTATTGGTTTGGGGTTTTTTTAATTATAACTTGACATGTATATTTTGTCCTAGTTAAATACCAGTTGATATTTTATTAACATGCAAAAGAATGCTTAATATTTAAATTGCAGGACTTTGGTAATCAACAGATATTATATATTGTTTGCTTAGTTACCAAAAAATTAAAGGAGAAAAAAGATGCAATACTCAGACTACTTTGCACGTCCATCTCAACCACATGCTATCTCTAAGTACTGAATATTAGATAGCAAACAGCATGCTATCCAACACAGTACTAATATTTTAGTCTGATATCCTTTCATTTCTAAGGAATTCCATATTGTCTTCTGTGGTGTGTCCCGGTATTAATCTACTATTTCTTTTCATGGTCTGTGTGGCAAAAGAAGGCTGCTAACTGTTCAGCTTGTTAAATAATACAAGCCAAATTCTAAAAAAGAAATCTAAGTTAAATTCCAGGGCTTTGAGAATTAAACCACATTCACAAATTGCACAGCAGTGTCTTTCTCAATCATGCAGTGCAATACAGGCAAGCAGCTCTAATCTGCTGTTGCTCAGATAAATTCTAGAACCTGAGTCACTGTCTGCTCATCAAGATTGCAGTGAAATATTCAAGTTAGTAATCCATGCCAAGTAAAGTACACGGACTTGTATCATCTTGAATAATTCAGTAGCATCTCTTTGCATTACTGCCCTGTCATGTGACTAGAATGCTACCATTGGAGCAGCCGGAGAAAGACTGGGATCCTATGATATTATGTAAGGAAAGCACACCCTCCAATCTCTTTTGTAAAGAGATTCTATGAACTGACTTTCTAGCAGGGAATATTCTGTCCAGGAAACAATCTCAGTTATCCAATAAGAAATGGCATATTGGAGGTGTGCCCCTGTGAGAGTCCACTCATCACTGAGCTACAAAATATTTTTTTTTTCCTAACACATTCAGGATTGAATGAGGTACATAGAATCCTACTTATGCAAGTTCAGTGCACAAGATAGTGCTGACATATTCAGGTATCTCAGGATTTTGACAAGTTTATAAATGTAATGTTCTAAGTAGGGTCTGTGGTGACAACAGATTGGCATACAAACTTGCAGACTTCTGAGCTGCTAACTGACTGCTCACTAGATTGCTCAGTTTGTATTTCAGATCTCAGATGAGTTATATAGAAGCCTTGTTATCTCTTTGGATTTCATCCTTAGCTACTAAAAAGAAACTCTTTGAGGAACAGCTTTTATACTACCAGCCTACTAACATAAATGGCATTCCTACATTAAGAGCATTAAACATAATCTGTGACTCTAAGTCTAGCGCCTTAAATTATGACTGAGATTTTTTTGTAGTGTTAATCATTAGCTGGAGGATTCTGTCTCCCTCTTGGCTATACAGGGAGTGTAACTTTCTACTCTAAGTTTAATTCCTAATTTAGGAGACCCTAAAGACAGGTGGCGTGTTTCCGGTTTTCTGTCTGGTGATGTGCAAGCAGTTAAAATTATTTACACTCTTTGGAGGTTAAAAATAAGGGGAAATGCTCTTTTTAGGAACTACCAAAAACCTAATTTCCCTTGCCTCTATCCACGTTTCTTATCAGATAATGCTATATTGAGTTGGAGTCTAGAGCTTTAACAAAGAAGTTGCTGTTGTGCACAAATAGAATCTTGCTGTTGTATCTTACATGCAGCATTTGGAAAAGTGCTCAGTCTTAGTGTTATTTATGTCTGATGTCTCTTTTCATGCCTATAAAATGGAATAGATTTCATAAGAAACAGAATGTATTTTGTAACTAATCTCTCAAATATTTCTGTGCCCATTCTTGAGGAAATGAATTATAAAACAAGAGATGGTTATAAACTTGGGGTCATTATCATATATTTTCCTTTTACTGGGGAGCAGATTATGCCTTTTGCATTGGGCGAGACATTTTGGTGTCAATAAAATCCCGCCTTCTTTTCTCCCGTATGATGATACAGACTTAAAAATTCAAGAAGTAAGTGTGGGGGAAAAAACCAAACTGCAGACTTCTTTCAAGAAGACCTGAGCTTGAAAGTGAGAATAGGTTTAAGAAAGTTTTTCTGTAAAAGAAAGTGTGCTATACTGTGTTAACTTTAAACACAAATGTTCAATATTGATATTTATGAGGCTTTTAGTACTTGAAATATTCATTAGAAATGAGGATAAGCATAAATATACTCTAGATAGTATAATCAATTTTTAGATCATTCTATGGAAAGGTGATAAAGAGCCCCAGGATAGTTCTTGAAATTCCTGAAGTTCCACAGTTTCTTTATGGGTTTAACAAGTACTTCATGGTGAAAAAAAATAAGAGTCTTATTTCTGTGGACATTTGTGGAGAATTTGATAATTGTTTTGCAAGAGGATGTTGTCCAGCTAAAGATCAACACCACTGATCATGAACTAATTTTGTTATTTCTACGAAAGTTTGGGGGGATGTTTGACATCCTTCTCAAAATATTTAATTCTCAATTAATTCAATAGAAATTAAATGCCCTAACATTTCTATAAGTACCTACAGACATCTGTCTGTATAATTAAATATTTAGAGATTTTGGAGAGCAGTGACAAATGGGATAAATGACAGCCACAGTAAATGGACATGAGGCTTGAAGAATATACATTAATTAAAATTAAAAAGCTCATTTCTATTTGACCTAAACTTAGATACCAAAAAGGTTGTAAGAGATGGAAGATTCTATTTGTAGACACTACAAGATGTGTAGCAGAGCTATATAGATGTGTACCTTCACAACATGCACCTAAATCTTTGTCTGAATCTCCTTTTTTCCAGAAGGTCTCTATAAAGTCCGTAAATACAGATAGTTTGCTGCTGAGCTGTACAGATCTGTTGTCTTGACAGGTGTCTAAACACAGCCAGACATAATTTCTCTCTAGATACCCATCTATCCCTAAAACTTACGTGCCAATCTGGTGACCCCTGTACCACCTAAGGCATTAATGCAAGGATCATTCCTGGCCTCCAGATAAAGATTGACTTGCAAGTAGGTCTAACCTCTTCAAGACTGACTGTACCTGCAATGCATACCTAATGCTCCAGCTCTTCTTTTTATACCCACGTCTCTAAAAATTTACCAATATTTAGGTATTTGTGGGATATGTGTTGTTTATTGGTTTTTTTTTCTATTTGCCATTCCTGAGTTAAAGTGAGTTCTGTCATAGCTCACCAGGGGAATTTCTTTATTATAAATCAAATGCAAATTCAGTCAGACCAGGATTACAGAAAAATTCTAAATGAATAAATGCAGTAAAGGAACAATTTTCTTCCCACCCAAATTAATTTCAGCTTTCTGAAAGGTTGACCTTTTCTAAGGTCTCTGGGCCTTGGAAGAGAGATGCCTATTGTTTACAGCTGAGTTTTCACCTAGATTTCATCGATAATCAACATCAAAACCATGAATTTCAAGGCATAGCATTTTAATGCTATGTTACTGTCTGAAACTGAATTCAATTTTTCTGCTGTAAAAAAGTCTGTGTTTCTCCTTTTCTAATCAGGAAAGGAACTTATGGAGAGCAATTCAGTTAAATATGGTAGGTCTCTAGGGCTGAATGAGAAGAATTCTACACTGTCTTTTTTCCTCTTAAGCATAGACATTCACATTCTTCTTCAGCACTGGATCTTGAAGTTACAGGTAGTCTTCAGGTTTCTCATGTGAACTCATTCGAAACACCATATTGTCTTGATAAAATTTATTTCATATTTGCTCCCCTTGACAACTTAAAACTCCCCTGTCCTGTAAAATATGATTCCTTACTTATAAAATTTTGATTGAGGTCTAAGCAAATCAGAAATAAATTGCTATTTTTGTGGTCTTGTCTTGGTCTCAATCTCAGCAGAACAATAGGAGGAGATTTAACATCTTGAATGGAATGCAAAATAACCAACATGTAAAGTAGCTGGTTGTAAGGGACCCTTGGAGATCATTTAGGACCAAACTTCTCTGCACAAGAAGGTTACTCAGGAATGTGTCCAGTTGGCTTTTGAAAATCTCCACAGATGGAGACTCCACAATGCTCTGCACAACCTGTTCCACTTTTCACTGACCTTTATAGTAATTTAAAAAAAAAAAAAAAAAAAAAAAAAGGCGATCATTCGCTTGTTCACCGTAGTCTCTGAGTACTGTAAGTGGTTACACATTTTTATTTCCATGTCTGGAAAATAAAATAAATGTATATCTAAGGTAACAAAATAGGGGCAAAGTAAATAAATTCATGTAGCTAAAGGAATAAACCAAAATTCTCCTGATTTCATATTGCAGTGTAAAAATGAAATGTTGAACTTAATTTTTTGATAGTTACTGTTGAAAGGCTGATTAATTTCAATATCTTTGAAAACTTATTCAGATTGAAAATTCTAATCAATATTAAAAATTTTAAAAAAGACAATGTGTCAGAATTTGACCATCAAATACAGTCAATTAAGACTAATAGAAGGAAAAAAATTCAATAGACAAAAAATTTCCATTAAAATACCCAGTGGTATTTAAAAGCCCTCCTTAGATGAAAGCATTGTAGTTCAATAAATTAGTTGAATTTGACTGTTAGAATTTGTTTTGTAGTTTGAATTCAAAGACATGTACAGACCAGCAAAATAACATGGACAACAGAATGAGATGTAAGAATAGCTGGGGAAAAGAAGGACAGGAAGGTAATAGTTTAATGTGTAATGAGTATATATCAGAGAAAAGAGACTTGAAAATTGCATTTGCTGTATCTGTTTTCTTTGTGTACTTATGGTTTAAGAAGTAAAATCCTGAAAGCTCTATTTTTGAAAAAAACCTATCTTTTAACTTCAGTGTAAACCATGACCATTTAAAAGGTAGCATTAGACTTTTATACCTTTACAAAAAATAAATCTTCTTCATCTGTGTGATGCAAAAATGAAATATATATATATATGTGTATGTAAAAATTAAATCCCTAAATATGACTCTCAAAATACATACTCTTTTGAAAATCAAAGTTTTGGTCAAAATAATAAAGAGAAATAACTACAGAAACTATATACTTAAAACTTTAAGAAATTATTTATTAAGCAACACACAAACATTTTCCTATTGGAAAGAAAAATTTACTTAGGGAAAATTAGTTATGTGAATATTGACTAGAGCTTTGAAATTATGAGAAGGGTTTTGACAAAATACCAGAGAATTAATCATTAGTCACACTTTTATCTTGGGATTTACAATATAATTTTGTTTAATTACTTCTGATGTTTCAGTATCATGCTAAGAGCTACGAGAGACAAAGAATTTGAGAGTACATGCTTTTTTCAGACTTGCTCTCAAATGGAAAAGAATAACTATTAGAACTCATAAACAAAAGTTGATATTCTTGGCATTTATACACAAAAGAGATCAAGGATTGAGCTGGCATAGAAAAGCCTTGAAAAAGTGGCCCTGCCAGTTTAACATTAAAAGACTTTGTGAAATGGCTTGCATTGTTACAGTTCGGTGAACCACAAGTCATGTATGAATAATATGAACAAGATTCTGGCTTAGTTTCATCTCAAAATTTGTAGGATACTCTCATGCATAACTAACTTTCTTCAAAAGGTAACATGTATAGAAGACAGTAGGAATGTTCTGCTGTATAGCAAGATTCATCAAGCATACTCTTCCCTAGTACTCGACTGTTAAATTTTTTGCATTAAAAAACAACTGTACAATGGGGTTTCCTTTTAAGGAAAATGTTTAATTCAATGAACTTCCTAAGAGAGAAAGGAGGTTTCACATTTCAGTTTTAACCCAGTCTGAAATGGCATGTTTTATAATATGAATCATCTATCGTTATGGTCATTCCGTGTAAAATACTTGTGGACCATTTAAAGAGAGAAATTAATCTGATCACATCTTTTTTCGTTGTTTCTTGGTCAGTTTCCATATAGAGTACTCCTTTTGTAATCTGAGGGAAAAAAAGAATAGGAAATTTTAACTTATACACTGTTAAGAAAATTCCTTCTCAGTTCCAATTTATTAACCATCATCAAATAGGTAAATGTAGAATATAAAAATCAAAAAATAATTAAAATTTTGATGTGAAATCAGACTGCATTTTTATCCTGATTTACATGTTTTCAGATTTGTGTGTAATGGTGTTTAAAAACATTGATACTTTTAATTTATGTTAAATTGCCAGTGTTTTTTAAATTTGTATTGCTAGTTTGAGAAGAAAAGACCAACAATAAAGGTTTGAAAACAGGACAATATTTTAACTGGCATTAAAGAAAGATGAAAAGTTCTTCACAGACAAACAAAAATTTCATACATAAGAAGCCATAATTCCTTGACTTGTAAAACAAGGACAGAGAAAGACAAACTGGAAAAATTGGCAACATAATGATTATGCAAAATTTCTAATAACATTTTGAATGAATTTTAAGGAACAATGTATGTGTTTATTTTTACATACATTAGCGTGGAATTAATTAATTTTGGAATCTCAGTAAGAAATGTACAGACACGCATATTATGTAAACCCCAGAATTGATAGGAAAATTACATAAATCTTACATCTCTTCTGATGCTCCTGTAGCACATGACAAACCCCTACTTGCTGACTATGGCATGATGTTGAAATTTCACTATTCTTCACATTTTTAGAATATTCTTTCAAGTGAACAGTCTTTTACATGCTCAATACTACCATTTCCATTGGCACATGAAGATTCAGTGAGAATAATATGTTCTTACCCATCTCCATAGAAATGAGCACTTACTAGTGGTTCCCAGGTCCGGAAGAAGTCCATAAAAATGATCAGAAGTCAGGAGCACCTCTCCTGTGTTGAAAGGTTGAGAGAGTTTGGGCTCTTCAGCTTGGAAATCTTATAGCACCTTCCAGTACTTTAAAAGAGCTTATGATAAAGATGGGAACAGACTTTTTAGTGGGACCTGTTGTGGTATGGCAAGGGGTAATGATTTTAAACTAAAAGAGGATCAATTTAGACTAGATACAAGGAAAAAGTTTTTACAAGGAGGGTGATGAAAGACCAGAACAGGTTGCTCAGAGAAGTGGTGGATTCCACATCTCACGGAACATAGAGGGTCAGGTTGGACAGGGCTCTGAGCAACCTGATCTAGTCAAAGATGACCCTGCTCATATAAGGGTGGTTGGACCAGATGACCTTTAACAGTCCCTTCTGACCAGAACTATTGTATGACTCTATGAAACAGAGGTGATATTGTTAAAGACAGTCACGGTACGTGCTCGGGTTAAACAGCAGACACTCCTGCTAACACACAGGCCTCTACAAACAAAACCTCTGGTTAAACCCTGCCTAAATTCTTCTTGAAATCACTGTCTCACCATTATGGTCTGCTGCACTGGCTCACAACAAGGTCAGATCACATTTCACTAAGCAAAGAGATAATCCTCTGAATGTTGCACACATGAATAATTATATCAAAATAGTTTTCACCTTGACTTTGCCAAAGTTATTCAGGACTGAGCATGAGGTACTATTCTGTCTTAAGATCTTGGCAGTTTGGGTCTTCCAGTTATCTCACAAATTCAGAAAATTCTTTAATAAGGCTAGCTGTTTCTCAGAAGATTTGGGGAAAAAGCTGTAGGAGAAATGCTATTGTATATATTATTCAAACATAAATTATAAGTCTCAGCTGGGTAAAATTCTGTGGGGTTATAGCACAGGTCAGACAAGATGATCTGATGATCCATTCTGGCCTTGCATTTCTGAGTTTCTGAATAATGTACAATAAATTTTATATATTCAAGTCAAGCTGCCTGTCCAGCAAACTAAAACTATTTACTACTTCTTGTCTGGATTTATGACAGAAAGGAAAGGATCAGACAGAACTTATAAAAAATAAATTTCTCAATCTCCTTAATACCTACATTCCCTTTCTTTGTTTTCTTTCTGTGTCATGGTGAAAAACTATGGAATCATGTTCTGGCTGTAATCAATAAGCTCTGACATTTTTTAACTCTTTATTGTTTCTTACTTCTCCAAGTTCTCCTGTATAGTGATGTTCTATTTTCATTTTTATCTGCCACTCCTCTGTATTCTTGTCTCTTCTTTGCACTCTGGAGTTAAATTATTTGTTAATATCCTGGAATTATCCCAATTATGTGGCAATATTGACTATTTATGAAACTGACTCAATTTTTTTTTTCAGTCCCACTGACTCCTCTGACTAAAACTGCAAGTTTTAATAAGTATTTCCTTTCTGTTCTTTAGCAAATAACTCTCACTGTTTTTTCTTAAGTGCAATTGTTTTCTTCTTTCTGATAACTTTTTAGAAAATTTACGTTTAAGTGACAACAACACCTTTTCAGAGGGTACACAGAAATATTCATAAGGGTCAAAAATTGAAACAGTAACTCAGGTACAACTTGTATGGCTATCATCAGGACCTCTGACTGGATAAAAGCACTTAGACTGTCTCTAGTGGTAAAAGTCTCGGCAAATATTGATTAAGAACTCATATATTTCAAATCTTTGGTGGAAACTGTAACTAACACATAAAAACTATGTTTTCTGTAATAAATATTGGTTTTCATTGTGGGTATTTTTGTCATCTATGTCTGTGGAAACCTTTTGAAGATGATGGTTCATTAGCACTGTAATTTGCAGTAATAACAAAATATCAGTCATCTTCCACTGCTGAATCAAAGTCAAAAGCAATGACCCGGCCATTAGTGTCAAAGGGTTATCTTCAAGATCAGTCCTGGGCAGGCTCTATAGTTCTGCAGTGACTGACACAGTAGATGATGACAAAGACTGCATTTTAGCACAGCTGGATAGAGCACGGTGCTGCCAACACCAGGGTTGTGGATTTGATCCATATATGGGCCATTCTCTTAAGAGTTAGGTTGGATGATCCTTGTGGGTCTCTTCCAACTCAGAGGATTCTGTGATTACGTGATTAAGCTTAGAGACTTTTTAACAGTGCTACTATGTTGGCTAATTTCCATAAAAATTATTTTCTTCCCATGTTCTCCTTTCAGGCTATCCTTGATGTAGCAGTGTGATGCTATTCAATGACTACAACATGATCTGGGAGTAAAAGCACAAACCTTCTTCCCAAACAGCAGGATTGCAGAGTGGTCTGAATAGTAAGGGTTTCTAAGAAGTTTGAATCAGACTAAAAGGCAGTAAAGGATAGGATGCAAATGTGCCCGGAAGCAAAATGTTACTCAGTGTATGGAAAGGGTGTTTGCATTTCATATAATGTTATTGGATCATTATAGTCACCTATACATGGTCTCGTTAGAGATCTCATAAGTGTCCCATCTGACATCCAGCTGATTGTTTAGCGAACAGATACAGCATGGACTCATGCTCCTTCCCATGCAGGATTCTCCTGGTGACCGTGCATAGCATTAGAGAGCCCTGCTTAATGTAGCTACATTAAACCCTCACTGTGAAGGTCTCACACAGATATTGACATGAGACACTAAGTTGTTAAGAGCTTGCTTTATAGTCAGAAGAAGCTGTAGGGCAGGGTTCTTCTGACCTATCTTACACAAATACTTTATGGTGGGATAAGTAGTGACCTAAAAGTACCAATTTTCCTACATTCATTTTCATATGACTGAGATGCAGAAGTAAACATATTTCTATACTTGTTCAGGAGAATTGCCACCCAATGTGCTGAAAACCTTCTCCCCAGAAAATTATAGCACTCTGCCATCGGAACAACTTGTCTATATTTATGCAACAAAATATCTGCAATCAAGCACATACAGAATTCGAAATTCATTTTGGGGGCACAATCAGTTTTACTGAACCTCCAATTCCTCCTCTCTGTGATAAAAGGATTATGGGAACTGGGTCAGAACTAGTTCCTCATTTTTAGCAATTAATATGAAATTTGCCTGTGAGATACAATATAATTAGACAATTTATGTACTAAAATAACACTCTGTAAATTAGATTCATTTCTTTATCAAGAGGATTTTTCTTCCTAACTTCCTAAAAGCTTTACTCATCTTTGCCCTATAACTCAATTACTTACATCCACTTGTGAAGCTCTTGACCTTAAGGGAATAGACTAAGCCACTCCCTTGAGATCTCTTTCTAGCAGTTTAAGTAATGAGGAGTCAGCAAGTGTAATCATGAAAAGAAAATAATTTTCATCAAGAAAATGTATGTTTATGCTTGTCAAAATGATGACTGTAAGAAGTATGGAGATATGCAAAAAGTTGATCATAATTAAAAACTAAGACTGGATTTTTTTTTTCTCCAAAAGCAAACAAATTCCATCTTCAGAAAACTCATATAGATTTACAAAATTAAATTTAATACACTTTTCTTGTTTCTAGGTAACCATCATTTGAATCTTTTGGCCTTCTTCGGAGTTCCCAAAGGAAATTAGCTAATTAGCTCACTGAGACACCATTAACAAGTATTCTGAGAAGTCATGGATATTGGGCCAGGGGGCCAGGGGGGAAAGGCTAGAAAAAATCCAGGTATGACACTAGTCTTTTAAAGATGACAAATAAATAATTCCAGAAATTCCTACCAAAAAACACTGATCCCCATTGCCTTGGGGAGAAACAACACATAGGTAATGAAACAAATGCTAAGAGGCAAGAAAAGTCCTCGAAGAACAGACATTGTTTAAACATAAGCTTTAATTAGTATGCCTTTGTAAATAGAACTGATCATCCAGGTTTTTGTGCTTTAGAAACTGATAGGGAAGTTTCCACTGATTAAACAAGAGATGAGAATGCACAACACCTTACCTGTTTCCAAATGCAGACTTTATTCCCACTGGAAGACATTTATAATTCTTAGTCAAAAGCAAGGGCAGCTCTTGCCTTAGGGGTGTTAGGATCCATTCCCACCAGAATTTTATAACTCTCAGTACAAATCTTTGTGAGCTTTTCTCCCCTCCAGTGCAAAGCACAGACAATGCACATGAAAGCACAAAGCCAAACACTGTCACACATGAGACAGGGATATGCACAGGGAAAGATGGGGAGGATGCTGCACCTTTACCTGTAACGAATGGGGGATCCCCACAAGCTGTAAAACATTGCAGTTTTTATTGCTGTAATGAAAAGGAGATCAAGACACTATGTTGTCTGTTTAGTCAGTGATAGAATCAGTAGCAGAAAAATGTTTAAAATCTGAGCAGATATCGTGCTTTCTCTGAAGTTATGCAGACTAGTCAGCCCATGTTATATTATAGTAGCTAATGCAATAAACAACACAATGTGTGGTTCCTTGACCTGGGTGTAGAAACCTAAATGCGAGTAAAGAAAATAGGTTAAAGTTATTATTTTCTAAAACAAGTAGATTTCCAATTTGGTTTGATTTTTCCCCTGATAATATGTGACCAAAAAAGGCAAGATTATTCAAGTTATATTTAATGTTTTTTTAAAAAACACATTTGTTTGAATTATTTAAAATGTATAGTGTAGGGAAACTCCCTTTTCTGGGGGGATTTTGACGATAGCCAAAATTTGGCCTGGTTTGGAAGAGACCTTACAGATCATCAAACAGTAAGAACCGGTTTTAATATAGTAGAATATTGTCCCAATTGCTTTCTGTCCTTACACTATAAAAAATAAATTGTAGACTCTTTCCTTCATCCCTTAATATGTGGCTCTTCCGAAGATTATTTACACATTTGAACAACTGGAATATCTCTCTTGGGAGTATAGGCTAAGGGATGTGAGCCTGTTCAGCATCAAAAGAGACAACAGTGGGGAGCTCATCAGTGCCTATAAGTATCTGAAAGGAGGGTGGAGCCAGGATCTTCTTAGTGGTGCCACCAAGCAATAAGACAAGAGACAATGAACAGAAGCAGATACACAGGAAGTTCCACCTGAATATGAGGAAGAACTTATTTCCTATGCAGGTGACCACACACTGAACAGATTTCCCAGAGAGGTTGTAGAGTCTCCCTCACTGGAGATATTCAAGAACCATCTGGATGTAATCCGATGCTGTGTGCTCCAGGATGACCCTGCTTAAGCAGGAGGTTGGACCAGATGACCGCTTGTGGTCCCTTCCACCCTGATCTATTCTGCGACTTTTACAAACCATAGATTTGATATCAATACTGATCAGCACTTTAGGGAAAGATCAGAGCCTGGAAACTGTGATATGAATCTTTGTGCGCTGGGAAGCATACAGCAAAGCAGTAAAAATTATCCTTAGGTTAAGAAACAAAAGACAAAAATCAAAATTAATTCACTGTCTAGGCTAACTGTTTGGTCTTATGTACTATGAACAATAGTAACAGAGATGCACCAAAATATTTACACTTATAGGCTTAGATGCACTTGCACATATGTTGGCTTTCTATCGATGGTCACTACAGCAGAGAACATAGTGAAGACTAGCAGAGGCCACCTTAATGGTTTAAAAGGTTTTACTGAATTACTCTAGGTCACAGCTAAGTTTGATCTATTACCAGTAATAGAAAATCCATCAGCCAAGTATCCTTCACAAAACATGAACTTGAGTTAAAGCCAAATGAAAATGTCTGTTGCCTTCTATGAGTTTAGATCAAGCACTTTAATATCTTTTTTTTCCTTCTAGCCTGATGTTGGATTCCTATCTCACCTCTGGTTTGTATGAAGGTCACAGATTAAAATCATACTGTTTTTCCACAATCTCTTAAAATAACTTTTAAAATATATATGCATCAATACCATTTATCTCCTTCAAATTTATTTATTTTTTTAATGACTCTGGGAAATTAGCATCTTAAAGTCAAATTCCTTGCATAATTACAATTGGAGCAAACGTGAAATCTGTTACTCTTTCTACAGGAAGTGCACAATTCATCATGTCAAATCTTAAGGTCATTGTATTATGTAACACACCATAACGTCACAGTGCTCCAAAATGATAAAATGCCAGCTACCAGCCTAATATTTACAGTCATTTGCCAAAAAATCCTGTTTGTCTTCATTCATCTCCCTGTTACACTCTTACCTTTTTTGGTTTTTCCCAGCCTAGTCCTGAAATATTGCTAGCTTTGACTCAAACAATTCGCTCATCATTTTCCACCCACTTTTCTCCTGTAATATTTTGTAGATAATGCTTCCAAATTATGTCCTCCCCACAGACCAGATCTTTGCTTTTGCTGTCATATCCATCTGAAAAAAACAGGTTTCATACCAGAGAATCAACATAATTAGGGAAGGAAGGATAAATACATCATTTTGATTTTATGAAAACAGTATTTCATAAACTCATACTTTGGGACCTAATTCATTATAACTTAATTTTAAGATCTAAATCTCTGAATGGAAATCATAAATAAAAAGAAAAATATTTTAAAAAAACCACAAAAATTATTTGCTATTACAGAAAATTCAACAGTATTTACTTACCTCTAAACATTAATGAATGAATCCATGGATATATCAACTCACCATGATTCTTTGGCAGCATCTCATGCAATAACGGAAGCTGAATAAGTCAGCACTTCGGGGATTCAAGCCACATTATCACCAGAACTGGGTAGGTTTTAAACAGCTCACTGAGAATCAAAGACAGTCTTTTATCACTGATTGAGATAATCTTAAAGATAAGATAATTTTTTTAAAGTAGAGATGTAAACACATAAACAAAGCTCCTCAAAAATCTCAAAATGTCTAATTTAATATCTCTAAACATTTTAGAAGTTAAGTAGAAATATGAAGAATTTGTAGGATACAAAAAACCACACAGCAACATAATATTAACATAATAGAACAGTAACATTCTGACAACTAAAGTAGTACAAAGGCAAAAAGAGGACAAAGAACTTTGGAAAAACATTAAAAAATTTAAAAAGGAAAAAAAAAGTAGGTTCAGTTACCTTACCTAATAACCCAGTGGATCCCTTAGATTTTTAAGGAAATTCTCTAATGAAGCTATAGATCTAAGTATTTAATTCCTTTCATAATATATTTCTATTCAATTTTTCTTTTTGCATTAGTCTTGAAGTTTTATATAACTCTCTATGCTGGTTTAGTCCAGAGCAGAGTAAAATTTCTTCAAAGTATCTGATAGGGGTTGTGTTTTGAATTTGTGCTGGAAACAGGGTTGATAGTATAGAGATGTTCTTGTTATTGCTAAGCAGTGCTGGCACAACATCAAGGCATTTTCTGCCTCTCATGCCACCCCATCAGAAAGGAGGTCGGAAGTACATAAGATAGGAGGCACAGGCAGGACAGCTGACACCAACTGACGAAAGGGATATCCCAGACCATGTGAAGTCATGTTCAGCATATTAAGCTGGGGGAAGAAGGAAGGTGGAACATTCAGTGTGATGGTGATTGTTTTCCCAAGTCACTGTTACATGTGGCAGAGCCTGCTTTCTGGGATATGGCTGCCTGTGGGAAGTGGTGAATGAATTCTTTGTCTTGCTTTGCTTGCGTGTGCAGTTTTTGCTTTACCTTTTAATTGTCTTTATGTCAGCCCATGGGTTTTCTCACTTTTACCCTTCCAATTCTCTCCCCTATCCCACTGGGAGAGAGTGAGCAAGCAGCTGTGTGGGGCTATCCATGGTTGCTATCCGTGGTTCAGCCACAGAACTTCCAAAGAGTATTGTATAGTAAGAGGAAGGCAAGAGAAAGACAAGAAAGACAGATGATTTTTTTTTACTTCTGGAAATCCAAACTACATAAGAAATTACTTACATGCTTACTTAGTGAAAATCAGAGATCTTTGTATTGTGTTCAAAACAGTCTTGTCTTTACTCTATTTGGAACTCTTTTCTCTGGTCATTCATATTAAAAGGTAGCCAAAGCTTATGGGCATCGTGTTGCACAAGGTTCAGTCAGTCATGCTGAATTATGAAATCATATCTTTCACCAGGCATGTAATTTCTACTATCTCAGTTTCACTAGAGGAAAAAGATCACAACAGCTATGTGAAACTGTAACATCTGGCAGTGATGGGGTTTTGTTTCATGTATTTTTATGCCTCTCCTGTGTGTCAAGTGATGGGAAGGATATTTTTCACTCCTTTTATGATACAGACCTTGCCACTGAAACCTTTAGGCACTACTTCAGTTATCAACTGGTTAGGAGATCACATCACTGGAGAAGGACAAACAAGTAATTTACCTCCTTTGCCCATGCCAGAGCCCTAGAAAGTCAAGCCAGTTGCTGCTACCAAAGATGTGGTAGGAAAACAGAAGGTGGTAGATGCTCTGTGGTTTAGAGCATCATTTGTTGTCTTTATCCCTCCATGGCAATAGTGAGAACAGTATGACAACTCTTTGCACTCCTTCCTGTTCCTCCTTCTCTATTTTTTCCACATCTTCCACCCATTTTTTTCCCCGTCCCTTTTCCCTAGAGAGGACCATGTTAATTTTGGCTGGTCCTCAGCTTGGCAAGTCAGGGTGGTAAGATTTGCTGTTTTTATGAGAAACCTTGGAAAAATTGCATGCTTCTCAGTATACCAATAAAAGCCTAAATTTGCTGGAAAGAAAAATTATAGGATCACTGGGACTGAGTAATCTCTGTTCAGCTCCTCATTTTGGGACAAAATTTTCATTACAATATTACTTACCTTCCTTTTTAAGTAAGTCACAAGGTACAATCCCATTGTCATGTAAGTTTAGCTTTTAGATTGTGTTAGCGAGTCAGAGGTACTAACCTAAATCTTTCCTCTTGCTATTGCCATGTACTAGCAGGCTTTAACTAAAGCTTTGGAAACAAATGGTGTGAAAATAGACAAAAGAAATGTGTGATTTTTTAGAGTTCAGTAATTTCTTTGGCATAATCACTGTTGGCAAAAAAATAATAATCATCTCATGTGGTGTTTTGAAATAGTCTGAGATATCTTTTTACTCTAAGATAACATAAAGCTGTTGCAGAGAGCATAGGGAATTGAATTTTTCTAAAGCAATTGATTATTAAAAAATGCTTGAAAAGACATAAGGTCTAAATTCTTTATAATATTGCAGATAAAACAGCAATGTAGTTGAAATTTCATAAGCATTGGAGAAAAAAAGTAATTTCAAACTCCTTGCTTGACACTAATTACCTGTTTGGCTACCAGCTTTCAGTATGTAAACTCAATCAGAAAGGAAAACAAACTTGCTCGAGTGGATGCACACTGCACATCGCTGTCTATGGCTGATGTCCCAGAAGATAAAGATGTATTATTTCATTGCTTTATAGTATGATTCCTCCTGAATGTTTTATCAGTCACACTTTATATTTTAGACATGCAAATAAATAGTCATGTGGAAAAGCTTTACCCTTCCTTTGTGTAGTGGAACACAGACTTTGACTTCCCTCAAAGCTTTATGTTATTTAGCTGAGGCATGCTTTTTGAGGGTTTTTTTGGTTGCCTTTTCTGGCTACATATGAAATATGCATTAAAACTGAGCTCACATCTTAATTGGTTGAGTTACCCATCCCACCAGAACTGTAATTAATGCATAACTTCTTGTCATTTCACTAGGGTACCATTTCATGATGCAGTGATCTATTTTGATACCAGTCTCTGCCTTGCCATCTGTAAAGTGGAGTCTGAAGTAGTGTGCTCAGAGTACTCTGCACATGGCTGTCTATGCATTAGAGAGGAGCAAGAGGCAGTAAAAAAAATTAGCCTCTTCCTAGGTCCATTCTCCGACCTTGAAATGGTCATAAAACTGCATGATTTTACATTATTGTTCTAATATTTATATATATTTACATTATGTTTTCCACTACCATTGGGGGTAATTTCCCTGGGCCTGAAAGAGAGCCCTAATATCCTAGCACAGCAGAAAAATTGAAATTCAAGATTGCTCACCACATATATCTTCTCAGAGACTAATTTGATTATTCATCAATTCTCCTACTCCTCTCTTTAGAGTCCTGATATTTTTTCCTCAAACCCCTGACCTTTCTCTCAGCTCACTATGTTAAGCAAAGCTTATAATTTATTCACACTTATCTCAGTATAATAAAACATTAATTATTATATCTAAGGGGTTACACAACTAGATACATTACTTAGGTTTCTCCATCTTCTTCTTCTATACACTATTTGTCTTTACTTACCCCAACACGCAGCCCAAAATCCTCTAATTCACATAATGATACAAAATTCCAAAAAGAGGCTTAGATTCCAACTCTTTGCTGAGATATGAAGAGTAATACTTTTAACTGTCAGAAATGTCTGATTAATGACTCATAATAATAGGATACAATAACTGCCAAGTATTTTATTGTATGTAAAACAGTCCCCTGGGAACAGTATTACATGAGAGTCACACAAAATGATTCTGTTACTGATGCTCAGTGGCAGCATCCCAGTTCAGGGATCTCACTAGCAGTATCCGGCAAATCTAGATCTAGGGGGGGGAAAAAAGGCAGTTGAAGTAAGATGAGATGAAACCCAAAATTTCTGTGTATAAGAAACTTAATCCCCACTGGAAAACTTCATCCATACAATTAATGGAGTCAAATTTTACATCTGCCCTCAAGTAGGCAATTGGTTAGATAAATTGCTCTCTAGACATCACTGTCTTTACTGCTTAAAATATTTGATAGTTATCTTTCATACAGGTATCTGTGTAAGACACTTAAATTTTGTTACATAGTTCTGGAAAGTAATCCTTCTGTTAATCTTTGCTTAAAGAGTTCAAAGAGGAAAAAAATACATTTTCTATTTTATACTGATGATTAATGAAAATTTCAGTTTGGTTTGAAATTCATTTCTACGCTATATAATTAGTTATATGACATATGAATCCCTGATAGGGTATATTTGAAGGAGGAAGAAAAAAAAAGAAGAGGAAAAGAAAGAAGAGATAAAAAAAAAAAGAAGAGGAAAAAAAAGAAGAGAAAAAAAGTGTTTCAATTTTCCAGAATTACTTTAAATGCTTATACAAGCACACATATTTGTTTAGTTCTTTGGTCTTTAGAACTGTCCCTTTTAATCTGCACTTTGGATAGTCAGTAGGTCTGTTTTTTTTTTATTTTTTTCCCAATCTCAAATACACATTTCATGAAAAGCCCCTCTGGAACTAGTAGAACTTATAGAGGAACAAGTTGTTTCCATGTGTGAAGAAGCATCACAGAATTGTGTGTTGTATTCTCAGTGCTCCATTCAAAATGTTTAGATAGATAGTATTCACAAAACCTGACAGGCACCAAATTAACAGCTTGAATTTATCCTCAGGTTTTTTTTTATAGACTGGTATTTAAATGCAATGCTGAATGGCAAGCAAATACAAACATATACTATATACACTTCAAGCATCAAATCTCTTTGTATGAATTAAAACCTAAAAGTAGATTTTAAAATGAGTTTAGGAAAATTGGAGCTGTTACAATTCTTCTATAATTAAGGACATGATTACAGGGCCTTTTCATTTTCATTGTGCTGCATTTTTCTCAGACATTGCATTTTATTGTTACTGTACTGATATAAAAATGATAGTTTTATTTATTTGTCATATTGTGAGGCTGTTTTCAAATAATTTTTTTTCTAATAAATGTTGATTTCTTATTACTTTATACACATTTTAATGACATCATAAAACTTCATTTTCATGGTATAATGAATTACAAATTGAGCAACATGTCATCATCCCATATTGTAAAAGTATTTCTTTGTTGATTTGTTATGTATCATTAAAACATATAATTGTATTCATAGCTCTATGCACAAAGAATTTTGTTGTCAAAGCCACAAAATCCTTTCGGGTATTTGGAATATTCTAAAGCCTTGAAAATTTCTGCAAATATGCCTAGATGAGCACATCTCTTGTAATTTAAGGATATTTGTATGAAACAAATTAAAGTAGGTATAACATTTTGATGCGAAAGGAACATTGAAAGAAACAAAAATATATAGGTGGACATACAGCTATAACCATACTCTTAAGGCAAATGAGAATTTTTACATTAATTAAAATGTACATAAGGACCAGAGCAATGTCTAGGAAATGATAGATGATAAGCTCATTAGGAGTGTTGAAAGCTTTCAATTTTCTGGAAATGCAGATTGTCTCCCTTTCAGCCCTGACTAAAACTATGACAGAATAAATTTATTTATACTCTCTTCTTCCTCCCAGGAAAGAACTTCTGTTCTAGTCTACCTCATGGTTGCTACTACTTCCTTATTCACTTCTCTGTGTACACAATATGAGTTAATAGGATTAATATAATTGACTTACATTGACGTATTCAGATCAAGAACTGTTGTCTTTTGGGATATTTGAAGAGTATTCTTACTGTGTCTTTATTCCCAGTACATTTGTGCTGTCCAAGTCAAAAATTAATTTAAACTTGAGATCAGAACTTTATACGTCTGATATATTGATATACCCAATTGCAAATATTTCTCTTGAATTTCACTGGACTAATCCCGAGGTTTATACTAATATCAAGCTGGTACCAAGCTTGGTCTCACTGCTCAACAGACAAGCGATTAGACATAACTCCCCTTTTTCCTCTCATTTTGTGTTTAATTCTATAATATTCTAAACAGAATAGATGGAAATAGTGCAGATTCACATCAAAACAATTGGTAGAATTTGACCCTATTTTCTGCATATTGTTTAACCTCTTTCTTCTTAACATTCATGTTTCAAAGTTTGAACAAACTTATTTCACATCTTGAATATGATGTGGGCCTTTCCCACTCCTATTGGTAGGCTACACAATTCTGTTCATAAAGCAGCTGTTATTAAATTGTTATTTAATGGACAGAAAATAAGACTATTAGAAAAATATTTTCTATAGCTTTGCTTTGAAATCATCATAACATTTGTCAACAAATAAATCTATTTTTATGACCTTTAACCAGTCATCTTCTACTCAGAAACTCCAATACTTTTACATTATCACATGGTACCCTGTGAGGATTCATGATCAGAGAGCTTCTCTTGCCTTTGAAGACTTTCATCTTGAACTGACATTAGTCACTCATCACACATTAGCGTTGAGAGTAGCATCTGCATTTGCACTAGAAGTAATAAAAATTCTCATATTTACCTTTAAGATTATCAATTCTACTACATTCTCATTCCTCAAGTTTGCTTATTTGTTAGTATAATATTCCCAGCTGCACCAAAAATACATTCTGAATAATCACTGGAAAGAGAACATCTTAAATTCCTAACAGCAGCTTTATTCAAGAAGGCTTATATATAGATTGGATCTCATCTCTTTACTGTCCTAGGTGCACCTGTGATTCTTAGCATCAGCGATAGACGTGCAAGTTTGCTGGAGAAGAGAATTTGCCTCCTAACATTTTTTGTTTGCTTGTTTTTGGTTTTTGTTACCTATCAAGAAATAATTGGAAAGACAGAGTTTTTCTCTATAGTTCTGCTTTATTCCTCATAGCATAGCGCTGATTGAACTGCACAGTGTTTAGACATTATGATGATGATAGAAAATCAAAGCTACATTTAGACACAGGTAAATAAGTTTTATTAATGTTAGGGACTAGTCTGGTGGTATGACTAAGAATAGAAATACTATGTATTTTCCATTCCATTTACTAAAGAGAAAATCAAAGGCGGCTAAGAAAGGATTTCTTTAATTATATTTTCCCTGCTGATTACTGTCACTGTCCTTCAGAGAATGGCCCTCTCCATGAGTATAACTGATCTGACATGCTTTTTTCTGCATTATCACTGCTAAATCTTTCTAAAGTTACAGGAATCACTCTTCATGTCCAAAGAACAATAGGCAGTTAGATGGTTTGAAGATAGGGCTATGGAGAAGAAATTTAATTTTTGCAAAGAGAAAATTTACCACAGCTTCCAGGATTAATTGGCTAGTTCTGCACTAGCATGCAATTACCTCCTAATGGAACAACAGGAGTGGATAAACTGAAGATCTGTCCTTGCAACACAGTCTATGTGATCTTGAGTTTTACTTCAGGACAGTTTAGTTCTGTCTTCTAGAGTTAATTTTTCCATCTTACATGACACAAAGCCATGAAAAGTGATGGTATTCCACAGCCCTGTCCACACTACCAACTGTTATACTGACCATTTTCTGTGTCAGGCAAATGGTAATAGCATAGACCACACCAACACGGCTCAAATACAATCTCATTAATGGAAACAGAGTTAGTTTCTGCTGCTGCTTGTGTTTCTGCTTCTTTCTATTCCTGTTCATGTCCAATTAACACACCAGCATGCAATTGTCTTGGGAATATGGAATGAATAGCAGCAATGAGTGTAATACCCTTTTTTGCAGTCACAGTTATGGGTTTTCTTCTTTGAGTTCATGGCACTGTGAACTACTACTACTTCATTATCATGGCTTAGCATTTCAAAAAATCACACCTGTGTTAAAAAGGAAGTGCGTCTTTCTCCCTTCCACTGGGAAGTCCTGCAACACTGAAATCATACAGATCAGCAACCTCACAAGTTTATGGTCACCAAATCCACTGCTTTGGGCAAAATAATGGTCAAGACTTTAGATGCCATTCTCCAAAACTTCTTGTTTGCATAATGTGGATAAAACCAAGAAAAATTTACAGGATCTTAGTTATGGGGTTTTAAATGGTGTGGTGCCTTTCTATTAAATTATTTGCTGATAAATTTGTGGATAATTTCAGTGGGGTTAATTACACATTCCTATATCAGATTTGTGGGGATTTTAGTACTTTCTCTAAAAGGATCATCACAATAATTCACCATATTTGATTCTGGCTGGTTCACTTGGAAATGTTACTTAGTCACATCACTAACAGATGTTATACCCGAACAAGAAAGAAATAAACCTTAATAGATTGGGGTGTACCTTTGGTTGTCTACATCTAAGGTAATTGAGACTGTATGACAAATTTAAGGGCAGGGTTGGGGAGATGTGGGAGGAGCAGGATAATCCAAGTGCCTTCAAAATTATAGTGTTTTCTATTAAAAAAAAATGTAATTCCCACATTAATGGTTAATCTCTTAATTTTTGTTTGGTTTGCTCCATAAGAGTATGTACACACAAATTTTGAAAAAAAAAAAAAAAAAAAAGAAAAGAGTAAAGAGGATAAAGGCATAAAAATCTCTTGTTCTGAGTGTTCTCAGGTACAGTGCTTGAGGTCTTAAAAGTTAGCAGGGTCACCCAGACTGTTGTCTGACTTTACTCCTTTCCCTGCAATTGCCTATGATGTGTACAATAAAGACTGTGCAAAACACCATAATGCTGTTTTTCTCAGTCAACAGCCTGGCATTCTTACTGATAATAGGGTTTATTGTTTCTGATTTCAAACCAAGTGAAAATAAAGCATTCTGTGAAACCATGTACCATTAGAAATGATAGTGTGTCTGCAAATATGGCAAAACATGCCTTCCTTCTCACCTGATCACAAAGAATTTCCTAACTCACAGCTGAGCCTTTACCTGCAGATTGTCTACTAAAACAGGAGATGAAAACCTGCACCTGCTGTCTTTCCTGCAAGCCATTAGACACTTGAGCCTGAAGTGGCTGCTTAAAACTTTATGAAGAGAAAACCATGACCCAGTCAAGTCCCAGGAGCAGGTGTTCTCTGCCACCATTTACTCTCCACAGCCCACCAAGGGCTGGAGTATCCTGTGAATGATGAAAAAAGAACAAGGGAGGGGGAAGGGGAGAGCATTAAAAACAACAAACATCAACTCTAACACTGACTGCTCTGTTACCTGAATGAAAATACCCTCTCTCCTGCTTGTCATTCTAGTTTGTAGGCTGAGTCTCAAAAGGCGATATGATAGAAAAGCATCCCATTTGTGGCCCTTCGATCGTATCATCAGCTCGTAACCCACTGCTTTTGAAAAAGACATGGAACCATGTACCCAGGTCTTTAGAAGATTCTCTGGTGAGTGCACTTCTATGGCTTGCTTAGTACTGGGGCTGAATTAGATTCACACAGGGCACAGGCTGGGCAGGTGTTTTTTGACATACCTAAATGTCAGGCAGAAGATTCACAGCTCAGAGCCTCAGAACAGCTTTTAAAGACAAAACAGCCTTTATGATTCAGTGCTGTGTGTCATCTCTCTGCAACTCTGACACCAGGGCTGTCATTCCTCCCTCCCGCTGCACATGTAACAGTGACAGGTACAGAAGAACATCACAATTTCTTTTCAGGCTGAAAACTAGAGTCCTCACACAGGGGTTTCCTGATACAATCTGTGGCAGGCAGCAAACAGGAAAAGCATCTGTAGATGTCCTTATGTCCTCAGTGAGAAATGAGAACAATAAAGCAGTACTAGATAGGCTCCTAAACCTGCGTGAAGTCAGACAGCAGTGCTGGTGGTACGTTCTACCGCACAAGTCAGTTCAAGAACATGTAATCAATGAACAATTTCTGCATTGCACCCAAAATGTGGTGGTTCTACTGAGCCTGCATAAACAGGGTCTTTATCTTCTGAGATGAATTGAGGCATCGTTTGCCTGCTCTTGTTACCTACCAGCAGTTAGATACTTCCAGGTTTTCATACTTATGCATACATTTTGATGCTGTTGTTTCCTTAGGAATGAGCTCTGCATTTCCTCAGGAGCCCACCAGTGATCTTGTCAAATCTTTACAAAAGACAACAATAATAAAGGGGTAATAATAAAATAGAGTGAGACAAAATATGGAAGACATTACTTAACTAGAAATGGAAGAAAAATACAGAAATTAATTTGAGTGAAGGGAAGTGTGAATTAATGAATAAGGTTCATTAGTAAAAGGGCTGAGAGATAGTGGGCAATAGCACATGTTATAGTACTTCTAACAGGACATGTGTGTGTTGAAGTAACTCATGATAGTGTGGAGCAGCTGGTTCAGATCCTTATAAATCTCTGGTGTACATTTGGTAACTGACTGGAATGGAGAACCCCGTTTACTTTCCTCCAAAAGGACTCTTGGTCTCACTTGCTAAGAGTATTCCCAGTGTGCTTCAAACAAATATGCTTTTTATGGTATGACTGGGAAATTCACTTCAGAAATGCTGTGATGATTTGAACCAAAATGTTGATGTTCTTTCGTTTAAATCCACCAAACATCCTGTATAGAAATCAGCAGGCAGTGAAGTGGCATTTTCAGTACTTACTGTACAGAAGGAAGTCCAGAGAATTGCAGGTGTGTATGGAGACGGGGAATGAAAAAGACAGTTTTCCCCTTTACTGAAGAGTGAAGCTAAATCTGACACCTAAAAGAGCTGATATGAACAAAATTTCACTGATGCTGCTGCTGAGATGGTGATATGA
This sequence comes from Acanthornis magna, assembly GCA_036785705.1. NCBI lineage: Eukaryota > Metazoa > Chordata > Aves > Passeriformes > Acanthizidae > Acanthornis > Acanthornis magna. The sequence continues at coordinate 25,898,882 of JAWUZG010000090.1, read as the reverse complement.
CATTGAAAGATATATTGTTATATGAAAATTTCTTTGAAACATTTTACTTTTAGTGTCATTAAGACATATGGTATGCATAATTTTAATACATCTTTGTGTCAGATGATCCTCTTTTTTCAATTTAAATTTTTGCAATGTTATTCTTATTCTGAGCTAAAAATTCAGAATTGCTTTTTCTAGACTATGCTTCCAAATACCACAAACATACAATAGCATCATGTCCTTTAATACTACTACATCTAACAGTACAATGGTTTTATTATTGCTCTGTGCCCAAGTACAAGTTGTTTCATTTGCAGCTCTCAGGCAGACAAAACAAAACAAAACAAGTCTTTGAGGAGGAAAAACATACTTAAAAGGAAATGTACCCATTTGTCTCAGCACAACACTCTAAAAAGGCATAGGGTAAGAAAACAATAAGAAATACATAAACTGAAGAGAAGCAAATAAAATCATGAGTAATACTATTTGGATGTTTTTCCTGACATAATAGGTTCCATTGTTGAAAGAAACAATGTATCTGTAAAAATCTGCCACAAATGATTCACCAGCTAATAAAGTCTGCATCGGGAGTTCAATGTTCACTGTGAATCATTTAGTTAAGACCTGCTACTCTCATATTCTTTTATCAGCTCTTTAAAAAACCACACTGACATCCCCCCATTAGTTCCTCAAATTCTTTTTTCATTTCATTTGGATATCCAAAGAACTATTCTCCTGTACCACAGCTACAGTGAGCATAAATACTTTTTACCCAAGTCTTTGCCCTAATTCTGTCTTTTAGAAAAGCTTTAGAAATGGAGATGTAAGCATTACTTTTCCATTTCTCCTGCTCTCCTTTCTTTGCTTTTTTTCCAAGAAAGAGGCAGCTGCAGTCCAAGCAGTATATTCACAAAATGGGATTCACAAAATAACTGGCCTTCATCTTTGTGTTTGTCTATATATTGAGAAGATAATGGAATGTGAGATGGAATTTAAATTGGAAAAACTAGCTCTGTTATTTTGTTGGTAAAAATATTCAGATAAACTGACATAACATTCAGTTCTTTGGGATCATAGACAACAACTTTCTTCCAAAAAAGGCAGAATGTGAATTGTTGGGTGCCTCTTATCTTCATTACAGCTTTTTATCTTTTCCCTTAACAGGGTGTTTTCCCGGCTCTCAAATCACAAACGACTTCAGAGGGATCTAGTGTGATCATTAGGGACTGTATTTAGCAAATGTCAGCTTTACATAGCTTTATCTATAGGGTCTCTGCAGGCTCCCACAGCATGACAGCTTTAGAGCTGAAATGTCTTGGTGCACCGTCCCAGTGAAACTCAGGCACCATCTTCCCTTCTGACTAAAGTGAAGCATAGAGGCACTCCTGAGATATATTTAATTCAGGACAATGCTGTTCTGAGTAATAAGACCACTAGAAGCAGTTCCATTCTGTTTTCTGCTACCTAGTGACATACCTCTGTATTTTCTGTCAGATGTACAAGGCCTGAGCTTCAGTCACCACCACTTATATATAAATTCAATAGTGTGGTGGTGTGATAAATGGACTAAATTGCTCCCCAATCCTCCAAGAAAGTGCTTAGGTATTGCCAAAGCAGCACTCAGAGGTTCAACCAAGAAATCTTGATTCTGACTGTTTTTCAATTGCAATTTACTTATTACAATAAAATGTTCTGTTTTGCATTGGTGTGTGCCTATTTAAAATAATAACAGTCAAACAAAACCATAATGGCCTTTTTTGACATAAGATGGATCTTTTTGCATCCATTGCATGAAGAATCTGGAGCATTTTCTGCCCTGTACGTAAAGTGTAGTGGAAGTTAAGTAAACTATATTGAAAAATTTTGCTCTTCAGACAACATCATTCAACTTTTGTTGGCACATTTTATTAACCTTTCTTAACAAGTGAAATATACATCTTCTTTGCTGGAGATGGTCCTGGATAAAAATAAATCATATGTCCAGGACTCATTTTTGTTCTGTACCAGCCTCAGAGGATGAAGAATCATAAAAGAAGATAAAGTCCTTTCTGGCTTTGCAAAGCATTTCAGATTGTAAAGTTCTTAGCAGCTTTAGAGCAGCAATGTTGAATTGTTTATTTTTGTCTGGAGCAAAGCTCAAGTTCTTACAAATCCTTTGTTTTAAACAAAAAGATCATGTGGTTGTGCAGATGGTCTAGAAAACAGAAACAGATATTAAATAATTTTTAGACAACCAAGAAATACTTTGTTCTTTAAAGGCTCTGGCAGCTGTAACATAAACATTAATTGCCTTAATATTTTTTTTAAATATTATGACTGGATGAAAGATGTAGACATTTTGTAATAGCCTAAAGTCATTCCTCTATGGTTTAAAAATGATTCCTGCTTGGTTTCACATGCAAGAACCTGAGAAGCATAGGTATATAGGAGTGTACATGTATTTGTAGCTGTAGATTTTCTCTTAGAGCACTATTGCATGGATGACACTGAATCACGGTAACACTACACAGACTTGTGTCTGTGTTTTGTCTACAGGGAACACTGAGACATCTGCAATATATCACAGGGCTGGAAAGCTGGTCTATACTTCTATCAGTCTGGGTGAGTTAACTTTTAAGGAAAGAAAAGGCTCCAGCAGTAATCTTGTTAGGCTATTCAATCAGTGGTGAAGCAGATGTGTCTTCATTAGGAAAGGTCCCATCTCCTCTCATGTCTTGTGCATTACGTGGAAAAGAAGTAATCTGGTTTATCTTCTAGCAGAAATTTAAAAAAAAAAAAAGAAGTTGATAGCCTTGTTTCTGTTTTCTTGCTTGTTTTAATCATCCTTCTAGAACACAAGAAACAAATAATGAAAAACTGGATGGCATACGCCTAATTTTCAAAGATGAATATACTGATAATGGAAAAACATTAGGAGAGGTGGAAAATCAAAAACTGGAAGAAATTATGAAAGTGAGGATAGACCGGATTGTCCCAGAAGACATGGAGAGCATACAGAGCTTTTGATATGAGAAAAATTGAATCAACTCATTAACTTTCAGGTAAGTTTGAATGGCAGGCCTCCAGTGTAACTGCCAGCCTTCTTCAGCAAGATAGAGAAAAATCTGTTGGAAGACTAGAAAATCTCTGTAGGTGATCTCACACTAAAAAGTTGATAGATATTGCCAGTTCTGTCCATCTTCTAGCTTATTAAAACTGAGGGACCTCCTTGAGAAGAGTTAAGTAGAGGTAGTCCTTTCTTCAGCAAAAAGTGAACTATCTCTTCAGAGATGCGCTGTGTCTTTGCTCATGTTTACAACTAGACACAGAAGGTATATATATAATTACAGAAGGTAAGTACTTTGCCCCAGGCAAGTAGAAAATATTCAGCCTAGTGAAGGTTACAGGTACACTGGATCAGTCCAGGAGCTGTGCCTTGTACTTGAATTACTATGGATATATTTTTGCAGCCTAACATGCCTCAAGCTGTCATCATGAGTGCCCTCACTGTGGCCTATAACAATGGCTTGTTTAGACCAATATTTTGTGTGGTCTTGTTGAGGATGACACTTGAATCCCTCATTTCAGTAATGGTAACTAACCTGTGTCAGACAGATTTTGCTTCTTTCATCTTCATTCCCATACAACTTAAGCTCTAAAATGACAATTTAGAGGTACCAAGATTCTTTTGGAACAAACAAGGTACAATAAGGCAAATTTTAGATCTCTGAGTCACAAATTGACTCCTTTGTGTTTGCTACTAGATATTGCCTCTTATTCAGGGCTTGGTAACTAAATTAGTTGACTAATGAGGAAGGAGTTGAATGAGTATATCAAAGTTTGCCTTAAGTTTTTCCTTTTTTAATATCCTTTCTGTCTCTTCTCAGGACCCCTAAAACATGGAAACGTGAGAATTATTTAATTCTTGCCTATTCAGTTTCTTTAATTAATCACTCATCAAATTGTTTGTACTTACTTAAGGCCCATCAATAGCTGCCTGTTGTCTTTTAATGATTGAATGAAGCACATGCTCTGTGATGTTTCTTTGTACACTTTCTCATTTATAGACACACAGTAGCAATTACATCTGCCTTCAGCTTCCAGTGCAATTATCTCCTTCTCTGTCTGTTCTGAAAAAGGTACTTCAGTGCTCTGACCTCTTAATCTTACATGTGCAAAAAAGAGTATATCTTTACAAATCTGTTTGCTGTAGCATGTTTTAAAATTTCCATAGTTAATATAGATCATAGTTCATGGCTTGCTTAAGAGTTCAGCTTCCACCTTTCACTTTATTCTTCTTGGATATCCTAGGATTTTCTCTTCATTTGAAGAACTAAGTTTATTTGAACTTCAGTCCTTTTTTGGAAATGTCCTTTTAAAGTCATGCTATAGTGCATAAAATTAACAACTGTTTATTGGAAAAAGTAATAGAACTTGGGATTCAGAAGATAGTGTCCTGGTCACCAGATTAGTCTTGTTCTTTTCACAGTGGCATGAAAAAAATTTTAATGTATTTGCAAAACTTCAGCATGACAGAATGTCATCACATAATATTTTCTTAACTGGTCCTTTGGGTAAGAGGTGAGTCCTGGAATGAAGCAAATAAGAAGCTGATTTAGTTAGACTACATACCTTGCAACCAAATCTCTAGCCAGTTGGCCACTACACTTTTCTAGCTGACAAAAACATTTACTTTTCTACCCACCCACTTCTTCCTCTATCTCAGATTTGATCTCAGATATAGCTAAGACCAACTATGCATGAACTAATGCAAGATAAAATTCACAGATAAATATCTGAGTAAAGGAAAATGCCAAACTCTAAAAGGAATAAGGACAAAAATAAACAATATGTTGGTCTTCCCATTTCACAAAAGGTGGATTAAAGAGTCTCCCACTGAAAATACTGGTTTCTTTAAAGTCAGTTTTTATGTGTTTAATTATCTGTACGTATTGGATAGAGAAGCTGCAAAACTGACTTGGTGCTGTGGATTCCACTGTTTAGCAGGAAGGCTAAAAGTTAGGTTTTCCACAATAGTCAGCATTGTGATACTTAAGTCTCTTTATGGATATGGACTCCCAAAAACCTATGATTAAATTGGTAGGTGAAAAAATAGATGCTGACTTTACTAGAAACTGAGAATAACTGTTGAATTTCAACAGCTACATGACTGTGAAAGGCCTGAACCAATAACTATAAGCAGGTCAAATGTGACCCCTCAAGCTCTCCAGATCCATTAACTTTCAGATCATTTCTTAACATGTACACTAAAAAATGACACTCGATTTTTACCACCTTCATCTCCCACTTATCTCTACCAAGCAGAAAAAAAAGGAAGGAAGGTAGTTGCTGAATATACTGTTATTTGATGAGCCCAGTGGACCCAACACAGTAAAAGCATTATCTAATTCTGTCTTTGCACAAAATTGCAACAAAGTAAAATAAAAATGAAATTAAATTATAGAAAAGAAAATAAAAGGTTTTAAATTGGAGTAGATATCAAAAACACGCATACACACCATACTTGTAAGGAACACAAGCATGTGTTTGTTTCACATATTTGCACACAAGTTTGTATTTGTTTCAGAGAATGGATCTCAGTTTCACTCACTTTAAAAAGGCTTCTTTTATCAGTAATAGGATAAAATTTATCCATTGATTGTAGACATGTTATTGTGAGAGCTATTTTTGCTTAACAAAAATGAAACAATAGAAAAACAGAATGAGGAGATTCAGAGAATGCACTTTCTACTTACTCTCTGCTGGGGCCACTGCAGGTCAGGTACATCTGCAGGTCTTGAGCAGGCAGGTTGGCATAACAGGTACAGCTCTGGGCCCTGGCCTGCTTCCCTGGTCTGGGATACCATCTGGATGAATTTGGCAGGTGTCTTTCTCTTCCTGGTTCTCTTGAGTTTGGTCAGGGGGGATAAACTGTTTCATCTCAGTGTGTCTGTGCCATATGCTGCAGGAAACAACTGATTTCAGTCTTAGGTCAGAAGCCAAGGAACAGAAAAGGAATGGAGAAGATGGGGGAAAAACAGAGAATGGGAAGAGGCACATAAGAAAATAAACCCAGGGGAACAACCTCAGAAATGTAAGAAAGAAGTTCCTACTACAACAGTCATGGTATGAGATTTTTCAAAACTTGTTGACATTGAAATACCTCTGTGAAATACCTCAAGTGCAAAGATACTGTCTAAATATTTGCAGTGACAGGGAAGCTCTTCATACTTTTTTAAGGTTATTTCTCTGAAGATCTTCTCATTGATCATCAATGTCTCATGTTAAAAAATACAAAGGAAAGGACCTATGAGGTGTTATGATTAAAAATATAAAATTAAACACCCCCTAATATTTATAACCTGTTCACTTTTTCATCACTTAATTCCCATTGTTTATAATTTTCAGTCTTCTCAAAGTAATAGGGTCATCTAATTACTTACATACATCCAGACTAATATTTTCAATACCACACTTTCATTTTTTTCTTCCTTGGCCTTGAATTGCTAGAAATTACCATGGTTTTTTCCCCTAGCCAATTTTTTAATTCCCTTGCTGATACAGACACTGTTTAAAAAGACCACATTCATTCCGTTTCAGTTGAAACAATAAATTTCATCTTTTTTTCCAAAAAAAAAGACCCTAACTTCCTGTACAGGACTACTGCAACCCATTTACTTCTGCTACCAAATAACCTGAGAGGTAAGGCTAGAGTGAGCATTTCATTAGCAGTCACAACCCCCAGTCATAGCCACCCTGTAGGCAGCCTAACGCAGTCTGCCTCATGTATGGTCTCCAGGAAGAACAAAGTCTGCTGCAAGGCAAGGACTGTAGCCATGAAAGAACAGAGCAGACAAATCATAGCATAGACTACCACATTCCCCTGCCCACTTTAGTTTACACAGCTTGTTAGCATGAGAGAGAAAAAAAAAAGAGCCTGTTTCATTTCCCTGTGAAAGCAATAAGTCATGCTAGAAAAAAAGTAAGGCACTATTACACAATATACAATTGTTTCTCATCATACCTGAATCTAAATGAGACCAGTCACCCAAGAGCATTATGTTTCATAAAAAAGGAGCAGGATCCTTGAACACTATGCCCACAACATGGGCATGTAATAACACTGACAGTAATAACACTGAAACAACATTTTGATTGGTGGTGTCAATTGCTCCTTAAAGATTTGAATAGCTCATTAAAAAATAAGAACTTCCATTATTTATAATCTAGAGGCCTTTTTATACTTTAACATTCTTGCTTTCAGCAATAAGCTTTCTCTTTCTGAAAATTTCTTTTATGTTTATATTTGATTTCTTTACCTCTCTGCTTTTTAATGCAGATGATTTTCTCAGCAGGGGACAGTCACAATATTGATTCTGTTGATGTAGATGATACACATATACATGTATAACCCTCTGAATACAACCACCCCTTTCCTCTTGTTTACCAGTTTATGACTGTGCTGAAAGCAAGAGGTGGGCAACTGCTGTACCTGCATGTGACAAAAATTTTTCACATATTTTTCCACACATTAACATTTAAATCTCTACTGCAGGAAAACATTTCTGAATCCAAAATGTTTTTACAATTTTAGTTGAAGAATACTAAATTCTCTATCATCTGAGTAAATATTTCTCACTTGTGTGTGTCATTTATGTCATTTCAGGTAATTGTAGCTAGCTAACAAACCTAATAAAGAACAGAATAATTTACATAAGAATTGTAATTTATTGCCTACAAACAGGAGTAGATCTTGTTGTGTGATGGCTCTACCATCTATTTATTTTCTGAAAAAGAGATTACCATGTATTTTATCTTGTAAGATGTCCATATAGTGTAGTAATTTTAGGTCTGTGATCATCAGAATACTATGCTACGCATGCCATGTACAAGCTGGTTTTAACAGATTATCAAATATAGATTGAAAAGAGCTATTATGGCCCAGTCAACTGATATTTTCTATGAGAAGGCTAACCATTTGATTCAGATTAGACCTCTCCTTCCCTCTCCCTCTGAAAGAAGTCAAAACTATATTTGGAAATGCACTACAGAACTGCTTATGCTCCATTAGATTATTTTCTAAGGATGTTAGTCTAAAAAATAATTAACAATAAAAATGCCAGGTGCAGCCCCACAGTACCATTTCTCTGATAGTAATTCCAGCTGAAAACATACCTTGGCCTTTTCATATTGATGCAATCCCCCTTCTAATTATCCCAGTATAACAACTTATGGTCCCAGACTGGGGGGACAAAAAACTAAAAAATAAAATATTTATCTTCTTGAGAAGACCAGGATTGGCCTATTCATATAGTCCGTGGAATCAGATCAGGAAAAAAAAAATATATTTTATAAAATATTCAGATTTATTTACCATTCAGAGGTAGCATTCCAATGACATTATTTGTTTAGAAAATTATACATATACACAATGTCAGAACTTTAAAAGCAGTACATTTAGGTTCACTGGTAAACTTTAGCATCCTGTTGGAGGTCAGAGATTTATCAAAGTATTATATATAAATTTTCTTATGATTCTTTTGATAGTCATACTGGGGACAACTCTTATTCAGCATTTGTAAGTTGCAATACTGAAACATAAGGAAAAATCTTGGCAAAATATTCTCTGAACACACAGAATAGATACATCCTTCTCAATTTATTAGGACAGAGAAGATTCACATTTAGACCAGGACATGGTTATTAACCCATACTCAGGTATAGCGTGTACCTCAGAAGATCCAGAAGCAGATCTAAACATCAAAGTGAAGCCAATAATCAGAATCTATTCTTCAGTTTCTCAATTCTTCAGATGTAGAAATATATGCCCTATATCAATACTAATTCCTATGTCCCTAGATAAAGCTAAAGCTGTCTCATGTTTTACTGTTTCTGTGCTAACTTGGAGCAGAAAAGTACTAGTATCCTTCAGAACTGATTGCTGTAGCAAGGAAGTGCTGCCCACAAAGGTAATTCCTGTAGCACATAAAAAGCTTTCAGATTTGTGGCAAAATATCCCCTCTTGAATTTCTTCTAGTTAATGTCTTCACAATGCTATAGAATTGATATGGAAACTGTGGTGATGAGGAGCATTTGCTGTTAGAAGTGTCCACGGCTAATTCCTGCACATACTGCAGGAGCCATCCTGCACTCTCTGAATATGTAAACAAGATAAGAAGATTCAAAAGAAATGAAATGTATCTGTTTATCGTATCTCTCTCTCTATATATATATATATTTTAATACCCTCAAACTTGAGATGATGGAGACTAGCAGCAGATTATTCAGAAAGATAATTCTAAACTGCTTACTGAGTGAGCTCTCTGAGCTCAAACACACAATTTAAGGAAAACGTTGACTGGTTTCATTGGTGTGAGGGAAAGGTTACTCATGACAGAGTATGCCATCATAACAACTCATTGTGAAAAAAAGTAAAATCTATGATTTCTAGGTGCTCATTATATATTCTGATTAAAGTATCAAATTAATAACCTATTCTAAAAACATAATATGTCCATGGTCCAAAAATATTACCAATTTCCATTTTACCATGTCTGCAATTTCAGAGCTGCTTTTAAAACAATTCTACCAAGTACCTACTTATTTGTGAAGGAGGCTTTCCACTTCCCACCCCTTTCATTTGTCTTTATGAGCTGGAATCTTTCTCTACTTCTGCTCTTTCTAAAGGGGCCACCTATCTCACTAGATAGTTCGTCATTTAATATGGATTGATCCATGCAAAATCTTTGAAAAATGTTCAGTTTTGTTTAGAAATATGTGTCTTTGACAGAAACTTGTCACATAGTATATTTGAGTGTGCTGATGAACAGCCACTGAAGATAGTTACCATCCATCTCTTTATCCTATTAAATACTTAATTTGCATGTACAAATCACCACCGAGTGCTTTTATCACTTGTCTACTGGATATTAGAAGGAAGAACCTCTAGCTAGTCCAAGAACAATGAAATGCTCAGGTTACCTGAGTACTCATGAAAGGTGAGAGAAAAATTTCCTCTAGAGTGGGACTTAATCCTTGCTGTCTTCTTAACATAATCTGTTGACTACCTTCGTTCCAGTCTTTCTCATCTTTTTCACAGTGGACTGATCTCATAACTTCAGGTTACAAATTCCACAGCTATTTCATTCTAGTGTCTCAGTGCCCTGCCTGTAAAATCCAAGCCTCTTAGGATTTCCATCTTTTAATAGTTTTAACAACAATTAAAAAAATTCAGACTTTAATTGGCACAATTATCTGATATAATAAGTCAACTAAAACTTTTTAAATAAAGTTTATTAGGCCGAGGTCTAAATTTTATGTGTCTCATTGCCTGCATCTTGCCTGTGCTTCTGAGAAATCACATCCTAGCTTTTGTGTAAGACCATCAGATAATTCTTAATTTTCTGCATACCTAGTTGTAAGCTCTACTTCACTTTTCTAACACCAAAAGTCTCACAAGCTATTTTGGGAAACCAAGCACATCTCTTGTCCGGCATCAGATCTCTTATGTCTAATTAATGCCTCTTCATTTTAACAATGAAACACCCAATTAAATACATTAATACAATTATGAACTGAGTTTCTGTAAGACTCCTTGTTAGTCCTCTGGAAGCATTAATTATTCTTCATGTAAATATCAGTATTAGAGCAGAGTAATTTATTTCCTACAAATGTTAATATGAAAATGCCTGTTTAATTTTTATACTGTTTGTTGGTTTATGAAACTTAAGATATTTTTCTGTTGCTAGAAGAAGATAAAAGAGACTAGTAGCAGTATATTTTTGGCTTTGGGTTGGCTTTTATTTTTGTGATGTTGGAGGAGTGGGGGGATTGCTTGATTTAATTTTTGTTTTTCAAGAAGTAGAACAGGGGAATGAATGATAACTCATGACATTTTCAACTTTAATGTCAACCTTCAATCTATTTTTAGGCCTTTTCTAATTGAGAATTTGATTCTTCTGCATGGGATGTGGGATTTCAGGACATTTAAAATTAGAGCTTAGATTCAATGTTATGTTGTTTTGTTTTGGGGTTTTTATTGGTTGGTTGGTTGGTTGGTTGGTTTTTTTGTTAGTTTTGGGTTTTTTGGGGGGGGTTGGTTTTGTTTGAGTATTTTCAGGGGTTTTTTTTTGTTTGTTTTGTTGGGTTTTTTTGCATGCATGCTGCATAGGTATTCATTAATAATTCAGGAATAATTAAATTTTTAGCTTGAACTCTCTTTTGGGTGGCAATATTAGAACTTGTAACCATGGTAATTATTCAATACCTCTCTCTTTTGAAGAACTTGATAAATATGAAAGTTCATACTCACTATCCCTATGCCAGTCATTCAGCCTTGTAGGAGCTAGACACATTCATAAAGCACTTGTAAATTTATAAGAAGCAGGGATATTTTGAAGTGAGTGACATTTTGGAGTTAGATATAATGATAGCTAAACCATGTATTCTGGTTTATGCCTAGCTGGAGATTAAGCACCACTCAGATGCTTGCACAAACCCCTCTTCTCACCAGTGGAATGGGGAGGAAAATCAAACTTATAGGTTGAGATAAGAACAGATTAACAATTGAAAAGAAAGTAAAATACAGTAATGATAGTTAATTATAACAATAATGATAATAAAAAATTAAAAAGAACAGATGTTCTTAAATAACGTCCTTAAATAAAAAGAAATTATATTCTTATTAAACATGCTTACCACACACTGACCAATATCAAATCCCGCTTCCCGAACCCAGACCAGCTTCACTTCCAGGTAACTTCCCACATTTAGATACAGGCAGGACGTTCTTAGGTGTGGAAATCTCTTTGGTCAGTTCAGGTCACCTATCTCAGCTGTGCTCCCTCCCAGTTTCTTCTGTATTCCTCCTCACTGGCAGAACATGAGACAAAGAAAGAAGAGTCCTTGACTTAGGATAAACATAACAGCCAAAAGTCAAAATATCAGTGTGTTATCAACACCATTCTCGTTCTGAATCCAAAATACAGCACTACAACTCCTACTGAGAAGGAATTACTCTACCATAGCTGAAACCAGGACACCATGTTTTCTCAGTGATTCATGGAATAAAATCAGAAGTTTCTTGATTTAGGTTGCAATTCTCGTTTTGAATTATTAGCAGATGTGGGAGTTATGGAGTATATTTCCAGAGCAGTACACAGATATGTGGAGATCTGTTCTTCAAGTATAGTGCAACATCCAATCATCTGTAAAACAATCAGATAAAACACTGTTGCATTAAATGGCAAAAAAAAAAAAAAAAATACAAGTATTATATTACAAAAAACTGTTACATTAAATTCTCCTCAGACAACAAGAAATGGACTAGTTGAATGAGGAAACAGATTTTAGTAATTCATCCCTAGATCTGGAAATCTGTTTTCCAATATATAGAGCAATGAAGCAAATATCAGGGTTTTTGTTTTTAATTTCTGTAAGCAGCATACTCTGTTACCTAGAAGAATTGGATTGTAAAATTTGCTCTTTGAACAAAATAAAGAGTGGAAAAAAAAAGGACAAGAAAAACTGGACCCACCGAAGAGCAATTTTGATGCATTTACATGCTTTTCTTTTAGTTAATTTTCACCCATAGGGAAATGCTAACATAAAACTGTGTAAAATAACAAAAATCTCTGAAAGTTTCATATGTAAAAGGAAGGAAGAAAATAAGAACAAAAGGAACAAAATAAGAACAGCCTTGAACTCAGTTCAGGAGTTTGTTCTGTACAGTCAAAATACATCTTCTGGGCTTTTCCTCTGTCAGTCTGTGTATGCTGTTTTGTTCACCCAAAAGAGATGCACAGCAGGTCATTTGTATTATTCTGGGTGCTCCCTCAAAAATTTTTTATGAAGCATGCTTTCTATTTCTTCATGGTCTTCTTTATTTTCCCAGAATCACAAATAAGTAACATTTTATCATAATTTTCTTAACCTTTTAAATGACCAGAAAGAATATATTGTTTCCATAACTGTTTTTCTGTCCTCTTTTCCTTCACACCATAGAGGGAAACAAATGAGAAATATTGAGTAAATGATGGCCAAGCACAAAATAAAATTAAAAGGATGCCATCCCATTTTTGGATCATGCCACAGAATATGTTATTTTCATTTTACTCCATTAATTATTTAATATAATTTAGATAATTTATATAGTTGCTGGGTTTTTTTTTAATCAGGCATATTTTTTTGACAACCAAGAAGATCTTTTTCAATACTGAAAATATGTTTGTTACAGTTGATTTTTCATTATCAAACGAATGGATATCTATGTTATTAGTCAATTTCTGGTCAGTATCAGATACATGTTATTTCTTAAGAAATATGAATCAAGCATCAGGATTTCATTCTGAATTGCATTAATTCATAGAATCACAGAACATTCTGAGTTGGAAGGGACCCACAAGGATTATCAAGTCCAGCTTTTAAGTGAATGGCCCTTACAGAGATGGGACCCATGACCTTGGCATTTTTAGCACCCTGCTCTAACCAACTGAGCTATTTATATATCCTTTACTTATTTTGCTGAGATAACTCAAGATTCCATGTTCACTTGATCAATGTATGTCTTTAATATTTACTTACCAACTTGAATTATGTTGTCATCATGCAGATAACTGCAGGCTGTGCATGCTGCAAAATAAAACAAACAAACAATATTCAAGAAGCGTGTGTCAAGCATTTTTTTATGTATCTAAAGATGTTCTTTGAATGTCAAGAACAATGTTGTAAAACTTTTTCTCTGTTTATTCACAGAGTTGTTTTGCAAACTCCTTTGTACTCTCATCTTGTTTTAACATTCCTCAATTTCATCTCCAAAGTCAGAATCAGTATCATACTGATATCACACACTGTGAGGCATGAATATTTAATTATGAGATAAAAATTAAGGCTTATCCAAAGAAAACAGGCAGTTGTCCTGGTT